>CM059801.1:20240000-21440000 GCA_030435695.1 Brachymystax lenok tsinlingensis
AACACTCAATTAGTATTTGGTAGCATTGCCTTTAAATTGTTTAACTTGGGTCAAACGTTTCGGGTAGCCTTCCACAAGCTTTCCACAATAAGTTGGGTGAATTTTGGCCCATCCCTCCTGACAGAGCTGGTGTAACGGAGTCAGATTTATAGGCCTCCTTGCTCGCACACACTTTTTCAGGTCTGCCCACAAATTTTCTATTGAATTGAGGTCAGGACTTTGTGATGGCCACTCCAATACCTTGACTTTGTTGTCCTTAAGCCATTTTGCCACAACTTGTAAGTATGCTTGGGGTCATTGTCCATTTGGAAGTCCCATTTGCGACCAAGCTTTAACTTCTTGACTGATGTCTTGAGATGTTGATTCAATATATCCAAATGTTATGTCGATATAGGACTCGTTTTTACTGTGGATATAGATACTTTTGTACCTGTTTCCTCCAGCATCTTCACAAGGTCCTTTGCTGTTGTTCTGGGATTGATTTGCACTTTTCGCACCAAAGTACATTCTTCTCTAGGAGACAGAACGCGTCTCCTTCCTGAGCGGTACGAAGGCAGTGTGGTCCCATGGTGTTTATACTTGCGTACTATTGTTTGTACAGATGAACGTGGTACCTTCAGGCATTTGGAAATTGCTCCCAAGGATGAACCAGACAATCAACAATTTTTCTTCTGAGGTCTTGGCTGATTTCTTTTGAGTTTCCCATGATGTCAAGCAAAGAGTCACTGAGTTTGAAGGTAGGCCTTGAAATACATCCACAGGTACACCTCTAATTGACTAAAACTATGTAAATTAGCCTATCAGAAGCTTCTAAAGCCATGACATCATTTTCTGGAATTTTCAAAGCTGTTTAAAGGCACAGTCAACTTAGTGTATGTAAATTTCCAACATACTGGAATTGTGATACAGTGAATTATAAGTGAAATAATCTGTCTGTTAACTTCTCAGGGATCACTGGGGCGCTAGCGGGCTGCTCCCGACACTACCAGGTAAAATGTAAGGCGCCAAATTCAAAATCCAAAAGTTGAATTATTAAACATCCACCAATATACAAGTGTTCCGTACTCATCAAAAGCTCTGTTTCTTGGCAATATCACAGCGTTGTCAGATTTCAAAAAGGCTTTACGGCGAAAGCAGCACATTTGATTGTTTGAGGGTAGCACCTCACATATTTTTCCCATAGCCATGAATCGATTAGCCATCATGGCACACACATAACACATTTCACAGCGAAAACAAATCAATTACCTGTTGAAGAACTTCTGCTGAGGTCATCCTAAGTGTCCAACGAAGACAATCCATGGTTCTTTTGTTCGAAAAAGTAATGTATTTTATCCATAAATCCTCCATTTGGTTCGCGCGTTATAATCAGAAACGACAGCCTCCACTCCTCCATTGAAACGTGACGCAAACTCGTTCATCTTATACCTATAAACTTGTCCAAGAACAATCAAACATAGTTTTAAATGTATCCTTAGGAACACTTTTACGTATATTTACTATTATAAATCAACCGGAATATAAACTGATCGATAACGACGGTAAAAAAGACACAGCGTGCTTTGTCGGGCGCGTGCACTGGGTACTGTTTACATAAAAGATACACTTCCTGGTTTGCTCTTATTCTCTGGTCTAATTCATCCAAAATGAAAACTTACACTGTCTCGACACTGTTGACATCTAAAGGAAGCGATGGGTACTGCATTCATATGCCCTTATATGGTCATTTTCATGAGGGAGGGGTGCCCAAATGAGCAATGTGTCAAAATCACTTTTTCCAGGACAGAAATTCCTTGGGGTTTCGCCTGCTATATGCGTTCTGTTTTACTCACAGAGTGTTTCCTATCCAATGGTACCAAATATGTGCATATCCTATTTTCTGGGCCTGAATGGGAGGCATTTTACTTTGGGCACGCCAGGCTCTCCATAACCGACCCCTCAGCTGCCACTCCCTAACAAGTTAACAATTGTTGGTAAAATGACTTATGTCATGCACAAAGTAGATGTCCTAACCGACTTGCCAAAACTACAGTTTGTTAATAAGAAATTTGTGGAGTGGTTGAAAAACGAGTTTTAATGACTCCAACCTAAGTGTATGTAAACTTCCAACTTCAACTGTAAATTGTTTATTCTTCTCAGACCATTTAGAAATTATATTAAAACAATTAAGTACAGTATATGATCACACTGGTAATAGATCCTTTGTTGTACAACTTGTGAGGCACAGCTGAGTTAGCATAATAATTAGATTTTTTTTTTACTGGACTGATGGCCTGCATCTGATGATCAGTCTGATAGAAGGGAGCAGCGGTGAGGCTGCCTCTCACCCGACTCACCGTCCCTCCGCTCTCCCTCCCTCCCTCCGCTGAGAAAAGGATACATAGTCTTCCAGCGAAACTCAAGTCGCATGTTGTTACTCCTATGACCAGAGAAAGTGAAATATTTCTCTATATTAAAAAGGACACGAGCCACTAATAACAACACAAGCTTATGGGACACTTTACTCCACTCGGCAGGTTAACATGCGTAAAAGGAACCATGTTTCAGGCTGTGTTGCAGTCGCGGGGGTTGAGGGGAGAGGTTAGAGATGTGCACCGTCGTCTCGGAGTACGACATTCTTCTCCCAGTGTTCGTGGGAGAGCCTGTTTTGTTCCCTGCATGCAAAGCATGGGTTCAGGAGGGATTTCATTTGGTGTACATGGCAGTGTTGATCACCCAAGCCCTCAGCTCTTTCTCTTGTAACTTTCAAATCATTTAGCCTTCACAGTCTTATCCAGATTTCATGGCTCAGCCAAGGACCCATTTGTAGATCTATATCTGTGAAACAGGGAACTCTCGCTGAGCCACGGCCATGGACTATTCTGTATAATGGCAATCATAATAAACATTTTCACAAACACCATAGAATATGTATAATGTCTTACATTTTACTAGTCTCAGTGCGGAAGACGTGAAAATACTGAATGTGTATGTCATCAATCTAGGAATGGTTTGGCATGTTTTCAGTATGTGAATGTGTGTGTGCTTGCACATGTGTGTGTATGCCTGTGTTTGTATCCGTGTCAGGCGTGCGGTGTGGCACACCATCTAAAGTGTAGTGACAGGCGATGGGTGTTAATAACCTGGGACGTGGGAGGAGGAGGAGGAGGAGGAGGAGGAGGAGGAGGAGGAGGAGGAGGAGGAGGAGGGAGGAGAACAGCTCATACTCTCCCCTCTACTGCCTGATGACAGGCAGCTCAACTCCAGACAGGCTTCTTCTCATTCAGCCTCCACTCCCAACCTGCATTCAGCCCCACCGTTAGAATTCAATTAACTCGGCTGGCCGCTGTTGTGTCGCTATTAGAGGTAATTAGTTAAAACATCAGAGTATAAACAGTTAATTGGCCCTGGTAATTAATTCCCCCACTCAAGCATATGAGAGCGAGGGACAGAGAGAGAGATAGAGATAGAGAGACAGTGAGAGAGAGACAGGTAGAGAGAGGAAGGGGGAGAGAGAGAGAGAGGGAGGTAGGGAGAGAGAGAGAGAGAGAGAGAGAGAGAGAGAGAGAGAGAGAGAGAGAGAGAGAGAGAGACCGGGAGGACGGTGGTGTTGGTGGTGGTGATGAAGAGCAACCTGTGGGGGTTAGCTATCTGTGGCTGAGCGCTGGCTATCAATTACTGTTAAGCATTGTTCAGGATGAGCTCTGTGCACCCGCTCCACTCCCTGGTGGCAAACAGATGGCAAATAACACTCTCAGCAGCAGCCAGCCGACAACAGCAGCCAGCCAACAACAACAGTCGACAACGTCCCCCATGTCCCTGCTAAAAGTGAGAGAGGGAGGAGGGATCCCGGCCTAGTCAACGTGCAGCACTCAAGAGCTAGCTAGCCTCATCAGCTAAAACCAAAACAGAACCCACCTTAGGACATGGACTTCAGCTCCTATTGAAGAGTGATGGGAAGGAAGACCTAACCATGTACCCTGTTGGGCTCGTATTAACTAGAGTATTGTTCTAAAGAGGCCGGGGGAAATGCAGTGGATGTGAATAGGTGTGAAAATAATACTAGTGTGGTGGTTAAGTGCTTAGTCAGCCCCTGTGTTAAAAGTGCTGATCTCAGCCCCAGCACTGACGCTGCTGTTTCTCCTCCCACCATGATGAGCTCTTTGGGATGGAAATGAGTCCTGACCACAGCAGAGCAGCCCACTCCCTGCTAGAGGCTAGAGACACACCTCACCCCTGTATAGCTGAAGGGGGACAATTGAATAGGGGGGAGTAGGGCGTAGAGAAGTTGGCTTTTGACTCGCTCATCACAGCCCCTATCTGAGCCGGTGAGAAATGGTCTGAATGAGGTTTGCCCACCTCTTACCCTCTTACCCCACACCTGCTCAGTGCTCAGCCCCATCCCCAGCATCTCCAGAGGGAGGCGACCCAGACCAGGACCCAGACCAGGACCCAGACCTCACATCCTGCCTGCTCAGCAAGCCAAACAGGGCTAGCCAAGGCTTGCAAATACATTCTATTCTACCAGCTCCCCCTCCATCCCTCTTCCATCCACTACTACCCAGGCCTTCTCTCTTCCCTACCAGCAGTAATGGCCCCTTTCCCCTGGGGAGAACTGAAGGAGGTGGAGGGGGTGCTATGGATGTGCAGTGGTGGCCACTGTCTCTGTGTTCAATTCCCTTCTAAAGCTCCCTCCCGCCCTCCCTCCCTCCCTCCCTCCATCTCTCCCTCCCCCCAACAGCAGCCGGGAGCCGTGGGGGGCTCGGGGGTGTGGGGGGGTGTGGGGGGGGGGCTGAGGCTGAGTGGAGAAGCAGGCAGGCTGGCAGATCTAACCCAGTAGTATCACCCTCATTTCCTGGGTCAGCGCCTGGGTAATGGTCTATTAATTTGCTCCATTCTCCCTTGTGAGGCAAAACTCAATCTCCCAGTCCCCAGCACACTGCTATACCGTCGACAAGGTGATTGATTGAATAAACAGCTGTCACTAACGTGAGCGCCCCACCACCACCAGCCACTCTCCTCTTACCCCCATACACTGCCCCCGTCAACCCCCATAGGCCCCCACTAGCACACACACACACACACACGCACACAAAACACACATCGTTCCCCCACTGCTTCAAAAGAGGTGTTTAAACGTCAGTATATCACTTAGCTAATGATTTATTACATTGTTGTGATTTGTTGACTAGAAATCAGCCTACATGATGACATGTTTTGATCTTTGTACAGCTTCTAACAAATATTTTCAATCTCACATACTGTAAGTGTAAGCGCACACTGTTAGCATTTTAATCACATTTTGACAGATGTATAAAATCACTTTTCCTGAACACATCCCACTTTACTAAAACAGGCTGCACAACAGAGGCTTTCCTCTTTTCCCTCATCATTCTGCTCACGGAGAGGAGATTGCCTTTGCTTTTTTTAAGGTGACAACAGGGCTGGGTTTGGAACGAGCAGTGTGATCAGTTTTGAGCAGGGAGTGGAACACTGGTATTTAAAAACACAATGCATCACTGTCAGAGCCCGAGCAGACGAGCAGCCCCCTGTGTGCTGGCTAGAGATCTTCTCCTCTCCTCCTCTTCCTCCTCTCCTCCCGCCTCGCTCATCATACCGGCAGGCGCGGGGTGCCAAACTGAAGATGACCCCGTTCCATTTCATCAAATGTCCTCTGAATGAACAGCCAAGCTCCGTCTCCCAGCCCCTCCCACCCTCTCACCGCAATCAGCCCAGTAACTGTCCAGCCTGCTTAAATCACCAGTTAGAATAAACCAATTCACCACACACACAGTCACACACACACATACACACACCGGCGCACACACACTCCCCTACCGGCCCCATTGCCTTAATTTGCCTCGTTTTGACTTTAAAGCCCATATTTTCCATTATGAAGATGAGTTCAGGGGAATCATCTTGCATTGATTTAGGTTTAGTGGGGAACCCAAAATGAAGGGTGACAGGATTGGTGGATTTATTTTATTGTGCATGCGAGGCAGTGTCATTTTGGAGAGGGGGATTAGAGAGAAATGAGTGGGGGATGAGCGGGGGATGAGAGGGGGATGAGAAAGGGATGAGCGGGGGATGAGAAGGGGATGAGAGGTATGAGAGGCAGTGTTACAGCCTCAGGCAAGGCAAGGAGGAGAGGAAAGAAGGGGGAATCTCTAAAGGAAAGAAAAAAAGGGCCCTTCGAATCAAATCAAATTCCCCTTATCGCACATTGTTTGAAGATTTTATCAGGCAGGGTAATGCGGTTCCACATTGAGTTTCAGCTGAGAGATTTCATTGTTTACTGATGTTGGCGGTTTTAGGGGCGAGGCGATGGGAGGGATAGGAGGGTGCCGGGTGTAAACACTTGATGCATGTCGGGAAACTCATTTATGGCTCCCTGGCATGAAAAACAAGAGGGAAAAGCAACTAGGTGGACAAGGAGAACACACTTCAAGGGCACCCAGACAGACTCCATATGTAGACACTTTGTAATTCCATTTACCAAACTGTTTGTGTGTGCCGGCTCCCCTCGGCTCCCCTCGGCTCCCCTCAGCCAACTCATAAAGTCACACCTTGCCGTTCGTTCTCTAGTCTTATTGTGCCTTGGTGTGCATTTTACATGCATGTTATTCATTAGCTGATTGTCGTACGAGCCAATTCAATGCATTCTCATACACATGCTGTACAGGCTCACATATAAGGAATAGGATGCCATGAGTACTGTACTATATAAGGAATAGGATGCCATGAGTACTGTACTATATAAGGAATAGGATGCCATGAGTACTGTACTATATAAGGAATAGGATGCCATGAGTACTGTACTATATAAGGAATAGGATGCCATGAGTACTGTACTATATAAGGAATAGGATGCCATAAGTACTGCACTATATAAGGAATAGGATGCCATGAGTACTGTACTATATAAGGAATAGGATGCCATGAGTACTGAACTATATAAGGAATAGGATGCCATAAGTACTGCACTATATAAGGAATAGGGTGCTATTTAAAACCCATAGACCTATAGACCTATGCAGAAAATACAACTCCACTCAAGATAATATAGGCCTAAAAAACCTGCTTCTCAGGTTTCTCTTTAAAAGACGAATGATCATCTCCTTCTGCCAAAGACAAGTTCAGGGGCCTCCGTTAATCTGGAAGTAAAAGTGACAGATCCTAGCGCGCTACGGTTAAATGAAGTCAGCACATAATTGATGCTAATTGATCCTGTGTAAGTGCTGCTCGGCTGGCAGAATGGAAAGAGGGATGGAGGGAAGAAATAAATGAATGAAAAAAAATGTATTATGTCAGAGATGTTCATTGTTCTGTGAGGCCTTGTGAGATACTTGGTGGTGGGTTATAAAAACGTACTCGGTGACGGTGAGAAAGTGTTCCTCGGTTCTCATGGTGATGTACTATTGTCTTTGTGATTTCAGTCAGACATTTAGAGAACCTTTGGAAGTCATCTATTTGGTTCTATAATTTAATGTGCTGTATATATTTCCTGCATAATCATTTAGAGAATGTTGACGCGCATACACACACACACGCACACACACACACACACACACACACACATACACACACACACACACACACACACACAAACACACTCCCAGGCTGCGTAAAAGCTGAGTTAAAGGACCTAGTAGTAAAGCTGTGGTGCAGTGTGGGTAGGCAGCAGGCAGGTAGGCAGGCGCCTGTGAAGTCAGCAGTGTGTTCCGTTGCGGAGGCAGCTTTACTGGAGGCAGCTTTACTGGAGACAGCTGTGCAGGGTCATAGACTCCCAGGTGAGCACACTACACAACACTACACAACGCTACACAACACTACACAACGCTACACAACACTACACAACGCTACACAACACAACGCTACACAACACTACACAACGCTACACAACACTACACAACGCTACACAACACTACACAACGCTACACAACACAACGCTACACAACACTACACAACGCTACACAACACTACACAACGCTACACAACGCTACACAACACAACGCTACACAACACTACACAACACTACACAACGCTACACAACACAACGCTACACAACACTACACAACGCTACACAACACAACGCTACACAACGCTACACAACGAGAGCCCCCTCCTGCCCCCACCTGCCTGCCAGTCTCCACTTAGAGCACCGCTACAATGTTAACACATTGGGATTTCAAAAGGCGCTCCCGTCCTCCCCGAGAGCCTGTTAGTGAAATGTCTTTGTTCTCTGGCCAGTACATTACACATTAAGGAGCTAGCAGTGCTGAGCTCTTGTTTCAGTAGCAAACAGCAGACTGCATGGGGCTCTGTAGGAGGAGAACTGACCACAGCAGGGCTGCCTGTGTACACACACAAGCGCGCACACATGCACACACACACCATGGTTACACACTCATAACAATGACTAAAATCCAATCCATAAAAGCTATTTTAGCCAATAATTCATATAGCGCACACTGTTGCTAATATTATTGTTTAATACTACTATTTTCTAAAGTATATTTTTCCACAAAAGCCAGTGAGACTGTATCTACTGTAGCTACATGTGTTTTTATGGACACAGATACGTAAGGCCTATAGGTTCTTTATGCATTTGGAACAGTCAAATTAAAGAGGCCCATGCTATTTGAGTTCCGTTATGAAACGCTGTGAAAGGGCAAACGAGTTAGTAGACAGACAACTCACAGGCCTGTGCTACCAGAGTTGTGCCAGTGGTCCTCTGTAAACTGTAGCAGCTAGCTGCAGCCTTCATTCAGCATAGTCTGCTTCTCTTCTTTACAGGGTGGGTTGTAAAACAACATGTAAGAAGTGTCGGGGTGAGCTCCAGAGCTGTTATACATCGCCACGTACCAACCCAGCCTCATCCGGCCCAGTCAGCTAAATTCACCCCCCTCACATCCACCAATAGCCATAGCCAAGCAGCATGATAGGGACTGTGCAGCCGTTTGGCAGCTCTGATAAGACCAGCAGGCAGCGGAGCATGACACAACAGGATGCAACACCCCCATTCTCAATCGCCTCCTCTTCTCTCACGCTCTCGCTTTCTCTATCCATCTCTCTCTCTCTCTACCCATCTCTCTTTCTCTATCCACCTATCCATCTCTCTCTCTCTCTCTCTTGCTCTCTATCTCTCTCTTTCTCTATCCATCTCTCTCTCGTTCTCTATCCATCTCTTTCTCTATCCATCTCTCTCTCGTTCTCTATCCATCTCTCTCTCTCTCTCTCTCTCTCTCTCTCTCTCTCTCTCTCTCTCTCTCTTTCTCTATCCATCCATCTCTCTCTCTCTCTCTCTCTCTCTCTCTCTCTCTCTCTCTCTCTCTCTCTCTTTCTCTTTCTCTCTCTTTCTCTATCCATCCATCTCTCTCTCTCTCTCTCTCTCTCTCTCCATCAGGCTGCAGTCTTGCTCTCTTGCTCTCATTTCGCCATCTGTCGTCTAATCGGCTGTCTCAATTTCTCATAACACCTCTTATCATTGATTTTAAGGAAAGGGGTTAAGTGATGGGAATACTTTAGATAATTACAGTTTGCCTGGCTGGCGTGTTGTGGTGGAGGAGGGAGTCAGGTGATTGTGTCTGATTGTGTCCCAAATAGCACTCTATTCCCCATTTAGGGCACTACTTTTAACCAGGGCCCATAGGATTTGGTTCAAAAGAAGTGCACTATATAGGGAATAGGGTGCCATTTGGGATGCAGACTCTGTGTGGCATTAGTCGTGTTTAGGAGACGAGTGGAGAGGACTTGGGCTGGTTAAGTGGAGTGGCCTGATAAAGGTAAACGGTGGCAGAGATTAAAAGGAGAGATTGGGGGCCAGGCAGTGAGGCAGGGTGGGATGGGAGGAGAAGATGAGATGATCCATCTTGGAGCATTAGAAGAGATCAGACCAGCACTCAATCAGAACCGTCAGGCCACAGCGAGTGGAAGCAGCAGCCTCTTCCTGGTCGTGTGGCATTTTGGTGAGGAATCTCAGCACTAAAAAGTTCTGTCAGGCCTATTTCCTTGTTATTGCCCCCTCCTCCCTCCCTACCCTCCTCCTCCCTCATTCCCTCTCTCCCTGCCAGCCTCAGCGTCCCCTTCGCTCCCACAGATTAAACGGAGGAGTCACTCCCCCCCCTATCAGAGCTAAGGGGTCCGGCGGAGGGGGGGCCTCCCGCATTAATCATCTTTAACGCGCTGACAAGTGCCGCGTGCAAAAACCCCTCCTTCCCCAGGATTTATCTCTCTGTCGACCAATTCCCATCACTCACTGCCCTGAGGGAAAGAGAGAGACAGAGAGAGAAAGAGAGAGGATGAGAGAAAGGGATAGAGAAAGAACTAGGAACTGACAAGAGAACGAGGGGTAGAGCGATGGGGATAAAGTGAGAGAGAGAAAGCAGAGGGGAAAGGGTCAATGAGGCAGCCACAGTACAGCATCAGAGGAGAACGAGAGAGAGACCAATAGACAGAAAGGGGGGAGCAGATTCAGTACCCAGATGTGGCTGTGTAGAGAGGGAGGGACCACTAGGTCCACCTGCCTCTGTCTCTGTCTATCTGGGATTGCTCCCTCTCTGTTTCACTGTTCCTCATGGCCCATGATTAATCACAGGCTGTCTGCCTTTAGTCAATCCTCTCTGGGGAGGATGTGGACACTAGGCTGGGGGGCTGCAGCCACACACACAGCCACACATAATGGGCCTGTCTATAGGAAACACATTAGGCCCCCAACACACACGATGGCCACTGGGCCCTTATTGATGATGCCTGTGACAGATCAGGAAAACTTTGAACATGTGACATCATAGGTGAGATTGAACGATTACCACAGGGGGATAAGAGATGGTCTGTTGTCAGGGGCTGAGATTGGACAGAGAAAGACGTTATTTGGAACTTACAAATTTGGAACTCAAATAAAAAAACATTAACCAAGCAACAGACAATACATCCAACTACAGAGAGGGAAAAAAGTATTTGATCCCCTGCTGATTTTGTACGTTTGCCCACTGACAAAGAAATGATCAGTCTATAATTTTAATGGTAGGTTTATTTGAACAGTGAGAGACAGAATAACAACAAAAAAATCCAGAAAAACACATGTGAAAAATGTTATAAATTGATTAGCATTTTATGAGGGAAATAAGTATTTGACCCCTCTGCAAAACATGACTTAGTACTTGGTGGCAAAACCCTTGTTGGCAATCACAGAGGTCAGATGTTTCTTGTAGTTGGCCACCAGGTTTGCACACATCTCAGGAGGGATTTTGTCCCACTCCTCTTTGCAGATCTTCTCCAAGTCATTAAGGTTTCGAGGCTGACATTTGGCAACTCGAACCTTCAGCTCCCTCCACAGATTTTCTATGGGATTAAGGTTTCTTCCTCCTCCAAACACGGCGAGTTGAGTTAATGCCAAAGAGCTCCATTTTGGTCTCATCTGACCACAACACTTTAACCCAGATGTCCTCTGAATCATTCAGATGTTCATTGGCAAACTTCAGACGGGCATGTATATGTGCTTTCTTGAGCAGGGGGACCTTGCGGGCGCTGCAGGATTTCAGTCCTTCACGGCGTAGTGTGTTACCAATTGTTTTCTTGGTGACTATGGTCCCAGCTGCCTTGAGATCATTGACAAGATCCTCCCGTGTAGTTCTAAGCTGCTTGGCGAATGTCTTGTAGCCCATTCCAGCCTTGTGTAGGTCTACAATCTTGTCCCTGACATCCTTGGAGAACTCTTTGCTCTTGGCCATGGTGGAGAGTTTGGAATCTAATTGATTGATTGCTTCTGTGGACAGGTGTCTTTTATACAGGTAACAAACTGAGATTAGGAAAACTCCCTTTAAGAGTGTGCTCCTAATCTCAGCTCGTTACCTGTATAAAATCAATTTATAACATTTTTCACGTGTTTTTCTTGATTTTTTTGTTGTTATTCTGTCTCTCACTGTTCAAATAAACCTACCATTAAAATTATAGACGGATCATTTCTTTGTCAGTGGGCAAACGTACAAAATCAACAGGGGATCAAATACTTTTTTCCCTCTCCTTATCTTCTTGAAATGCTCACTTTAACACCCACCCTCACAGAAATAGAGGGAGAGAGAGACAGAGAGAGAGAGAGAGAGACAGAGAGAGAGAGCGTCAGAGAGAGAGAGAAAGGGAGAGACAGAGAGAAAGAGTGTCAAAGAGCGAGAGAGCGTCAGAGAGAGCATCAGAGAGAGCATCAGAGAGAGTGTCAGAGAGAGAGAGACAGAGAGAGAGAGAGGGAGAGAGAGAGCAATAGAGAGAGATAGCAATAGAGAGAGAGAGAGAGAGAGAGAGAGAGAGAGAGAGAGAGAGAGAGAGAGAGAGAGAGAGAGAGAGAGAGAGAGAGAGAGCATCAGAGAGAGTGTCAGAGAGAGAGAGAGAGAGAGAGAGAGAGAGAGAGAGAGAGAGAGAGAGAGAGAGAGAGAGAGAGAGAGAGAGAGAGAGAGATCCCCCTTGCTCTAAGGCTGATGTTTATCTGTCAGCAGGTTGACAGATAGGCACGTCAGCTTGTTTTACATTAGACTGACTGCTCTCTATCTGCTCTCTCTCTCTCTCTCTCTCTCTCTCTCTCTCTCTCTCTCTCTCCCTGGTTCCCTGGTGAAATGACAGCACAGCTAGGGCCAAAATTCCATCTGTCCGTTCCAGGCCCGCTCACAGAGAAGGGAGTTTCTCACCACACAGCCCCCAGACAGGGCACAGGAGGTTTGATGTATTTGATACCTTTCCACCTATTCCGCTCCAGCCACTACCACAAGCCCGTCCTCCCCAATTAAGGTGCCACCAACCTCCTGTGCCCTAAATCCTGGAGCATCTGCCCCATCATGCTGTATGTAGACTCTGTGGGGTGAAAGAACTAACATCTGCCCCATCATGCTGTATGTAGACTCTGTGGGGTGAAAGAACTAACATCTGCCCCATCATGCTGTATGTAGACTCTGTGGGGTGAAAGAATTAACATCTGCCCCATCATGCTGTATGTGGACTCTGTGGGGTGAAAGAACTAACATCTGCCCCATCATGCTGTATGTAGACTCTGTGGGGTGAAAGAATTAACATCTGCCCCATCATGCTGTATGTAGACTGTGGGGTGAAAGAATTAACATCTGCCCCATCATGCTGTATGTAGACTGTGGGGTGAAAGAACTAACATCTGCCCCATCATGCTGTATGTAGACTGTGGGGTGAAAGAACTAACATCTGCCCCATCATGCTGTATGTAGACTGTGGGGTGAAAGAACTAACATCTGCCCCATCATGCTGTATGTAGACTGTGGGGTGAAAGAACTAACATCTGCCCCATCATGCTGTATGTAGACTGTGGGGTGAAAGAACTAACATCTGCCCCATCATGCTGTATGTAGACTCTGTGGGGTGAAAAAATTAACATCTGCCCCATCATGCTGTATGTAGACTGTGGGGTGAAAGAACTAACATCTGCCCCATCATGCTGTATGTAGACTGTGGGGTGAAAGAACTAACATAGTTCAGTCATAAATCTGTTGTAATTACCACTAAACAAATAGGCTTTAAGCTAATGGGACCTAAAATCTTACGTACATGTTTTCTTACTTGTAAAATGCACTACAAGTCTGGCAATATAAGTAATTCAGTTATTTTGAAATGTGCAGAACTTATACAATTTACAAATTCGGACTGGCGTGTTAAAATGGTAGTCAGTGCTGTGAGGCTTGGGCCCTGCAATCTGTCCTGTCCACTGTCACAGCCCTGCCTGCTGCCTACATGCCCTCAGGGAGCCCTGTCACTGTCTACCCACACCACGCTATGGCTGCAGAGATCAAACAGCTCTCTCCTCTCTGAGCTAAGGTTACGTATCTCAGGTTAGGTGGTGTTTGTGTGTGTGTGTGTGTGTGTGTGTGTTGGGGTGTGACAGGTGACACGGAGGTGGTTAAGGGGCCGACAGGTCCTCGCTGCAGTGATCAGGACTCCATTACTAAACCCATTGATTGTGTAGGGATGAATTAAAGGGCCTGACTCGAGAGGCAATGGGCCACACAACCACACACACTTCCATTGTCCTCAGACAGACAGGGTCTAGACCACCGCATAGTCTGTCTACCTCTTCCCACACAAACAGCACCATAATAACGCTTGTTCTGGTATACACATAACTATATTGGTATTTGTAGCATATTTAACTTTCGGTTTTAAAAAACTCAGACATTAAAAACCTACACTGTCTGACAAAATGGACATTGGTGTAACATTGTAGCATTGTCACAGAACTGAAAGCCTACAGTAAAACAAAAAAGTGTGGTTATTTACAATGAGCTAAACGTACGTTTAAAACACTATATGAAGCCCATCTCCCCCAAAAACTCAAAATCAACCATGGACAATAAAGTCCAGTGACGTCTGTGTTTTCTCCATGCAATTGCCCACAGAATTGAAAGCACTTTATCAGCAACAGAATGGGATTGGATCTTTCTTTGTTTACTGTTGAGGACCGTGATTGCTTTGGCATGACTCAAATGATCTTGTCAGGGCAATAAAGCTGACCACTGCTTAGTGAAGAGAAGTGGAGAGAGACAGGTACAAAGACTGCAGGAGATGAAAGGAGAAAGAGAGAGAAAAATAGAGACAAAGGAAGAGGGGAATGGATAGAAACAGAGGAAGAGAAGAAAGAAAGAGAAAAAAAGGAGAGAAAGAATGGAAAGAAATAGATGGAGGACGAGCAGAGCGAGGGAAAATGAAAAGGTAGTGGCAGAAAATGAGAAATACATGGGCAGGGATGCAGCGGGCGGGAGAGGGAGGGAGCTGAGAGAAACACAGACACGCAGAATTGTAATCGATTACCTATTTTTCAAAGTCACTTAAAGTGTCCAGAGTGTGGGGCTGGTAAGTAGTAGTGCTGGGGAATAGGAGTTGAGTATGCGCCGGCACGCTTGACTGGGAGACAGGTGGGGAGGAGGGGGGTAGGCTGAGAGCCACGGAGTGTGTGTGTGCGTGTGTGTTCAACAGTAGGGATGCATGCTAACATTGTCCCTGCTAGCTCCTTACTGATGAGTCTGTACTCTTGCAGGGAATAGTTGTGACAGGCCAATATCTGGGCAGGGATATGGGCCCCTGGAGGGCCCTGGCTGCAGTATGCTGCTCTGCCCTGTGTTTATGTGTGTCTTGTGTTGGAGGGAGGTGAGACTGATCCATCACCAGCTCAAACAGGGTAGCAGCACATCACATCACTAGACAAATACAACACTGCCCTCTGAAGTCAAGGACACAGACGTACTGGGCTTAAGGATTTATACTGAGCACAGAGCAGAGAGCTAAGGCTTTATAGCGTTTAAGACTATAATGTTATAGCCCAGATCTGCTGCCCTGTTCCTAGGTTACCTCCCGGTAATAGCCCTGTCCAACTGCATTTGTACACAGTGGACGAGACGCTTGCTGAGGACAGCCTTTGGAGCCATTATGAGGAAGGGTCATCAGAGTCAAGCACACAAACAGGCAGGACCAAGAAAACCTGCCAGTTTGTGTGTGTGTGTGTGTGTGTGTGTTGTACCTTAGGCATGTTATTTGTCTGACTGTAGCACCTATTTTATTTTGGCACAATTCTGTTATGTCAAACCTCAAAATCGTTTAGCTGTCTTCCTCTCAGTAGAACCCTGATGTTGCTGCGTTCAGACTAGGCGTCATGGGGGCAGATAAGGATAAGAGTGTCCCACTGGCTGTGTGTTCCTGATTTCAGGGCAGACAGACAGGGAGAGCAAGGGGACAGGGTACAATGGATGTCGCCCGCCACCCACCCGCCTGCCTGCCTGCCTGCCTGCCTATACCTACACTGTTGTCGCCCTGACACCCCGCCCCAACAGGATATCCTGTGTCAGGGTAGGCCCATTGTTCCTGGTCTAAGAATAGACCCGTCTGATTGGCCGACTCGGGATCCAAAACAGCAAAGACAGAATGTGTGTCCCAAATGGCACCCTATTTCCTATATAGTGGACTACTTCTGACCAGGGTCCTGGGCCCAGGGTATTGCACTATATAAGGAATAGGGTACCATTTGGGAATCAGAAAGAGAGCAGCAGAGAGCGAGGAGGAAGTCCCCTTCATCCAGAGACTGAGGAGACTGAGGAGATATTTTTACTAGGAGACGCTTTTAGCCCAGACGTCTCCTCTATACCTAGACATATACACACACACACACACTCGGAACTCATAATACACTTCTGTTTCCACACACACACACACACACACACGCACACTCTGTCACACAAAGATAATGAACTGGCTCATTACATCATATCATACTGTATGTCCTTCAGGCCCTTATTTGACTTCTCTGTGTTTTAAACATGTGTGCATGAGTGTGTGTACAGTATGCCTTTGCTGTGATATGGTTGAAATTATGTAGAGCCAGAATGTGATCAATGGAGTGTGGCTGGGCTCAATCAGTCGCTCACTCTGTTAGTGTTAATGAGGTAACTGGAGCCATGCGTTAGGGCCCAGCGATTCTCAGTCCAGGAAAGTGAAATCTGAGGCACTTAATCCTGCTGCCCCATCCATCCCTCCCTACTGCTTGCCTGAGGGACACGGCCCTGTGGACAGATCTCATCCCAGCTTCCCTTGATGTCTCTCTTCCTCCCCTCTTTCTCCCCTCTCTCTCTTTCTCTATCTCTCCATCTTTCCTTCCTCCTCTCTATGTCTGTCTTTCCACATCTCTCTCTCTCTTTCTCTCTCTCTCTCTCTCTCTCTCTCTCTCTCTCTCTCTCTCTCTCTCTCTCTCTCTCTCTCTCTCACTCTCTCTCTCTCACTCTCTCTCTCTCTCTCCCTCCCTCCAGGTAAGAAGAAGGTGTCTCTGTATGACAGCCAGACACCCATCTGTCCTATCTGCCAGGTGCTGCTGCGTCCAGGAGAACTGCAGGACCACATGGAGCAGGAGATGGAGCGTCTCACCCACATGCACCTCAGGTCAGACCCCTGCCATGTTACACCACACTGAGCGGGTACAGATGTACTCCTGGACTCCTAGATTACAACACTAGGGACATCCCCTCACTCCCTGTCCACTCCTCTCTAATCCACAGTTCACCACCACAGCCTTGGCATCAGAGTGATACATGCACCTCTGGGTCCATTACACGCTGTAGGATAGAGCTAAATCACTCAACTAGGGTTCACATCTGCATCATTTGTTATGGCAGGAAGGGACCACGTAGACTACAGTTCTTCCATGTCTCTACTGAGGGTACACTCTTAGAAAAAAAGGTGCTGTATAATGGTTCTTCGGCTGTCCCTATAGGAGAACCCTTGGAAGAACCCCTTTCCGCAGAGGGTTCTACATGGAACCCAAAAAGGTTCTCCAGTGGGGACAGCGGAAGAACCCTTTTGAAACCATTTTCTCTAAGAGGGTACACTAGTACTCTTTAGTCGTCAGCTTTGGATAAGCTTTTGGAGAGACAAGAGCCCCTCTCCAGCTCCTGGTATTCCCCCTAATACTGCAGTGATACCTGGGCTTTTGGAGGACTTGGTCAGCCAGGAAAACAAATCAACTGCAGAAAGCCCTGACATATGTTCATTCAGAGCTTGTCCATGGTAGGGTAAGTATGGGAGTAGATAAGAGAGATCTGGAGGTAGACTTACAGTATCAATGCCTTTCTTACTGACTGTGGAGGCTTCAGCTAGAGAAGCAGAGAGATAGCGGTTCACTTCAATAGTCACCCTGTGTTACGTCCAAAATGGCACCCTATTTACTATATAGTGCACTAATGTACTTTTTACCAATGCCCTACTTTTGACTAAGGCCCATAGGGCTCTGGTTAGTGCACTATATAGAGAATAGGGTACCATTTGAGATGCAGCTCCAGGTTTACAGTGGGATAAATCAAACCATTAACCCTTTAGATGGGAGGCTGCCATTTGAAATCATATTTCACCTTGATCCCGTGACCGAGCGCTCCTTACCCACCCTGCTTTATAGCACCGCCTATTAACCCACCCAAGGCAAAGAGCTAGGAGCCTCACTCCTTCCCTCCTCATGGAAACCAAAGCTTGTTGACTTAGGGCCTGCACGCCCTCTTCCCCTAGCTATCTGAATGAATAATCCCTGCCACCTGCAGCAGCACATGTGTAACACATAGCACCAGTGGCATGTTCCCCACTGTGCTCTGTGTGTGTGTGTGTGTGTGTGTGTGTGTGTGTGTGTGTGTGTGTGTGTGTGTGTGTGTGTGTGTGTGTGTGTGTGTGTGTGTGTGTGTGTGTGTGTGTGTGTGTGTGTGTGTGTGTGTGTGTGTGTGTGTGAGGGACGTGTAACAGTGAGAGGGTATAGAGGAGACGGAGGAGGGGTGTGTGCTCCTCCGCTCTCTTCTCCAGACTGAGTGTTATCCATCATGCTGCAGTGAGGAGTTATCATTTAATAATTAATAAAGGGCAGCGGGCTGCCCTCTCCTCCAACCCCTCTTCTGCGGACACGGGGAGCCTGCCTGGAGGGCCCTGGTGGTTGATGGCAGCGGTTATTTAAAGAAATGGCGTCATCCTTCCTGGTTTGTCAGGGGTAGACACTGCTGAGCGTCACGGCCCGGTGATTTAGCCTCGCCTGCACCAGTCCCGTTAACCCCATTGCTGTTGCCACGTGAATTATGCCTGGATATACCCCGGCAACGCACCGCCGTTTAATCTTGATTTAAGGAAAATGGGGGAGGGGTAGGAGAGGTCTTCATAGAGGAAGAGGGGGCAGCGAGAGAGAGAGGGAGAGAGTCTAGTGCAGAGTGTCCTTGCTCCCGGCTGCCAGTCCAAGTTCTATGTTTAGCTCCAATACAATCACTGCTGGGCTTAATGGGACAAATGATTTCCGTTAGATGATGAATCTCCATTCAGACCGTGTTGGCGCTTTAATCTTTTCGCGTCTGTGTAAAAAGTGATGTCGGATAATGGGGTTAGCTAAACTGGTCAGTTAGCTTTTCATAATTTCATTCATGTCTCTCACTGTATCGCCAAAAACCTCTGTGTAAACCCTTTTCTGCTCTGCCACAATGCCCCTAGCTTGTGGAACCCCATACAGAAGTTGGATTAGAAGGCTATGATAGGACTTCCAGACCCATCCACTCATCTGTAAAGAGTATAGTATGTCCTTACGACAGCAGGGAGGTCTTCCCTTCCGCTTCCACCTCTCTCTCTCTCTCTCTCTCTCTCTCTCTCTCTCTTCCTCTCTCTCTCTTTGCCTCTTTCTTTCCCTCTCATTTTCTCTCCCTCTCCCTTTCTCTCTCTCCCTCTCCCCCCTCTCCTTCTTGCTCGCTCCCTCCCTTCATCCATCCATCTCTCTCTCTCTCTCTCTCTCTCTCTCTCTCTCTCTCTCTCTCTCCCCACTCTGCTGTCCTATTCCTCCTGCTCTGCCACAGTTGCCGGGCGAGGCACCAGCTTTACATTGGCGCACAGATCATTGGAAGTGACATGGCGAATTTGTGGCAATTTGTAGTAAATCTCCCTTTAATGATAGTGTTTCATTTTGCACCAAATAAGACTTGAGTGCATGTAAAATGGAGGAGGCTGTTTAAGATGTAGCATTAGGCAGATGGTGTGGGCCCGTCAGGGGCCGAGGAGGGGCCCTGAGTGGATGTGTGTGAGATTGGGACTAGCTGCCAGAGCCGCTGGCTCCCTAGTGGCCTCTCTCATCCTTTTCCTCCACTCCTCATGTATGGACATGGAAATCTATCATGCCCTTTACACATCAGCCTGCTCACAGGGGCAGAGCAATCTACATATCCCTCCACCTCACCACCCATCCCCTCCACATAATCAATTTGCCTCCAACGGAGCGAGCTTGAGCTGGGTGGCGAACGTCACGAATAGCGAAAAGCAATCTTTATCTCGAGCTTACAACCCCTTCCCCCCTGACTGGGACTTTGACCATTTTCATCCTTTCTTTCTTTCTCTCTCCTTCCTTCCTTTTCTCTCTCTCTATCTCTCTCTCTCTCTATCTCTCTCTCTCTCTTCCTCTCTTTTTTTTACTTGGTTTCAGTGGGATGTGTTTGGATAAGTCTGGGAGAGAGGAGGAGCAGAGGCGGTGTAGGGGTTATTTGAAAGGCATCCTATCAGGCCCCTATAGCCAACTGACCGTAGCTAACCCTATCAACCAACAGTCTAGGAGATGAAAGCTTAGCATTCTGCCGGAGCTGTCAAAGAGCAGTCAAAGTCATGGGACGAAACATCAAACCTATTCAGTTCACATGGACTTCTACTGCTTTTATGGAGATGTATATGGCTGGAAAAATTTCCCTTTTCTTTGGTAAATCTGCCACACTATTCACAGTCATCATTAACAAAACACATTTGAACTCTTGTTTCGGCAACCTCTCTTTCTCCCCTTTTCCCTCCGTCTCATGTCTATTTTCTCTCCTTGCTTTGTTCCTCATTTCAAAACTATGTCATTGGTTTGACATGACAGGCTGGAAGCTTTTTGCCCGAGCGTTGACATCAAAATTCATTGAAATGGGCATCCACCCCTCTCTCTCTCTGTCTTCTTTCATCTCTCCTCTCTCCCCTCTCCCCTCCCTCTCTCTCTCTCCTTTCTGTCACCTCACTATCACTGACAACAGCACCTCAATGTTGAATCTCCTTGTTGTCGCTCCCTATCTGGTGCCAGCCACCAACAACAAGTCAGCTTTTGTTATTGTTTCTATGGAGTTTTAAGGTAATAAAGGGAAAAACAGAAACGCTCGACATTCTGGAGATAGATACTGTACCCTGCATTACACGGTGCCTGAGTATGTAACTACTGTTTATTCTCTTTGTCAGTGCTCTTCCTTCCGAGTCCTTCCGAGTGTACAATACACACAAATACAAATTGTCCACAATGCTTGTGTAGGCTCCTACTAGCCCTAGTCTTTAAAGGAATCAGACATGGTGGACGTCCTCTCAACCCTCAGCCACTAAAACCTTTGACCTGTGTTAATAAGTGCCATACTCCCACTCCCTCTCCACCCCCTCGGTGGGTCTCTCTGCATGGCCAGTGTGGCCGGGGTCTCTCTTCCAGATTGATGGTGCAGTACATTAGTTACAGTGCTCTGAAAGCAGCAGGCCTTCCTGTCCTGTCTGTCGGACCAGAGTGGAGGGATGAGTGTGACACAGCCAGCACAGAAACAGATAGAGACACAGCCCAAACAATGCTGCCTCCCTCCCTACCTGCCTGCCTGCCTGCTGGATTTATGATGGCGGTGAGTGCATTTATTATCTCACAAACAGCACAGAGCCCGTGTGGCGATTTATCCCCTTTCAAGGTCCAGCCCTGATTTGTGTTGGCAGATCAATCACGAGTGCCTCCACAGAGGGGCTAGGGGTGGGGACAAGGCTTATTACCTGAAAAGGGAGGCAGGACGAGTGGTTGAACCCGCCCTCACTTGCCATTCATTACACCCATACACCCATCTCTGGTTGCCTAACCGACCGGAACCTCAACCAATGGCCACGTTAGGATTTTTATCAGGAAGATAAGTATTTCTTTGTTCTGAGATTTGATTGTAAATCAACTAATCTCTACTTCCTGTTTACCTTAGTTGGTCTCCTTAGTTTCCGTGATTCCTTCCTGTAACACCTCATCTGTAACCTCCTGTATAAGGCAGCGCCCCACCCCCACCCTCCTCTCCTCTCCAGCCGTCCACTCTGGGACACGCTCGCCTGACAAATCACGTTGTCAGATTAGGACCTGGGCAAATTCAATTTCAGCGCCTTGCCAAAGCCACTCTGAATCTGGGGCTGCGCGTGGGACACAAAGCAAACATGACAAGGGTGACTTTTTGTCACTTCGACCTGGCGCATCATTTGTGAGGCTCATAAAAATGTATCCGTGTCGCAATGAAAGGAGAAGATAGGGAGGAGGAGCAAAATAAAGAAAGACTGAAATGGAGAGCAAGAGGGAGAAGGAGGAAGAGAAGCTAGACAGGGAAAGTAACAAAATCAAAAAACACAAAATCCAAATAAAATGAATGCCAAGAGGAGAGCCCCAGCCAACCTATTCATGCACAGGGAAGAGGAGAGGGAATGATGAATATTAATGTCTCAGGGAGGAGAGGGAATGATGAATATTCATGTCTCCGTTGATGAGGAGAGGGAATGATGAATATCCATGTCTCAGGGAGGAGGAGAGGGAATGATGAATATTCATGCACAGGGAGGAGGAGAGGGAATGATGAATATTAATGTCTCAGGGAGGAGGAGAGGGAATGATGAATATTCATATCTCAGGGAGGAGGAGAGGGAATGATGAATATTCATGTCTCCGTTGATGAGGAGAGGGAATGATGAATATTCATGTCTCAGGGAGGAGGAGAGGGAATGATGAATATTCATGTCTCAGGGAGGAGGCGAGGGAATGAGGAATATTCATGTCTCAGGGAGGAGGAGAGGGAATGATGAATATTCATATCTCAGGGAGGAGGAGAGGGAATAAGGAATATTCATGTCTCAGGGAGGAGGAGAGGGAATGATGAATATTCATGTCTCAGGGAGAGGTCTGATTTGATATGTCTCTCCCCATTGTCGACGGATGCTTTAGCCGGCCCGTTTAATATTTCCGGCCTTGTAATCAGTCATCTTCAATCCGCAATGTCGATGAGGCTGTGATTTGATGTAGCCCCCGCTGGTCAGACTCTGGGGAGAGCAGCCCCCCTCTACCTCCCCTTTCTCTCCATCTCTCTCTCCTCTCCTCCACCTCTTTAATACAATGTTTACAAGCCAGCGCATTGTCCTCAACATATTTCAAAGTCCTAAGTGCCTGGGGCGTTTCACTGACAAATCAAATAACAGCAAAATCATTTATTTCCTGCTCCTGCCACTGGCTCTGCGACAGCGGTTAGGAAAGGAGGAGAGGAGGAGAGGAGGAGAGGGGGTTAAGGGGTGGATTGGAGCATCCAAGAGAATGATTACTTCAATAAAAAAAATTATATCCCAAATCTGCTTAGCAGTCGTACTTTGAGCTGTAATTGTTTCAAATACAGCATGGCCCAAGGGTGGGCAGATTGAGTGGCACAGGGGGAGAAAGGGGAGGGTAGGCGGGTTTGAATCTTGCAGACGATTAAAAGTGTGATTTGTGTTTCTCGATGACTGACTGACCATTTGAGCTGTCCCCTGGGTATTGCGTTTTGTCTGAGTGAGGGGAGAAGCAGTGCTTTCTTTCTGTCTGTGACTTTAAGCCAAATTGAGTGTTGAAAGAGGGGCGTCATCTGCACAGAGTCAGAGGACCGAGGTGTCACCTGAGGGGATACTGAGAAGAATATCACTTATATTAGGACAGACGCAGACATACAGAGAGAGAGGAATAAGAACATCCTAGAAAGACATGTGGCCTCAATCAAAAACATATCTATCTCGAAGTGCACCACCCTTTTGAATGGAAAAGTCCCAAACCCACCCACACTGTAAAAATACAGCTTCAATAACCTGTTTAAATCGGTCTCTCCCTTTTCTTCTACAGTAAGAACCCATCACACAGACACAAGGATGGCAGTATGGTTCCAGGAACTCCTAAGGTAAGAGGACCTCAGAGACGTTCATGATAAACCAACAGAATCTCTCTCAGACTCCACAGCCCCAATAAGACCATCATCGTTCCACTGACCAGCTCCCTGACCAGAACAATCTTCCTCTGAACTATCTGAGCCTTATTAGGCTACTGTACTTTAGGTCTAGATCTCTGTTCCACTGGGAGGACACCAGCGGAGCTCGACAAGGTAGTGTCTTAAGGAGAGGTATAGCAGGATCCTCTGGAAGGAAGGCTGTTAAACTAGCTACTACTGTATCAGGAGAGTGTCCGTGCTCCAGCAGGCAGTGGAGAGGGGAATGGAGGAAGCTGCCATAGATACACTTCCTATGTTTCATGGCTGTCTGAGCCCTCATTAAAAAGCAGATCCAATAGACCCTGGACAGAGCAGTTTCTGTGAACACCCAATAAGAACCAAAGGATAGGGAGACAAAGGACTCTGTAAGACCAAGGACTTAAAAAGGGACTCTAGCTGGATCTATCTCCTCAGTACAACGCAGTGTTTCAAAGTGTTCACTTTGAGACACACTCCAAGCCACATAGCATTCCTGTAGTCCGCTGGGACAGGGTATGTCTCTCTTATGTTAATAAGAGGTTTCATTCATGTTCTCTCAATGTTGCCACATTTAGCTCTGATAGGCAGGGGCACTGTTCTTCAGGCCCCTCACTGGATGTGCTCAGTGAAGGGAGATAGAGAGGGAGAGTCAGTGACAGAAAGAGAGAAAGAGATATGAGAGTTTTTTAAAGTGTAGTCTGGAGCAGGGCCAAGCAGCAGCCAGCCTCAGTCGGCACCGGGGGAGAGCTTGATCGTCCCTCTGCCATTAAAGGTATGTGTCCCTTGCTGATGGTATGTGTCCCTGCCTGCGGAGGGTAAAGATGCTATGAAGGATGTCTGTCTCTTAATGATCACTGTACCTGTCTGGTAAAAGGGGACCTTTAATATCTTTAACATCTTCAAAGACATGCTTTAATGTGCTCAACAGTGTTTCCACTACTCTTCATTCAACTGCCATTTCAGAGGACATTTACTGGGTTGAGATGAAATGGATGAACTTGATAAAAATATTTAATGGAGATTGGAGACAGGTTTTTATCTATGCAAGCTCCGAGGCTCACCCTGCCTCACTACTACCTTCTGATGGTGCCTGGTTCAGAGACAGACGGACAGGGTCTGGGGAGAGTCAGACAGACAGGGGCTATGGGAGAGTCAGACAGACAGGGTCTGGGGAGAGTCAGACAGACAGGGGTTGGGGAGAGTCAGACAGACAGGGGCTAGGGGAGAGTCAGACAGACAGGGTCTGGGGAGAGTCAGACAGACAGGGTCTGGGGAGAGTCAGACAGACAGGGGCTAGGGGAGAGTCAGACAGACAGGGTCTGGGGAGAGTCAGACAGACAGGGTCTGGGGAGAGTCAGACAGACAGGGTCTGGGGAGAGTCAGACAGACAGGGTCTGGGGAGAGTCAGACAGACAGGGGTTGGGGAACAGGAGTAATCGTGGTTAGGTGGGAAAAATGGGAGTAAGGGAACAGGGAATGACCAGGGACTGGGGTGAGGGGAACAGAACAGGCCATCTGAGCGAGGCGTGACTGAGCATTCCCCAGTAGGTGCTTAGTATTCAGACACACCGTGTGAAAAATGAAGAAGCTGGTTAGGGATCACAGGGGCTGCTGCTTCCTGTGCCCAGTCTGCCTTCCAGACCTTCCTACCGGTTGTAAAGGGGATTAACCTCTCCCACTTCACAGCTGCAACAACGGCCACCCGCCCCCTCTCAACCACGCCATCTCCATAGCGACTCCGTGTCAGCCCTGTGCCTCTTAATCCTCGGGGTCAGGGGGCAACGGTACAGCAAAGCAAGATGAGGGGAGATGAGCATGTTATCTAACATGGCATCTCCTGTATCTAACTCTGGCATCAATCTGTTAGTTAGTCAACACATTACAAACTATTACACTCAAGTAGAATAACAAGTAGTAGTTATCAGAAGCTTGAGCTAATTGACGCATAGGCATAATAAAATGCAACGTTATAATGTTGTATAGTAGGTAACAATTCCATTTACATCAATGAATAAAAGCCACACAAATAAACAGCAGTTCCGTGACCTTGCCGTCCCAAAGCATAAAAAGACATGCATAATGCTTAATTTACTGTCCCGGAACTAGGGGTCTGCCATTTCTCACATATTAATATTAGATTATAGTTGTCGGCCACTTACGACCCTGCTCTCTCCTCTCTCCTTGATTAATAGGAACACTTTGTAAATACAAATATTTCATAGCAGCCTTGTAAAGAGCTGGATCGCTGTCAACTCTTCCCCGTAAAGTAAGCACTATTTCCCCTTCCCCCTTCTTCCCCCCTTTTCCCTAGTTCATTTGGGAAATAAACTCAATTAAGTTTGTCAGTGGGGCAGGCCTGTAATGTGGGAGGCTCTTTGGAGGCTGTCAGAAGAGGTTTATAGATGACCAAGGTGTCCTGTAATGTTGGCTTGTGTCCTCCTCCTCTCCTCCACTGCAGCATTCCCCCTCTTCTCTTCCTCTCACAACAACTGTCCTGCTCTTTCTCCCCAGTCTATGCTGTTGTCGGTGCACATCAAACGCGAGGGAGAGTCACCGGTGGTCTCCCCTCTCTCTTCTGAAGATGCCCACCACTCCGACAGATACCAGGTGAGCTGCCCTGCCTGGAGAAACGGGATGCATTCCAAATAGCAGTAGTACACTATGTAGGGAATAGGGTGCTAACTGGGACGTAAGCCAGGATGTTGCTCTTGGCCCACATATTAAGCATCATAATCCCATTTTCATATCCTGTCACATGACAAGAAATATGGATTAATGCCACTATGAAATGTACTTCTGGGAAAATAAAAGGAAAAGTCGAAGGAAGAACAGCAATGGAAGGACAACATACCCGCTACTCTCTGTTAGGGAGGGTAAACTGATTAGGCAAACTCATGCGGCGATGGTCAAGATGGTGTTGAGGTGGTCATTTGTTGTGTTAGTGTTGAACACACAGCATTGACTCAGCCAATCATCTGGCTCTCACATCTTATCATGGAGTGGATCAGGCATCAGCCCAGCTGCCTACCTCCCTCTATCCTCCCTTTCTGTGTCCCAAATGGCACCCAATTCCCTTTATAGTGCACCTCTTTTGAAGGAGCCCATAGGTAGTGCACTGTATAGGGAATAAGGTGTCATTTGGAATGCAGCACCTCAATCCTCCCACTATCCCTGGCAAAGATTTGCCCAGGCTGTAATGTGTTTCCCTGTTCAGATAGGTAATCACCCACAATTTACCTCAAGCAATGCTCTTATGCTCCCTAAGCCTGGATGGTATCTCTTCTGGTCCACCACGTCCTTGACATGTCTCCCACCTCATTCTGCTGGAGGCCTCACCACTACAGATAGGCGGCGTCCCAAACAGCACCCTACTCCACACAGTGCACTACTTTTGATCAGACCCCTATGGGCCCTGGTCAAATGTAGTGCACTATATAGGGAATAGGGTGCCGTTTGGGACGCCGGCATAGATTAGTTAGGATTAAACTGCTTCATACAGCACAGTGTTTTAACCTAAGTTATAAGGTTATGATGGAGCTTTTATTTTTTTTAACATCTCAAAGTTTGGTATTTCAAACTCATACGGCAGTGATTTATTATTTGGGTTAAGTGGCTTTTTCCCTTATACCATAAAGTAAGAGCTATTAAGTGTAAGACATCATATCCATACATTGACAGGCCTATTAAAGGGGCTGTGGTGAAAGTATATATTTTCATTAGTAAAGCTGCTGCTGAAACCATTTCATACAAACGATTAAACAGATGCTTTTCCCCCCTTAAATGTTCAATGTTTTCTTTTTTTTCGTAACATGAGCTATCATGTGGTTGTGTAAGCCATTTAGATAGTTTGCATCCAAAATGGCACCCTATTCCCTGAATAGTGTGCTATATTTGACCAGAGCCCTATGAGCCCTGGTCAAAAGTAGTGCACTAAGTATGGAATAGGGTGTAATTTGGGATGCTGCATGGTGGATCATCATTTCATGGGCAGGTTGTATATGAGCACAACTCAAGTGTCAGTGTAAGAGGCCTCTCTGGTATATGATGGACGATCCACTCGCTAGGAGTTTGAACTTGTGCCCACACTTGTGCCCTTGTCAATAAGTGGGCATCCATCCATTGCCCTGACTGGCCCTGCTGGTGTCAGCACATAGCCTACCCACTCTGGAAGAGAGGGGAGAAGATAGGTGGTCCCATTTAACCCATATCTTAGTGGTATTCACAATCTGTCAGGTTTAGATGGGGATCGTTCATAGCCTATTTCTTATGTCACTTTCATGTGATGAGAAAATTATGAAACACTCATTTTCATAAAATGAAATAAAAAGTTTGTACTATTAGTATTGTCTGCAAAAAAAAACTAAGTTTAGATATGATGCATGGAACTAGTTTACTCTACAAGTTGCTTGAGACAAACTTGAATCAATCTTAAAATCTCATATCACGTTATCTTGAATTGAAGTCACTGTATTACGTACTGCTGCTCCCTAGTGGCCAATGGTGGAACAACATCGGGCGTCCTCTGAACTTTCACTCCCATGTTTGGTCACATGATACGCGCCAAGCCAACATGGCGACGGCGATTAAGAAAGTGGCTTTGTAGGCGCCGCATTCAATCCTTTGGCATCCTTATACAATTATTGATACAAAAGTGTATTCATGGTGCGGTGTACTACCGAGAGGCCTACATGATAGACGTGTAAAAGTGAGTTTGTCGGTTTGAAAAGGCTTTGAACAAAAACTTGCGACCCTGTTATGGAAGAGACGATACAGCCCATAAAAGAAGTAGGTTTTTGTTTACTATCAAGCTTTAGCTTGCAGGGCACACTGTAGAATCCAAATCAATCCAGCCACGAACTGCTACTAATGTATCTATAAACATTATAAATTGAAAGGTCCATATCTAATGCATATTTCGTGTGTTTCCTTTCTTCCTACCTGTAGACATTTTTAAGAGTGCGAGCGAACAGGCAAACGCGGTTGAATGGTATGTATAGATTTCCTTTTTCTTGTAAAGTCCCTAATTATTCTTCATAAACGTGTTACACATTTGTATTTTTTACAAGGTAATTTCTGGTACACCATCCTGTAGAAGTACTTCATAAATATTGATTAAGCCAGGTATATCTTAATCTGCAACTTCTCACAGCCAACTTGTATGCAATGACATGATTGGAGCCTAGCTTCTTTATCTTGGTGAAAATGGTGCCAATGGCTTGTGAAATGATTAAGGCTATTTCCTAAAACAAAAACATTTCCTCATCAAATAATCTTCTATGACTGTCATAGAACAGTTTTCTTTTCTTTTTTTATACATTACACTACTGAAAAAACAGATTGCTCAACCAAATATCATCCGCACTACAGTTGGTGGAATTGTCAATCAAAGTTGAAGCAGCAAGGAACTGGGGAGGCGAATGTGCATCTTCAGAGTGAGAACAGAGTCATAGTGTAGGACTGGATGGACCGACAGAGTCAGTCTGTGGACCCTTGACCAGGCTGTGTTTGGTTTGACCACGCATTTCTACCCTGCATAGCCATAACCTTGGCTCTGCCATCGATATAACACGTTATGGTTAAGTATAGCCAGAGGCCCATGTTGAACAAAGCCCTGTGTGGCCTTGCTGACAGCCCTTCACACTGTGGACCAGCTCCAGGCTGTAGCCTACATTACAGCTACAGAGCCAGGCCTGTCCCTTGTTGCCCCACTGAGTGTGATTTCAGGGCTGGCTGGTGGGGGGGTCGGGAGTCCTGGCTGCCGTTGTGTGTCTCCGTCCCTGCTGTTCCCTTGACCTAGCGCCTACACGAGCAGAGGATCTATTAACCCTTGACCTTCTTGATATGTTGACAGTCGATGACCTCTGCTGGTGCAGGCGCTACGCCAAGGAAAGTGTCAAAAATGCTCCCCTTGGACTGCACAATGGAGCCCCCCCTTGCCCCCTGCTGCATTGGCCACGGTAAGAGCCTGCCCCCACGTCCTCTCCCCAACACCCCCTCTCAGCCAGCGGGCCAAGGCTCCCTCCCTGCCTCCATTGGCATTTGCACCAGCCTCGGCAGCAGCCTCAGTGCTGCTATGAAAAGAAACGGTGCCGACTTTGTTTAAACTCAAGCCTCCATTAATGTCTATTACCTCTCATGTGGAACCTGAATGATTCTGAGGGGGAGGTGGAGGGGGGATGGGGGACGACTCGTGCCGGGCCTAATTAATCGTCCCTTTCTGTCTGCGTTTAATGAAGCCCTACTCGATTACCATCACCCGTTCCCCTGGCCTGGGAGAGAGATTATTAGTAGCTGTCCCAATCTCCCCAAAGTTATGGCGCGTTGTCCTTCCTCCTCTCGCCGTCCCTCCTCGGGTCCCCCTTGGCCCCTTTCGCAATCACAGCCACCTAAAAATTAATGTCCCCGGGCGCCATTTGCAGTTAAGAAAAAGCGACAAAGACTTACGGCGCATTGGCCGCTGTTCTGCTGTGTTAAATTTCAAATTATGCGGTGGGGGGAGTCGTCGACTAGTGCTGTAGAAGGATTGTTGAGTCACGTGCCCTAGACCTACAGTAGACCATCCTTACCCGTCCTATGGAGAGAGGGAGCCAAGTTCAGGCCTATCGTCTCCTAAAACAATGTTAGTTTCTATGAGGAGAGTAAATGACCATATCCTGCGAAGAAAGAGGAGGAACCTTCTCAATGTTTAGCTTCTCCTCAAACACTGGTTGAAGAGAATAGATTGCCCTCTCTCTTTGTCATCACGGCACGGTGTTAGAACATTAGACTGTAGTCTCCTGGACATCTCGGAGTAAGAGTGCTGGTCTAGGATCAGGTTCCCCTTGACCATGTAATCTTTTTCATTTTTTATTTAAAAGGCAAAACTGATTCTAAATCAGCTCTCCTACTCGTAGACACGTTATGAATACGGTACTGACGTTAGACTAGTTGTGTCGCTGAGGAGGATTGTCACAGCGGCATCTCCACTCGCTGTTGTAATTCCTGATCTTCCGGTACCAGACGCTGTGCATCTTCTAAGAGACCTGGGGCGCATCGATTCCTCACCACTCCGCTGACCCGCGTTATTGCCAGCGAGACAGCAAACTTCTCTGTTGTGAATGCCAATAGCGTTCACCGCTGCTCTTCTGCCAAGCAGAGGAGAGACACACAGTACACAGCTGGAGGACAGAGGAGAGACACACAGTACACAGCTGGAGGACAGAGGAGAGACACACAGTACACAGCTGGAGGACAGAGGAGAGACACACAGTACACAGCTGGAGGACAGAGGAGAGACACAGTACACAGCTGGAGGACAGAGGAGAGGGAAATCCCCCAATAGACTACCATGAGTTTACAGTGTATTTTTCATCCATGTCAAATGCAATACCGGTTGCCATATTAAAAGAGAGCCTGCTTGTGACAGAGGCATTCTGCTGGGCTGGATTGCCTGCTATGAGCCTGTTATCCACACTGACAGGGGGTTTAATTTGATCAAATAACTCATTAGGCTGTATCAGATTCGAATCAAGAAAATTCGGTTGATTCTGTTTTTTGGATTGCGTCCTCTTTTACTGCATTTCAACCAATCATGTCATTGTAGCCACATCGCTGTCTGCTGAAGTCAATGGACCTACCGATGTGATATTTTAGTACGGCACTTAAAACAGAGAAATACAGAAACAAGTCCCAGATTGCCGTGTATTTTTTCATGATTCTAACCACCTCTTACCCGGTTTCTTTGTGTTTCAGCCCGGATTGGGAAGATGAAGCGCCGGAAGCCAGAGGATGGGCAGGTATGTCCACTGTGCAGCGCGCCGCTGGCAGGGACAGAGGAGGAGATGAGTAGGCATGTGGAACAATGTCTGTTCAAGGTAGCCTCACGTCCCTACCTGTACCCTCAGCCTCGGGCCTCTAGTCAACCAATCACCATCTTTCTAGTCACTAGTCACCACCACACTATCTAGTGTCTATCCACTCTGCTCCCACTCTTTCCCCAGGATCTGACAGAGCGTACACACTACTTAGAAATGACATAGATATGACATAGACTCAGAACACATGGAAACAGTAGCCACCAGGGCTTCGTTGTCTGACAAGCTCTTATTTTACTTGTCCTCCAAGCACTGAATCTAGCTTACTCCAGTCTCAAAGAAGGAGCTTTCCTCTTTGCTTTATGCTGATGACTTGTAGTACCAGTTAGATGTTCAACAGAAAGAATCATTAGTCTAGGAAAACAGCTCTCTCTCCTGTCGAATAGTTAGCCCACCTCTCTCCCCTGTAGGGACATCTTCCTCCTCTGTATCTCTGCTTCCTAAATAGAATAGATGGCAAGTGAGGCCTCCTAACCAACACAGATTCATGCTCACTCTCATTGTAACCACTTCTCCTTCGCTCACAGAATGATGACAGAATAGGAAAGATGTATTTATAGTAATCATGCTTTCAAAAACTTGGCTGTAACGTTGGTCATGATGCTCCACTTGCCCCCCTACTTTGGTGTTGGTCTTTCCAAATCTTTACAGATGCTTTAGTTGTAGTTTTACTGACACCTATTGTGCATCATAGCTAGTTTTGTATTAATATATATTATTCAATATTTTTATTTTAATGAATACAAAGATTACTGATCATTTTCTATTTAACATTTTGATTATTTCTGACAGGAGACCTTGTGTTTTCCCACTCCAAGCCCTACCCTATGTCTGGGGAAGTGTTGACACTGTCTTTGTTCTCTCAGAGGGAGGGTGCGTTTGCTGAGGATGACTCTGCAGACATGGACGGAGAGAACGGGACCCGCTTCGAGGAGTACGAGTGGTGCGGCCAGAAGAGGGTCAGAGCTACCACTCTGCTGGAAGGAGGCTTCAGAGGTACACTATACACTACAACCCTATGGACCCAATCAAAAGTAGTGCACTATACACGGAATAGGTGCCAATTGGCACGCTAATCAATTTTACACTCTTAAGAAAATCAGTTAGTCTACTTTGGTTCTTATATTAAAATGACAAAACATTTGTGCAACATTTGAGCAATAACAAAGTGTTTAGGGTAGTTGAAAGTATCTTAACGATAAGAGTCTAAAGCCAGTGCACCAAAATGCCTTCCAGCACTCAACAGGACCCACTCTGAACAACATTCCCTGCTAGTCACAATTCTCCTTCAGTATAACAACAGGTTGAGTCTGTGCCTCATTGCCTTTTTAAAAGGACGTGGCTGGGTGCAGAGGCTAACATGCCCAGGGCTGCAGCTAGACATGGTGGACAGCTTAGGCTCTGTTTACCAAATTACACCCTATTCTCTACATAGTGCACCCTATGGGTTCTGGACAAAAAGTAGTGCACTGAATAGGGTGCCATTTGGGACACACCACATCTGTGTCCCCAGCTGCAGTGTGGGACCATGTGGCCCCGGTCCAGACGGGGGACAGCCCAGTCCGGCCCTGGCCCCAGCCCTTTAGGAGGGAAAGGAAAACACATTTAGCTGTGCAATTGACCCGTCTGAACCTGTGAGGAGTGGTGTGTGGAAGGGAAATGGGCCAGTGACCCCCAGGATCCCCTCAGCCCAGCAATGCAATTATAGCCCTGGACCTAAAGCTGCCCACTAGGGACCATAGGCTGCTCTCCTCCTATTCCCCCTCTGAAACTTATCGTATCTTATGGGAGGGCTAGAATTGAATATCAAATCGGTAATCATTGACAACGAGACATCAGTGGGATATTGACTGGAATGCTCAATAACCTGTAAGATATCTCTTTTTAATTTCCCAGTACAGTACAGGGACTTTCAAACGTAGGCTGTGATTTAGATGCTGTAATGAATTGATCCAACCTAGCCACTGTGTGCTCACCTAAATGATTTGTGAATATTTAGAAGGCCATTGGTCCATGATCAATAGCTAGTGTAGTCCGCTTGATTGGACAAGTGTATGATTTGGCCATAGGTCAGCGTTCATTATCTCATGTCCAACAGACAGGCCTTTGCTTCACTGCTAGAGAGAGCTATGAAAATGAATTGGCCACAGGTCCTCATGGTGTGAGTCTACAGATCACAGGAAAGCAAAGAGTCCTCGTCTTCTCTAAGGGCCCCTTTAAAACTCTCAAAGTCCCCAAATTTGATCCAGGCGGTAAAACTGCATTTCAAAGCCCAATAAGACGTGTGCCTTTTGGCCCCTCTCTCTCTCGCTACAAACCTGACCAGACAGACATCAACAGCCTACAGATCAATTTGAAATCTCGACTGAACCTCCTGAGCAGGAGGCTGTCCGTCTGTCTGTCTGTCCATTCATCTAATGAGCAGCAGACCCCTTCTGGCCGGCTGTGATAGCCCGGCGTCCTGTGATGTGACACAGATAAGGGCTGGTCAAAGCCAGAGGTGCTTTCTGCTGCTCTTAGCCGGCCTGGGGAGACCACTTGAAAGCAACCCCCCGCACCCCCCTAGAAGCTCAGAAGGTGAATTTGCCTTGAAAGCTTTGCTGCAGTCAGCCTTGGTTCAATGGGCCCAGCCAGGCAGAATCCACCATCTACCCAGCCCAGGGGGGGTGGTTGATGCAGGGAGGAGAGACAGAGATGAGGGGCTTCAATGGGATAAGAGAGGCCTATCCTCTGTGAGCCACCAGCACCACCACCGCCACCTCTCTCGCTTTGATGGGAGGGAAGAAAGGCAAAGGGAAGCCGTTTAAACACCACAGAAAAGTCGAGGACCAGGAGAGAGAGGGAGGAAAATCGAACAGGATCACTTTCTGCTTGAGACGTGTGGGGCCCAGCCCTCACGTGGTCCTCCTGTGTACATGGCTTATGAGGGCCTGGGAGAAAAGCACTAAAGGCTGATGTATTGAGGAAGAGGGTCAGATCTGATCCCAGCAGCCTGATAGTGCAGACCAAGGCTAAGTGGGCCGATCCTGGGAGAGAGGATTTGGGGCCGCTGACTGAAGATGGCAGCGGGGACAGAAGGCACTCTCTGCTTTGTAAACAGGCTTCAAAGATGGCGGCCATCTCTGTTCAATCTCTGTCCCATCGTCTCTCCAGACGTGTCCTGTAAATGCCAGCGAGATAGGATGGATATGACCAGAGCCGACTGGGGAGGGCTGATAAGGGCTAGAAGCACCATGGCAACCGGGTGTTATTGGTCAGACTGTCTCATGTTGATTGGTCCCTTGACCCTCCCTCGCCACTTGCTCAGAACCTTAGCGTTGTCTCTGTCTCATCTCCAGATGGTAGTGACATATGGAGATAGGTGTTCCGTGTCACAGTCAGGTCTGTGTTACACAGGGAAGAACACATGTCTTTGACATGTTCAAGTCAATGAGATGCACAAGATTGGTTATGATAATGAGTGTGGAGGATATGTGAGGGACGGGTGCCATTTAGGTGCACCTGTGTAGTGTGTCGGTGTGCACGGACCTGTGTGTGTGTGTGTGTTGATTAGGGCTGCAAAGGGTCAGATTTCCAGGAAATTACTGGGGATTTTACCATGGGAAGTAAAGCCTGGGAATTTTGCTTAAATTCATCAAAAAAAGTTAGATTATAACAGTGAACCTTTTTTGTGGGATACACAAGGCAATTCCCTCCATTCTTGTGGCATATTTTGGTTAAACTATCCCCAGTTCAATGGAATTGCAACCCTCTGCATGCACAGTGCATTCTTCCATCACATGTACAGCTGATTCTCAAGATCTTACACACTGAGATGCTATTGATAATGAGACACTACTACATTGTCTGAGCCAAGGGCTACATGCTTTCTGGTAAGTTTTGATTACGATACTGGGTGGGGAGAATTTATTTTATATGACATACAGTTGAAGTCGGAAGTTTACATACACTTAGGTTGGAATCATTAACTCGTTTTTCAACCACTCCACAAATGTATTGTTAACAAACATTTGTTAACATGAAAGGCCGCTCTGCAAGGAAGAAGCCACTGCTCCAAAACTGCAATAAAAAAGCCAGAATACGGTTTGCAACTGCACATGGGGGGATAATATCGTAATTTTTGGAGAATTGTCCTCTGGTCTGATGAAACAAAAATAGAACTGTTTGGCCATAATGATTATCGTTACGTTTGGAGGAAAAAGGGGGAGGCTTGCAAGCCGAACAACACCATCCCAACCGTGAAGCACGGGGGTGGCAGCATCATGTTGTGGGGGTGCTTTGCTGCAGGGGGGACTGGTGCACTTCACGAAAAGATTGCATCATGAGGAAGGAAAATGATGTGGATATATTGAAGCAACATCTCAAGACATCAGTCAGGAAGTTAAAGCTCAGAAGCTTCTAAAGCCATGACATCCTTTTCTGGGATTTTCCAAGCTGTTTAAAGGCACAGTCAACTTAATGTATGTAAACTTCTGACCCACTGGAATTGTGATACAGTGAATTATAAGTGAAATAATCGGTCTATATACAATTGTTTGAAAAATTACTTGTCATGCACTAAGTAGATGTCCTAACTGACTTGCCAAAACTATAATGACTCCAACCTAAGTGAATGTGAACTTCCGACTTCAACTGTATGTCTACTTATGATAAGGTAAAAGGTTTATGTTTCTGTCTCCATATGATATGGTAAATATATCCAGTGCAAAAAACATCTACATTTAAATGGTATTAATATTAATTTTCATATTTCTGTTAACTCTCATATGTTCCCGTTAACTCCAATATATTCCCATTAATTCCCATGGAAAGTTTCCACCTCCTGAATATTCCACAAAATGTGCTACCCTGGTATTGATCCTGGATGATCTGCCAGGAGGGGCAAAAAGGGAGTAGCCTATCCCCTGGGGTCAGAGAGAGAGAGAGAGAGAGAGATGGAGGGGGAGAGAGAGAGATGGATGGAGGGAGGGAGAGAGATGGAGGGAGAGGTGCAGCGGCGTGCATAATGTGACTGAAAGGCAGTTATAGTGGTGCTGACCTTTTCAGGGGAGATTAGATTGCCTGCCAAGACTGGTTAAAGGGAGAGATGGGGCCTGAACTGAGCTGAGCAGCATGACCAGGCTGGGTAGCCCAACAGCATCTTTGTGTCCTAAATGGCACCCTATTCCCTATTTAGTGCACTATTTTTGACCATGGCCCATAGGGCTCTGGTAAGAAGTAGTGCGCTTTAATAGTGAATAGAGTGGCATTTGGGAGACTACTCGTTACTTCAGACTGCTGTAGTCCTCCTCCTCTCCTCTGCTTATGGTACATCAACCGGGTCGGACTTTGGGCAATCCAATTTCAGCCGGACGGTTCGGCTACATGCCACTTGCTTTTACAGCATCCCCTCGTTTTAGTTTCTATCAGTCAACTATCAGTGTGATGGGGATCTTGTTTTCCCTACTTGTCTTTATAGTCTTCTTCCACACTTACCGCTGTGGTGAATTGAGATTGAATTGGATCGAATGCAGCAGTTGTAGGCAGCCCATCCCTGTCGGTTCCAGTTGGGTGAAGTATATTTGAGAGAAATATTTCTCCATGTCCCACTGGGTTTAAGGCTAATCCTACCTAGTAACACTTAGCAGTGGAAAGTCCACTTCTTAGGGGTTACAGTGGCCCCAGCCTTGTCAGTGGGTGGGTTGGGGACAGTGAAAGCATCTAGAGCCTCTCTCCTCAGCCAGAGAGCCACCACACCACAGCCTTTTGAAAATCAATGCTGTGCTGCTCGGCCTCTGTCCCTCCCATCTCCTGGCCCCAATCTCAGCCATGCATCGCTAACTAGCCACAGGATTCATACCCTGATCAGTTGATTGGATTAACAGTGATTTCAGGTTCCTTCCAACCCTCTGCCACTTTCTCCTCCCCAATGTGCCTGGCCAGCGGCCGCCATTAGTGGTCGGGACGGAGGGACAATCGATTTATTTATTTTAGCCTCTCCTACGTGTCGCCACTCGTTCACAGTAGATAAACTGCAAATGATGCCCTGAATTTAATTTATCTAATTAATGACCTCACCACCAGGCCTGGCCCGGCCGCCATACCTCCCCTACTTCCCAGCGTCCTTTGAGGCATCCTCCAGGTCCAGGTGGTTGACTGGACTGTGGGAGAGACAAAGGCTTGGACTTGAAAAACACATTATTAGCCCATCCCTTGCTCTATAGTATTTCAATCATCTCAAAGTCCCTGAATGGTGGTGGTCTATCTGGATAGGATTGGCTTCCATGCTGCCCGCTGGTCCCCTCAGCTGTCTGGTACTGCTGCCTCTGCCACCAGCAGCTGAACAGACATTTATGCACCACAGCCATTGTTCACATATGCTCCACGCAGCCACAGGGACCAAATAAAACTTAAAAGGTCCCTTTTTATGTGATCACTAAAAGCATGGGCACATTGTAAAAAGGGTTAGCCTTGGTGGCAGGCAGGGACAGAGTTTTATCCTCTCCTCCAGCAGCAGCTCCCTCAGCACAGAGCTTCTTCCAGCCTTCACAGAGGGAGGGGAAGAGGCTGCCTGCTTTCTGTCTCTCTGTGCTGGGTTGATTTTAGGACGTCTACCAATGTCTCCATATGAGCCCAGTCTGTCTGTACCCCACCACAGACCTGTACCATCTCCTGTCCTGACACCAGTCAACTGTTAGTGTCCAGCCCTAGACGAGTAAGAGACGCGGTCCCTGACCACTCAATCAGCCCCCAGCGCTGTGTGCGTCTCCGTAGCAGCACAGGCAGAGGGAGAGGCAGGGCCTAAGTGGACCTGAAAGAGCCAGTCAGCCAGCAGTCAGTCAGGCAGGAGTTTGTCTGGCGAGCAGCTCATCACAGGGTTTATAGAGGTGCCAGTCAGATCTACCGCCAGTCAGTCAGCCCCCCCCAGACTGCCACGCTCCCATAACCAGATAACCAGCCACTGGCAGCTGACAGACAGCTGCCACAACCCAGTAAACCTCCTCCCTCTGTCTGCCGCTGACAGACAGCAACACTTTACAGGAAGGGGGGGGGTTGCAGCATCTCAACATGTCTATTTCAATCAGTCTGCTTTAGCAGCAGGTTTAATAGCTAGCTCAGATCTTTCTTACCCTGCTGGTCTACATGTGTAGAGAGAGCGATAGGGAGACGGGGTCTGGAAGAAAGGCTTGCTATGTTGGAGCCCTGCTTTGCACTGTCATCCTGTCTGACATGACTGAACTGCCTGCTTCATAGGTTGTGAAGTATACAGTATTTAAATGCGTTTGTATTTCCCTCCACAATATTAAGGACGGTTGCATGGTCTGACAGAGGGGTGGCAGGTAGCCTAGTGGTTAGAGCGTTGGACTTGTAACCGGAGGGTTGCAAGTTCGAATCCCCGAGCTAACAAGGAAAAAATGTCATTCTGCCCCTGAACAAGGCAGTTAACCCACTGTTCCCCGGGCGCCGAAGACGTGGATGTTGATTAAGGCCTCTCTGATTCAGAGGGGTTGGGTTAAATGCGGAAGAAACATTTCGGTTGAAGGCATTCGGTTGTACAACTGACTAATAATGGTGACTTTGACTTTGACAATGACTCTGCCCCCCTCCGCTCTCCCCTCCCTCCCTCTGCCCCCATCCCTCTCCTCAGGAACAGGCTTTGCCATGTGTAGCAAGAAGGAGAACCACGACAGCGACGCCGACCTGGACGTGGATGGAGACGACACGCTGGAGTACGGCAAAGCCCAGTACACAGAGGCAGACATCATTCCCTGCTCCGGAGAGGACCAAGGAGAAGCCAAAGAACGGGAGGCCCTGCGCGGGGCGGTGTTGAAGTAGGTTCTCACTCCTACCACTCTACTGAAGTCCACTGGTCTACTCTACTGACTCTGCTCTGTGGCGTTGAGCTCCTTCTCACGGCTTTGGGTTTTGTTTGTCTGTTCTTTCAGTGGTGGAATGCCATCCAACAGAATAACGGCAGAGTTCTCCAAATGGGCCAGTGATGGTGAGTTGAGGCTTGGAACAAGATGTCATCTTCTGTTTTTATGGTTACCATATTGAAATCTTTTGACCGTATTGATTTAATGTCAAGGTCAGTTGTCATAGTTCCCCATCTCTCTGCAGAGATGCCCTCCACCAGCAATGGCGAGAGCAGCAAGCAGCAGCTGCCTCAGGACCCCAACGCCGCCTGCTCATCCTCCAATGCGCCCCGGACCTGTAAAAACAGCGAAATAGAGAAGTAAGAATCATCCCTCCATCCCGTCCTCCCCTCTCTTCACAGCCCCAGAGTGCACACACACACCTGCCCAAGCCCTTTCCTATCTTGTTTCTATTACTCAAATTAGTTTTCTTTCCTTCCTGCGCCCGGCCGGTTGGGTCATAAATGATGCATTTTGTGTGGTCATTTTTCCTCCTGCGGTGAGAGAGCCGGTGAATCTGTGCTTTGACTCACTTCATCCACTGGTCTGATCACAGAGAGGCTCCCACGGTATTGATCCTCTCTCTGTAGCCGTGTGCTCCATCTGGGCCAGACACACAGCACCACGCAGGAATCCTAATTTCACCACACACACACACACACACACACACCCTCACACACACACACACACTACCTCCCTCCTGCTACCTACCTAGCAGCAGACCTCCTAGTAGAAACCCAGCCCCCAGCTTCAGTCTCCCCAGCCCCTCCCTGCCAAGCAGCAGATAAATGTGAATAACCTGTTCATGTGAAAGGGCAGCCCCTCTAATTCCCTCATCTCCATGTCCTCATCCATATTCCCCGACAAGCGGCGCCCAGAAAACAATTTCCACCAGCAGCAGCATGGCCGGCCCCTCTGAATGGGTAATTGGGGTCAGAGCAGCACAGCTAGTGGAGAGAGAGAGGGATTTTGGTTGATTGCTTGCTTCTGCATGTTTGGCATATTCCATGTTCCCCCCCTTTGCTCCTCTTGCTCCCCATTTTGGCTCAGTTGCTTCAGTTTCCTATACCCCTATCTTAAACGTGGCCACAGGTCAAAACTGCAGTCTGCCACTGCCTTCCATCACAATCCCTATCTCTCTTCCTTGCTGCCTTTACTTGTCCAAGCCTCAGAGACTGACTGACTTACTGACTCCTTCTGACTCCTTCCTCACATCTCATTTGGCCATTTCCTTTCCTCAGTGTCCGTTTCCCCTGCTGACTCTGACTGAGATAAATGATTGTTTTGGCTCCGTTTCTTACTCTCCCTCAGCCACCATCATCATCGACTTCCTGTGAAGGGCTCATGTTAAACTGTGTAGTAGTAGCAAGTGTTTTCTAAATCCACACACGTTATTTCCTCTTTCTATTAGTGCCGTAGTCACACACACACACACACACACACACACACACTTTTCTACACACACTCTTGGGAGGGCTGCCCTGCCTGCCTGGCAGGCTAAATGCTTCATTTAAATGAATCAATCAGTAGGAAGTTGCTCAGCTTAGAGTAGAGCTGGTCTAGCCACATATTAAATATCAGCCTGCTGCTGGAGAACTGAACTGGTGCATAAGCATAGCAGCTTGAGATGTATTGATCTGGCTTGCGTCCCAAATGGCACCCTATTCCGTTTATAGTGCACTACTTTTGACCGGAGCCGCTTAGGCCCCGGTCAGAAGTAGTGTACTATAAAGGGAATGACGGCCCATTTGGGACGCAACCCTGATCTGGGCTCATCAGTACACTGTGATCACGTATCTGGCCCTATCCCTCCACCCCTCTTCTTGGGTGACCGTGTGTGTACCCAGGATGAATGTGTGTGTGCAGAGTGGGAGGATGAATTCATCAGCAGCACATCCTCTGGGGCAGTGTGGATATGATCCGTCTGTGTGGCAGACAGACACATGTAAACACAGTGACTGTCTGAGGGTTAGGGAGGGAAAGCCTTGTGTCCATAAGGATAACAGTGTAGGGGGTTTAGGCTAAAGTGAGTGTAGGAATAGCGAGTTGCTCTTTTTTGTTGTTGTGTGTGTCGGCATGAAGAAAGACAGGTGAGCGCTCCCTAAGTGGTGAAGCCAGGAGCATGACAGCTTAGGTTGATTCATCGCTGTAAACCGGTTGAGGCTCCCTGCCTCCCCTCTCATACACACATACAGACACGGTCCATCTTCCTCCCACACACACACACACACACACACACACACACACACACATACACACACATTCGCGACAGCCACAGAGACAGCCACCTCTGTGCCATTATGTGGTGGAGAGGGGCATTAGGTGTGTTAGGTGGGCGGGCCATAGATCACTACCGCTGGTTGTCAGACAGAAGGAAGAGTAGGCCTAAGCCATGAGAAGGGCCTCCTGCCTGCCTCCTGAATCAGCTTCATTAGCTTAGCTATCGGCTGCTCTGCTCCAGATGTGACACACGGCCGTGTATTTAATATCGCAGGCCATGTTTCCACCAACCATTCTGCTCTGGAGCACAGACTCACTGGTTGGCACCCTATTCCCTATATAGTGCACTACTTTTGGTTGTGCCCTATGGGAGGAAATAAAGTCAAACGTAGTGCACTATACAGGGAGTAGGGTGCCATTTGGGACACCTCCACAGACAGTCACAGTAACACTCCAGCTGAACCTGTATTATTCCCAGATATTTCTTGTTTTTCTCCCTCCCTGCCATTGTTTTCTACTTAATCGCCAATGTACAGTCTCTGGACAACAAAGTGGACGAAATCAGATCGAGGTTTGCCTTTCAGAGAGACATCCGAGACTGCAACGTTCTTTGCTTCACGGAAACATGGCTCACTCAGGACACGTTATCTGAGTCGGTACAGCCACCTGGTTTCTCCACGCATCGCGCCGACAGAAACAAACATCTATCTGGTAAGAAGAAGGGCGGGGGTGTGTGTCTTATGATTAACGAGACGTGGTGTGATCATAACAACATACAGGAACTCAAGTCCTTTTGTTCACCTGACATAGAATTCCTTACAATCAAATGCCGACCGCATTATCTACCAAGAGAATTCTCCTCGATTATAATCACAGCCGTGTATATCCCCCCTCAAGCTGATACATCGACGGCACTGAAAGAAATTAATTGGACTCTATGTAAACTGCAAACCACATCCTGAGGCTGCATTTATTGTGGCTGGGGATTTTAATAAGGCTAATTTGAGAACAAGGCTCCCGAAAATTTTCCAGCATATCGAATGTGCCACCCGAGCTGGTAAAATCCTGGATCATTGTTATTCCAACTTCCGTGATGCATACAAGGCCCTCCTTTCGGCAAGTCTGACCATGACTCCATTTTGTTGCTCCCAGCCTACAAACAGAAATTAAAACAGGAAACGCCCGTTCTCAGGTCTGTTCAACGCTGGTCCGACCAATCTGATTCCATGCTCCAAGACTGCTTTGAGCACGTGGACTGGGATATGTTCCGGATAGCGTCGGACAACAACATTGATGTATATGCTGATTCGGTGAGCGAGTTTATTAGCAAGTGCATTGGTGATGTTGTACTCATAGCAAATATTAAAACCTTCCCCAACCAGAAACCGTGGATTGATGGCAGCATTCGCGCAAAACTGAAAGTGCGAACCACTGCTTTTAACCAAGGTAAGGCTACCGGAAACATGACTGAATACAAACAGTGTAGCTATTCCCTCCGCAAGGCAATCAAACAAGCTAAGCGTCAATATAGAAACAAAGTAGTCACATTTCAACGGCTCAGACACAAGAGGAATGTGGCAGGGTCTACAGTCAATCACGGACTACAAAAATAAAACCAGCCCCGTTGCGGACCATGACGTTCTGCTCCCGGACAAACTAAACAACTTCTTTGCTCGCTTTGAGGACAATACAGTGCCACCGACACGGCCCGCTACCAAAACCTGCGGGCTCACCTTCACCGCAGCCAACGTGAGGAAAACATTTAAATGTGTTAACCCTCGCAGGCTGCTGGCCCAGATGGCATCCCTGGCCGTGTCCTCAGAGCATGCGCAGACCAGCTGGCTGGTGTGTTTACGGACATATTCAATCAGTCCCTATCCCAGTCTGCTGTTCCCACATGCTTCAAGAGGGCCACCATTGTTCCTGTTCCCAAGAAAGCTAAGGTAACTGAGCTAAATGACTATCGCCCCGTAGCACTCACTTCTGTCATCATGAAGTGCTTTGAGAGACTAGTCAAGGATCATATCACCTCCATCCTGCCAGACACCCTGGACCCACTCTAATTTGCTTACCGTCCCAATAGGTCCACAGACGACGCAATCACACTGCATACTGCCCTAACCCATCTGGACAAGAGGAATACTTATGTAAGAATGCTGTTCATCGACTACAGCTCAGCATTTAACACGATAGTTCCCTCCAAGCTCGTCATTAAGCTCAAGACCCTAGGTCTCGACCCAGCCCTGTGCAACTGGGTCCTGGACTTCCTGACGGGCCGGCCCCAGGTGGTGAGGGTAGGAAACAACATCTCCACCCCGCTGATCCTCAACACTGGGGCCCCACAAGGGTGTGTTCTCAGCCCTCTTCTCAGTACTCCCTGTTTATCCATGACTGCGTGGCCAAGCACGCATCCAACTCAATCATCAAGTTTTCTGACGACACTACAGTGGTAGGCTTGATTACCAACAACGACGAGACGGCCTACAGGGAGGAGGTGAGGGCCCTCGGAGTGTGGTGTCGGGGAAAATAACCTCTCACTCAATGTCAGCAAAACAAAGGAGATGATCGTGGACTTCAGGAAACAGCAGAGGCAGCACCCCCCTATCCACATCGAGGGGACAGTAGTGGAGAAGGTGGAAAGTTTTAAGTTCCTCTGCGTACACATCACGGACAAACTTAATTGGTCCACCCACACAGACAGCGTGGTGAAGAAGGCACAACAGCGCCTCTTCAACCTCAGGAGGCTGAAGAAATTTGGCTTGTCACCAAAATCACTCACAAACTTCTACAGATGCACAATCGAGAGCATCCTGTCGGGCTGTATCACCGCCTGGTACGGCAACTGCTCCGCCCACAACCGTAAGGCTCTCCAGAGGGTAGTGAGTACTGCACAACGCATCACCGGGGGGGTAAACTACCTGCCCTTCAGGACACCTACACCACCCGATGTCACAGGAAGGCCAAAAAGATCAAGGACAACAACCACCCGAGCCACTGCCTGTTCACCCCCGCTATCATCCAGAAGGCGAGGTCCGTACAGGTGCATCAAAGCTGGGACCGAGAGACTGAAAAACAGTTTTTTTTCCTTCAAGGCCATCAGACTGTTAAACAGCCATCACTAACATTGAGTGGCTGCTGCCAACATACTGACTTAAATCTCTAGCCACTTAAAACATAGGAATTGGATGTAACATGTATCACTAGCCACTTTTTAAACAATTTTGTATATAATGTTTACATATCCGACATACTCATATCAAATGTATACACTACTCTAAACCATCTACTGAATCTTGCCTATGCCGTTCGGCCATCGACCCAATCTTTAGCCACTTTAATAACTTTAATAATTATAATTGGATGAAATAAATGTATCACTAGCCACTTTAAACAATGCCATTTACATAATGTTTACATATCCTACATTACTCATCTCATATGTATATACTGTACTCCATACCATCTACTGCATCTTGCCTATGCCGGTCAGCCATCGCTCATCCATATATTTATATGTACATACTCGTATTCATTCCTTTACTCTTGTGTGTATAAGGTAGTTGTTGTGAATTTGTTAGATTACTTGTTAGATACTACTGCATGGTCGGAACTAGAAGCACAAGCATTTCGCTACACTCGCATTAACATCTGCTAACCATGTGTATGTGACAAATAAAGTTTGATTTGATTTGAATACAGTATTATTAGTATTGTCACAGAAGAGAAAGAGATGGGGTAGTGATTTTATTGAAATAAATGTTTTATTCAAATACAAATAATTAAATTATTTATTTAACCTTTTATCTAACTAGGCAAGTCAGTTAAGAACAAATTCTTATTTACAATGACGGCCTAGGAATAGTGGGTTAACTGCATTGTTCAGGCGCAGAACCACAGATTTTTACCTTGTCAGCTCGGGGATTCGATCTAGCAACCTTTCGGTTACTGGCCCAACGCTCTAACCACTAGGCTACCTCCCGCATGTTGTTCCATTTGGATCTTTCTGTTAGCATTCTATGAATATTTGTGACAAAATCTATAAGTAAAGAAATGGGCATGCAGTGTGACAGTTTTATGGGCAATTTCCTGATACGAAAGAAATCGGCTTAATCTGAGAATCACTTTAAGGAGACCAAATAAGGGATTTAATGATTTTAGAAGAACGAGGTTGAAATTCCCTCCTTGCTGTTTCCAAAATGCATGTATTTGTGGGGACTTTCTCAGCCCTCGTTCTCAAATGAAAATGAGGTTTGTCTCCTTTCGTTATGCTGATGCATTGTGTGTGTGTGTGTTGCGGTAGTGAAATCTCTGATCTCATCCCAGATGGGTAATGATCTCTTGGCATTGGGGTCGTCTCCAACCCCGCTCGTTCCCAACAAGATAAATGACCTCTCCAATGCCACCAATGTGATTGCTGCAAAATGTCATGCTCAACATGAAACAATGGCAGAGATTTCCATGTAGCTTCGCAAGTAATTGAATCTGTCCTCAATATCTAAGTGATGACTCTACCCCACCTCCTCCGTCCTCCTCTGCCTCTCCCCATCTCCCCCCTCGGACCCTGTGAGAGAGAGAAGCCCTCCCCTTATAGCCATCTGAGACCTTCCTCACACACAATGGCTGGAGCTGAAGAAATCAATTGTGACTTAAATGTTTTATCTGGTGTCAGTTTAGTTAAAGATGCACTATGCAGAAATCGCTCCACCATTTCCTGGTTGCAAAAATTCTAATAGTTAGCCTAATTTCAGTTTGACTTTTTATTACGCTGATCAGATTCACGCGCTGGTGTGGACATTGACCTTAAGGGGTTACATACAAGACCCCATAATGTAAAAGTGGAGTGATGTTCTTCTACAATTTTACAAATCAAGTACAGATTAAAAGCTGAAATGTCTTGAGTCAATAAGTATTCAACCCTTTTGTTATGGCAAGCCTAAAGAAGTTCAAGAGTAAAAATGTGCTTAACAATTCACATAAGTTGCATGGACTCACTCTGTGTGCAATAAGTGTTTACCATGATTTTGTAATGACTATCTCCGCTCTGTACCACACACACAATTATCTGTAAGGTCCCTCAGTTGAGCAGTGAAATTCAACCACAAACACCAGGGAGGTTTTCCAATGGTTCGCAAAGAAGGGCACCTTTCAGTAGATTAAAAAAAAAAAAAAAGGACATTGAATATCCCTTTGAGCATGGTGAAGTTATTAATTACACTTTGTATTGTGTATCAATACACCCAGTCACTACAAAGATACAGGTGTCCTTTCTGACTCAGTTGCCGGAGAGGAAAGAAACGGCTTGTGTTTCACCATGAGGCCAATGGTGACTTTAAAACCATTAGAGTTTAATGCCTGTGATAGGAATTTGAGGATGGATCAACAACATTGTAGTTTCTCCTCAATACTAACCTAACCAGAGTGAAAACAAGGAAGCCTGTACAGAATAACAATGTTCCAAAAAATGCATCCTGTTTGCAATAAGGCACTAAAGTAATACTGCAAAATATTTGGCAAAGGAATTCACTTTTTTCCCTGAATACAAAGTGTTATGTTTGGGGCAAATCCAATACAACACATTACTGAGTACTGCTCTCCATATTTTCAAGCATAGTGGTAGCTGAATCATGTTATGGGTATGCTTGTAATCGTTAAAGACTGGCAGTTTTTCAGAATAAAAAATTAACAGAATGAAGCTAAGCACAGACAAAGTCCTGGAGGAAACCCTTCGGTCTGCTTTCCACCAGACACTGAGATTAATTCACCTTTCAGCAGGACATTAACTTAAAACACAAGGCCAAACCTACACTGGAGTTACTTACCAAGAAGACGTGCATGTTCCTGAGTGGCTGAGTTGGTTTTAACTTAAATATGCTTGAAAATCTATGGCAAGACCTGAAAATGGTTTTCTAGCAGTGATTAACAACCAATAAGATTAATGTTGCGTAATCCAGGTGTGGAAAGCTTTCGCTAGACTCACAGCTGTAATCGCTGCCAAAGGTGATTCTAACATGTATTGACTTGGTTGAATACTTATCTTTACAAATGTTAAACATTTCTTCCACTTTGACATTACTGAGTATTTTGTGTAGATCGTTCACAAAAATGACAATTAAATCAATTTCATTTTGTAACAAAACAAAATGTGGAAAAAGTCAAGGGGTGTGAATACTTTCGGAAGGCACTGTAAATGTGTGAATGGTGGAGGTGGTGGTTGTGGATTATTCCCCATTTGTAAAAGGTTGTTAGTCCCCTGGGTCTCTCTTCTCCTCCTCCTCCCCCCTCTCTTCTGAATCTAACTGAAATTACACCAGCCAGTAATGTGCTCAGGAGGCCCTCCCTGCCTGCCTCCCTCCCTGCCTGAGAGATGAAAGGCGAGGATATAGATGGACGCTAGATTAAGATAACGGGCTGATGGAGATGGATTGCAGAGGTGCAGTGGCCCAGGGAGCCTGGCAAGCCCGGCTAATGAAATGAGAAATGGGCACACGGCAGAGCCTCCACCGCCTTCCGCAAACATTCAGACTGAACACAGGACACTTAATGGGGAAGAAGGACAAGTTCCCTCTTGCTCTTTCTTTCTTTCTCGCTCTCTTTTTCTCTTTCTGGATCTTTCCAGCCTGTGGCAGTGAGGGGAGGATCACAACTGAGATGACATATATGAACTGTTCTTTGGTTCCATCCTCCTTTTTAATTTTTCTTTTTGTAAACTTATTTTTTTTAAATCCCTGCTTTAACTAGGTATTGTTGTATGTTCAGTAGGGAGAACTTATGAAACTGTACTACTTAAGATTTTAGTTTTCTTTTGTATGTTGTGCCTTTCTGAACACAACCCCAGGTTCTTTGTAGTCCTCCAAAATAGGCTATTTTGAAATACAGACAGTGTGATTTTCAATACGCCACTGCTTATAAGTTAAGTATAATTATAAGAAATCTAAGATGTCATAAATTATATCCAGCCCAGGCTCCAGCTATGCATTTGGCTTGCTAACTTGCTAGCTAAGTGGCTAGATGTCAAGATCAAACTTTTTAGTTGGAGCAAAAACAACAAAGTAGCGCCCCTTGTGTGCACTTCTGGTAATAGCGTATACCCCAGTATGGTTCTGAAACAGTATGACAATATGAAAATATGAGTACCGCCCAACCCTACCTGTAGTGTCCCAGCTACAGAGACGGTGTAGCAGCCTGGGAAACTTTGCAAGAGGTAGTATTTCAGGTTACATTGTAAGTCTTGTAAGATTGCATCTGTACTCAAGGCCACTACAGAGTCCCACTGTGGTCACAAACCTCAGCCCAGGCCTGATTCACAGCCCTGTTTTATGCCCACAATGTTCGCTTTACTTGTATATCCCTTAGCATAACATGCCTTAACCAATAACTTAACTCATCTTTAGAAATAATTTCAGGTTTAGCAAAGGCTGTTTTGTATATTTTAAGCTGCTGTCTTAACATGGATTTTGAGCTGTAGTGTTATAAATTATAGTAGAGGAAAACTTAAAACGTATTAAAATCTATGGCAAGACTTGAAAATGGCTGTCTAGCAATGATCAACAACCAACTCGACAGAGCTTGAAGAATTTCAAGAATAATGTGCAAATATTGTACAATCCAGGTGTGCAAAGCTCTTAGACTAACCCAGAAAGACACACAGCTGTCATCGCTGCCAAAGGTGATTCTAACATGTATTGACTCAGGGGGTTGAATACTTATCTTATATAAAGATTTTTCATTAGAATGTTTTGAACATTTTTCTTTAATTTTTACATTCATTTTGTTTAGAATGTGACAAAAAATAGTTAAATTAAATCACTTTGTATCCCACTTTAATACAACAAAATGTGGAAAAAGTAAAGGGGTGTGAATAATTTCTGGAGGCACTGTATGAGGAATGTGGTATATAGATACTAATAGATGGTACGATCCAGTTTGCCACTGCCTGATGTCCAGCTGGCCTGTCTGCCTGGGTTTGGGTTTGGTTGGGGTTGGCCCACCTGATACAATCATCAAATGGTTGATTATTTTCATCCCAGTGAGATCATCCAGTCCCTTCTGCCTAGAGTGTAGTAAACTAGGGGCACACAAAAACCCACATTCTGTCAGCCATTCATCGCTCCAACGGCTCAGGCCTCTACATAAAGAAAGATTAAAACACCCTTTTATTGCACAAGGGAATTAAGTAACTTTTAGATGTGGTTTCTTATAAATCACCGGCTAAATTAATATTCATTGTCAAACCACATCGTGCCTGAGAGCAAGAGAGGAGACGAGGGTTGGTCTTTATAGGGAAAAGTTTTACTCGGTGCCGCCCAATGACAGTGTTGGTTGAGTAAACCACCACAGGGATTTATGATGCTGTTAAAGGGAAAACAGCAGGCTATGGAGGACAGCGCTACTGGGCCTTCTTTATAAGCAAGCACGCTAATCAAGGCTAAATGCCTTTTTACAAGCGCCCTGCTAATAAGAGGAGATTTTAAAGCTTTATGGCCATGGTGTTGCAGATTGGAGTCACAGGAGAGAATGACTGGCCTGGTCTCTCTTTTCTCTGGCTATCCCTGGCCAAGGTCTCTGTCCAGTCAAACGAGTTTCAAGTTGACTCGAGTCACCAAGTGTATTGTAATGGAATAACACCAGACATAGGAACATTTTAAGCTCTTGAAGTCATATTCAGCGTAACTCAAATGATGCTACCTTCCGATGAGAAAACAGCATTGGTGTGTGTATATCTAAATAGAAAGACAAACAATGCTTTATTCAGTGTAGCTATCGAGCTAGGTAAGTTGAACTACGTTGTGTTGACAGCGGTCATTCTAGCGCAACTCCTGCGCTGTCTGTGTTCTTCAGGGCAATCCACTCCCCCTTATTGAAGAACCACACAGGGCCGCTAATATAATAAATGAAGCTATAGATAGCAAAGGCACTGGGCCCTCCGACTGGCCAGTCATCGGAGTGGGGGAGCGCTGTGCCTTGCTGCGTGTCTCCCGCTGAAAGCTGGTCCAATGGTAAATCAATACTGTAGATCAGCGCTCCATCTGGCTGGAAAATGAGCGGATCACCATAAACATCTGGCCAGCGCCGCGTCCCGGGCAATCACTGGCGGCCATATTGATTTAGTTATTGCTAGTTCATATGCTGCAGGACAGTGTTAAACGTACATTCTCCAGGCAGGGGCATTAATCGGGATATTTAGTGGAGGGCCTGAGAGGTGAGGAGGGGAGGGAGCTCTACATCCTGGGTCAGTAAGTGTAGGGATAGGACCTGGGAGGATACAGATCGATAGACAGATGTTAAATGGGGATGTGTCAAGTACAGTATAAAGACAGCTCAGTGTCCTGACAAGGAAGCACTGAATAAAAAGCTTGTCAGTGAGAAATAACACTTTCAAAGCAATCAGATTCTGGGACTGAGGAAGAAGAGAGTGATCACTTATTAAAATGGCCAACAAATATCTTGGCCTCTGGATTCCTGCAGTGCTGCTACCATAGAGACAAAACAAGGGATTCCGTGATGTAATTGCGAGGATCCTTTCTCTTTGAGTGTCTCTGTGACCTGACCCAAGCCTCTTCCCATTTGTTGCAGGATCACAGAGGGCTCGAAAGCCACCACGTTTGAAGCACTAAAGGCTCGTATCCGGGAACTGGAGAAACAGATCCTTCGAGGGGACAGATATAAATGTCTCATCTGCATGGTAAGGAACCAACATAGTCCTTTACCTTCACTCTGTCCATCCGTGTGCTTTTCTCTCAGTCTCTAAGCATGTCTGCCATATCAGAGTGTTTGAACTCAAGCAACCTGCCCATCCACTACTTGAAACAACTTTTGTGTGTGTCACAAATGACACCTTATCCCCTATATAGTGCACTACTTTTGTCTAGGGCCCTAAATGACACCCTATTCCCTATATAGTGCACTACTTTTGACTAGGGTATATTGGGTACCCTTTAGGATGCAGCGTTGCAGTTTACAGGCATGGGCTTTGTATTGACATATTGTCTGGTGGTTGAAGTGATTCCTGCATGGCCTGAAAGTCAGCCGTCTCTCCTCCACCTGATTGATTGTGTGTGTGTGTGTGTCAGAGAGATTCTGTTGCACCAACTGTCATATAGCTCTGAATCCCCAGCTGCAAGCAGCCCCTCGAATCCCCAGCTGCAGGATGGCTTATTACCATCCTCCAGCTTTGTGGGGTTTTCTGACCATTTCAACTGATGGTTCATTATCATTTTGTGGAGATCAATAAGCAAACTTTTGTCTTTGGTTATTGATATCACCACGGTGATTTGACATCCATCAATGCATCCGGTTCCTCGAGATTTGATTCTGTCCCTAATGACTGCTCGGCCATTCGCTCCCATGGTCTATGTGAGAGAATCAGACAACATGGATTAAGAACAGAACACCACATACCTTAGCAACCCTTTCCTAAGTGTGTGTTGTGGTTGTACTTCCCGCATTGTCACTCATAGCCACACACACCCCCACCCGCCATCTTCTAGTCTCACCTTGAGAATGAGTGAAGAGTGAAGAAGCCAGATTCCTCAGCTTTGGCAGCTCCTTCTCACTGGCCCGGGCCCCACCACTCTTGACTCTGTGAAAAGCAAGCAATTACTGACGCCTGTCCCTCCTAAAGGTCGTCCCAGCCCCGGGGTGACGGAGAGGAGAGGGGAAGAGATGCATATTGATCACTCCTGCCCTCCAGCGACCATCGTAAAGCTCATTTGTCATTGCTGTCGTCTCCTCCGTCACAAATCTCACTCAGCCAGGCTGAGGGGTGAAGATGCTTTTCCTCTTCTGCTCTGACGGACACGGCTGCTTGTTGGCGGGATTTCGATTTTCTTTTTTTTGAAGATGGGTGAGGAAATAGCCTCTGTAATAATCTGAAAGTCTAACCCACCAGCCAAGGTGGTCAAGAGTCATATTTGACTGCTAACACCTCGTCCCTCATTTTGAAAGACAAAATGGCATGTGCTTGTAAGGCAGTAGAGTTGAATATCTTTCTCTACAAGATCCTCAAGGAGTTTGTTTTGCAATCTGTTTGTTCTCTGAACACTTGTTAAAGAATCATACAGGCAGACTGAGTCAGCAGGGTCCTTATCAGTGGATCTCTACCACCACCTGCTGTTGCTTTAAGGAACTGGGCACTAAATGGATGCATTGGATTTCACATCACATCATCTTCACGTTCAGTTTCAATGCATTTCATAGAAACAACGTTCTGGCTTGTAAAATGATCATCTATGGCATGTGTTGGACATGGAACATGGTGCTGATTATTTTGCTCAGAGCCTGCTGCAAGTCTCAAACACACCACACGAGCTGTAACAGAAACTTTAGTGGGTCTTTCTCTCCAGTGCCGCCCAGGTTGTGTGTGAATGCATGTGTCGGTGTCCAGTCCGTCCGTACCTGTTTCTTTCCATGCTTTGTAGTCCGCCACATTCTAGTGCTCAGCGGTGCCCCCTCTGTACTTCCCTACAGAGGAAGAGATTCCAAACAGACAGGGCTGAAGACAAGAATCTGGGCCAATCGGGGCGGGCCCTCGCGGTAACAGCGCCCAAAGAGAGGCGGGTTGCTGAGAGCTGTTCAAAGCCCCTCGCCCCGCTCAGCATTTACTGTTTGTATAGAGGCTACGTTATGGCCGGCGGCGGGATTAAACGGCTGCTCCCGCTCCGGAGGGTAAGGCTCTCTGTGCTCCCCTCCCTCCCACCCTCCCTCGCCCCTCTGCCTGTCTGCCCGCTCACCCAGCTGGGCTGGCCACCCCCCTCTTCCATGCCTGTGCTTTGGTTTGGTGGCGTCGTTCGTCAGGGCCTGTCCAGTGTTGTACGGTGTGTGCCTGCGACCAGCGTTTGTCTATTTGTGTCAGCCCACACAGTTCCCTTTTAACCTCCTATATTAATGTTCTCTCTATATTAATGTTCTCTCTCTCGCTCTCTCCCCCCCATGTGGCAGGACTCGTACACGATGCCCCTCACCTCCATCCAGTGCTGGCACGTCCACTGTGAGGAATGCTGGCTCAGGACTCTGGTGAGAACCCAACGCCAACCCAGCCTCCACAACACATCACAACACTGTTGCATGGCAACACTACTTCATCACATTACAGCCACTGGTTTTATAGTGACTGAACTCTCTCTCTCTCTCTCACTCACTCACTCACTCACTCACTCACTCACTCACTCACTCACTCACTCACATTCCAACAGGGACATGGTAACACAAAATGGTCCCACCAAATCGGTAGTTAAACTCTGAAATAAAGAGGTCTACTTCTTTCATTTGAATTATATCCCCCTAGGTCTACACACACTCTTGAGTATGTTTGTTTTGTTATTCTTTTTTTCAAATGTAGCTGTTGATCAGTGATTATACAGTGGAAGCTTTGCATAATGACAATAGACCATTGTGTTGCATCTGACCACAGGTGTGTAGGAACCTCTCCTTCTCTACTCTCTTTACAAACACAGTAGTGAGTCCCACCTAACCCCTCAACCCCTGGGCAGGTCTCCTCAACCTTTATTGTACAGTGCCCGGTTTCCCGATAGCAGTGGAACTTAAGCTTCCGAGGGTTTTAGCGATGCATCTTTCCTACAACTGCTGAAGATGTAACAACATGCAGAGAGAACGGTCGCTAAGTGCCTCGTTGGAGCATGAGTTGATACTGCTTGGATTGAAAGAAAGGGAGCACTGCTCTCAGATCAGCTTTCTCCATTAAAATCTCAGGGATCACTGGGGCGCTAGCGGGCTGCTCCCGACACTACCAGGTGAAATGTAAGGCGCCAAATTCAACTTTTGGATTTTGAATTATTAAACATCCACCAATATACAAGTGTTCCATACTCATCAAAAGCTCTGTTTCTTGGCAATATCACAGCGTTGTCAGATTTCAAAATGGCTTTACGGCGAAAGCAGCACATTTGATTGTTTGAGGGTAGCACCTCACATATTTTTCCCATAGCCATGAATCGATTAGCCATCATGGCACACACATAACACATTTCACAGCGAAAACAAATCAATTACCTGTTGAAGAACTTCTGCTGAGGTCATCCTAAGTGTCCAACGAAGACAATCCATGGTTCTTTTGTTCAAAAAGTAATGTATTTTATCCATAAATCCTCCATTTGGTTTGCGCGTTATAATCAGAAACGACAGCCTCCACTCCTCCATTGAAACGTGACGCAAACTCGTTCATCTTATACCTATAAACTTGTCCAAGAACAATCAAACATAGTTTTAAATGTATCCTTAGGAACACTTTTACGTATATTTACTATTATAAATCAACCGGAATATAAACTGATCGATAACGACGGTAAAAAAGACACAGCGCGACTTGTCGGGCGCGCGCGCTGGGTACTGTTGACATAAAAGATACACTTCCTGGTTTGCTCTTCTTCTCTGGTCTAATTCATCCAAAATGAAAACTTACACTGTCTCGAGACTGTTGACATCTAAAGGAAGCGATGGGTACTGCATTCATACGCCCTTATATGGTCATTTTCATGAGGGAGGGGTTCCCAAATGAGCAATGTGTCAAAATCACTTTTTCCAGGACAGAAATTCCTCGGGGTTTCGCCTGCTATATGCGTTCTGTTTTACTCACAGACAAATGGTTAACAGTTTTGGAAAATTCAGAGTGTTTCCTATCCAATGGTACCAAATATGTGCATATCCTATTTTCTGGGCCTGAATGGGAGGCATTTTACTTTGGGCACGCCAGGCTCTCCAAAACCGACCCCTCAGCTGCCACTCCCTAACAAGTTAACAGCTCCTAGAGCGATATTATCACCTAATGGTTGCAAATATTGATGCGTCTTATTCTAATGCTTACCCTATAATAATGCACTCAATCACAAATTAATTTGGCACATATTGAAATATATTGAAGCAAATTCAAGACAGTTTAGCCTACAAAAAAACGAATTGTCTGAACATTACATTTATTTCAATATGATTTGAAATATGTAGCCTACAGGCCTAGTGTTTTAATTTTTTTATACATTCATCTCGGTTTTCATATTTTTATCCTTCGCTTGCTCAATTGCAAAGACGTAGGCAACTTTGTATTTGTGGTCAACTTTGTTTCCAAGTTATCGGCAGTTCCAGAGAGAAAGTAAACAGCTTGATTCTATGTTTAGTGGAGATTGTCTGAAACGGCTGCCGTTATCCACTAACACGTTTTGCTACTACACACGGAAGCAATTCATAAGAAAATGCTTCCCAGCCACAGTTTAGCCCTCCTCTCTCCTTCTCCAATATAGAATATATTAAAAAAATATATATCTTATCACAAAGCCCTGTGTGTGAAAGACAAAGGCGGTGGAGGAAGAAGGGCTGAGAAGGGGAACACGGAGAGGTGGTTAAGAAATGTGTGCCTGCTGCAGCAGCTTGTTCCTAATGTGGGTATTAAAATGTTGCCCGAAGACAGCAATAAAAGCGGTGCGCGGCAGGGCTCCCCGCGTCTTGATCAAAGTAAATGCATGTAATCTAGTTACCGTCAGGCATTTTTGGGGGGATTTAATAGAGCGCGGCAGCTGGCGTGCAATGTGAGAAGCCCACACCGTACACCAGGCTCATTAAGATCAGGTAACTCCTTTATTTTATATGAAGAAATGCAAGAAAGGCTGTAATTTCTTTGTGTAAAGAGGGGAGAGATGGAGGAGCCTGGTTCTCATTGGAGCCAGGGTTGAGGAGGGGAGGTTCTTAGTGGAAATTCAAGCAGTCTGGGTGAGGTGTACAACAATATACAAAGACGAGCTACCATACCGTATCGTCTGTCTGTCTGCAAGGTGGTTAGGCACTAATTTAAGTTCAGAGCGATCTTTATTCACTTTTGAAATGAACCTGAAGGCTGTTAATACATAACGAGAGCTTATCAGTTTGGGCTTGGTCCAAGACTCCCTAACAGTTTCTCTGAGTGCATGTTACTGTTACGAGGAGACCACCTCCACTCATGGCCCCTCCGCCCCTCTCCTTAGCCTGGTCATCTTTGATCTACACATGAGCAGACCTGTTGGGAGCCACAAATCTTCTTTGCACCGGGGGGAGAGAGGGGCGGTTAGACACTGGTTAGTCAGGCTGATTGAGGTAGTATGTACATGTAGCTATGGTTCCAGATAGATCTCAGGTCAGTCTAGGTCATCTGGGTTCATTCCAGATAGATCTCAGGTCAGTCTAGATCACCTGGGTTCATTCCAGATAGATCTCAGGTCAGTCTAGATCACCTGGGTTCATTCCAGATAGATCTCAGGTCAGTCAGCTAGTAGCTTTCAGGCTCTACATACACATGTCCCAGTGTGCTGGAAGTTAACTAATGCTCGGAGCACACACACAGGTAGTAGGCTACACCTCTTCCTCACACATCAGTGTGGTTCCACTAACTTTCCCCGTACCCCTCTTTCCTGTTAATGAGTCAGTGACAGGAGACCCGTGAGAGTTCAGTGACAGCAGGTAGTCTACATGTCCCATGTCTTTTGTGTGTGAGCTGGTGTCAGCTCTTGTACGGTGAGAGATTCAGCTAGATTAAATTTGTCAGGCTCAATCAAACTGTCAAAGCATTTGAAAGAAAATGCTATTTGAACCCAGGGCTGATGCAGGGTGAGTGTTCAAGTAGACTATGCTTGGCACTTTGCATATTGTTAGGTTGCGTAGCAGCCCTCCCTCCTGCCGCGGCAGATGCCCACGCCCACCTCTCTCCCCCACCCACCCAGTGCACCACCACTAGGGTTGAATATATTCCCAGTACAAATGTTCCATCCCGAGAATAAATCACTTTTCAATTTCCCGCCAAGTGTCATTCAAAGTATTAGAAAGCATATTAATATTTATGGATTTGACTAGAGCTTTGATCAGCTTGAAAATTCTAATCCGATGCTACCTGAGCCTGATGAGTCATGTATTTAATACATCTTATGATCCCTACATTAATGACAGTTAATGAGCCCAAGCCTAAAAAAGCCCAAATGATTGTGCCATTATCCAATACATATAACCTATGATATAGGCTACTGCACATTACGCACAACAGAAAAACATAACAGCCCATAGATGTAGCTAGCTATATGATCTCTTGGGTAAATAAATGAAAAAAGCTCCAGTAGGCTAATGTTTTTGCGTGTGAACTGCATGACTGTACTGTATTGTATTATATGGACTGGAATTACGCACATCGTTCAAGCCATGGTAAAGCAGAAGAGAACATGTGATTCTGGTGCAGCAAATGTGGCCTACAAAGTTGCAAGTGTAGGCTAGCGAATTTGATTTTAATTTTGAAATATAATAGGGCCTATTTGTATAATTAGTAGCCTGACACATACAGTACCAGTCAAAAGTTTGGACACATACTCATTCCAGGATTTTTCTTTATTATGACTATTTTCTACATTGTAGAATAATAGTGAAGACATCAAAACTATGAAAAAACACATATGGAATCCAGTAGTAACCAAAAATATGTAAACCAATCAAAATATATTTTATGTTTGAGGTTCTTCAAAGTAGCCACCCTTTGCCTTGCCAGCTTTTCACACTCTCTCTCAACCAGCTTCATGAGGTAGTCACCTGGAATGCATTTCAATTAACAGGTGTACCTTGTTAAAAAAAAACGAAGTGACCCCAGAAAGACCGACAGATGGGTAAATTAGACCCGCATTTGGTCTTTATATTACTGTATCATAGGCCTAGCTGTCACAAGAAAAACAGTTACCATGATGAGATGATACTGTAGGTCTACATGCATTGTGAACTGGGCTCTGTACTGAGATCCAGATTAAGACGGCGCATATAATTTAACAGTTCCATTTCACGCCATGCTGTTCATATAAATAATTTATTATAATTTACCGGTTTCTCGCAGTTATTTATCCTGGGAAAATGGAGTGGTTTTGGAAGATAAATCCCAGTAAATCTTGTTTACCAGGTTTCCACCATTCCCTAACCACCACCACCACCACCTATTTTGGCACAGCGCGCGAGGAGACCACACAGCTTACCTTGCCCTGTTCACAGCTTCTGCACCCGCTGCCTTTTAATTACAGCCACACAACACAGCTTTATAGGAGATGGCAGTGATTCAAAGTGGCAGAGAGCAGAACAGAACAGAGCAGGAGTCCTGGAACAGGATGATGAGCAGGCTTTGATGCTTCACGTGCTCTACTATAGGCCGTCTGACTGACTGGCTGATGCATGCATAGGTCTCTACACTCTGTGGCTGGATGTGGGCTGCATGCCAGTATAATTTGGTTAGCTACTCTTATGTGGTTTTATACCTGTTCGGTACTGATGTGGTTGTTTTGATCTATTACAGGACTATTTCTGTACTGTCAGTCAGTATAAGTACCGCATTTCACCAGGGTTGTTTGACAAGCGTTCTCTGTTTTACTCAAACAAACCTTTATCTGCTCATATTGCGACCTAAACAATGACCTTTTCTCTCCCACAGGGAAATAAGAAACTGTGCCCACAATGCAACACCATCACGTCGCCAGGAGATCTAAGGCGTGTCTACTTGTGAAGAAGACTACGCCTGCCCTGACCGGCCTCCACCTCCAACCCCCTCCTCTTTCCATGTTTTCCTCTTTTTATTTCCATTTGTTCTCACCGTTTGTTTTTGGGGGTTTGTGAAGCCCCCCTCATAGCTTGAAGAGACAAGACTGATGTCTTGATTGACTCTTCCAATCAGGGGAGGACTGACTGATTGATCAACCAACCTGGTTGGGAACAGAACCAAACCCAGTTGTCCATGATGACTGAGTGTTCTCAGAATGACAAATAAACCAACCACCCGTCACTGGCTCCTCCACCCGCCTGCCTGCCCTCTAGTGGTGAGTGGTCCACTCCACAGTCAAATATCCTCCACCCTGGCTCACATTTCTGGTTCTGTGTGTGTGTTCATCCTTTAGCTCTCAGGCAGCCCAGCTTTACACTGTTGTGTTACTCATGGAGCCCCCATCCCTTGCTTGCCTCACCATCGTCTCACCATGCTGAAAGGTGTGTTCAGGTGGTGTTGGAACCCCCCCTTTTTACCATCGCTGTGTGTAGATAACCCATCTTGGTTCAAGCCATCAGGACAGCCAAGCTAGATATTGAGCTGGCCGCCGGTCGTCGCACCCTGCTTGAAGGCCTGGTAAAGGGGAAAGGAAAACAATAAACTCTGAGCTTTCTACCAAACTGACAACCTCAGAACATCCAGAGGATCCTCTTCTTTTCAACTTCTTTTTTTCCTTCCTTTTGTGGTGTTAAATCGTGAAGTCAACCAAATTCCAAGAATCAGTGCAAGCACATGTATAATAGTGTATGTTAGTTTACAGTGTTGTGTGTAAATGACATAGAGCTTACACTTATATACATATGTGCACACATGCTTACACACATTCACACATGCGTGCGCACACATACAAACTCACAAAAGTATATATTAATAAAGTCCAGTTTTTAGTTAGAGTTTTGAGGAAGGGTAGGGAGTGGTGTTTAATCAATGTGAAAAAGAAAGCCCTCTGTATTTTTCAACCGGTGTTGTCGTCTTGAGGTTGAAGTTGTATTTCATTGTACAGGAATAGATTTAAGTCACAATAATAATAATAAACTACTCAACTAGAAATTCAAGGTTTAGATGGTGTACATTTTTTCTTCAACTATACAGTAAAAGCTGTCGAAGTTTTAAACCTAAAGCAAGGAGTATATGTTTTTTTGATTTGATGTTTTAATGGAATGGAAAGTTTGAAATGGTTCTAATCATAGACGAGGGGAGATGATGGCTTTAAGTTGTTCCGCAACTGCAGCGCTGGTCAAATGAACATCTGTTTTCTAAATCACAACCGGGAACACAGTTGAGTTAACCTCCACTTCCGCTGCTTGTCCTCAGTTGACCAGCCTACCTGTTGATTATCACTTTACTGATCACTTAGCGTTTCTGTTTTGGCTTCCACTCTGATAAAGCCTCATAAGATGCTTCTCCAGAAATGTTTTTGAGTGTTGCTTCCATTGTGCGACCCAGCCAGGCTTCCAACCTGGAAACTCGTCAAGGCAGGTCCTTCCCATCTGTGAGGGAAGGAGCAGTCGGCCCAGCCCACTCTGACTGCCCAAGCCCAGTTACTGAACACTTCCCCACAGCAAGGTGACGTGCTTTGTAGTTGTAAAACAATGTATCCTGTGATGTCTGTATTGATGTAAGCTGACAAAAAAGAAAGAAGAAATGAAAGGTTTATGACTGAATTAAAACCCCCAGCAGAAACCCTACACATATATTACAGGGTTAAGTTCCCTGTCACTGGGACAGATTTCCATCATGGATTCTTTTTTTCTTTGTATTTATTTCTCCAATAATGAAATGGAATTGGTCAAACTCTGAAATTAACCTCTTTTCCTAAATGCATGATGGTCATTACTTTTTTACATGAAAGGGGAGGTTAATTGGCCCCAGACAGTCGATCTGAGATCAATTTAAGTTTCAGTCATGGGATTTTGTTGTTGCTTTATCCCCTGTATATTAACACATGTACAGAACAGTAATGTTGCATTTTCAGTGAAGGGGAACAATAGATGATGGCTTTAATCACATACAAAGAATTGGATATTTATTTCAGTCCAGACCTTCTGGTTTCCATTCACATCCATTTTCTTCACGGACTAGCGTTTTCAGAACTGTCTCCAGTTTAGTGTTTATTGCGTTTTTTTGTTTAGGTCTAAGATTGTCTTTGATCATCTCCCTACATTGTGGATTTAGATGCTATTTTACAAGGATTATTTGAGTCATAGTGATGGCTGCAATGTAGATAGCAGATTTGTTTTCATAAAAGCAGTATACAACATATTTAGTAAAGTGTTATTGGTCCTGTAAAAGGAATGTTCTGCAGCAACCTGTTAGAAGGGATGATCACAGGCTCGTAATACTTCAAAGGATCTGTAGAACAATTCCACATTGTTACACAGATTTTCCCCCCCGATACCTCTGTTCATTCATACAGTACATGTGTGTGTATAGGTTTGAGTTCTAGTTTCACTTTGTAGTCACGTGTACAGGTAACCATGCATAGGCAAATGAACACTTACAGCTGTGCTACAGTATGTGTGGGGCACCTTTGAACCCATAATAGGATGTTTGAGCTTACTGCACCTGTGTCAAGACAAGTTGTGTGAATCTGCTTCACAACACTGTTAAGGGTTAAGGTCTTCTCTCACTTTGTGGTTCCTTCAACTGGAGATTTATTTCAACCTGCCCCAAAGATGACAAATTGCACAAGATGATTGTGTCAAATAATTTGTGTCTTGTATATTCTTGAAAATGGTACGTGTCTTTCCCGTTTGTAAACTACATTTGACATTAATTAAATGATTGTAAATCAGAAGTGTGCCGCCTCTTCACAGATCCCATCACGCACTGTTGTCATTGCTCATTACTCTCTTTAGGTCCTGAATATGAATTAACATTAACATCTAAACTGAACAAAAATATAAACAACAATTTCAAAGATTTTACTGAGTTATAGTTCATAAGGAAATCCAGTTAATTGAAATAAATTAATTAGACCCTAATCTATGGATTTCACATGACTGGTAATACAGTTATGCATCTGTTTGGTCACAGATACCTTAAAGAAAAGCTAGGGGCGTGGATCATGAAACCAGTCGGTATCTGGTGTGACCATTTGCCTCATCCAGCGCGACATGTCTCCTTCGCATAGAGTTGATCAGGTTGTTGACTGTGGCCTGTGGAATGTCCTACTCCTCTCCAATGGCTGTGTGAAGTTGCTGGATATTGGCGGGAACTGGAAGACATGTCGATCCAGAGCATCCCAAACATGCTCATTGGGTGACATGTCTGGTGAGTATGCAGGCCATGGAAGAACTGGGACATTTTCAGCTTCCAGTAATTGTGTGCAGATCCTTGCAACATCGGGCCGTGCATTATCATGCTGAAACGAGGTGATGGCGGCGGCTAAATGGCTCGACAATGGGCCTCAGGATCTCGTCACGGTATCTGTGCATTCAAATTGTGATCTATAAAATGCAATTGTGTTCATTGTCCGTAGCTTATGCCTGCCCATACAATATCCCCACCGCCACCATAGGGCACTCTGTTCACAACATTGACATCAGCAAGCCGCTCACCTACACGGCGGCATAAACGTGGTCTGCGGTTATAAGGCCAGTTGGACGTACTGCCAAATTCTCTAAAACGACGTTGGTGGTGGCTTATGGAAGAGAAATTAACATTTAATTATCTGGCAACCGTTCTGGTGGACATTCCTGCCGTCAGCATGCCAATTGCACACTACCTCAAAACTTCAGACATCTGTGGCAATGTGTTGTGTTACAAAGCTGCACATTTTAGAGTGGCCTTTTATTGTCCCCAGCACAAGGTGCACCTATGTAATGATCATGCTGTTTAAATCTGCTTCTTGATATGCCACACCTGTCAGGTGGATGGATTATCTTGGCAAAGAAGAAATGCTCAATAACAGGGACGTATTTGAGAGAAATACGCTTTTTGTGCATATGGAAAATTCGGGGATCTTTTATTTCAGCTCATGAAACACTTTACATGTTGCGTTTATATTTTTGTTCCGTATAGTTAAACCAGGAGAACGTTTCAGTGAGTGATCAGAATTTCTGTGTTTTTCCCAACAGCCAAGCCAATGATTAGCAATTCCTCTAGAATCAAGTAATTCAAAAAAAAGACTTTTCTGGAAATAGCAGCCTCCATTGCCATCTAGGGGCGAAAGGTGTCCACTAACTCTAAAGTGTTTCTAACTCCCAAACCCCCTAATTATGGGTGCTCTCCAGATGGTGCGGCAGGCAGGCTGAGGCAAGGGAAAGTGTGTGTGCTTGTTAACATAACTAGAACAATCCAGCCAAGGAACACTGCCCATTCAGCAGAAACCTGTTACAGTAATTTGGTGGAATTACTACAAGATGATCACTGAAAGTAATTTTTCCCCTTGCCGCCGCTTAGATCCATGGCCAAACCTTGAATTCAACCAATATTGCCTTTCCTATGCCGAGGTAAATAAAGGCACATCCAGAAAAAGCTAAACAATCCCTAAAATTCATGTAAGTGTTATCAGATGCTAATGAACTAGTGATAAATAAGTTGTAAAGGAGGCAGGGGTTCCAATAAAATTCCCGTGGAACTTCACCTCGTACTCCTGCTGAAGGTTCTGGAAGCTCCCAAGGATGGAGCCCCAAAGTCAGGATTTTTGCATCTAAATGGTAGCCTATTCCCTATATAGTGCACTACTTTTGACCAGAGCCCTATGGGCTATATAGTAGACTATATAGGGAACAGGGTCAGTGCCATTTGGGACCTTGCCTGGTAGGTTGTAGGTGTTTACCCACCCAACAGTGAGTCTGCTTTCCTCATGGGTTTTATGACTGGGGCCTTGCCCAGAGAGAGGTTGACTGACTATGGGCCTGTATATAGCAATCTGAGGTATGGTCAGTCAAAGACCATGGGAAATCAACACTCAATCTTACCCCAATAAGCAAGGAGAGGACAAGGTGGGGTCAATCCGATTAGGATTGACCAGTGGCTAAACACGCTTATCACCCCCTGAGTATAAAGTGTGTGTGGGTCAAAGTGGAGAAGGAGGGAGTGACCGCTAGGCTGGAGGTGAGGGCTGAGGGGTTTGGGGGCAGCAGGCCAGATTAAATGTGCCTATATGGTTAAATGAAAGTTACAGAGCCTGTATCATTTACCCCCCTGCCCAGCATGTCAAGAGGTTGCAGGCCAGACAACCAACCAATCCATAACTGGTGCATTAGAGGAGCTGTGGCTGAGGGTCGGGTTACGGCTAGGTTTGGAGCCTGAGTGGCTCTGGACCAGGAAGTGGGGGCTCCAAGTCAAGGCAGATCTATAGAAATTGCTTTTGGAGGTCAAAGCTTGTCCTGATGGGGGAGTATAGAGTGTGGGGGCCATTATTGCTAGTTTACAAACATCTCCACAGACCGATCAATAGGACAGGCCTTCCCTGCTGTGTTCGGTAATTGCTCTATTGCATTGCCTGTCTGTACCAATGGTAATTTACACCTTCACGTGGGAATTTGACTTGGACCCCCTACCCTACCTCCCCCCTACTAGCATCCTCCTCTTCCTCTGGCACTCAGCATATCGCTCCTGGTACATCTCATTCAATTAAGGGTCTGCTCTCTACCATGGCCTTTTTACACCATCGATCCAACCCAAGGTGGTTCATCGGAAAAGGATTTGGTCAGTCAGGGGATCTCTGTTTGGAGAAAAGGAAAGGGAGAGTTTGACATATTCCATATGGTGTTGTGTCCTTTTCTGTTTCTGATCATGGTGGTGCCAGAGATGTCTGACTTATCGCGAATTTGAGGCGCCTCAGAAAGGGCTATTTGAACCAGTTAAGAGGTTTAGGCAGGTCAATCAGCTGATCAAACAGCCAATCTCTCCTATTTACCACCTATCATTATCCTAATATTACGTGGGCAGTTATTGAATGGTTATATAGGCTAATCACCTTGAATTTACTATCTTTTACACAGGTGTGCAGCTGTTTTTCATCTCAATAATCACCTTTTTCAGATATATGAACTCAAAAAAAGAAACAACTATTTCAAACAAGTGCAAAAAGAAACTCTTCTTGTTCTCCCTTCTCCAGAGTAATTACAGGTAAAGAGAAAAAGCAGCCCATAGAAGCCAGCGTCTTTACTAAACCCTAGCTAGCGTGGTTGTCAATGTCTTCAGAGTCCTCTTCTCTGCCTTGCTAATCCCATAATTACAGTTTCGCTAAATTGCTTTCATATCCATGAATGCTTAAGAGATTGGAGAATGACATTATGTGGGTTTAGAGCTTTTATGTATTTTCAATAACAAGGCGAGGTGAGACTGCTTCGGTGTGTATTCATGTACAGGATTACTGTCATCCGCTATGTGTGCAATGAGACATTAAGTCAAAGCCACCAGAGAAACCTCAAACCGCCATGTGGGAGTGCGCCAAAGTTACCTTCCTAATCTCTCTCTCACAAAGTTGTGACTGATTTACATTAGCTGCCACTTAATGCTTCACAGCTATTGTGGTGATATTAAAAGTTAGCAATTTGTCTGCCCAGACACCCACATCCCACACAGTGTTGATGCCTAGTATGAAGTTATCACACTAGGCTATTATAGCCAACACATTTTTTGGCATGAGATTTTTGCATACAACTTTATGAAATGTTTGTATGCAAGCAATAACTACTTACATTTCTGTTATTCGACGGCAGGTAGCCTAGTGGTTAGAGCTTAACCGCAAGATTGAATCCCCGAGCTGACAAGGTAAAAATCTGTCGTTCTGCCCCTGAACAAGGCAGTTAACCCACTGTTCCTAGGTCGTCATTGAAAATAAGAATTTGGTCTTAACTGACCTGCCTAGTTAAATAAAGGTAAAATAAAATTTAAAAAATTCAGCCAACTTTGTATTTACTCTCACTGTCCACATGGGGGCACTAAGAAGCAAGACACAATGTTTTTTCAAGGAGTCGGTTCATGCCAGTACATGTTTGATCAGGGTGTCAATGGTGGAAGTAGCCTACTGTAGGTAAAAAAAAAAATCATCCTTTGAAATCAGATAGATGATCAATTAAATAGTAGCAGTTTTGATAATAAACTAATGTGATAGAAGAGATGGAGTTGTGAATACATTTACATTTTAGTAATTTAGCAGACGCTCTTATCCAGAGCAGTTTACAAGAGCAATTAGGGTTAAGGGCTCATTGACAGATCTGGGATTTGAACCAATAACCTTTCGGTTACTGGACCAACACTCTTAACCGCTAGGCTACCTGCCCCCCCATTGCATAGAGTAGGTGTGTTCTTCTTCAACTCAACTAACACAGGCATATGATGCTAATAATGTTTTCACACTTACTTTAGTAAAACAACATCGAAAATGTAAGTATTCTTTTCAGTCTATGTTAAATACAATAGAAAACGACGCATTGCAAAACCTTTACCTAACTTAAGCTTCTGTCCAGAGTTCAAGTTAACCAGGTCAGGCCAGGGCAGTGTTATGTTATATTAACCTACTGCCTGACCTGCCACTTCCCACATACACAGGAGCATGAACCTGCCACGCCCTGTCACCCTCAGCCACCCCCTGCCAAACCCCACAGCCACCCCCTGCCAAACCCCACAGCCACCCACGAGAGACAGGTTCCAGACAACGAAGGCCTTTGATTGGGCCCCTGCAATGAAGGCTGAGATGCTCCCACAATTATCAGAGACATTTCATCTTCTCCCCTCTGGCCCCTTCAACACACCGCCTTTCATCTCCAGTTGGCCCCAGGGGGAACACTGAGGGTTTTGTGTGTGGTGATGGGGGAGAGGGGACAGGGGTAGGGGAGAGCGGTGGAGGGGAATGGGAGGGGGTGGTCAAGGTTGCTGAGGGATTGCTTCGTACAGGTAGAGGTAGGAAGGAGAGAAAGGGAGAGGGGGGTTCTTAACGTAGTATCCACCTATTTTCCTATCTTGAAAGGGGGAGATGACAAATGGAGATCGGTGAGGTTGGGAGGGTGAGAGGGTAGGGGGGGTGGACCCCCCACCACTGATTGTCGTTGTACTTGGCCAACTGTGCATGACGTTCAGACGTCATCACTCTGCTGGAGAGAGAGAGAGAGAGAGAGCAGTCTATGGTTCCTCGTGGGCGGCTTTAGGCCTAAAAGGGGGAGTCAAGTTCATTGACTAGTTGTGTTCTAACATTATGACAGAAACATACTTCAGGTTAACGGCAATGTTAATGCTTCACAGTCACTCCTCTAAGGTTACAACAGACAAGATCAGAAAAACGCATATGAAGTAAAGGTAAATCTTTGCTCAGTCTAATGTAAACAGTCAAAGCAGTTCGCCAAAGGCAGTTAGTTACCTCTAAGCCATGTGTAAATGACTGGAGTATTACCACTACACATTCTGTAATGGCAGAGTTGACTGTAGGCTAAATAGACCTGTTGTTTCTGAATGGAAGGTAAACTTACAACACCAGTCTGTTTCTACTCTTTCCTTAAGTTGCTGCATAAAGTCTTGATGGGATATTCCCCAGTAATTGGATGATAATACCTCTAATTAACAGCACTAATCCATGTGATAAGTCTGCCACTGGGACATGAGTTGGTTTAGAGGGAAGTGTCTTGTAAGTGGGCTATTGTTGTTGAGGCTTTTACAAGGCAGAGTAAACTTCGCACTTATACCCCAACACACAGGAACACAATGCATGGTTAAGGAGGACCAACTTAGGTTTGATAAAGTCCACTACAATGTGTTTTCAGAGTTCTACAATGTTGTTTGACTAGAAAACACAGTGCTTTATGCCAGCTCAAAGCTTAACATGCCAATGGATTAAATGAAGAAAAACTCATTTCAATGCAGTGCTGTCTATGAGCACTAACTGGTCGAGAGTCTGTCTAGGGACAATGTAAAGCTGATTATGTAATGCACTGCTTATAGATGTGTTAACAAGAAGCATAGCATCAGTCAGAACCAGCTCTTTTAAGAACTGCTGCGAAAAAGTATTGAGGAGCTGAAGAATCTTTAAAGACACCGGTGCCAAGTAATAGCCCTATCTATCTCGACATTTCTACTTTTCTAGATTTCTATTTCTACTTAGAGTCACTGGGTAGCGGGTAGTTGGCTTACTACACTAACTACTTCAGGGAGTGACGTCCCTGCCATACATGAGTCACAGGCTCAGCTGGCGCCGGCTGTCATTAACTGGTAGGGCCCCCCCCCCAGGGTTACGAGGGACCACCGCTGTGGGTAAAATTGTATGCTATGGAAACAGGCTTTTCAGCGCAATTCACCCGCATAGTCACCATAACCGAAAACTGCAAAGAAGAATCCATGATGACAGAGTAAAACTCAGACATTTTACCATGGGCCTGTTTGAACTTTTTGATGGTTGACCCTTCACCCCAAATCAAATAAAACTGTTTTGTCACATGCGCCGGAGACAACAGATGTAGACCTTACAGTAAAATGCTTACTTACAAGCTCTTTCCCTACAATGTAGAGTTAAATAAGAAAAGAAGAACACATGAGAAATAAAACACACATGAATGAAGCTATATACAACGAGTGGAAATACAATATCATTGTGCAGGGGTACGAAGTAGTTAAAGTGGATACACTATATCTACAAATGTATGTGGACACCCCCCTTCAAATTAGTGGATTCAGCTATTTCAGCCACAACCATTGCTGACAGGTGTATAAAATCAAGCACACTGCCATGCAATCTCCATAGACAAAAAGTAGTGGAATGGCCTTACTGAAGAGCTCAGTGACTTTCAACTTGGCACCGTCATAGGATGCCACCTTTCCAACAAGTCAGATTTCTGCCCTGCTGGAGATTCCCAGGTCAACTGTAAGTGCTGTTATTGTGAAGTGGAAACATCCAGGAGCAACAACGGCTCATCCGCAAAGTGACAAACAACAGAAGATCACGGGACCGCCGAGTGCTGAAGCGTGTAACGCGTAAAAATCCTCTGTCCTTGGTTGCAACACTCACTACCGAGTTCTAAACTGCCTCTGGAAGCAACGTCAGCACAATAACCTTTTGACGGGAACTTCATGAAATTGGTTTCTATGGCGGAGCAGCCTCACACAAGCCTAAGATCACCATGTGCAATGCCAATCGTTAGCTGGAATGGTGTAAAGCTCACTGCCATTGGACTCTGGAGCAGTGGAAACACGTTCTCTGGAGTGATGATTCACGCTTCACCATCTGGCAGTCCAACAGACGAATCTGGATTTGGTGGATGCCAGGAGAATGCTACCTGCCCCAATGCATAGTGCCAACTGTAAAGTTTGATGGAGGAGGAATAATGGTCTGGGGCTGTTATTCATGGTTCGGGCTAGGCCCCTTAGTTCCAGTAAAGGAAAATCTTAAACGCTACACCATACAATGACATTCTAGACGATTCTATGCTTCCAACTTTGTGCCAACAGTTTAGAGAAGGCCCTTTCCTGTTTCAGCATGACAATGCCCCCGTGCACAAAGCGAGGTCCATACAGAAATGGTTTGTTGAGATCGGTGTGGAATAACTTGACTGGCCTGCACAGAGCCCCAACCTCAACCCCATCGAACACCTTTGGGAAGAAGTGGAACGCCGACTGCGAGCCAGGTCTAACCACCCAACATCAGTGCCCGACCTCACTAATGCTCTTGTGGCTGAATGGAAGCAAGTCCCTGCAGCAATGCTCCAACATCTAGTGGAAAGCCTTTCTAGAAGAGTGGACGATGTTATAGCAGCAAAGGGGGGAACAACTCCATATTAATGCCTATGATTTTGGAATGAGATGTTCGACGAGCAGGTGTCCACATACTTTTGGTCATGTAGGGCATGTCACCTCACCACTGGGCCAGTAGAATGGTTTATTGAGAAACCATCTATAGAAGCACCACCACTGTATCCACTTGACAGGCCAGAGATGTATAAAACAGGAAGGGGATTCCTCTGTGTGTTTTCTCCTGTATCTCCCATCTCCAGGATGACAACACACTAATCCGTCCAGTAAATATGAAGCCAGGAGGACACCAGTGGGACACTGCTGACTCTTCCTTGTCCGTTATCCCCATGGGGGGCTACTGTTATCTGATGCATAGTCATAGGGATAGACTGACACACTTGGCACCCTGGTGCTTATACCGCTGTTATCTTAGCTACAGTACTTTAATTTATTTACCTCTATTATGCAAAATATAATTACCTCTGCCTGGTTCTTCAGTGGTTATTACTGAATGTCATAGGAAACAATGTAAGTGAGAGGATCATTTTAGTTAATGGGGAGTTGTGGAGGTAAAGAATGCTTGAAATCCCACCTCAAAATCTACAAGCATGTAATGGAGGGCAATAGAAACTGGAGGGCAATAGAAACAGATGAAGGTTAAAAGATTCCTGGCTGCTGTATTGGATGTTTGCATGAGGTCTAAAATACCTACTAAAATGCAAATGTTGGTTTTGAGTTATGAATAGATGTTGTCTTATAATAATTCAATGAGTTCAGTGGGTTTGGTTGTCAGCTGGCATTCTGTACATGTCTCTGGGTAATGCACTTATCATAATCTTTGGGACAGAGGCTATGGCTTTTTATCAGCATGATACTGTACATTGGTGTACATTAGTGTACATTAGATATAGAATCGCAGCTGGAAGACAAGTTCAAAGTCTGGCCATAAGAGTTGAACTAATCTTATCCTTCCTTGTGCTCTTCTTATGTTCATGTTTTATGACAGACAGGGCTCTAAATCAACAAGAGGTTGTTCAAGATTTACGCAGCTATAAAGGCCAGGACACTGTTACAGCCTGCACCCCTGTCTCTCTGTCTGTCTGTCTCCCTCCCTCCCTCCCTCCCTCATATCTGCTGTAGGGGGTGCCTCCACTGTCTCTACTTCCTGGAGAGGGTCAGTCCTGGAGTGGCACGCTGGCCACTGGAGAGTCAGTCCTGGAGTGGCATGCTGGCCACTGGAGAGGGTCAGTCCACGCTGGCCACTGGAGAGGGTCAGTCCACGCTGGCCACTGGAGAGGGTCAGTCCATGCTGGCCACTGGAGAGGAAATACTACAGTAGCTATGTTGGTCTATTGTGTGTATATACTGTATATACGCCTGGCACCTACTACCATACCCCGTTCAAAGGCACAAATCTTTTGTCTTGCCCATTCACCCTCTGAATGTCATACATACACAAACCATGTCTCAGTTGTCTCAAGGCTTAAAAATCCGTATTTAATCTGTCTCTACTTCATCTACACTAATTGACAGAATTGTCTAGAATGTCAATGTATGCTGTAGCATTAAGATTTCCCTTCACTGGAACTAAGGGGCCTAGCCCGAAAAACAGCCCCTAAACATTATTCCTCCTCCACCTAACTTTACAGTTGGCACTATGCATTGGGTCAGGTAGCGTTCTCCTGGCATCAGACTGAAGCGAGATTCATCACTCTAGAGAATGTGTTTCCACTGCTCCAGAGTCCAATGGCTTTACACCCAGCCAGCCAACGCTTGGCATTGCACTTGGTGATCTTAGGCTTGTGTGCGGCTGCTTAGCCATGGAAAATAATTTCCAGACAAACAGTTATTGTGCTGACGTTGCTTCCAGAGACAGTTTGGAACTCGGTAGAGAGTGTTGCAACCGAGGACAGACGGTTTTTACACGCTACATGCTTGTGTGACCTACCATTTCGCAGCTGAGCTGTTGTTGCTCCTAGACAGTTCCACTTCAAAATAACAGCACATACAGTTGACCAGGGCAGCTCTAGCAGGACAGACATTTGACGAACTGACTTGTTGGAAAGGTGGCATCCTATGACGGTGCCATGTTGAAAGTTACTGAGCGCTTCAATAAGGCCATGCTACTGCCAATGTTTGACTATGGAGAATGCATGGGTGTGTGATCAATTTTATACACCTGTCAGCAACGGGTGTGGCTGAAATAGCCAAATCCACTAATTTGAAGGGTTGTCCACATACTTTTGTATATATAGTATATATCATTAGGCTGTATGTATTTTTTAGATATACAGTGCATTCGGAAAGTATTCCGACCCCTTGACTTTTTCCATGTTTTGTTATGTTCCAGCTTTATTCTAAAATGTATTAAATTGTTGTTTTCCCTCATTAATCTACAATACCCCATAATGACAAAGCAAACAGGTTAAGATTTTTTTGTAAATTTATAAAAAATTTAAAACTTAAATATCACATTTACATAAGTATTCAGACCCTTTACTCAGTACTTTGTTGAAGCACCTTTGGCAGCGATTACAGCCTCGAGTCTTCTTAGATATGATGCTACAAGCTTGGCACACCTTAATTTGTGGAGTTTCTCCTGTTCATCTCTGCAGATTCTCTCAAGCTCTGTCAGGTTGGATGGGGAGCGTCACTGCACAGCTATTTTCAGGTCAGTCCAGAGATGTTCGATTGGGTTCAAGTCCGGGCTCTGGCTGGGCCACTCAAGGACACTCAGAGACTTGTCCCGATGCCACTCCTGAATTTTCTTGGCTGTGTGCTTAGGATCGTTGTCCTGTGGGAAGGTGAACCTCAGACTGAGGTCCTGAGTGCTCTGGAGCAGGTTTTCATCAAGGATCTCTCTATAGTTTGCTCTGTTCATCTTTTCAATCCTGACTAGTCTCCCAGTCCCTGCTACTGAAAAAAATTCCCCCAGCATGATGCTGCCACTACCATGCTTCACCGTAGGGATGGTGCCAGGTTTCCTCCAGACGTGACGCTTGGCATTCAGGCCAAATTTCAATCTTGTTTCTTATGGTCTGAGAGCCCTTTAGGTGCCTTTAGGCAAACTCCAGCCGGGCTGTAATGCACCTTTTACTGAGGAGTGGCTTCCGTCTGGCCACTCTACCAAAATGACCTAATTAGTGGAGTGCTGCAGAGATGGTGGTCCTTCTGGATGGTTCACCCATCTCCACAGAGGAACTCTGGAGCTCTGTCAGAGTGACCATCGGGTTCTTGGTCACCTCCCTGCTGCAGAAATTGTTTGGTACCCTTCCCCAGATCTGTGTGTAATGAACACGAGGGAGACAGAGAGCTGGATCTATGTGTTTGAGAGTGTGAGCTGGAAAGTGGGCTGGAAAGTGAGCTGTGTTCAGGGGATCTACGTGTATGACAGCGTGAGATGGAAGCAGACGTTACACTGTGCCTCGACACAATTCTGTCTCGGAGCTCTATGGACAATTCCTTCGACCTCATGGCTTGGTTTTTGCTCTGACATGCACTGTCAACTGTGGGACCTTATATAGACAGGTGTGTGCCTTTCCAAATAATGTCCAAATCAATTGAATTGACCACAAGTAGACTCCACTCAAGTTGTAGAAACATCTCAAGGAATCAATGGAAGCAGGATGCACCTGAGCTCAATTTCAAGTCTCATTTTATTTATTACATTTTTTTATTTAACCTTTATTTAACTAGGCAAGTAGGTTAAGAAGAAATTCTTATTTACAATGACGGCCTACCCCAGACAAACCCTAACCCGGACAACGCTGGGACAAAGGTCTGAATACTTATATAAATAAGGTATTTGTTATTAATTACATTTTTAATACATTTGCAATAATTTCTAAAAGCCTGTTTTCACTTTGTCATTATGGGGTATTGTGTGTAGATTGATGAAGAAAAAAATACATGTAATACATTTTAGAGTAAGGCTTTAATGTAAGAACATTTTGAAAAACGGAAGGGGTTTGAATACTTTCCGAATGTACTGTAGGCCTATTATAAATGTGTATTATTGTAGTGTCATCATCTTTATTGCAAAAAGAAATACAAATACACACATAGTTTTAAGCTACATAGTCATTTGACAGAGGTAATGATCAGTCCATTGATCAGCACAGCAATTGATAAAACAGGACCAGGATTGCAGAACAAGTATTTCTGAGCTTATGTCAATATTACACAGGTAATACAATTGTTACAGAAATCAGGAATGGAGACAGGCTCTATAGACCGCTATACATGAGTGACTGAGTCCAACACACCAACTAACCCCAAAAAGTTGCTTATTAATTGTATTTTTCTTAATGGCGTGAATCATTAAAATAATGTTTTAAGGAAATACAGGCAGGCTCCACATTACTACAAGACAAAACAGATCACTCAATCAAGCATGATCATCTTGTAAGTATAAAAGCAAAGCTTGCTTTCAAATAATTTAAAAAAGCTTGAAACGGTAGAGGAATGAGATTAGTGTGGTGTGTGAAGAATCCAATACTTTAACTCGTATGCGGTACAAATCACATTATTGTGGGAGCCCCTCCTCTAAGAGTATGAATTTGGCTGTTTGAGAAGGTTTGAATCCTAAGCAACCTGCATACACATTGTTTGCAGTACAATAGACCAACATAGCTACTGTAGTAGGTGTGTTCTGGAAAACCTTGCTAGAGCATGGGTGGGGTAGACATTGTGGTGCTCATGTGAAAGACTAATGCCTACTTTTCACTTAAAACATAGTTTGTAATTGTCATATTGATAGACTGACACACTTGGCACCCTGGGGATTATACCGCTGTTATCTTAACTACAGTAATTTAATTTATTTACCTCTATTATGCTCAGTATAATACACTAGCTGGTTATTCTGTGGTTATTACTGTTGCTATTAACATCAAAGGAGGACATGTAAGTGAGGGGATTATTTTAGTTAATAGGGAGTTGAAATCCCACCTCAAAATCTCCATGCCTGTAATAGCCACTGGAGGGCAATAGAAACAAATGGAAATTCCTGTTTGCTGCATTGGAAGTTTGCATGATGTTTAAAATACCTACTGTACAAATAGGCAAATGTTGGTTTTGACTTCTCTCATGATAATTCAATGATTCCAGTGGGTTTGTGTACATGCCTCTGGGTTATGCACTTATCATAATCTTTGGGACAGAGGCTATGGATTTTTATCAGCATGATACTGTACATTGGTGTATATTAGATGTGTACATTAGTGTACATTAGATATATAATCGCAGCTGGAAGACAGCAAGTTCAAAGTCTGGCCATGAGAGTCAATGAACTAATCTTGTCTTCCTCGTCCTTCATTGTGGGGGAATTATTGTGGAATTGTTAGATTACTTGTTACTGCACTGTTGGAACTAGAAGCACAAGCATTTCTCTACACTCGCATTAACATATGCTAACCATGTGTATGTGACCAATAACATTTTATTTTTATTTTGTGCTCTACTTATGTCAATGTTTCATGACAGACATGTGCTCTAAATCAACAAGAGGTTGTTCAATATTTAGCTATAAAGGCCAGGACACTGTTACAGCCTGCACCTGTCTGTCTGCCTGTCTGTCTGCCTGTCTGCCTCCCTCCTTCCCTCCATGCCTGCCTCAATCCACTCCCTCCCTCCCCTCCCTACCATATATCTGCTGTAGGGGAGGCCTCCACTGTCTCTTATTCCTGCTCTCTCTCACATTGAAAAGGACAGAGCTGGTTGCCTGAGGCACACCTGGATGGGACTGTACTCACCTGTGCAAACAGAGATGTGCTAAGAGTGTACTGCCTGCCTCTTTTTTTCTATCTCAAACCAAAAAGGGTTCCTCAACTGTCCCCATAGGAGAACACTTTGAAGAACCCCTTTTGATTTCAGATAGAACCCTTTTGGGTTCCATGTAGAACCCTTTCCACAGAACCCTTTTGGAACCCTTTTTTCTAAGAGTGTAGACTGGATTGATTGTGGGTGGGTTTGGAGTCAGAGCAACAAGGCCCTGTGTGCATGGAGAGACAGGCTGATTTAAAACCGGTCTAACTCATGTCTGACCTGACCTGTCACCACCTGGAAACTGGGATCCAAGTTTTACTTTCCCCAAAATGGGTTGCATCCCAAATTAGACCCTATTCCCTATGTAATGCACCACTTTTGACCATGGCTCATTTGGGATGCAGCCATGATGTATTTATATTTTATATTATTGATTAATAAAATCCTGAAATCACCTTCAGTTCTACTGTAATATACAGTATACTGCAGAAGGGGATGGCACATACAGTTGAAGTCGGAAGTTTACATAAACGAGTTTTAATGACTCCAACCTAAGTGTTTCAACCACTCCACAAATTTCTTGTTAACAAACTATAGTTTTGGCAAGTCGGATAGGACATCTACTTTGTGCATGACACAAGTAATTTTTCCAACAATTGTTTACAGACAGATTATTTAACTTATAATTCACTGTATCACAATTCCAGTGGGTCAGAAGTTTACATACACTAAGTTGACTGTGCCTTTAAACAGCTTGGAAAATCCCAGAAAATGATGTCATGGCTTTAGAAGCTTCTGATAGGCTAATTGACATGAGTCAATTGAAGCTGTACCTGTATTTCAAGGCTTACCTTCAAACTCAGTGCCTCTTTGCTTGACATCATGGGAAAATCTAAAGATATCAGCCAAGACCTCAGAAAAAAATGGTAGACCTCCACAAGTCTGGTTCATCCTTGGGAGCAATTTCCAAACGCCTGAAGGTACCATGTTCATCTGTACAAACAATAGTACGCAAGTATAAACACCATGGGACCATGCAGCCGTCATACCGCTCAGGAAGGAGACGCGTTCTGTCTCCTAGAGATTAATGTACTTTGGTGTGAAAAGTGCAAATCAATCCCAGAACAACAGCAAAGGACCATGTGAAGATGCTGGAGGAAACAGGTACAAAAATATCTATATCCACAGTAAAACGAGTCCTATATCAACATAACCTGAAAGGCCGCTCAGCAAGAAAGAAGTCACTGCTCCAAAATTGCCATACAAAAGCCAGGCTACGGTTTGGAACTGCACATCGGGACAAAGATCTTTTTGGAAAAATGTCCTCGTCTGATGAAACAAAAATAGAACTGTTTGGCCATAATGACCATCGTTATGTTTGGAGGAAAAAGGGGGAGACTTGCAAGCCGAACAACACCATTCCAACCGTGAAGCACGGGGGTGGCAGCATCATGTTGTGGGGGTGCTTTGCTGCAGGAGGGACTGGTGTTCTTCACAAAATAGATGGCATCATGAGGAAGGAAAATTATGTGGATATATTGAAGCAACATCAAGACATCAGTCAGGAAGTTAAAGCTTGGTCGCAAATGTGTCACACCCTGGCCATAAAGAGCCCTCTGGGTTCTCTATGGTGTGTTAGGTCAGGGCGTGACTAGGGGTTTCTAGTTTTTTCTATGTTGAGTTTGTGTGTGTTTCCCAATTAGAGGCAGCTGTTTGTTGTTGCCTCTAATTGGGAATCCTATTTAGTTTCTTCTTTCCCCACCTGTGTTGTGGGATATTGAATGTTTGTATGTTGTTAGAGCGCTACACAGTTTGTCAGGTCATCCGTCTTTTGTTGTTTTGAAGGTCTCACATGCAATAAATATGTGGAACGCTATGCATGTTGCGCCTTGGTCCAGTCTTTTTGAAGGAGATCGTGACAAAATGGGTCTTCCAAGTGGACAATGACCCCAAGCATACTTCCAAAGTTGTGGCAAAATGGCTTAAGGACAACAAAGTCAAGGTATTGGAGTTGCCATCACAAAGCCCTGACCTCAATCATATAGAAAATGAGTGGGCAGAACTGAAAAAGCATGTGCGAGCAAGGAGGCCTACAAACCTGATTCCGTTACACCAGCTCTGTCAGGAGGAATGGGCCAAAATTCACCCAACTTATTGTGGGACGCTTGTGGAAGGCTTCCTGTGATGTTTGACTCATGTTAAACAATTTAAAGGCAATGCTACCAAATACTAATTGAGTGTATGTAAACTTCTGACCCACTGGGAATGTGATGAAAGAAAGAAAAGCTGAAATAAAATCACTCTTATTATTCTGACATTTCACATTCTTAAAATAAAGTGGTGATCCTAACTGACCTAAGACAGAGAATTTATACTAGGATTAAATGTCAGGAATTGTGAAAAACTGAGTTTAAATGTATTTGGCTAAGGTGTATGTAAACTTCCAACTTCTACTGTAGGTTGTTGTGTTATTCAAATCTTGGGTTACAATATTTTCAGGGTAGCCTAGTGGTTAGAGCATTGGGCCAGTAACTGAAAGGTTGCTGTATCGAATCCCTGAGCTGACAAGGTAAAGATCTGTCGTTCTGCCCCTGAACAAGGCAGTTAACAAGGCAATGCTCTCTGGTAGGCCGTCATTGTAAATAAGAATTTGTTCTTAACTGACTTGCCTAGTTAAATAAAAGGTTAAAAAAGTATATATATATATATATATATATATGTGTGTAATGGGGATGTTTGTGTGTTGCAGAATGCAATATGTCTGTTGAAGTTGTCACTCTACCGTGCAACTATGTACATATATAACAAACAGATGAATAACAATAATTCTGTTGTGTAAGAAATGACTAAATATACAGTGGGGAAAAAAAGTATTTAGTCAGCCACCAATTGTGCAAGTTCTCTCACTTAAAAAGATGAGAGAGGCCTGTAATTTTCATCATAGGTACACTTCAACTATGACAGACAAAAGGAGGGAAAAAAAATCCAGAAAATCACATTAAAAATCCTACAATGAATTTATTTGCAAATTATGGTGGAAAATAAGTATTTGGTCACATACAAACAAGCAAGATTTCTGGCTCTCACAGACCTGTAACTTCTTCTTTAAGAGGCTCCTCTGTCCTCCACTCATTACCTGTATTAATGGCACCTGTTTGAACTTGTTATCAGTATAAAAGACACCTGTCCACAACCTCAAAACGGTCACACTCAGAACTCCACTATGGCCAAGACCAAAGAGCTGTCAAAGGACACCAGAAACAAAATTGTAGACCTGCACCAGGTTGGGAAGACTGAATCTGCAATAGGTAAGCAGCTTGGTTTGAAGAAATCAACTGTGGGAGCAATTATTAGGAAATGGAAGACATACAAGACCACTGATAATCTTCCTCGATCTGGGGCTCCACGCAAGATCTCACCCTGTGGGGTCAAAATGATCACAAGAACGGTGAGACAAAATCCCAGAACCACACGGGGGGACCTAGTGAATGACCTGCAGAGAGCTGGGACCAAAGTAACAAAGCCTACCATCAGTAACACACTACGCCGCCAGGGACTCAAATCCTGCAGTGCCAGACGTGTCCCCCTGCTTAAGCCAGTACATGTTCAGGCCCGTCTAAAGTTTGCTAGAGAGCATTTGGATGATCCAGATGAGGATTGGGAGAATGTCAGATGAAACCAAAATAGAACTTTTTGGTAAAAACTCAACTCGTCGTGTTTGGAGGACAAAGAATGCTGAGTTGCATCCAAAGAACACCATACCTACTGTGAAGCATGGGGGTGGAAACATCATGCTTTGGGGCTGTTTTTCTGCAAAGGGACCAGGACGACTGATCCGTGTAAAGGAAAGAATGAATGGGGCCATGTATCGTGAGATTTTGAGTGAAAACCTCCTTCCATCAGCAAGGGCATTGAAGATGAAACGTGGCTGGGTCTTTCAGCATGACAATGATCCCAAACACACCGCCCGGGCAACGAAGGAGTGGCTTCGTAAGAAGCATTTCAAGGTCCCTGAGTGGCCTAGCCAGTCTCCAGATCTCAACCCCATCGAAAATCTTTGGAGTGAGTTGAAAGTCCGTGTTGCCCAGCGACAGCCCCAAAACATCACTGCTCTAGAGGAGATCTGCATGGAGGAATGGGCCAAAATACCAGCAACAGTGTGTGAAAACCTTGTGAAGACTTACAGAAAACATTTGACCTCTGTCATTGCCAACAAAGGGTATATAACAAAGTATTGAGATAAACTTTTGTTATTGACCAAATACTTATTTTCCACCATAATTTGCAAATAAATTCATAAAAAATCCTACAATGTGATTTTCTGATTTTTTTTTCTTCTCATTTTGTCTGTCATAGTTGAAGTGTACCTATGATGAAAATTACAGGCCTCTCTCATCTTTTTAAGTGAGAGAACTTGCACAATTGGTGGCTGACTAAATACTTTTTTTCCCCACTGTATGTTCTCTTCAATAACCGGTCTGCATGCTAATAATATACTACGACAAATCTTTGTCATAGTTTTTGTTTTCTTTGCAAATATCGCGTTTGAAATGATTCGGCTTTCATATTCCCTCGTCTCCAGAATGTGGATCTGAAGTCTCACATGACAGGTAAGGTCTAATTCATTATACAGGTGCAGGGAACTTCTACTATGCCTAAAAGACAACCTATCAAAGACAGTCTAATTTTAGTCCCCCAGCCCTTTCTTTTTGTGGTGAAAAACGTATTTGATGTAGCCGGACAATGAGTGTGCGATTTAGAGATTTCCTGTTTGAGAGTGTCAAATTATTTGTCCTGAGGCAGTGCTGTTTCAGAAGACTTTGTGTTCCGGTCGGAACAGTGGAAACCAGACTTCCTAAAGGTTCTTTATGTCACCTGTTGAATACAGGGATGCAAAGGCATTGTGGTTTGATTTCTACAGGTACTGCTGGCTCCTATGACCTCTGCAGTGTGAACAGACTATTTGATATGGCGCTCCCTTCTTCTATACAATATGTCCTGAAGAAAAAGTGCATATTGAAGCAGACAATAGCTTTTGTTCAGTTCGATAATGAAGGGGTTTCAAACAGCTATTTATGTTTCTACTATGATTTTAGACACATTCATGTTAAGTTACATCAGGCAGATAGCTGAGACGAACACTAATTCTCTATTAAATCCCTTTCATTTAAAATGGGATGTTTTGTTTGTTTGTGAACAGTTGAAGGGTATTCAGAATGGACTGAAACATGAATCACTGGCATACTCAGTGAGGTCATTTTCTTTCACATGGCACAGTCTGCATGGAGGAAGAATACATTTGAGATGGATTGCCTTTTCGGCGGTTGAGCATTATACTATGGAACTCAGGCATTCTGTTTACTTCCACGTCAGAGTCGCTTGCTCGAGGAGTTCAGACATGGCAGGTAAACAGACAGTAAGGAATCAGCACTAGGAAATGTTAAAGATGGATTCTGGGCTTCTATCTGTCCAAACATGCCCATAACATTTTAAGAATGCTTTTACACCTGTGGAAGAAATCTATTATAGGTGTGTGTTGGAATGCTTCTTGCTGATCCAATGTGTATATGTGTGCGTGCGCACGCATGTGCCAATGTGTATACGTGTGTGTATGTATATGCCAGTCATTAAACTCCATACCACAAATCCCATGTCTTCTTTGAGTGCATTAATCCTCTAAGGCACAATTCTGTATTATATCCCCAGTCGTGTGATACACAGAGATGAAAGGTTAGAGGAAGTCAATCAATTGAGCGATGGCCTTTCTCACTTTGGATCCTTCACATCATTACCCTGCCATTCAAGTAGGGTGCATTAGAAAGGAGATGCCTATTATTAGAGACATCCGAAAGGAACGAACAAGGACTGGTTTAGCCAACCTGTCACTCTCCCTCCCTCAGGTTGAACACCAGGAGACAAGTGAGAATCTCTCTCACATTGTGCCACATGCACATTGCTTTCTGTCTTCTGTCTCCATGCACGTGTAACAGTATTACTTCCGTTCCTCTCCTTGTCCCAACCGGGGCTTGAACCAGGGACCCTCTGTACACATTGACAACAGTCACTCACAAAGCATTGTTACCTACAGTATAGCGCTCCAAAAGCAGAGCAGAGGGAAACAACTACTTCAAGGTCTCAGAGCGAGTGATGTCACCAATTGAAACGCTTCTAGCGTGCACTACTAACGATCTAGCCATTTCACACCGGTTGCGCTCATTCCCCTTTGACCTACTCCATTTTCACATAAACCCCAGCAGCTGGGCAGAGCCCAACTGAGTGATCCAGGTCAACAGCATCTATAGCCCTGTATTACCTGTTCCTAACTTGCATCCTTTGTCCTGATCTGTGCCCAAATTGTTTGACAGGTGTAGACAATTAAAAGACACGTTGTGATCCGATTGTGGTCTGGCCACAATGCAGACACAGTGGACAGATGACACATTGTAGCCCTTTCCTGCAATCAAATGAAAATCCAGTGTTTCTATGTCAAACTGTTTTGTTATATTTCAGTCTTCTGTACTGTATAAAAAGTGTAATATTGTGATGCAAACTCATAACTGAATAAGCTTAAACTCTGAATTGATCAAGTGTAGACAGTCATGATAAACTGATTACAATAGACAAACAGTATGTAGCCTAAATCTCGATTGCCCTATTTTTATTTAATTAATTTGTATTTTTTATCCCAGCCCCCGTCCCTGCAGGAGGCCTTTTGGTAGGCTGTCATTGTAAATACATTTGTTCTTAACTGACTTGCCAGGTTAAATAAAGGTTACATAAAATAAATATAAAGCTGTAGCTGGCTCCCTTCTGCTAGAGAGAATGCGAGCAGCAAGAGATCAGAATCAGTCATGGGGTGAAAATGATTGGCATGTACAGCATGCAGCTACCTGTCATAGGAAATAAGGTATATCTCGTTTTAATATGCTTAATCCTCAGCTGGAGGGAATACTTGGAGAATACCATCACAGTCCCTTCACACACCTCTCTAGACTGCTTCAGTCTCTAGACTGCTTCAGGGTTTCTCTGCCCCACTTATGGAGTGAGGGTTATTGCCCCAGCCATCCATTGCAAGTGTTTTGGCTATAGAAATAGAATCTAGAGACCTTGAAGTAGTTGTAAAATAGAGACCTTGAAGTAGTTGTTTCCCTCTGCTCTGCTTTTGGAGCGCTATACTGTAGGTAACAATGCTTTGTGAGTGACTGTTGTCAATGTGTACAGAGGGTCCCTGGTTCAAGCCCCGGTTGGGACAAGGAGAGGAACGGAAGTAATACTGTTACACGTGCATGGAGACAGAAGACAGAAAGCAATGTGCATGTGGCACAATGTGAGAGAGATTCTCACTTGTCTCCTGGTGTTCAACCTGAGGGAGGGAGAGTGACAGGTTGGCTAAACCAGTCCTTGTTCGTTCCTTTTGATGTCTCTAATAATAGGCATCTCCTTTCAAGATAGAGGAGCTCCTCCTATTACCCCTGATCAAAATACATCAACTTCTGCAACATCATCCCCAAAATAGGAACACCTGTTAACTAGCTGTCATCTTTTATCGCTTTCACATTATCATTGACTTATCAAGTTTCCAACCTTGAAGATCCCCTAAGATTGCACAGTATAGGTTACAGGCTATACATTTCAATAAATTTAGAATGTGACAGCAAAACCTCTTCCTCACACACTTCACTAGTAAGTGCACAGTATAATTGATGCAGGTGCCATTACTGTTAAAAACAGGGTGCTTTGTGGGTCTATATAGAACCTTTTTCAGGACCATATTTCAAGTGAGTCATTGGACCCTTTTTGGTTCCATGTAGCTAGTACAATTTATTCTGTGTAGCCTACAACTCAACTATGCACCCGATTGCTTCTACAGTACTTTGTGACGAGTGAATGAAAAAGGGGTGAAGGGGTGTTGACAGAGAGAGGGACAGGTGAAACACTTAACAGTAATCGTCCCAGAGCAGAGCTCATGTATATGGGGACTGATTAATGCATGTAGTCCCCTGCTGAACACTACAGAGGACCTACCTTCATCAGTGACACCATCAATCTTAAAACACAAAAGGTAAATAACTCAGGGAAAGTTGACATAGTACCTGGCCCCAATTCTATCACCAAGTTACATACCATCTCTAGTTATGATCCTCTTCACACAACACTTCTGACATCGTGTACATGTACATTGTAACGGTTTTGACTTGAGGTTATAGTTTATAGGGGTGCCAGGTAGGTTGTGCCTACCAGAGAAAATATTGGTTTCTCCTTTTGGTTTGGGAGGGAATGCGTCCCATCTGGTCCATCAAGTCTACACCAATAAAGGACTCATGTAAAAGTCAGGATGAACATACCCTTAAAACATTGGAAATAACTTCAAAACAACGGTATTCTTTAGCGTGGGTTGTATTACCAACATAAATGATCACACACAGTAATATAACAAATAATGAGCTCTGGATCCTCCAGAAAAGTCCTGTACCTCGGGCTTAAAAGAGTCCAGCCCGGTAAAGGAGTTGAGGGAACTCAAGTGACCTTAGTCACGCAATGTTTGTCCATTCATAAAAGTGTAGCATAAACCCTGTATCAATCATACAATCAAAATAACAATTGTTTCACCACAACCATAAAGCGTATCAAATCCTCAATTACAACTGACCACATAAATCATCACGGTATACATCACAGCAAAACAAATGAAATACCGCATACAAAAAGATGGTAGTCAGTCGGTCAGTCAGTTAGACAATCCGCCAACCGATCTTCAGCGGAGAAAGGCCACGAAGAACAATGGAGATGTGTAGTCCAACGGACGCAAAGAGTGGATCCGATCCTGAGTAAACTTGCTATTAGGCTACAAAAGTACACTTTTAAATGCAACAAAACAAACGAAAGACAGAAGCTTCGTAACTGAGTGTTGAACACATTGTCATTCGCAGCTCCATCACAACCCCACTTTTGCACAGCTGATGCTGGCTATTTAATTGGGAATTAAAGGGGAAGCGCTCTATTGGAAGGAGAAGCACTGAGACGATTCAGACAAATTCAGGGCCGTCACACACCCCCTTCCCTGGAAAAAGCCGACCATTGCCCTGGACGGCACATCTTGGTCTGGGAAACCGAGAAAAGTCTTCTCATCACTTTCCTCTACAAAAATATTCATGACGTTTGGCGCTCACGCTCCTCAGCTGAGGGGTCACAGGCCTTAAGGCGTGAGACTTCTGGGTCTGTGAATCCGAGAAAAGTCTTCTCATCACTTTCCTCTTCAAAGATATCCAGGACCTTGCGGCGCTCGATCTCCTCCAATTCCTCAGCCGAGGGGTAACAAGCCTTGAGGCGTGAGACATGGACAACGCGCATATCTTCACCTGTCTCCTCTTTCACCACTCAGTAGTTCAGAGGCCCCATCTGCTCCACAATCCTATATGGTCCTTGCCATTTAGGAGCGAGTTTGGCTGAGAAGAACTGTTCAGCTTTTGAGTAAGGATGAGAGCGAAGCCACACTCGATCACTAACCTGGAACTGCATGTCTCGTCTCTTATCATAATTTCTCTTCTGCTTGTCTCGAGCCTGGATCACGTTCTTTGAGACAAGAGCTCTCAAGTCGTGGAGATGGACTACCTGGTCATAGCATGCAGAGTCTGGAGTAACCTGCTGGGGCTGTAGCACCATATCCAAGGGTCCTCGTAGGGGACAACTCAGATTCAGCTCTGCAGGGGTGACTCCAGTGGACTCTTGCACAGCAGAATTCAGAGCAAATCGAAACTCGTGAAGGTGCTTGTCCCAGTGTTTGTGCTGGGTCCCTACATAGGAAGCAACCATTGTCTTCAAGGTTCAATTAACTCTCTCATTGAGGTTGGTCTATGGGTGATAGGCTGTGGTCAACTTCTGTTTCAGGTTCCATCTTTGGCAAGTCTCCTCAAAAGAGAGCAGAGATGAATTGGGAACCTTGGTCAGACAGGATGTAGTCAGGCACTCCCCAGCGAGTCAGGATATTTTTCGTGAGGATGTTAGAGACGGTCCTCGCGGTGGCCTGACGCAGGGCAAAGAGCTCCACCCACTTGGAATAGTAATCAACAAAAACAAGCATGTATACATGTTGATTGGAGCTTCTAGGAAATGGACCCATCAAATCCACTCCTAACATTTCCCAAGGTCAGGTAACCACAGTTTGCTGCAACTTGCCAGCAGGCTTTCTACCTTCTGGTTTGTACATTTGACAAACCTGACAGTTTTGGATGTGTGACTTCACATCCATGCTCAGATGTGGCCAGTACAGTAATGCTTGCAACCGCTTGTAGGTTTTGAATCAACTGAAATGTGTCTTCCACATTTAACCCAACCCCTCTGAATCAGAGAGGTGCGGGGGGCTGCTTTAATCGACATCCACGTCTTTGGCGCCCAGGGAACAGTGGGTTAACTGCCTTGTTCAGTGGCAGAACGACAGATTTTTACCTTGTCAGCTCGGGGATTCGAACTTGCAACCCTCCGGTTACAAGTCCAATGATCTAACCACTAGGCTACCTGCTACACCCACACAAGGGAGGAATGGTCAGTGACCACAGTGAAGTGTCTTCCCTCCAGGTAATATCTCCACTTTTCCAAAGCCCAGACAACTGCAAGGCACTCTTGCTCGGTTGTGGAATAGTTCCGTTCTGCTCCATTCAATGTCCGACTGGCGAACGCTAGCACTTCTTCAGTGCCAAGTCCAGTCTGTTGGACTAGGACAGCACCAAGTCCAACATCACTTGCATCAGTGTAAACAACAAAAGGGCAGTCAAAGTTTGGATGACCCAAAATGGGAGGTGTGACAAGGTGTCGTTTCAGGGTTTCAAAGGTCTGGCACTCTGCCGTCCATCGGAATTTCACTCCTTTCCGCTTCAACGTGTTGAGTGGTTCTGCCACCTAGGAGAAGTTCGACACAAACCGATGGTACCATCCAGCCATCCCAAGGAACCGTTGAAGGACCTTGAGTGTGGTTGGGACAGGGAATTCTTGTACAGCCTTGGTCTTTTCAGGATCCACATGAATGCCGTCAAAAGACACAATATGGCCAAGGAACCTCAGGGAGTTTTGGCAGAAGTTGCTCTTCTTCATGTTCAATGTCAGATCAGCTTCTCTTAGCTTGTCCAACACTGCTTGAACATCTTGAAAGTGTTGTTCTCTGGTCTGGGAGTAGATAATTATATCGTTATAGACGAAACAGATCTTCCCTTTTAGCTCACCTAACGCAATCTCCATGAGTCTTTGGAAAGTGGCAGGTGCATTATTTAATCCAAAAGGCATCACCTTAAAGGAAAACAAGCCCTCAGCACAGACAAACGCAGTTTTGTCCTTGCTTTCCTGGTCCATCTCAACCTGCCAATAGCCACTATTGAGGTCAAGGGTAGTGAACACCACAGCGCCAGACAATGACTCCAGGATCTCTTGGATGGTGGGAAGAGGATAGGCATCAGTCTGGGAAACATTGTTGGTCTTCCTATAGTCCACACAAAATCTAAGACCACCGGTATTTTTTGGGATGAGGACAACAGGAGCAGCCCAGGGTGAGGAGGAACGTTCAATTATATCTTGGGTCAGCATATCATTAATGAGTCCCTTTTGGATGATTAGCTTTGCTGGGGACAAACAATATGGCTTCTGCTTGATAGGCATTTCCTGTGTAAGGAATATTTTGTACTTCAGGAGCCCGGTGCGTCCCAGCTTTGAAGTACATACATCTGAGTTATTCTGCAGCTGTTCCCACAGCCTTGACTCCTCGGTCTGTTCCAGCTGAGCTCTTCTTACAGCCTGTAAAAGGAGATCTGAAGTTTTACCAAGGGTTAGTGGTACCGGAGCAACGGCAGAGAAGACTGCCACATTTGGACCCCAATTATGTAACTTCGTAGCCTCTGATAGGAAGAAATGCTTCTCGCTCTGATTGTGTGGAAACCAGTAGCAATTGTGCGCGATATCAATCTGGACACCACTGAAGTACATGAAATCAATTCCCAACACGACAGGAAAAGCAAGGTTCTTGGTATGTAGAATAACAGAAGGAATCATATAGGACCTTCTGTCCACGGCTTCAAGTTGTATTGTGGACCTTTAACCTCCTTCCACAGTTTGTCATTGAGCAGTGTGTAGGATGACCCAGTGTCCAGGATGGCTCTTCCTGTCCACGGGCCTATGGACAGGGTAACACCAGTTGGTGCGGTATTAACTGAAAGGATGGGGATGTTGACGGGGGCGTAGGCAGTGACTCTTGGGTGCTTTGACCAAAGCTGAAACCCCAGAGTAGGATGGTCTTTCCTGCGAAGGGAGTTAGGTGTGTTGGCCTGTTGTGATTTGTGGTTTCTGGAAGGATTTACTTGATATGGACTTGGACATGTAGTTGAAGAATGTCCCTTTTGGCTACATCTCCAACAGAACATGGTAGGGGTCTTGGCTGGAGACTCAGGCTGTTGTTGATGGTCTGGCTTGGGTAACTGTTTGGGTGTCTGTTTTTTTCTCTGTTCATATTGCTGTTGGCCTTCTCTGTCCTTCTCGAACTGCTGTCCCAGTCGAACCAGTCCATCGACAGTGGTGACTCTTTCTCGGAGCTGACTGGCTAGTATAGGGTTGATGTTCTTCAAGATCAACTTAGTGACCTCTTCCTCCTCAATGCCAGGTTTCCACCTTCTGCACAGGGAGTGGTAACCGTATGCAAAGTCACGGATACTCTCTCTCTTTGCACTCGATTCCTGACTGTCTGTCAGCTCATCTGTGTAGTCCTCAGACAGAAATGCAGAGGAAAACTTGGCCTCAAAGTCAGCCCAGGAGGTAGTGGTGAGACGTGCCACATGCCACCAGTCTCGAGCTGTCCCATGCAACACATTCCTTAATGTGGCAAGGAGTTCTTCGTCAGCCAGGGGGGATCGAGGGCAAGAAAGTCATGACATCTTTCCAGATACATTAGCGGATCAGGACTGTCATCCTTTTTCCCCAAAGGTGGGAAATTGCAATTTAATGGGCATCGCCCCCACATGACGTCTACTCAAATCACCATGAACAAAAGAGCTAGGAGGGATTGAGGAAGTAGAGGGTGAGGGAGTTATCAGACCATGAAAATGAACACCAGGATGCATGGTGGATTGCATCCTGCTAGGGGTGGCTGCAGCATGGCCTTGTTTTTGCTGTTCTGAGGTGCCAGCTTGGCCCCTCAGTGGTCTGAACAGATGTGGACACCAGAGAAGCTCTGTGCAAGGAGTTGTGCCTAATGGAGGCCATGTCAACAGACATGTCATCCAACATTTTACCACATTTAGAGAGCTGTCTGCAAGTGGTCTACAGTGTTAACCAGAGGAGAAAAAACAGAATTAACATCCTTGAGGACCTCAGTGTGGTGATGTTGCAGGCGCCACTGGAGAGTGGCAGTGAGTTGGTTTCGTTGGTAGTCAAACTGCCTGTCCATGGCACCAGTAATTTCCCGTCTTTCACTCTCACTGAGCTCTGTCAGCGTGTGGGTTAGAGTACTCAGTGAGTCTCTGAATTCTATTGGCACTCTGTTGTTGCTCTTCACTCAGACATTTGAATTTATGGTGGATTAGGGTTTGGAGATGCTGTTGTCCGACGAATATCAAGGATGTCACCTTGAAGTTGTAAGACTTCAACCTCTGGAGATAAACCAGACAATGGAGGAAGGTTGGGTGTCAGAGGGAGGGCTAGCTCAGTACTTCCACACAGGTCCATGTCAATAAGTGAGTAACTAGTTAGACTTCCTGTGGCCTTAGGTCCAGACCAAGCATTCAGATTCCCAGGGCTCTGGCCCAAATCAACTTCATTATCTCCATTCACATTATGATTTGTACTGTCAACTCGATGGACAGAATGACCCTGTGTATTCCCATTGACAGGTAGGATATGGATGAGCACATTTTCTTGGAGTGAATCCATTGTTTTAATTCCACACAAAAGATTTACTTTGGTTATTTCTCAATGTTGATAGGTCCCATCTGGGATGCCATTTTTTATGTAACGGTTTTGACTTGAGGTTATAGTTTATAGGGGTGCCGGGTAGGTTGTGCCTACCAGAGAAAATATTAGTTTCTCCTTTTGGTTTGGGAGGGAATGAGTCCCATTATGAACACACTTTTCATAAACCCTTAAAACATTGTAAATAACTTAACTGTATTATTTTGCGTGGGTTGTATTACCAACATAAATCACAAACACACACACACGCATAATAATAACAAATAATGAGCTCTGGATCTTCCAGAAAAGTCCTGTACCTCGGGCCTAAGACTCCAGCCCGGTAAAGGAGTTGAGGGAACTCAAGTGACCTTAGTCACGCAATGTTTGTCCATTCATAAAAGTGTAGCGTAAACCCTGTATCAATCATACAATCAAAATAACAATTGTTTCACCACAACCATAAAGCGTATCAAATCTTAATAAATCCTCAATTACAACTGACCACATAAATCATCACGGTATACATCACAGCAAAACAAATGAAATACCGTATACAAAAAGGTGGTAGTCAGTCGGTCAGTCAGTCGGTCAGTTAGACAATCCAATCCGCCAACCGATCTTCAGCGGAGAAAGGCCACGAAGAACAATGGAGATGTGTAGTCCAACGGACGCAAAGAGTGGATCCGATCCTGGGTAAACTTGCTATTAGGCTACAAAAGTACACTTTTAAATGCAACAAAACAAACGGAAGACAGAAGCTTCGTAACTGAGTGTTGAACACATCCTTATTCGCAGCTCCATCACAACCCCACTTTTGCGCAGCTGATGCTGGCTATTTAATTGGGAATTAAAGGGGAGAGACGGTTCAGACAAATTCAGGGCCGTCACAACATGTCAGACCAGCCTATCATCATGATGATGTGGCAAGTGACACTTTTCTTCTTGAGTGTCCAATATCTTGAAAACTTGACTGCAAAACATTTTGGGACTGTATTAACAGTGGACTAATGAAAAACACCAACATATAGTTTTTGACTGGATTTTTCCTTTAAGGTATCAAAACCTGTTTGACTCATGATCATGGGAAAGAAGAGAAATAAAAAGTAGAGATAACCTTAACTTATGGTGGCTTGTATCAAACAGTGCTGTTTGTAGACCTATCCTGCAGTCAAATGACCAAATCGCCCTCTAGTGGCATCGTGGGTGGAATATTATCTTACACATTTTTCCTAATTTCCTAATGAATAAACATAAAACAAATATATATATATATATAAATTTAAAAAATTGTGTTTCTATGTCAAACGGTTTTTATTTTAACTTTTACTATTTTATACATTGTAGAATAATAGTGAAGACATCAAAACTAGATGTGTCAAATGTTGACTGGTACTGTATATAAAGTCTAATATTGGAATGCAAACAAAACATTTAAAACATTTCAACTCTATATCTGACATGGTACAGGTGTCTTATTTTTCATAAACCCATAAGCATGTGTGGGAGATGTATACTTTTGTTTCAAAGTAGATTTGTTTGACTACCAAAAAACACTCTGTGTGTCACTCATTTAGCCCACTGCAATAAAAGGTTTAAATATTGACATATGTAACCGGTGTGAAATGGCTAGTTAGCTAGCGGGGTGCGCGCTAACAGGTGACGTCACTCGCTCTGAGAAGTAGTTGTTTCCCTTGCTCTGCAAGGGCTGTGGCTTTTGTGGAGCGATGGGTAATGATGCTTTGTGGGTGTCAGTTGTTGATGTGTGCAGAGGGTCCCTGGTTCAAAGCGAGGAGAGGGATGGAAGCTATGCTGTTGTACCTTTCTGCACGCTTATCCCGAGAAGTATGTTATATCCTGAAAGAGCCAAACACTCAATGATCTGTACTTTGTGCAACTACTACAGACATAATATTCTGGCAAAAAGGAAGGTGATCTGTTCATGACTGCACAATGACCTGTGTGTGGATAGTTTCATAGGTGACATCATGCCGATTACCTTTCAAACGCAATGAACTGTATCAGTGATATGGAACAATTAGCCTCTATCAGAAACAACATGTTTGCCTTGAACTCTATCGAAAAATAACTATCATTCAAGCAATGAGGCATGAGGTGTTGTGTGTAGTGCGCTCTGCATTTCAATAACATGTGCTTGCGACATATTGTGATGTCATCCTACCAAAACCAAACAGTCCTGGTAATATCCCAGTAAAACCACCTCGAAATGAGATGAAGAAAAAAATAAATCAGATGACCTGTACTGCTGAACAGAAATAACCCAATGGTCTTGTCTAGTTATGTGCTTATAATTTGATGATAGTAGTGTCACTGCCCCTGGTGTCCTAAACTTTTAATTTGTGTTATCCTTCTGGCAGCAACCACCAGAGCAGTGGCATTGCAGAAGAATGCTCTACTAAAAACTACCACCGGGAGGCAGTATGTTTCAGTTGTACTAAAACAAAACAGGCTTTATAATCCAATGTAGAATAAAAACACTTGAACAAAATCTTAATGATTTATTTACATTGAAAACTTTTCTAGACGTTATCACTATTTTATGTTGGCATGCTGTTATGCACCAACAGCTTAGAAATGTAAAAGAGGGATATTGTTATCATATATTGCGCTTTATAGTATAATTGCTCTTTTATCATGACATTGTTTGCCTGAGTGTCTCCCCTGTCTGTTGACTATGTGACTGTTGGAATTAAACAGCCGGCCGGATGTCTGACAGTAATCAGGTTGTCTGACAGTAATCAGGTGCTATATAGAAGCAAAAGGGTTCCTCGGCTGTCCTCATAGGAAAACCTTTTGAAGAACCCATTTTGGTTCCAGGTAGAACATTTTAGGATCCAGGTAGAACCCTTTTGGGTACCATGTAGAACCCCTTTACACCAAAAAGGGTTCTACCTGGAACCAAAAATGGTTCTCCTATGGGGACAGCCGCAGAACATTTTTGGAACCCTTTTTTCTAAGCGTGTATATTTGAACTCTGTGTATTATTGTGTATAATGTATTCTACCGTACCCATAAGATAAACACACAATGCTTGGTGCTGAGAAAAGGTATGTGCTAGCCAGGTATACGACAACTTTTCCTGAGCGATTAATTTTTTCCCCAGAGAAAATCCAGTATCTCAGATGTTGGCTGTAGATTACACAGTTGATGAAGAAACATTTACAGGAAACAAAAACAGCATTTCCTCTTCAGTCCTCATACTGTATACTTAAACTCATCACTATGTTCTCTATCCACTCCTCATATCCCTGGAAGTCCTTATCACCTTATCTGTTGCCTGACGTTGGCAGTTATTTATCATCCACAAATTGAACGACAGTGACAGCAAGATGCAAGCGGACCATTGCCAGATTGTTTGAAATCAAGTGTTATTTATTATGAGCTGCTGTGCCATTTCTTCCTGTGTGTGTGTGTGTGTGTGTGTGTGTGTGTGTGTGTGCTAGCACTCCCTGGGGACGCGTCGTCACGTCTGCAGGTCCTTATCACACCATCGTGATGTTTAAGACCTATTGAATCAGTCAGGGGCAATAATGGGATTATGGTTTCCGCTGCAGCCGCTAACGAGACTCCGTATGACGGAATCCAACACAAACACACTCCAAAAACCGTGCAGCGAAAGTAAAAGAGAGCGAGAGGTGTGAGGGGGACAGAATAAATATAAAAATAAATTCAGATGCATATTAAAGCTTAGGGCAAACAAACTGACCACTTATCAGAATCTCAGATGTTTGTATCGTTTTAATTTTTATGTGTGTAGAGTCATTTTGTCAGGCACGTGTGTATTGTGCACCATTCTTTGCCTGGCTGAGTGTAAACTTTGAATGGTCAGTCGCGAGAGAAAGAATAAATGTTAGAATTGTTCGTTATGAGAGAGAGAGAGATGGGGAGGGCGGACTCTTAGATGTTAGATACAAAGGTACCACTGCCACTGGTGCAATGGGATCTAAACAGAAAATCACCAATGTGAATTGCGGTCTCAACTCAGTGCTTTGGAGTTGCGCAGTAGCGAAAACCTGAATTCCCTCTTTTCATTTTGGAAGCAGCTCGTTGTGTTGTAGAGTCCCGCGGGGACCTCCGATACATGCCGTGGCTCATGCCCCAGCAACTCTGGAGAGACGCCACATACCTCCATGCCTTCTGGGTTCAGAGGCTCTCTCTTTGTCTATTCTCCCTCCTTTCTCTCTGCTTATCAAACGTACAGCGTATTCACACACACTCAAAAGCATTTAAACACAAGTGCACACACCCGTACACATATACATAACTAAGCAAACACATATACACACACATCTGATGTGAAACATATCACATGAAAATCACTGTACTTCCAATCACGTGTTCTCGTGCACCAAATGTAGCTTGACTTGTTCATAAGGGAGTCAACTAAATGAGTAACATGGTGATACAAATATTCCTGTCAATTGAGAGTGAATCCAATTCATAAAGCACATTGGGTAAATCTTTACATGACAGTGTACTTATTACTATGTCATTATTTCTGAGTTAGGTTGAGCTGGGGTGTGGGCATGAAGCCAGGGTACACTGTAGACCTAAGGGTGGCAAGTGTCTTCACAGACATTTTCAATCTCTCCTTTTCCCAGTCTGTAATCCCAACATGTTTCAAGCGGACCACCATTGTCCCTATTCCCAAGAACTCCAAGGTAACCTGCCTAAATGACTATCACCCTGTAGCACTCACATCTGTAATTATGAAGTGCTTTGAGAGGCTGGTCAATACTACCATCCCATGACACAATCTCAATTGCACTTCACACTGCCCTCTCCCATGGAAGTTAGGTACCAATATACACAGGCAGTTAGGAAAGCAAAGGCTAGCTTTTTCAAACAGAAATGTGCATTCTGTACCACAAACTCCAAAAAGTTCTGGGACACTGTAAAGTCCATGGAGAATAAGAGCACCTCCTCCCAGCTGCCCACTGCACGGAGGCTAGGAAACACTGTCACCACCGATAAATCTACGATAATTGAGAATTTCAATAAGCATTTTTCTACGTCTGGCCATGCTTTCCACCTGGCTACCCCTACCCCGGGCAACAGCTCTGCACCCCCCACAGCAACTTGCCCAAGCCTCCCCCATTTTTCCTTTACCCAAATCCAGATAGCTGATGTTCTGAAAGAGCTGCAAAATCTGGACCCCTACAAATCAGCTGGGCTAGACAATCTGGACCTTCTGTTTCTAAAATTATCCACCGCAATTGTTGCAACCCCTATTACTAGCTTGTTAAACCTCTCTTTCCTTTGTCTGAGATCCCCAAAGATTGGAAATCTGCCACGGTCATTCCCCTCTTCAAAGGTTGAGACACTCTAGACCCAAACTGTTACAGACCTATATCTATCCTACCCTGCTTTTCCAAGGTCTTCGAAAGCCAATATAACAAACAGATCCCCAACCATTTCGAATCCCACCGTACCTTCTCCGCTATGCAATCTGGTTTCCGAGCTGGTCATGGGTGCACCTCAGCCACACTCAAGGTCCTAAACGATATCATAACCGCCATCAATAAAAGACAATACTGTGCAGCCGTATTCATCGACCTGGCCAAGCCTTTCGACTCTGTCAATCACTGCATTCTTATCGGCAGACTCAACAGCCTTGGTTTCTCAAATGACTGCCCCGCCTGGTTCACCAACTACTTCTCAGACAGAGTTCAGTGTGTCAAATCTGAAGGCCTGTTGTCCGGACCTCTGGCAGTCTCTATGGGGGTGCCACAGGATCCAATTCTCGGGCCGATTCTCTTCTCTGTATACATCAATGATGTCGCTCTTGCTGCTGGTGATCCACCTCTACGCAGAGAACACCATTCTGTATACTTCTGGCCCATCTTTGGACACTGTGTTAACAAACCTCCAGACGAGCTTCAATGCCATATAACTCTCCTTCCGTGGCCTCCAACTGCTCTTAAATGCAAGTAAAACTAAATGCATGCTCTTCAACTGATCACCCTAACATCACTACTCTGGACTGTTCTGACTTAGAATATGTGGACAACTACAAATACCTAGGTATCTGGTTAGACTGTAAACTCTCCTTCCAGACTCACATTAAGCATCTCCAATCCAAAATTAAATCTAGAATCGGCTTCCTATTTCGCATCAAAGCATCCTTCACTCATGATGCCAAACATACCCTTGTAAAACTGACTATCCTACTGATCCTCGGCGATGTCATTTGCAAAATAGCCTCCAACACTCTACTTGGCAAATTGGATGTAGTCTATCACAGTGCCATCCGTTTTGTCACCCACCACTGTGACCTGTATGCTCTCGTTGGCTGGCCCTCGCTTCATATTTGTCGCCAATCCCACTGGCTCCAGGTTGTCTATAAGTCTTTGCTAGGTAAAGCTTCGCCTTTTCTCAGCTCACTGGTCACCATAGCAGCACCCACCCGTAGCACGCGCTCCAGCAGATATATTTCACTGGTCACCCCCAAAGCCAACTCCTCCTTTGGCCGCCTTTCCTTCCAGTTCTCTGCTGCCAATGACTGGAACGAATTGCAAAAATCACTGAAGCTGGAGACTCATATCTCCCTCACTAACTTTAAGCATCAGCTGTCAGAGCAGCTTACAGATCATTGCACCTCTACATGTAATTAGCCCACCCAACTACCTCATCCTCATATGTATATATTTTTTTATTCACCTTTGCACCCCAGTATCTCTACTTGCACATTCATCTTCTGCACATCTATCACTCCAGTGTTTAATTGCTAAATCGTTATTATCTCGCCACTATGGCCTATTTATTGCCTTACCTCCCTAATCTTACTTAATTTGCACACACTGTATATAGACTTTTCTATTGTGTTATTGACTGTACGTTTGTTTATTCCATGTGTAACTCTGTATTGTTTGTGTCGCACTGCTTTGCTTTATCTTTGCCAGGTCGCAGTTGTAAATGAGAACTTGTTCTCAACTGGCCTACCAACTGGCCTACCTGGTTAAATAAAGGTGAAAAAAAATAAAAATAAAAAACTTGGAGAGGGGAAATAACTATGTGAGAATGCGGTTCATAGACTACAGCTCAGCGTTCAACACCATAGTCCCCTCCAAGCTCATCACCATCCTGGACTTGCTGACGTCCCATCCCCAGGTGATGAGGGTAGGCAACAACACCTCCGCCATGTTGACCCTCAACACTGAGGCCCTTCAGGGGTGTGTGTTTAGTCCTTGTCCACGCACGACTGCGTGGCCATGCATGACTCCAACACCATCCTCAAGTTTGCTGACGACACGACAATGGTAGACCTGATCACCGACGGCGATGAGACAGCCTACAGGGAGGAGGTCAGAGACTTGGCAAGGACAACAACCTCTCCCTCAACGTTCCTTGGCGTATGCATCACTGAGGACTTAACATGGTCCACAAACACCCGCACAGTCGTGAAGAGGGCACAACAGCGGCTCTTACCCCTCAGGAGGGTAAAAAGATTTAGCATGGGCTCTCGGATCCTCAAAACGTTCTACTGCTGCACCATCAAGAGCATCTTGACTGGAATGGCAAATGCACCGCCCTCGACCGCAAATCCCTACAGAGGGTGGTGTGGACGGCCCAGTACATCTATATCAGGTGGTGTCAGAGGAAGGCCCGAAAAATTGCCAAAGACTTCAGCTACCCAAGCCATAGACCATTCACCGTCCGGAAAACGGACTGTTCAGGAGAAGAGAAAAATTCCATGTTAAAATAAGGATTTTTAGCTTATACAGTCGATGTAAATACATTTGACCGGTCATGCTTATCAGTCTATGGGTTCATTTACATAATTTTGTAGAATTTAATTGGTGCTTGTTTATTTTCGTTAGTCGTTATGATTCTTATTTATCAAACGTGCACAGCATACAGATACAGAGCCTAGTTTAAGAATTTGTTCTTAACTGACTTTCCTAGTTGAATAAAGGTTAAATAAAAAATGTTTTCAAATCAACTTTCTTTCATTGTCCAGTAGCCAAAAGACACAATCCTAGTCATATTAGTAACCCATGCTAGTTGTTGCATCTTTAGATCTCCCCTCTTTAAACATGTCTAACGGACATTTTCATCTCTGTCTCATGAAACTGCTCACATGTTCGGTGTGCTCTCAACAATGGTGTTTCCTGTTAATTGCATTATGTAAGGAACATGCCTACTGCCTTGTGCGCATTGCTGTGCTTATAATGTGAAAAATGTATAGTTTATCAAAATTTTAAGCTGAACGTTCTGATCTGCTGCATCAGCCTCATTGCTTTTTTGTTGTAGCTAGGCCTACTAACTGTATGAATGTGGGATCTATCGTCCCAAAACTATCCCAGAGTTTGTTTGGAAGAATAGTCTATTTCTTTCCAGCACAGATTGGCAAGCTGACCAATAGACTACTTTCTTTGAAAAAAAGGTGCTATCTAGAACCAAAAAGGTTTCTTCGGTTCCCTTTGAAGAACCTTTATTATGGGGGATAGTAGACTGACAGAGACGAGTGATTTTGCTGTTCATTACTTGTCTTGTTGGCTGAAGAAAAGTAAATGTAGACAGTTATTCTAACATCTTCAAAGTGTGCATCGGAATTCTTTAAGGAAACCCTGTTACCCGCTATATACACACTCACTCACACACACTACACTGACACTATCTTATAAAACCCACACACATTCACAGTCACTACATACGCACAAACACATAACACACACATGCATACCGACACACACACACACACACACACACACACACACACACACACACACACACACACACACACACACACACACACACACACACACACACACACACACACACACACACACACACACACATACATACAAAAACACGTTCACACTCATCATATGCTGCTGCTACTCAGTTATTATTATCTATTCTGATGCCTTGTCACTTTACCTTGCCTTTATGTACATACAGTATCTTCAGCAAATACCTCGTAACTCTGCACATTGATCTGGTGCTGGTACTCCCTGTATATAGCCTCATTGTTGTGTATGTTATTCCTCTTGTGTTACTACTTACATTTTTTAACTCTGCATCGTTGGGAGTGGCTCGTAAGCAAGCATTTCACGGTAAAGTCTACACCCGTTGTATTCGGCGCATGTGACAGAAAGTGTGTTATTTGATTTCAGTGGTGTGTATTCATTGACGCCAAGTGAAGCCAGGCTTCCCCAAATATTTGACCAATAAATCAATTACAATTATAAAATAATTCCTCTTTTTTCTCTCTCTGTTTTCAGAATTTTCGGTCAATTCGGAAGTGGCTGAATCTCACCAGAGAAATCATCAGAGCGAGGGAAACAGCGCCCCTCTGTCTCAGTATGTGTAGCCCATGTATCTGATGCTGAATGGACCAAAATAGTATAACATGTTGCTGCCATAGCATTTGATTGATTGATGCCAGCCAGCAAGCATTTGGCCTCCTTTGGTAATAATAACCATCAGCATTGAGCTGGGCTCAACTGTGCGTTTCACCTAAAATTACATACCCAAATCTAACTGTAGCTCAGGACCTGAAGCAAGGTTATGCATATTCTTGGTACCAATTTTGTGGAAATGTGAAAGGAATGTAGGAGAATATAACACATTAGATCTGGTAAAAGATAATACAAAGAAAAAAACGTCATTTTTTGTTGTATTTTTTTTGCACCATCATCTTTGAAATGCAAGAGAAAGGCCATAATGTATTATTCCAGCCCAGATGCAATTTAGATTTTGTCCACTAGATGGCAGCAGTGTATGTGCACTGTTTTAGACTGATCCAATGAACCATTGCATTTCTGTAAAAAAAACAACATCTAGACTGTGTAATTTATTTATTAATAACTTTTCATGTTCAAAACTGTGCACTCTGCTCAAAGAATAGCATAGTATTATTTCACTGTAATAGCTACTGTAAATTGGACAGTGCAGTTAGATTAACAAGAATTTAAGCTTTCTGCCAATATCAGATATGTCTATGTCCTGGGAAATGTTCTTGTTACTTACAACCTCATGCTAATCGCATTAGCCTACGTTAGCTCAACAGTCCCGCAGGGGACCCTCCGATCCTGAAGAAGTTTTAAGGGTTATGCCTAGGGTTTGGGTTGAGCCGGGGTGTGGACATGAAGTTAGGGTAAGAGTTATGACTATCACTACCCTAGTCAGTATTTTTCATACTGCAAGTCACTTATCTAATGCCAGACCCTATTTGTCCTATCTACAGGCAAGACACTCTCAGTGTCTTAGCAAATGAGATGGCAAACCTTTGTCAGGGTTACTGTTATAGCTAGCTTAGCTATATGAAGAACGCACATCTGCACGGTTTCACATTGTACATCACTCTGACGTTTAATGACATTTCCCACTCATTCTGACCACCCTTTCATACATACAGCAACACACTATCATAAACCATAAGAAACACACAGCACACCGTACAGTACATAACAGTTACAATATATCTGTCCTCTATGTATTTTGTATATTAGTTATGGCTGCTAATAATCAGCATTCACCTTTCTGTCTTGAGGGCAAAGGTGGACAGTACAGTGTGATCCAAAACATGCAGCCTAAAAAGAGAAACCCCCAGTTCTATCAATCATTTCTGATGTACTTTACTGCAGATTAGATTGCAAATTGCATGATAACTACATCCTGGACCTGTTTAATATTATATCATTGGTTCTTCCCCTGGTCTCAGTGCATTATGCAGGAGCAGGTGATTTGATGTAACTCTACACTCTGTATGGTGTGATTATGTGATGTACAGTGCCTTTGGCGTATAGATAGCAAGGATCTGCTGTGTCTTCAGCCTTGTCACTTTCTCTTTTCAGTCAAATTGGAAATACCTCTCTACGTGCCCTGTCTTGTTTCGCGCATTAGTTTCATCTTGATCAATATCTCATCTAAATTGTATTTCTTCACCCAATGTGTTTGGTATAATGGAGAGTTTAAAAAAATGCTTTTGAGCAATAGCTTTTTACCAGCTGAGGAACATTGCCAAGCTTGGGAAGTTTCTCTCACGGGCTGATACAGAGAGACTCCTCCATGTTTTTATTACAAGCAGGCTTGACTACAGTAATGCTTTCCTGTCTGGTCTACCAAAGAAAGCCATTGGCCAACTGCAAAACATACTGAATGCTGCAGCACGGGTACTGACCAACACCAGGCAGAGAGCACATTTCACACTGGTTTTAAGGTCTCTGCACTTCCATTGGTTTTTAAATCAATCCACGATTGTGCACCTCAATAGATGTCAGACATGCTTTTAAGTTATGTACCCAGTAGGTCCCTGGCACAGGCCTTTTAACTAGCCCAAAGCCTAGGACCAAGCGGTATGGAGAGGCAGCCTTTAGTTATTATGCCCCCAACCTCTGGAGTAGGCTGTCAGAGAACCTGATGGTCAGAACCTCCTTTTTTGTCATTTTACCAGACTGATTTTGTCAACTTGAATTTATTTTTTGTAGGCATATTATATTATAAATCCATGTTCGGGAGCGAAGAGAAATCCATGTACTGTATGTTCCTGTGTACTCTCTTACAGTTAACCATACATTCAGGAAGTAGAAGGAAACTCCTTTTTAAGTTCATGGAAGAAATGAACAGGAAGCCCACTCAAGGTGCATTGGCAAACATTTAACACAAGCTTTTTGATCTCACCTCAGTAAGAGCTTTTTTTGTACAGTATAATGTGTGAATACGTGTTGTGTTTCTTAATCCTATATTTACAGTCAAAGTTCAGTTTGCTGAGGGGGAATGAAGTGTTGATTCAGAGGCTGACTGTAGCAGGTTTGCACAGCTGTGAACTTGTGCATGTTGTAGTAATCAGAGGCTTTCTCCACCCTGCTGGTTGGTGCAGGTTGGACGCACAATATGCACTGATATTAACAAGAACAGTATCAAAACTTAGTATGTAATTTTGAGAAAGGGCTTTTGAGGACCAAAGTACTGTCTTTGCAGAACAAGACAAGCAAGGCATGTGACCAGCACAGTATGACTAATTTATGCTTGATTTTGTTAGCAGATGATAAACTGTCAATCTATCGTCATAGAAACAACTGACCTGAAGATAGCAAGGGAGCGTTAGAGTGGCATAGCGGTTCATGACTCACGGCGAGCTCCACCCTCCTCTCCAACCTCAGCGCTGCTGTTTTCTGCAACTGGACGGACCAATGAGAAGACGAGACGGCAATGTAGAGGTGTGTATGGGTGCAGAACAGTAAGGGTGGGGACCCTAAAAGGCAGCTTCGGTTTCCTTCACGTGAGTCATCATCATCATCAATGTCAATAAGATTGGGTTTGGACTGAGAAACATACTACCAGTATAGGACTGTAAAACAACGAAGCAAAGTGACATAGAATTATGAAATTCAACAATGGCTTTCTGTGTAAGTGTGGCAATAGTCTTTCATGCATTACTGCATTCTCTTTAATAGCTGCAGCAGTTAATGAGCTGCTAATCAATGAAGACATAAGATGAGCATCACCATGGGGCTACAGTACCTGTGGTACTAGACTGTTCACAATCAAACGTGAGTAAATGGTTCCATTTCTCAAGCAACGAGGACTGCCAGACTCATTCCCACATTCACTTAATCCCTTGCACACATACACATGCATTAATAACAAACTATTACTTGACTAATTTAGTTGCCATTTAGTGGCCATCCTCTATAAACAAGACTTATCCATCAGCAAAGAGAACCCCACCTCGGAATGGGCCCAAATATAGAGAGCAAGGAACTCCCATAAATCTGGCTTGACTCCAAGCTAGCAAGTATACATTGCTAACTCCTGTTTATTCTACATCAGGGGTTCTCAAATACTATTTGAGAAGTTTCGTTTACACAAATTTCCTAGGTGGCAAAGGTCCGGATGGATATTGTCATTTATCGTCGTCGTAACAAACCCCCACCTCGGAACCCATGCCACCCCAAACTGTTCAAACTTTTCACACCCCTCTTGTTGGCAGAGAGAAACATTTTCAATTTTAAAGGACATTTCCTGTAATTCGAAACATTACGCCATGGAGAAAAAGGAAAAATGTAGCCGTTTTAGAGCTAATTTCCTGCAATTCTACACATTTTCCTATGCACTATACAGCTACAGGTAGATCTCCAGTGATATCTCTCTCTCCCTCTCTCCCTCTCTCTCTCCCCCTCTCTCTCTCTCTCTCTCTCCTCGCTCTCTTTCTCTCTCTTTCTCTCTCTCTCCCTCTTTCTCTCCCCCTCTCTCTCTCTCTCTCTCTCTCTCTCTCTCTCCCCTCTCTCTCTTTCTGTCTCTCTCTACTTATGGCACAACAAAAGACGAGTTGATGTCACAGGGGTTCATATCAGGTGCTCCATCTACCTTTCATGTGTATTGTTAGTATACTTTGTGGTAGGCCATGGTTAGTCGTTATTTGAACGGCTGCTATGTACTATGGCAAATCTGGAAACCTGATATCTATAACAATCCAAAGTGCCTCTAACAAGAGCCGTTTAGATCTGTTTGAACAGAGTAACCCATGACTGCTAAGTGTTTGATTTTGCTGAGTGTTTGTTTTCCAAATATTGTAATCAGATCTCAGCCCCAAAATTACCTTTAAGGCTGTGTTCACACAGGCAGCCCAATTCTGATATTTCTTCCACTAATTGGTCTTTTGATCAATCCCATGAGATCTTTTCACATCATGTTAAAGGTCCCCAAAGGTCCCCAAAGCACACACGTCCCTGCGTTGCTCCTCTTTTCAGTTCGCTGCAGCTAGCAATTGGAATGAGCTGCAAAAACCACTCAAACTGGACAGTTTTATCTTCGTCTCTTCATTGGGCTCCCAAGTGGAGCAGCGGTCTAAGGCACTGCATCTCAGTGCTAGAAGCATCACTACAGTCACTCTGGTTCAAATCCAGGCTGTATCATATCTGGCTGTGATTGGGAGTCCTGTAGGGTGTCACTGGTGTAGGCTGTTATAAGAATGTAAATAAGAATTTGTTCTTAACTGACTTGCCTATGTTAAATGAAAGACTATATCATGGATACTTACTGACAGATGTGGCTGCTTTGCGTGATGTATTGTTGTCTCTACTTTCTTGCCCTATGTGCTGTTGTCTGTGCCCAATAATGTTTGTACCTTGTTTTGTGCTGCTACCATGTTGTGCTGCTGCCATGTTGTATTGCTACCATGTTGTTGTCATGTTGTGTTGCTAGCATGCTGTGTTGTTGTCTTAGGTCTCTCTTTATGTAGTGTTGTGGTGTCTCTCTTGTCATGAATTGTGTTTTGTCCTATATTATATTTAATTTTTTATCCCAGCCCCGTCCCCACAGGAGGTATTTTGCCTTTTGGTGGGCAGTCATTGTAAATAAGAATGTGTTCTTATCTGACTTAGGTAGTTAAATAAAGATAAAGAAACATTTTAAATATATTTTTCAGAGCTGATATGATTGGGCAAAAGACTAATTAGTAAAAAATATATATCTTATATATATTGGGCTGCCTGTATAAACGTAGCCTATGTGTGTATATTTTGGGGGAACTGAATGAGTGTACAAAGATGTGCTGGTGGTATAGATTGTAATTCAGGTAAAGTGTCTCAACAGTACCGGGCATAATCAACCAAGTCCCATGTACAGGCCAATACCTTTTCACGTACCAAGCATGACTGTAAAAAGGAGGCTGAAGAAATTTGTCTTGTCACCTAAAACTCTGTCAAACAGATGCACAATCGAAAGCATCCTGTTGGGCTGGATCACCGCCTGGTACGGGCACTGCACCGTCCTCAACAGCAAGGCTCTCCAGAGGGTGGTGCGGTCTGCACAACACATCACCAGGGGCAAACTACCTGCCCTCCAAGACACTTACAGCACCAGGGTCACAGGAAGGCCAAAAAGATCATTAAGGACAACAACCACCCAAGCCATTGCCTGTTCACCCCGCTACCATCCAGAAGGCGCGGTCAGTACAGGTGCATCAAAGCTGGGACCGAGAGACTGAAAAACAGCTTCTATCTCAAGATCATCAGACTGCTAAACAGCAATCATTAACTCAGAGAGGCTGCTGCCTACATAGAGACCCAATCACTGGCCACTTTAATAAATAGATCACTAGTCACTTTAAACAGTGCCACTTTAATAATGTTCACATATCTTACATTACTCATCTCATATGTATATACTGCACCTTATACCATCTATTGCACCTTGCCTATGCCGCTTGGCCATCGCTCATCCATATATTCCTTTTCCATCCCTTTAGATTTGTGTGTATTAGGTAGTTGTTGGGGAATTGTTAGATTACTTGTTAGATATTACTGCACTGTCGAAACTAGCACAAGCATTTCGCTACACTCACATTAACATCTGCTAACCATGTGTATGTGACCAATACAATTTGATTTGATTTGAAGCATTTGTGTCACTACCTGCATATTGTTGTTTCAGCTTATTGTGGTGAACTCTTAGCCTCCTGACCTGTCTGTGTGAGGACTGAGGACTGAGGACTGCGGAGGTGGTGGATGATCATGTTCTCGTAGTAGTTCATGCGCCCCTAATGTGCCACTAGCTAATTATCTCCAGAACAGAGGCATTTCCTCCTCTGATGCTGGCCTGCCGCTAGGGGACCAGGTCCCCTTCCGTTAGCCTGCATGTCTCCATCAGTTAACCTCAGATCTTTAACTACGTAACGCACAGCAACAGGGGGCTACTTTGTGGTTGTGTCTACTCTACCTCTGCATCCAGAGTTTATAGGCCACACAAAGCGAACAGAAAACAAGGGGTTTCCCCCACTTTTCGACCCCGGTTACTACAAGAAAAAAGGGAGGTGAAAACCCACGGCAAGCAATAGCCATATTTCTCCCATAACAGATAATAATTGAATTCCGTTGCAAAGGGATATCTAATGTGTTCAGATTTGACAGTACAGTTCCAGTACTTGCGCAGCACTACAACTTCAGATCCCAATACAATGAAATGGGCGAGGCTCTTTCTTGCAAAGTACAGAACGACTCACTATGATGACTGTGGAAACACAAGGGCCGCCCATTTCCGTCTCTGCCGAGACCTTTGGACTCCGTTAACTCTTTAACAATCCCCTGGTCCTCGTGCATATGACCCTGCAGACACATACTTCCTCACGCACCCTGTCAGCAATGAGCAATCTGAGCCAAGTGTCAGTGTTAATGATATCAAAAGGGGAATGTTTGTCTTGGTTTTTCGTGGTTATAGCTCCAGGCTAATGGGAAAATAAATGGTGCGGGTTGCTTGGAAATGTACAGTATCAACATGCTCCTCCAACACGTATACACTGTATTACTTTATTTGCCTATAAAGTATAATTTCTTGGATGCAATTATGGTGTAATCTGTGTTTCTTTTACGGAGAGCACATAGACAATGTGCATGTTTATACCTTCCTTTCTCTGCTGCAGCTTCTCGAAACTTATGTGTGTGGGAGGGGTTGGGTAAAGCAGAACTGTCTTTTATGGATTATTAATCAAGTCATTTTGTTTCCTTGTTACCTAAACTGACTACAAAGTGATACAGTTAATATTCTCAGGGAATTGGTACCAAATATGTACGCGGAGTCAGTTTTAGTCAGAGATTGTGAATGTTTCCGCTTTATGTGGCACCTTTCTGAGATTGCTTTTCTTTATGAAGCCAAGTAATTTATCTTAATGATATATTTGGTATGTGATGTAAGGTAAGGCTGGGGACTGACAGGCTGAAGAGTGTAAGCTAAGGGTCAGGCCGATTGACAGACATGGCTCGGAGGTAAGTCTCAGAGACCAAAGCTGGCTTCCTCAACTCACTGCCTGCTGCAGAACTGTAATTACTACTGTCAGTAGTGTGAGGGCATGCAGGAAGCTGGGTGGTTCGGGAAGCTGAACGAGTAGATAAGGATCATGATTCCCATAGCAGGGGGTCAACTCTTATTGAATCCATTTATAGCTGACACTTCCATTGTTTGTTCTATAGAATAAATCCATGTTAGTTATTGTTACTATGTCTTCTGTTTTCTGTAAGGAATTGGCCACATAAGGCTATGTTATACATACAGTACCAGTCAAAAGTTTGGACACACCTACTCATTCAAGGGTTTTTCTTTATTTATACTTTGGTAGAATAATAGTGAAGACATCAAAACTATGAAATAACACATATGGATTCATGTGGTAACCAAAGAAGTGTTAAACAAATCAAAATATATTTTTTATTTTAGATTTTTCAAAGTAGCCAGCCTTTGCCTTGATGTTAGCTTTGCACACTCTTAGCATTCTCTTTATAAAAAAATAATAAAAACCCTTGAATTAGGTGTGCCCAAACTTTTGACTGGAACTGTGTATATATATAAAAAAAAATGGGGGGGTAATGCAAACTATTACTCTAAAGTTGGACTTTTATGAAAAGGAGACATCCTTCATATTCTGATTTTGACACTAAAATGGAGGTTGTGTTACCAGGGCAGTGGTTAGAGGACCAGGGAAGTGGCTTCCCTCAACACTATAGCTCCGGTTCACTCTGAACATACATGAAACTGTCACTTTAGCTTAGTTACAGTATATAAGGTCTTTACTGCAGGGGGTAAAAATGCAGTTCGACCAGACTCACAACCAGTTGATTTGATGGTGGAGGTATTCTCCTTCACCATGGCAGCCTCAGGCCCTGACTGTGTACCCACTACCCTGCAGCCGATGAGTCCAGACATGGCCAGATCCTGATTATATTACTCTCGTGGGCCTCACTGCTGCTGCTGACGCCTTCAGGGATCCCCTGATCTCGCTTATCCTCTGCCTGAGTACAACACCTTTTAGTGGCCCCATAGGCTGCCTCGGGACACTTAAACCTTACCTTTACCTCTGTCTGTTTGGAAAGTTCAATCAAATCAAAGTGTTGACGGCCTCCCGAGTGGCGCAGCAGTCTAAGGCACTGCATCGCAGTGCTAGCTGCATCACTACAGATCCTGGTTGGATTCCAGGCTGTGTCGCAGCCGGCCGTGACTGGGAGACCCATGAGACGATGCACAATTGACCCAGTGTCGTCCAGGTTAGGGGAGGGTTTGGCCAACTGGGATGTCCTTGTCCCATCGCGCTCTAGCGACTCCTGTGGCGGGCCAGTCGCATGCACGCTGACACAGTCGCCAGGTGTACGGTGTTTCCTCTGACACATTGGTGCGGCTGGCTTCTGGGATAAGCGAGCATTGTGTCAAAAAGCAGTGCGGTTTGGCGGGGTCGTGTTTCGGAGGACGTACGGCTCTCGACCTTTGCCTCTCCCGAGTCAGCGATTGGACAAGACTGTAACTACCAATTGGAAATCATGAAATTAGGGAGAAAAATGTTGATAAAAAAAAATGTTAATCAAAGTGTTGACATTGGTTTGTGTATCACGTTAGGCTATGCTTGAATGGTAAGGACAGACCTGCTCATAAATTGTAATCTACATCAACTGTACATACAGGCTGGATAAAGAGATGGAATTAACATTTTAAAGGCCCAGTGCAGTCAAAAACTAGATTTGCCTGTGTTTTATATATACTTCCACACTAGGAGGTTGGAATAATACTGTGAAATTGTGAAAATAGTGATAATGCCCCTTTAGTGTAAAAGCTGTTCGAAAAGACTGAATTTCAGCCCGTTTTGGTGCGATGGAGTTTTGGCCTGCCTGGTGACCAATAAGAAAGAGAGTTCCAAACCTCACTGCCAATAACAGCTAGTTTTCCCCTCCCCAATCAGACCACTCCCAGACAGGTCAAGCTAAATTCTTGGTTGAGAAATTATTCTTTACTAAGAAGCTATTCTTGTTTCTTTCTGACCATTGTAATTGAAAACAATCACAGTAAGTACATAATTGTTACCCAGAAATTATTTGAAATTGAATTAAAAACGGCTGCATTGGACCTTTAATGTTAAATCATACATATTACTTGAAAATGGCTTTATCAAACAGCTGACTATTAGCATTTATACTCCATGCCTCTTCTACAATGTGTCCCAGGAGGTGATAGTGGCTCTAGCCTGGCCTATGCTGAGATGTATCAGGCAGCAGTGCTGAGTTATTATAGTGTTGATGGGGGAAGTTCTCTCTGGTGCAAAGTTCTTTACTGCTAATCAGCTTATTTGCCAGAACCAGAGCCATGTACTGTAAGCCTGGCTGGGACTGCCCTGCCCCTCTCTCTACAGACCTGACCCAGGCAGCTGGTGACGTGGAGACAGGGCAGGAAGGCAGGGCATCCCATCTTCCCCTGTCTGCCGTCCAGGATGACGATGCTACACCTCAGCCTGAAACAACCACCGACAGCCAGCTGTGAAAACACAGAGAAGAGACAAAAGAGGAGCATGAGTTTGGCCTTTGTATTAACATTGATCAGTCAGTCTACAGACATGCTAAAATCAGTGTGATGTTCTCTATTTCCTAGGGCTTTCTAGAAAACTCTTGTTAATCTTAATACAAAGCTTGTGACCATACATAACACCCATGCATTCAGAATCCTTCTATTCTCAAGCGTATGCTATGTGAGATACCTCATGATAGACATTTGAGATGTTCATTGTCTGACTCCTAAGCTCTTAACATCGGGGACCCAGCCCTTTTATGTATACAGTGCAGAACTCTTTGAACCTCTCTGTTTCGTTTTAGCACATCATTTATTCACAGTGGGATTATTGAGAGTATTTGCTGTTGCTTTTGGGCTGTTTCTGTTACTATTGAAGAGTTGAAACTATACCTACTTGTTGTCATTTGCATGTGATTGGTGTGGTGGGGACTTGCTTTCATGTCCTTCTTGAGGGACATCCCTACTGCCTCTGATCTGGCGGACTCACTAAACACAAATGCTTTGTTTGTGAATTATGTCTGAGCGTTGAAGTGTGCCCCTGGCTATCCGTCAATAAAGAAAATTGTGGTTTACTTAATATAATGAATTTGAAATGATTTATACTTTTACTTTTGATACTTAAGTTAATTTGATCAATTCCATTTACTTTTGATACTTAAGTATATTTAAAACCAAATACTTTTAGACTTTTACTCAAGTAGTATTTTACTGGGTAACTTTCACTTTTACTTGAGTCGTTTTCCATTTACTTTTACTCAAGTATGACAAATGAGTACTTTTTCCACCACTGTATAAAATAAATATATATATTCTAGGTTCTGAATCTCCCAACCTCATAACTAGCTACCAAGAAGCCATTTCAAGCTATCAATGAAGTTAGTAGTTAGCTTGTCTAACTATCTTAGCTGGCATGCCTGGTAGACCTTAGAAAAGCAAGCAAGTACTAAATGTCCTCAAGGAAGTGCCTAGGCAGTCAAGCAGCAGAATATAAATGTGCATTTAGAAGCTCAGAGTAATTGGCTAAGTACTCACATTCCTTAAAATATTTTACCCAGATTTTAGCTGAGATGCAGAGAAGAATATTTCGTTTCTTTGAAAAAAGAACCACCAGACAGGAGGATACAGACAGCTCAAGAGTTATGCTTAGATATGCAGAAAGATTTACATATTTTTTGTTACATATAATTAAGCATAATGATTATGGCTCTAGATTGCATGAAAAAGCTGTTTCAGGTGTTTGAAAAATTCAAAATTGTCCACCATCATCACTTACTCTGTGCCCCCTCAGATTTTTGGTGTGCATGACGCCCCTGCTACTTTTTCTTCCATAGAAACTACACCTGTGTAAAGGGAGCTCCATTGCCAAATCCTGACTAATGAATAAAATATTAGCTTTTTCTGTGTATCTCAGTTGCCAAGTCCTGACTAATTAATAAAATATAAACTTTCTCTGTGTAAAATATGAGTAATATTACATGAATCATACTTGCTTTCTTTATGTATGATATGGCCCAGAGAGTACAGTCAAATTAAGCCCACGTTTTAATATACAGATGTAGTTCATTTAGTAAAAATTTCTTATTTAGTAACAATGTCTTTGTCCCCACACACCACAAATCCTCATTCAGGTGCAATATACAAGACCAAACAGGCATAGAAGTAGTTGGAATCCAGTTGTGTGTGTTTGGAATTGGAGCAAGGCACCAGCGGTGTTTGATAGGTTCCCCCGCTGTGCCCTCTTTAGCTCCTGGCAGAGCAGGCCAAAGGCTAGGGCTGGCCTGTGATTGTAACCCCCACAGAGCCTGAATGAGGGCCTGCCTTACTTCAATTACCTGCCCAGCCCCATGAAACACAAGGGTTTACAGCTCCAATCCAATTGAATCCCCGGGCAATAGAGGCCAGGGAGAAAGACAGCTAGCAGGTAGTAATGGCCGCTTAAATGGCAACAACATTCCTCAGTGTGCAGCCCCTCCTGACTCCTGTTCCAGGGGGAGATCCCAGGGAAGCCTGCTGGCACACTGCTGGGAAGCCCACAGAGCAGACAAGTGGCATCAATAGTCCCCAACCCAGTGGCCATCAATCATTAGGCTTCAATCAACCTCCTGGTCAGAAGTAGCTTGATAGCTCTTATGTAGGCCTACTTCTTCTATTAGTCCTATCATGCTCCATTATGGTTATGTAGGCCTGTATCTACTATTAGTCCTATCATGCTCCATTATGGTTATGTAGGCCTACTTCTTCTATTAGTCCTATCATGCTCCATTATGGTTTTGTAGGCCTGTATCTACTATTAGTCCTATCATGCTCCATTATGGTTTTATAGACCTAGTTCCACTGTATGTACAGTACGTCGGTAATCCATGTGCCACATTACATATCATGAAATTAGTTCAATGGTAGTCATGATAAATGTGCATTATAGCCACTTTATATCAAGACGCATAAAGGTAAAGCTTTTTTAATTTATTTTATTTAACCTTTATTTAACAAGTCAGGCAAGCCAGTTAAGAGCAAATGCTTATTTACAATGATGGCCTAGGTGACACGCAATTGATGACACATCCAACAATTTGTTAATAGCATATAAAACTCTGATCTTTTATACTGCTTTACTGGGCTTAACCCCTATGACTCAGCCACCAACCAGCTCACCTGTAGTCAGTATCCAGCGGGCCTCACCCAGGTCTCAAGGCCTGAGATAGGGCACAGTCTATACAGGATTAAAGAAAGGAAACCTACAGGAAACCTTACAAACTCAGCCTGAACTTGCATAAGACTGATCTGCTTGACAGCTTGCCATTTAGGAACTTGTTCAAACCACCTTTCATCAGTTCTATCCCCACTGTCTAACAGGATCTAATGTGATTTAAATCTCTAGATTGTCCATTTGGCAGCAGCATTTGCATCGTTAATCTATGGCGTCGATAGTGCATAGTTATTTTGGATCCTATTTCAGAACATGTAATTGGTCAGAATAGGTCTTAGTAAAGTAAAGGGTATTCTGCACTAGCTGATCCATATTTGGCACTTGCGTTTATTTACGTCACTAGCTGTTCCCCTAAGAACAGTGTGCTGGTAGTGGCATCAAAGGGAAATTACTGCTGCTCTTTTGGCTATAAAGCTCAGTGTTGTTTTTGGCTTCAATCTTTCCATCTGATCCACTGGAACATTGACCGTTACATTATATTGGTACTTATACACGTTGTGTCGCATTTGAAGCTCAGTCATGGAAACATCTCCTCCCTGCCAGGATAGATGCAGGAATCCATGACTACTTTAACTGATTTGTTTTGAACTCTTATCACCAGCGTGAACATTTATCAATGTGTGCGGCACTTCTGTTGACAGCATGTTATTTATTTAAAAGAAAAATAAGTTATTGTAGCGTCTCAAGAGGAATATCTGAGGTCTGTATGTGGTTATGGAGTAATTATAACAATAAACTGAACCGCTCGACAGTTAACGTTGAATGGTTAGACAACATCAGTTTGCTTTTGTAACACATTCCATGATGTAATCACTAAACCGGTTGTGATTTTGACACGTAATAGACAGCAACACATTTCTAAACACATTTTAATCAACTTAACTGATTTAAGAATGTCTAAATTAACCAAAATTAAACATTACAATAGTTGTCAAAATGTATATATTTCTGGAGAAAAAAAAAAGGGAAAAAAAGTCACAAGCACAATTTATTGACTAACCAAGAATTTTCTTTAGAACTTTCTGAAAACATTACACAATGTTAGTTTTGATATAAGCAATTGTACATTAAATTACACTTAGCATCAATGTGCATTTCTTAGTTTCCCTTTTAGACAGGTGTAACAGAGTGTTTGGCAGTGGTGCTGAGCACCTAGATAGAGACTCACCTGAGAGATTCACCTGTGTGTGTGTGCTGAAGCATCCAGGCAGGTTTGAGGGTCTGCAGGGGGTCGGTGCTGTAGTAAAGGACCCTGCAGAGAAGGGAGGAGGGCTCCTTATGACCCCCAGCAGGCAGCTCCACTCCCTGCCCCAACCCTGCTCTGCCCCAGGCCTGGGCCTACACCCCCACCAACACACTGCACGGCAGGGGACACGTCCACTAGCCAGACCCATACACCTGTGGGCAGGTAGCTAGGCTCTGGCCCCCGGCCCCGGCCCTCGGCCACACCATACATTCTGGCCTGTAATTTACTTAGCCCCTAAATTACAGATGCTGTCTGCCCTGGCAGCTGCAGGCAATGGTGATCACTCATGTGAAATTGACTGTTTTCCATTACATTTATATTTGATTCGACAGCACAATTTTCCAACTGTAGAGTAGTGCGCTTTATATAGTAATAGTCATATTTGGTGATACATTTACTGTAGCTACAGTAGTGACATTCAGTACAGCAATACTGTAAGTGGACCTCATTTCAATATGAATAGCCATCTAAATCAATTGGGGTTGTAACAACTCAGACATTTTACTGATGCTATGAGATAGTGTAAGCTGTATACTGGATTTAAACTGTAAACCAGATTCCAATGGGGCACATTAGATTACAGCCCCTTAAACTGTCCACTCGACCAACAGAGAGGGAGAGAGAGACGGACCTAGGCAGGTCTCTGTGAGCTCCACAGGAGGTCCTGGGATAGGAGCAGCTTGGACAGACCAGACTCAGCAAGGGGTAGCCTCACCTTTGAAGAAAGGGCAGGTAGATGAGGGCCACGCCAAGGAAGAAAGCTGTTATTTTCCTGCAGCTCTGATGAGATTCCTATCGGTACTCTAGTCTTCCCGGGAACAACCAAGGATGCTTTAGGGTATATTTGGGCGTTTGCTTTCAGTTGATTGATTCATCGTAAAGAATTGTGCACAGACACCCACTTAGGAACATGACAATGATAGACATACACGCACATACATGCTTATAAACAGAGTCATAACTGTTGGTATGGCCTGAGTCAGCTTTTTTGTAGATCTTTCGATATAGGCCATGACAGAATAAGGCGTTTTCTGAAACACAGTGAGAATTTTCATTGTTCTGACACACCTAACAGCCCTAACGACCCACAATGCAGGTACATGCTGCTAAGCAACACAATAAGCGCATCCCAGAATTATATTTTTGACTTATTTTGCTGACACTTACCCCATCAGACATGCCACCAGGGTTCTTTTCATAGTTCCCAGATCCATCACAAATCCAAGGAAACGTCCAGTATTATACAGAGCCATGAGTGCATGGAACTCCTTTCCATCTCATATAGCGCAAGTGAACCGCAAACCTGGTTTCAAAAAACAAATAAAGCAGCGCTTCTCCCCCATATGACCTACTTGTTGTGTGTATGTATTCTAATGTAACTGATAGATGCACACACACGCAGACTACATGTTCATGTTTTTAAATTAACTGTATGTAAATTGTAAAGTATTTTGTGTGTAATGCATTTTTTCTTATGCGAACGGAGATCCTAATCAATCAAATCAAATGTAAACCTTTGCTTTAATTTTAGTTTTACTCAATTTGATTGCGTTTCGGGAAACAAAGTGACCATAACTCACCAAAGTGAGTTATTTTTATGCACCATGTCACTTTGTTTTCTATTCTGACAAGTGAATAAATGCCACTGTAAATATTTACAGTTTATTGCTTGTTTCTGAGGATAAGTCTTTATCAACAAAGAGCAGCATATGTGTCTATTTGCTGTATGTGTCTATTCTGGGGTTCAGTGTGGGTGTGCAGGCTGACCTATGGCAGGTGTAATAACCACAGTTCCATGGTAGGCCCTTAACCAGATGGAAAGGTGGGTTGACCTCTTCCATGGACGCGTGAGTGGAGGGGCTTCCGATTTCCAAAGGGGCTGGAGAGAGTTACTGCTATGTGGTATGAAGCTAGCAGTCTTCACTTTCCATAGCTCCCCCAGACCACTGGAAATATTATATTCATCATACAGTAAATATGGTGTCAACAAGCCAGATAACTCCCTAACAGATTTATAGTGAACCATTTGTAAACAGAAGAAGTGTATTTGAAAATAATATTTTGAATGCATGTTCATCTACATAATACTGATAGTGAAGAGTGATAATTATGACAGCGTGTGAAGGAGGGTAGTCTTTTTACTATAGGTTTTGTCATGGTCTGATTGGGGTTTATTATAACTGTGATTGGGGTATAATCTCACATTATAATTTCTGTGAAGGCCATTGAGGAGTGCTTGTGTGTATATCTGATTCAAACCAAAATATATCCAGGCTTTTACTTAGCTTCACAATTATTTAGAAATAATAACCATTGAGTTTTGTCTCCCTTAAAAACCTGTGTCCCCTATATTTTGTAATTATATGATTGCTCCATCAAGTGGGGCTGTATTCATTCCACTAAACAATTATTGAACGCCCATGAAAAAAGATAGCTTCAGTTTTTTATAAACAGTATTGTTATCTGCAGGGGTGTTATGCACCCCCAGAATCTGAGGGGGCACAAAGTACATGAAGATGGCTCGGGGGTGGAAGTTGGAGAATTTGGCCTGAAACAGCTATTTCCTGCAATCTAAAGCCATAATCATTATGCTTAAATTCATGTAAAAAAAAACATGTTTATTTTTCTGCCTATGCCAGGTAAGACAGTTAGACAAGCTAGCTACTCTAACTTGATTGATAGCCTGAAATGGCTTCTTGGTAGCTAATTATGAGGGTGGGAGATTGGGAATCTATTTGGGCTAGCTAAAGCCAACTTTAAAAGATTGCTAGGTGCTTAGTAGTTTTACAGAGAAACAACATAACAAAAATTACTATTATTATTTATTTAAAAAAAATGTTTTACTGGACATACAGTATTTGAGGGGACATATGCTCCTGTGCCCCCTATGGTTATGACGCTTCTGGTTATCTGGTATTGTAATACCATTCTAAGCAAGCCTTTATTGTAATACCGACAAAACTAGACACACTGTACTTAGTTGTGTCAATACTACAATATAAGGCCTGTCAGTATTACAACACCAGATATACAGCAGTGTTTATAAATAATTAGGCTATGCAAGAATCTTATAATTAGTGTGATTTTTTATGGAAATACATACAAAATGTGACTTGTATGTATCAGCAGCAGTGGCCCACGATGGCCACAGACCCAAAGAATTCTATCCTGCCCCTTCAAAGCTAAATCCTCGCTGCCCAGAGCTTTAGAATTCCACCACTGGAGACATGCTGTTTGATCTCTGCTACTCCCTTAAGTATAGTGCTGCTTTAAATATGATGACACTGACTGAGAAAGAGAGCGATAGAGAGTTTCTGAAGCAGCTACAATTACACAGAACACAATGTGTCACCTATCATTGGAGCGGTGTCACTCTGGGAAAGTGACAGGTGAAAGGAGTTCAAGTTAAAAGAGATGTATGTTAGTAGAAGGCAACACCTCTGAGCAGCCCCGTAACAAATTGCTCCATGTCTTCAGGGTACACTTGTTGTTCTCCGGTCGAAGATCAAGTCTATTTGTCAAGGGTTTGTGGAGGCAATTGCATCAGGTGTACACACTTTGTGTTACTTTACTTTGATTCCCAAGTGTATGTTCTACTTTCAAACAAACTATCTATGAGTCCTATAGTCATGGCATAGGGTTCATTGAAATGTTTGAATTCAAATGGTGTATTATATCTCTGGGTCAAGTACAGGAAAAAGGTTGTGGTTAAAGTCAAACAATGTTTCTATGGTAGTATCGCTGGAGGAAATATATTTGAACGTCTTTAAAAACGGACACAAAGTCCGTAAAGGAAGTTATAAACTGGGTGGATCCAGCCCTAAATGCTGATTGGCTGACAGCCATGCTATATCAGACCGTATACCACAGGTATGACAAAACATTTATTTTTACTGCTCTAATTATGTTGGTAACCAGTTTATAATAGCAATAAGGCACCTCTGGGGTTTGTGGTACATGGCCAATATAACATGGCTAAGGGCTGTATCCAGGCACTCCGCATTGCGTTGTACATAAGAACAGCCCTTAGCTGTGGTATATTGCCATATACCACACTCCCTCGGGCCTTATTGCTTAATTATACCATGGCATTATTGAATACTCGTTTCTGATTGGCTTGAAGGGTGTGCATCACTTCCCCTATAATGCACGGCAATAGAGTTCGCCAGCTTGTAGTCCTAAAACCCAGAAATGAGTTACCTCTGGTTCGTTCAGCCATCCCTATGGGGAAAATGAATGGGGAAAGAATAGGGTTTTGTAATAAACACAGAAAACAAGGTCTGAGGTTAACACAGGCTTAGGAGATCTTATACGTTTTATTCTAAGAGATAATATCAGTCAGTTAACATTACCTTTATGAATTATAAAGCCTTTATGTGCTTTATGTGCATTTTTTTATTATACTGAACAAAAAATAAACGAAACATGTAAATGTTTCATGAGCTGAAACAAAAGACACCAGAAATGTTACATATGCACAAAAAGCTTATTTCTCTCAAACTTTGTGCACAAATTTGTTTACACCCCTGTTAGTGAGCATTTCTCCTTTGCAAAGATAATCCATCCACCTGACAGGTGTGGCATATCAATAAACTGATTAAACAGTATGATCATTACACAGGTGCACCTTGTGCTCGGGGACAATAAAAGGCCACTCTAAAATGGGCAGTTTTGTCTCACAACACAATGCCACAGATGTCTCAAGGTTTGAGGGAGTGTGCAAGTGCATGCTAACTGCAGGAATGTCCACCAGAGAGCTGTTGCCAGAGAATTTCTCTACCATAAGCCGCCTCCAACGGCGTTTTAGATCATTTGGCAGTACATTCAACCGGCCTCACAACCACAGTCCAAGTGTGACCACGCCAGCCCAGGACCTCCACATCTTCGTTTGAGACCATCCCCCGGCCAGCTGCGCCCCTGCCCAGTCATGTGAAATCCATAGATTAGGGCCTAATGAATTTATTTCAATTGAATCTCCTTATATGAACTGTAAGTCAGTAAAATCGCTGAAATTGTTGCATGTTCAAATCAAATCACATTTGCATTTATATTTTTGTTCAGTATACATAAATGCCTGACAATTTACAAAAAGTGAAGTTAGCTGATGAAGATTATCTCATAGAACAAAACGTATAAGATCTTCTAAGCCAAAACTTTTTTTTCGGTGTGTATCCAACAAAAATATCATTCATTTCTCCATAGGCTTTGTCCAACGAATCATGGCGGAGTTAGTGCCTACAAAAAGACGCCACATCTATTTCTCTCTATAAGCAACGGCTATGCGTTTGTTGGTTATTTATTTAACAATTTTCATAAATAGTTAGCTAGATGATATTTTGGTTACCCGGGCAACTACTGTAGCCATCTAGAACACTTGCTAGCAACTAGCAACTTCAGTTCACGCTGAACACATTTCTACTGGCAAATGAACACACTACTATTGGCAAACGTGTGTTTTATAGCCGTGGTATAAGCGGGATAATCAACTCGGGGCTCTATGCGTTCTATAAAAAATAATGCAACTCCGCGGAAGGTGTGCATTATTTTCCATAGAACGTATAGCCCCACGTTGATTATCCCTTACATAACTGACTACCCATTCAGAGAGAAAGAAGACATTGTCAACAAACAAGGATATGGTAAATATATCCTAGTCTTGCTAGCACTGTCCCATTCATTCAAGAGGAGATTCATAGCCTGTGAAAAAAGCTATGGGCCATGAAAGTAAGGGAACTATCCGCAGAGGGAACAAGACCCTCTCAGGGGCCACGGTGTAATGTGAGGGAAACTTTCTTTCTCACAGCCTCAGAAACCTGGTTATCCTGCCCCAAAGCCCCTGGAGCAGTCTCTAAACCCCCATCTCCACTCCTCACAGCATGGTCAAATCATCTCAGTGTCCTGTTACCATTTGACGTTTTAAGTTACAAAACAACAATGGTGGAAGAAAGGAGAGGACCAGCATTACAGTTTTCGTGTCCATGTGTTCGCTCTTACTTACTGTTTGTTTTAAAGGGGCTTTGGTTTCAGGCACTAGGGAGTTCAAGCTGCTCAGCTCATAGAAAACTCATGTGTCACAGTGCCTTGGGGTGGTGGCGATAGACGTCACATTGAAGCAGGGCTCCAGCCTCCAGCAGTAGGCCTACTGTGGTTGGCTGGGCCTCCAGGGACAATACACCAGGTCGGAGTAAAGTAAACAGAAGTAGGTACCTCTGCTTCCTGTTTTTGGATATGCTGCTCTGAAAAGAGACGGGGTGATTGAGAGAGGGTGATTACGATCATGTCACACGTGTGCAGTGCACATTTAGAGTGAAGTTGCTTTATAAATTGGGGAGAACTTTCGATGGGTCATGCCAGGAAGCTAATGCTGAAGATAGATGCTATACCATCAATGATAGTGGATCTTGCAAGCGCTGACCATAATGTAAGTATCAGAGTTTGATGAGTCTGACACAGTATCCAACAGTTTGGGGGGGATTGGGGGGCTAACATTAAATAATACAACTGTGTCTGTGGCTGCTTTGACTTGTGAACGGTAAAAAGTACATTCGGAAAGTATTCAGACCCCTTGATTTTTTACACATTTTGTTACTTTTTTAAATGTATTTATTTTATTTAACCTTTATTTAACTAGGTAAGTCAGTTAAGAACAAATACTTATTTACAATGACGGCCTAACAAAAGGCAAAAGACCTCCTGCGGGGACGGGGGCTGGGATTAAAAATTACAAAAAAAAAAAAAAAAACATAAATATAGGACAAAACACACGTCACGACAAGAGAGACAACACAACACTACATAAAGAGAGACCTAAGGCAACAACATAGCAAGGCAGCAACACATGACAACACAGCATGGTAGCAACACAGCATGACAACAACATGGTAGCAGCACAACATGGTAGCAGCACAAAACATGGTACAAACATTATTGGGCACAGACAACAGCACAAAGGGCAAGAAGGTAGAGACAACAATACATTACGCAAAGCAGCCACAATTGTCAGTAAGAGTGTCCATGATTGATTATTTGAATGAAGAGATTGAGATAAAACTGTCCAGTTTGAGTGTTTGTTGCAGCTCGTTCCAGTCGCTAGCTGCAGCGAACTGAAAAGACGATTGACCCAGGGATGTGTGTGCTTTGGGGACCTTTAACAGAATGTGACTGGCAGAACGGGTGTTGTATGTGGAGGATGAGGGCTGCAGTAGATATCTCACATAGGGGGGAGGGAGGCCTAAGAGGGTTTTATAAATAAGCACTAACCAGTGGGTCTTGCGACGGGTATACAGAGATGACCAGTTTACAGAGGAGTTTAGAGTGCAGTGATGTGTCCTATAAGGAGTATTGGTGGAAAATTTGATGGCTGAATGGTAAAGAACATCTAGCCGGTCGAGAGCACCCTTACCTACTGATCTATAAATTATGTCTCTGTAATCTAGCGTGGGTAGGATGGTCATCTGAATCAAGGTTAGTTTGGCAGCGGAGCGATTACGATAGAGGAAACAATGTCTACATTTAACTTTAACCTGCAGCTTTGATATGTGCTGAGAGAAAGACAGTGTACTGTCTAGCCATACTCCCAAGTACTTGTATTAGGTGACTACCTCAAGCTCTAAACCCTCAGAGGTAGTAATCACATCTGTGGGGAGAGGGGAATTCTTCTTACCAAACCACATGTTTTGGAGGTGTTCAGAACAAGGTTAAGGGTAGAGAAAGCTTGTTGGACACTAAGAAAGCTTTGTTGTAGAGCATTTAACACAACATCCGGGGAGGGGCCAGCTGAGTATAAGACTGTATCATCTGCATATAAATGGCTGAGAGAGCTCCCTACCTCCTGAGCTATGTTGTTGATGTAAATTGAGAAGAGCGGGGGTCCTAGGATTGAGCCTTGGGGTACTCCCTTTGTGACAGGCAGCAGATTTTCTGACTTTATACACTGCACTCTTTGAGAGAGGTAGTTAGCAAACCAGGCCAAAGACCCCTCAGAGACACCAATATTCCTTAGCCAGACCACAAGAATGGAATGGTCTACCGTTTCTTAGATTCAAAGGCAATGGTGACATCATTGAGGACCTTTAAGGTTGCAGTGACACATCCATAACCTGAGCAGAAACCAGATTGCATACCAGAGAGAATACTATAGACATCAAGAAAGCCAGTCAGTTGATTATTGGCAAGTTTTTCCAACAATTTTGATAAATAGGGCAAAATAGAAATAGGCCTATAACAGTTAGGATCAGCTTGATCTAAATAAAGGACGAACCGTGGCTGCCTTCCAAGCCATGGGAACCTCCCTAGAAAGGAGAGACAGGTTGAAAAGGTTGGAGATAGGCTTGGCGATGATAGGGGCAGCAACCTTAAAGAAGAAAGGGTCTAAACCATCTGACCCAGATGGTTTTTTGGGGTCAAGTTTCAGGAGCTCGTCTAGCATCTCGGACTCAGTGACTGCCTGCAGGGAGAAACTTTGTAGCGGGGCAGGGGAAAAAGAGGGAGAAGCATCAGGGATAGTCGCATTAAAAAGGGTGGGAAATTAGGAAATGTTGAACGGGCAAGGAGGCACGTTACAGCCTTATTCTAAAATGTATAAAATATTTTTTTCCCCCTCATCAATCTGCACACGATACCCCATAATGACAAAGCAAAACCAGATTTTTTGTAGATGTTTGCATAAAACTGAAATACCATATTTACATATGTATTTAGACCTTTTACTCAGTACTTTGTTGATCACCTTTGTCAGAGATTACAGCGTTGAGCCTTCTTGGGTACGACGCTACAAGCTTGGCACATCTGTGTATTTAAGTTTCTCCCATTCTTCTCTGCAGATCCTCTCAAGCTCTGTCAGGTTGGATGGGGAGTGTCACTGCATAGCTATTTCCAGGTCTCTCCAGAGATGTTCGATTGGGTTCAAGTCCAGACTCTGGCTGGGCCACTCAAGGGCGTTTAGAGACTTGTTCCGAAGCCACTCCTGCGTTATCTTGGCTGTGTGCTTAGGGTCGTTGTCCTGTTGGAAGGTGAACATTTGCCCCAGACTGAGGTCCTGAGCACTCTGGAGCAGGTGTTCATCAAGGATCTCTCTGTAATTTGCTCCGGTCATCTTTCCCTCGATCCTGACTGAAAAACATCCCCCCAGCGTGATACTGCCACCACCATGCTTCACTGTAGGGATGGTGCCAGGTTTCCTCCAGACGTGAGGCTTGGCATTCAGGACTAAGATTCAAACTTGGTTTCATCAGACCATAGAATCTTGTTTCCATGGCCTGATAGTCCTTTAGGTGCCTTTTGGCAAACTCCAAGTGGGCTGTCATGTGCCTTTTACTGAGGAGTGGCTCCCGTCTGGCCACTCTACCATAAAGGCCTGATTGGTGGAGTGCTGCAGAGATGGTTGTCCTGGTTTGGTGTTTCCAAAATTCTTCGAATTAAGAATGATGGAGGCCACTGTTTTCTTGGGGACCTTCAATGCTGCAGAAACTTTATGGTACCCTTCCCCAGATCTGTGCTTCAACACAATCTTGTCTCGGAGACTACAGATAATTCCTTCGACCTCATGGCTTGGTTTTTGCTTGGTTTTTGCTCTGCACTGTCAACTGTGGGACCTTATATAGACAGGTGTGCGCCTTTCCAAATCATGTCAAATCAATTGAATTTACCACAGGTGGACTCCAAACAAGTTGTAGAAACATCTCAAGGATGATCAGTAGAAACAGGATGCACCTGAGCTGAATTTTGATTCTCATATCAAAGGGTCTGAATACTTATGTAAATAAGGTATTTCTGTTTTCTTTTTATTATTATTATAAATTAGCAAGAAAACAAATATATATATATATTGCTTTGTCAATATGGAGTATTATGTGTACAGTAGATTGCGTACAGAGAGCGTACAGGTCGCAGTGGTGGGTAGTATATGGGGATTTGGTGACAAAACGGATGGCACTGTGATAGACTGCATCCAATTTGTTGAATAGAGTGTTGAAGGCTATTTTATAAAAGTCGAGGATCGGTAGGATGGTCAGTTTTACGAGGGTATGTTTGGCAGCATGGGTGAAGGATGTTGGTAGTTGGTTGCATTTCCTAAAGTTTTTTCAAGCATTCAGAAGGGAGATGAGTGTTACAAATTGCACAAATCAATGTGTCCTGCACACTGTTGGGTGGCCGGGTGACTATATTAGGCTTATGGCTCTATTTGGTTTTATGTCAAATTATGTCTCATCCTTATTTCTCACCTTTATTTCTCATGTGTGTTCATGTTCATGTTAAACTGTAAACTTTATCAATATTTCTGCTATCCTTTCATGTACATTCCTTGTATATGTCTAAGCTTCTAAGGTGAGTCAGGCTTTACTAATTCTTGTGAAGAAGTGTATCAGTGAACTGTATTCTGTAATAAGTTACAAAACAATATAAATGCAATTGTGTATTGCTGCTGTTTGTCTGATATCCAATAGTTATTTTTTGCAGTTTTACAGCAAATTTCCTGCAATTGTACACATTTTGCCATGGGGTGGGGATAATTGTTTTGTAGTTTTTAAGCAGAATTTCTGCAATTCTATACATTTTACCAGGACTTATTATGTAGGGTGTTCACCCATAAAATGATTAATTCATTCAAGGTTTAACCTCTTAGCGCAAGGGACTAGTTTCCTGAATTTCCGCCTGTCGGACGTGCCCAAAGTAAACTGCTTGTTTTCTCAGGCCCAGAAGCTAGGATATGCACATAATTAGTAGTATTGGATGGAAAGTTTAATGTCTGTGAGTATAACAGAAATGATATGGCAGGCGAAAACCCGAGGTAAATCCATCCAAGAAAATGTCATTTTGTGAGCTTGCTCATTTTCCAATGGGTTGCTATAGGATCTGCTGAAATCCAGCTCCCAGGTTGCAGTACCTATGGCTTCCACTAGATGTCAACCATCTTTAGACAAAGTTTCAAGAGTTTACCTTGAATACTAGGGGAATAGGGGAAGTTTATATAAGTGGAGTGAGGAAGTGCTTTTTGGGTTTTTTTTGGGTAAACTGAGATTTATGGATATAAATAGGGACTTTTTAGAACAAAAGGAACATTGAATGTCTTGCTTGGACACTTCGGATTACCATCAGCAGAAGATCTTCAAAGGTAAGTGATTTAATTTAGCTCTTTTTATGTGTTTTGTGAACCCGCGTTGGTTATGTTTTTATGCTAATGGTGGAAGTACACGGGGCGCTGTCCTCAGACAATCAAATGTTCTGCTTTCGCCGTGAAGCCTTTTTGAAATCTGACAACGCTGTGAGATTGCCAAGAGTCTAAGCTTTTGAAGAGTGTGCAACACTTGTATTTTCATAAATGTTTGAAATGAGTATTTCTGTCATTTGAAGATGGGGCTCTGCAATTTCATCAGATGTTGTAGAGGTGGGACGTGACTGTCCCACCGTGCGCAGAGAGGTTAAACAAAGATGTCTATGGAATAGAAAATTCTGTCAGAAGTCCAAACCCCATGTATCTAGCATATATGTTTCAATAGTTAGAGACAATTTACTCTCAGAATTTAGCATGTTTAGAGTAAATGGAATGTCATCACAGGCATAATCAAAAAGTGGCCACTTAAGCAATAAGGCCTGAGGGGGTGTGGTATATGGCCAATATACCACGGCTAAGGCCTGTTCTTATGCATGACTCAACACGGAGTGCTAGGACACAGCCATTAGCCATAGTATCTTGGCCATATATCACAAACCCCCGAGGTGCCTTATTGCTATTATAAACTGGTTGCCAACATAATTAGAGCAGTAAAAATAAGTGTTTTGTCATACCCATGGTATACGGTCTGATATACCACGGCTTTCAGCCAATCAGCATTCAGGGTTTGAACCACCCATTTTATAATGCTCAATAGAACTCTGTGGCACTGCTCCACGTCAGAACAGCGCTAACTCGAATGTCAACTGACAAGCTAACTAGTGGCTGCAGTTTCGTGAGTGAAAATATGGTATTTTTCTAAATAAAATCGAAACATATTTATTTACAAAGCTAACAGGCTGAATTTCAATATCCACCCTCCGTGAAGACAATCTGTTTTCCTGTTTTCATTGTGTATTTCTGAGTCTTTCCCTTTAAATCGTGATAGCAACGGCCCTCTCAACGTAGATTGATCGCCATTATGGGCAACGAAAGCCAAGGATCTGGAGGCGAAAATGACGAAAGTATAAAGTTGATTTTGATTGGTCCAACCAGCGGAAACACCTCCAAATTGTGCCACCTCACAACACCCAATATGGAAGAGATACAACCAAGAGCGGCGCAGTCTAAACTAGCAACGGTCACAGCAAATTAACATTCTTATTTCATCAACACTGTCAAGTACAAGACTATTAAGGCTATACTATTGTAGAGAACAATCTAATGATTAATTCTATGTAATTTATAATGACATAAGACAAAGAAAACTACGTTTTGACATTAATTTCATAGCACCCTCTTGAATTTTCACCCTCTTGAATCTTGAATCTACATTGTACAGCAATGACCTATGTTATGCCATGTAAATTTGATATCTGAGTGAGAGTGACTAACTAAATCAATGGGGGTCCCCTGGAGGGCATGTGCCCTGCGTGCCCGGTCGGTAATTCGGCCATGATTACTACAAGTTTAGATAGCTGGCTAGACTACCTGGACTGATTTACCAATCTAAAAAATGTTAAATGACATGGTCTAATTGAATGAATGTCAGTGGGTGACATATAACAAGAGAAAAACTTTTGATGCACAACCAAGTATAGAAATTGCACCTTGTGTATTCCACTATTCTAACTCTCAACGGTAAGTTGAGACCCCGACTTAGTTGAAGGTGTCCACATGTTTTTGGTAATGTAGTGTATATACAGTGCATCCGGAAAGTATTCAGACCCCATGACTTTTTCCAAATTGTGTTGCTTTTCAGCCTTATTCGAAAATTGATTAAATAAATGTTTTTCCTCATCAATCTACACACAATACCCCATTATGACAAAGTGAAAACAGGTTTTTAGAAATGCCTTGATGACAGCTTTGCACACTCTTGGCATTCTCTCAACCAGCTTCATGAGGAATGCTTTTCCAACAGTCTTGAAGGTGTTCCTACATATGCTGAGCACTTGTTGGATGCTTTTCCTTCACTCTGCGGTTCAACTAATCCCACACCATCTCAATTGGGTTGAGTTTAGATGATTGTGGAGGCCAGGTTATCTGATACAGCACTCCATCACTCTCCGTCTTGGTCAAATAGCCCATACACAGCCTGGAGGTGTGTTTTGGGTCATTGTCCTATTGAAAAACAAATCCCACTAAGCGCAAACAAGATGGGATGGCGTATTGCTGCAGAATGCTGTCCATCATTAAAGTAATGATGGACTGTCATTTCTCTTTGCTTATTTGAGCTGTTCGTGCCGTAACATGGACTTGGTCTTCTACCAAATAGGGCTATCTTCTGTATACCAACACTACCTTGTCACAACACAACTGATTATCTTTTAACAAGGCACAACTGTTTATTGAACATGTAAATGTATTCCAGGTTACTACCTCATGAAGCTGGCTGAGAGAATGACAAGAGTATGCAAAGCTGTCATTAAGGCAAAGGGTAGCTACTTTGAAGAATCTCACATTTAAATATATTTTGATTTCTTTAACACTTTTTTGGTTACTACATGATTCCATATGTGTTATGTCATAGTTTTGACGTCTTGACTATTATTATTCAATGTATAAAATAGTAAAAAATAAAGAAAAACCTGAATGAATGAGTAGGTGTGTCCAAACTTTTGACTGGTGCTGTATATATACACATATACAGTATATATAATTGTATTTTTACAGAACTCCAGACCTCGATGTCCTCATATGTAGCTTCGGCCCTGATGATGACTGCTATTTTGATAAAGCCTTGCTCAGTGTTACGGATACAGGTATCCTGTGTGTGTATTTGTTTTCTCTCCTTCTGCCCTACTCACAGGTGTCACTCATCAGCCGTCATCAATCCCCAATCAGTCCCAATCAGAAGACACACCTGCTCCTTTTCCCTTACCCAATCACATCCCTTTCCCTTGGTTTAAAACCCCAGTCAGTTATCTCTCTCTCTAGCTTGTTCTTGGTATGCACTCTTGCTTTGTTACTGACTTTTGTGTATGCATTGCTCTCTATTGTTGTTTAGTAGTTGGCTTATTTTGTAGCTACAGAGCTTTGGCTTGGTGTAGTATCTGGGTGAGGCCTAGTTGATGTTGGTTTGGTTGTGTGCTTCTCTCGCTTTTGTGTAGGTGCCAACATCTCACATTAACTGTGAGTTTGTATAGTTGTGTTGTATTACTGTTTGTTGGTGGAAAAGGGGATAACCAGCCAGACGCCCTTGGGCATACATTACCCGTGAGGGAAACCCTGTGTTAAATACATTAGTTAGAACTGGGCGGACCACCCACTGTATTTACTTAGTTAGTTAGCTAGCTGTTTGTGGCCTTGAGGTAGATTAGCTTAGGGGTTTTTGGATATATATATTATTTCTTTCCTTGGGTCCAGCTCAGCCCTTTTCCCCAAACCACTTTACCGTGTGTTTAAAATAAACCTTTTGTTTGACGGTAGATTTAAGTTGTCTGTGTTTTTGTTCTCACTGTTCCTTTTCACCATAGTAATTTGCACAAGATATGTTGCGGGTCTCTATTCCATTCCCCTAGACCACGAGGTAAAGGGATTCGTAACATAAGTGGGGGCTCATCCGAGGATCTGTCTTCACTGACACCCATGCCACTTGTGCAAATTATTGTGGTGGTCTAGTTCAGTGTTGAGCTTCATAGCTGATGTAGCATTAGTGTTTGCTATTTCTTGGCTCTTGTTTGGGAGGTAGTTCAAGATGGCTACTTTTGATTTAAAAATCATTTTTGGATAACCCTACATTAGAAGTTTTGACAAATGTCGTCGAGTTGATTTACTGACCTTGGCTGACCATTATTCTGTATCTGTGTCGCAGAGTTTAGTAAAAGCTGAGGTTAAACAGCTGGTGCTAGATGTTTTGTTGGAAGAGCAGGTGCTTGTGTTACCTCTGCCAGAGCCTACTACCCCTGTAGGATGTTGCTTCTCCTATAAGCCCGACGGTGTCTGAGACCGAGGGCGAGGCTAAAGTTCCAGCCACTTTGCCCCGTTTTGATCCACTCTCCCCACTGTCACCCCACGGTGAGGCGCTGGGGATGTCCGTTGATACAACTCCAACTGGAGGCGGAAGAGAGGGCCCAAATTAGGCGAGAAACTCTCCAGTTGGAAATGTAAAATTGAGGCAGAAGAGAACAGCGGCAGTTGGAGATGTGTAAAATTGAGGCAGAAAGAGAACAGCGGCAGATGGAGTTCAAAATCGCCAGATGGAACTGGAGGCAGAGACAGCGAGGCTAGCCTTTCTATTCATGCTGTGCCTGTTAGTGAGCCGTCCTCACCAGCTGTGGCGTCCAGCACTTTTGACATAAGTAGGCAGATTGCCTTAGTCCCTTTGTTCCGAGAGTCAGAGGTTGACTCATATTTTTGTGTTTTTGAACGCATAGCAGTAGCATTGAAATGGCCTGCGGAGGTATGGTGCCTATTACTTCAGTGTAAATTAACTGGTAAAGCCCAAGAGGTTTTGTCAGCGCTACCTCTTGAAGACAGTCTGAATTATGAGGTGGTCAAAGCTACGGTTCTTACGCCTATGAGCTTGTGCCTGAGGCATACCGACAGAGATTTAGGTCTCATAGAAAGTCTGCTGGTAAAACTTATGTGGAATTTGCTAGAGATAAGGGAAATCTGTTTGATAAATGGCATGCTGCTAGCAAGGTAACTGATTTCAACTCTCTCCGGGAGTTAATCTTGTTGGAAGAGTTTAAAAATTGCTTACCCGAACGCATTGTAGTTTACCTAAATGAACAGAAAGTATCCTCTTTGTCAGAAGCGTCTGTGTTGGCAGACGAGTTTGTGTTGACGCACAAGAGCGTGTTTTCGGCTCATACTGAGAGTAGAGCCACTGAATTGCCTACTTTTAGCCCTACTCGGCAAGCAGTACATCATGCACGCCAGAAAAATGGCGTCCCTGTTTCTATTGTCATAAGGTGGGACACATGATTAATGGATTGCTTCCTGCTAAAACGCAAACAAGGGATGCCTCTCCGTGCCAAGCACGCCAACAGGTGTTGGGCTAATTCGTAAATGCGGTTGTGAGGTCTGAAACGAGACCGTGCCTCAGGGTAAATGTAGTTTGAAAGTTCCAGTCCACGACCGCAGTTATGAACCGTTCATTTTCGAGGGTTTGTGTCCCTAACGAATGAAGCGTCTCAGCGTCGGTTAAAATCCTTAGAGATACTGGTGGATGCAGTCGTTTTATATTGTCTGATGTGTTGCCCTTATCCAGGCGATACATACTGTGGTTCCAGTGTGTTAGTTCAGGGTATTGAAATGGGTTTTGTCCCAGTGCCATTGCACTTTGTGAAAGTACAATCTGAGTTAATCAGTGGAATATTCAGAGTGGGGGTACGTCCTATGTTGCCAGTAAAAGGTGTGACCTTTATAATGGGTAACGATATTGCCGGAGGAAAGGTAGTACCCGTATTGGAAGTAATGGATAAAAGTGACCACTCTCTCTCCAATGAACTGGCACAGAATTATCCACATGTGTTCCCCGCTTGTGCTGTCACTCGTGCTCAGGCACAACAAAATGGGTATCGTGATAGATTTGTCGAACACTGTTTTGTTCAAAGAGTTTGATCAAGAGGATGGGTTGTGTGCTACCTCTGGGAAGCTGTTGCCCTCGGACAAACAGCCCAGGGAAGAATTGAAGGATAGTGAACTTATTGCTGAGGCAATACAGTTACCAGTCACTCGTGAGCAGCTGATTGCTAACCAGAAGGTTGACAAGAGGCTTGCTAAATGTTTTTCTAGTGTTGTCTCATTGGAAGAGGTAAAGAAAGAAAGAACGGCTTACTTCATTGATGGTAATCTCCTCATGCGTAAATGGACATCCCATGTTGTGAGGCGGAGATTGGAATGCTGTTTACCAAATAGTGGTTCCTACAGCCTTTTCGACAAAATGTGCTATCCCTTGCTCATGATCACCAGTGGTCCGGTCATTTAGGAATCACCAAGACTTATGACCGGGTCCTTAGACATTTCTTTTGGCCAGGTTTAAAACAAGATGTGGCTCGGTTCTGTCGAGCGTGCCACACATGTCAGATAACAGGAAAACCAAATCAGGTTATTCCTCCTGCTCTCTTTGTCCAATACCTGTTATAGGTGAACCATTTGAACATGTGGTGGTTGATTGTGTTGGACCGTTGCTCTAAGACAAAATCAGGTAACCAGTTTCTATGCGATTATGTGTATGTAGCAGAGATGCCCGAAGCCATTCCTCTCTGAAGGATTACTGCTCCCGGTGGTGAGTAAAGCCTTAATTAAATTCTTCTCGACATTTGGGTTACCTAAGGTGGTACAAACTGATCAAGGTACCAATTTCCTATCAAAGCTCTTCAAGCAGGTGTTAAAATCCTTGTCAGTTAAGCACCGTGTGTCAGCGCCTATCACCCAGAGTCACAGGGTGCTCTGGAACGCGTTGGCATCAGACACTGAAGTCTATGCTCCGTAAATATTGTTTGGAATCTGAGAAAGATTGGGATGAGGGAGTTCCTCTAGTTTTGTTTGCTGCTCGTGAAACTGTACAGGAGTCCCTAGGGTTCAGCCCAGCTGAACTAGTGTTTGGTCACACAGTGAGAGGACCAATGAAAGTCCTTAAAGAACAGTTTTTGTCCCAAGAGTTGTGTACTGGAGATGAGAATGTGTTGGACTACGTTAGTCGCTTTCGTGAGCGCCTACACCAAGCATGTGCTCTCGCAAAGGAAGCTCTGTCTTCCTCACAGAGGAGTATGAAAAAGACACTATGATAAACAGGCTGTTTCTCGTCCACTACAGCCAGGTGACCAAGTTCTTGTGTTATTGCCTGTTCCAGGATCTTCACTGTCAGCTCGTTTCTCAGGTCCTTATTTAATTGAAAAGAAATTAAGTGAAACTGATTATGTGCTTCAAACTCCTGATAGAAAAGCATCAATCTCGTGTGTGCCACATTAACATGTTGAAAGCATACAAACCCGACCCATCACCCAGGTAGATAGTTCAGACACAGCGGTAGGTACTGCTGTCTCATCTGCTTCTACTGCTATGATAGTGGGCTGTCCTGTTAATGATGTTGATGGAGATGGATTAGAGTTGCGCAATACTCAGCAACAGTGCGTTAGATTGCCCAACTCAGAAATGCTACTGTCTCCAGTCAAGTCTGGTTCATTTAACGGATGGACAGGCAGATGATATTGTGAGGCTACTACACAGTTTTCCATGTCTCTTTAATGACGTTCCTTCTCGATACAAACGTGTTGGAACATGACATTAATGTTGGAAATGCTGCCCTATCAAGCAACACCCATATCGTGTCAACGCTTCTCTAAGAGGAAGATAATGAAGGATGAGGTGAAATATTTGTTGGAGAATGACCTGCTACGCCAAGTTCAAGCCCTTGGAGTTCTCTCCTTGTATTCTGGTTCCTAAACCTGATGGTACGTCCAGGTTATGTACGGATTATCGTAAGGTAAATTCTGTCACAATGCCAGATTCGTTTCCGTTACCCAGACTGGACGATTGTATCGACACTGTTGGTGCTGCTACTTATGTAACTAAATTAGATCTTTTGAAAGGTTACTGGCAGGTTCCGTTAACCTCCCGTGCTTCTGAGATTTCTGCATTTGTGACCCCAGACAACTTTCTACAATACTCAGTTATGGCTTTTGGGATCACGGAATGCACCAGCCACTTTCCAGCGCCTGGATTAACTCAGTGTTAGCTAGCGTTCCCAATTGTAGTGCCTACCTTGATGATCTAGTGATTTATTCGTCTGAATGGTCAGATCATGTTAACACTCTAAGGAAGTATGTGAACGTTTGGCAGCTGCTTCTCTAACCCTGAACTTGGCAAAGTGCGAGTTTGGGAAGGCCACTGTTACCTATCTGGGCAAAAGGTCGGACAGGGACAGGTGCCCTGTTGATGCCCAGGTCTTGGCTATAAATGCATTCCCGCACCTACCACCAGACGAGAGCTACGCCGCTTTTTAGGGATGGTTGGCTACTACCGTAGTTTCTGTAAAAATTTCTCTGCGGTAGCTGCTCCATTGACCGATTTGCTCAGTCCGGCTAGATCGTTTGTGTGGTCTCCTGATTGTCAGGTAGCTTTTGATACCGCTAAAGCACTCTTATGTACTACCCCTGTACTTGCTGCTCCGGGATTTTGAGCGACCGTTTAAACTTGAGGTAGATGCTAGTGCCAGAGGTGCTGGTGCTGTTCTACTGCAGCAGGACAAGAGTGGAGTGGACCATCCTGTTTGTTATTTTTCTCGTAAGTTTAACAAATGTCAGGCTAACTATGCAACCATTGAACAAGAAGCTCTAGCTTTGTTGTTAGCTCTGCAATACTTTGAGGTGTATATTGGTTCCAGTGTCCTACCAGTGATTGTATATACTGATCATAACCCGTTAGTGTTTCTCCACCGTATGTACAACCAAAACCAGCGCCTTATGCGTTGGGCACTTATTGTGCAGAATTATAATTTGGAGATCCACAAAAGGGTTATGAAAATGTATTGGCAGATGCTTTGTCTCGTGTTTAAAAACAAAAAAAAAAAAAAAATGAATCTTTTCTTGTTGAACTTGTTGGTATTCATTGTAAATACTTTGGTCGCAATCCTTTATAGGTTTGCTCTTTTAAGGGTGGGAGTGTTACGGATACAGGTATCCTGTGTGTGTATTTGTTTTCTCTCCTTCTGCCCTACTCACAGGTGTCACTCATCAGCCGTCATCAATCCCCAATCAGTCCCAATCAGAAGACACACCTGCTCCTTTTCCCTTTACCCAATCACATCCCTTTCCCTTGGTTTAAAACCCCAGTCAGTTATCTCTCTCTCTAGCTTGTTCTTGGTATGTAGCACTCTTGCTTTGTTACTGACTTTTGTGTATGCATTGCTCTCTATTGTTGTTTAGTAGTTGGCTTATTTTGTAGCTACAGAGCTTTAGCTTGGTGTAGTATCTGGGTGAGGCCTAGTTGATGTTGGTTTGGTTGTGTGCTGCTAAGCTTTTGTGTAGAGTGCCAACATCTCACATTAACTGTGAGTTTGTATAGTTGTGTTGTATTACTGTTTGTTGGTGGAAAAGGGATAATAACCAGCCAGGGCAGCCCTTGGGCATACATTACCCGTAGGAAACCCTGTGTTAAATACATTAGTTAGAACTGGGCGGACCACCCACTGTATTTACTTAGTTAGTTAGCTAGCTGTTTGTGGCCTTGAGTAGATTAGCTTAGGGGTTTTTGGATATATATATTATTTCTTTCCTTGGGTCCAGCTCAGCCCCTTTTCCCCAAACCACTTTACCGTGTGTTTAAAATAAACCTTTTGTTTGACCGGTAGATTTAAGTTGTCTGTGTTTTTGTTCTCACTGTTCCCCTTTTCACCATAGTAATTTGCACAAGATATGTTGCGGGTCTCTATTCCATTCCCCCTAGACCACGGGGTAAAAGGGATTCGTAACACTCAGGAACGTAGCTTTGATAAGATCTAATACTGTACGTTTGAAATGGTGAATGAATCATCGTCACTGAAGGAAAGAGACGGGAAAGATAGCTTGCAGAAAGACCAGAGTTGGTTATCTATTTTGACAATTTTTTCATCTAGCAGCAACAAGCACACTATAGAAATTGATGAGAACCAAACAATAATTATATTTTGAGCAGAACACAACATGCAAGGATGACTCATTTTTGTCTGACATTTTCTTGGACCACCCAAAGTTCACTGTGGATTTGTGACTTGAGTATTCTACTGCTTATCCATATGCAGGTTTCACTACTTTACTGCGAGAGTTCTGCCCAGTCTGTAATAATAGACACATGTCTTGAACACCTAATTCAAAGCCTTTGTCAGCTGCGTCAATGAGTCACAACATTTCTATAGCTCAAACAGTCATCCACCGCCCTCCTAAGAGCATCTCCAAAACAGAGCCTCACAGGATGTAGGCCTTTTAAGGCAGAACCTTACTCTCTGACGTCTGCCAAAGAAAATGTTTTTGCCAGTGGCTGTGAACATTGGCAATGGGCTCATTTAAAAAAAAACTAACTAGGCAAGTCAGTTAATAACAAATTCTTATTTACAATGACGGCCTACACCGGCCAAACCCGGACGACGCTGGGCCCTATGGGACTCCCAATCACGGCCGGTTGTGATACAGCCTGGATGCAGGTTTCATTATCTCGCCCCCATCCCCATCAGCCTAAATTGGATAATTAGATGTTGGTTTTTCTATTCATGTGGTCATGGTACGATCTTATCATGGGCACCATTTCTGGAGAAGGACCTGTGGAATATGGCAATCTGCTTTCTGCTTTTCCATTGATTACACTGGCAAATTGTGTGGTCTGTGGTCAGGTATGGGAACTGGCGTGGTGTCGCTTGATGTGTGTTTGTGTAGGGGCTTAGTTTAGGTCCCAGTTGTGACATAAGGCTGTCACATCTCATTTCCACATCCATGGGGACAGCAAGTAGCCTCAGATCTGGTTTACAATGAGGCAGGAACAGGGTACAGGGCTGGCTACAGGGTTGGCTGGCTACCGTTTTTTCCCCAAACAATTACATGGTTTAGCAAGAAATGTGGACCTCTAGTTTTGTGGTGCCTACGGAAAGTATTCAGACCCCTTGACTTTTTCCACATTTTGTTATGTTACAGCTTTATTCTAAAATTGATTCAATATTTGAATACCCCATAATAACAAAGGGAAAATAAGTTTGACATTTTTGCAAATTTATAAAAAATTAAAAAACAGAAATACATTATTTACGTAAGTATTCAGAACATTTGCTATGAGACTCGAAATTGAGTTCAGGTGCATCCTGTTTCCATTGATCATCCTTGAGATGTTTCTACAACTTGATTGGCATAAATTCAATTGATTTGACATGATTTGGAAAGACACACAACTGTCTATATAAGGTCCCACAGTTGACAGTGCATGTCAGAGCAAAAAGAAAGCCACGAGGTTGAAGGAATTGTCCGCAAAGCTCGGAGACAGGATTGTGTCGAGGCAAAGATCTGGGGAAGGGTACCAAAACATTTCTGCAGCATTGAAGGTCCCTAAGAACACAAACTGAAAAAGTTTGTAACCACCAAGACTGTTTCTAGAGCTGGCCGCACGGCCAAACTGAGCAATCGGGGGAGAAAGGCCTTGGTCAGGGAGGTGACCAAAAACCTGATGGTCACTCTGAGAGAGCTCCAGAGTTCCAGTGTGGAGATGGGAGAACCTTCCAGAAGGACAACCATCTATGCAGCACTCCACCAATCAGGCCTTTATGGTAGAGTGGCCAGAAAGGAAGCCATTCCTCAGTAAAAGTCACATGACAGCCCACTTGGGGTTTTCCAAAAGGCACCTCAAGGACTCAGACCATGAGAAACAAGATTCTCTGGTCTGATGAAACCAAGATTAAACTCTTTGGCCTGAATGCCAAGCATCATGTCTGGAGGAAACCTAGCAACATCCCTACAGTGAAGCATGGTGGTGGCAGCATCATGCTGTGGTGATGTTTTTCAGTGGCAGGGCCTGGGAGACTAGTCATGCATGGTGGTGGCAGCATCATGCTGTGGTGATGTTTTTCAGTGGCAGGGCCTGGGAGACTTGAACCCGATCGAACATCTCTGGAGAGACCTGAAAATAGCTGTACAGCAATGCTCCCCATCCAACCTGACAGAGCTTGAGAGGATCTGCAGAGAAGAATGGGAAGAACATATTCAAACAATGTACAATAGGTGTAATGCATTCACTTGAATATCTACTGAATTACCCAAAATTATGTGGTTCTGAGAGCGCCTCTTTTCAATGCTACATCAAATGAATGTGCACAACTCATCATTCTATAAGTAATCTCTGCTCAACCCTTGAATAACATTGAAGTTGTGCAAATATGCATCAACTATGTTGCTATAGCATGGCAATAAGAAGTCAGTTTTGTATAGTGCAGGAACATTGATTTTAGAAGTGGGGGGGACATAATTATTATTATTCATTATTTTTATTTTTTATCCAGTCCAAACAGCCTACCCGACCGCTCAGAGGCGTCCGCGTGGTCCTAAAGCATTGTGTATCACATTCCAATGATAAAACTGGGGGGGACAAAAAGGCAATTTCAGAATGTGGGGTGGGACATGTCCCGTCCCCAGTGAAAGTTGCGCCCCTGGTTTTGTACATTGACAGTGGTGCTCCATTCTGGCCTGATCTCTACCTCCATATCTGTAAAGAGGAAATTATATGCCCAGTACACAGCTTTATAGTTAAAGAAGTTATGCCAGGATGAGTATTTTTCTGGTGAGATGTATAGACAACTATCAGATTTATTCTGCTGCCTGATTGTTGTTTTGCATTCTCTTGTCGTTAGTCCAATTGTTGTCCTACTACAGAGGTGTCTGGCATGCGGATGGGCCTACTGTTCCCTTTGAATGGCATCTAGTAATCCATGCAGATATGTCTGAGGTGAAGGACTTTGTGATCTGATCCTTACCCCAGTCAGTATTGTCTTTTCAGGAACTGTTTTGGTGAGATAAACTATATGGTATGCAACCACATGGCTCTTGAGATGTATCAGCATGTTATGATAAACAGGACGTCCTTGTTAGTGAATGATGTTGCTACTGATATTTTTTTTCTACGATGATTCAGATGGTCAGAGTAGAGGACCGATATAGAATCCAAACTGTCACAACCGACATTCTACCAAGAAACAAGATAAACCACCAACAAGATTATTATGTTGTGGTAGATTGGTTAGGACCCATTTTAGATTTGTCTGTAAGAAGGCTATGTAATAAACCGTTGGAACCACAGAGCCGGATCTACCGCATTTGTCTTTTCCTACTAGCACTGATAACTAGCTGATTATTATTGAGGAAAAATGTATGACTGTGAAATGTGGCTGTCTCACCTCGCTCCGGATAAGAGCGTCTGCAAAATGACTAAATATTAAATTACCTATTGACCCCCTAGTCTCAGTACTGTCTTGCTAAGAAATACAGCAGGTCCTGCTGATGACAGCTTGGCATCAGAAGAACATCTTGTAGCTAGCTGGAGTGTGTGGCTGCTCCTGGTAATCGACAGTACAGTTATCGCTTGTACACAGGCCGGTCAGGCCAAAGGCAGGTGGAGATAGCGCTTCAGCACCAACGGAAACACAAGAGGGACTGCCTGATAAGGGGCTACGGCCACTCTCCCCAGGCTCCAGGTCTATGTGATAGGCAGAGTGAATTCTCAGAAAGAATGACACTGCTCAGGGAAAAGCTTTGCGCTCCAACCTCGTTTCACTTGTTCTTTACGGACGAATGTGAAACACACTATGGTAGAGAGATCTACCATAAGAGCGGCTTTATAATCAGCAGCTGAATTTGTTGAAGACAAACAATTATTCCCATCCCCATTTTACTAATCTCTTTCACCCAGGGAACTGTGTCCAAACTTCTCAGGTCTGGGGGGTGGAGAGACTGAACCTCCAGTCACCAGAAACTCACACCACCAGATGACATCTACACTTGTCTGGTATTAACATCTTGGATTCAATAATGCCTCCGCATAATGATGGACAACCACTACAGAGTCTTTAAAAAATCAATGATTCATGTTGTCCACTCCTGTCCAGCATGTCCTAACATCTGCACTTAGTCATGCTTTTGGAGGAGTGTTTATGACCCAAAACTGTTTGCAGACTGTTAGAGGAGGTTGAAGACAGAAAGACCAGGACAAACACTGTTATCTGTAGTGGACCCATTTGCCTTTACGTCTGTGTCACTCACGTCTGAGTCTTTAGCATGTCTATAGATAATGATACATTAGATGTATGGAAGAAAACATTCTTCCTATGGAGAAAACTGGAAGTGTACAAGACATAACTGTGAATGCCTTAAACGTTTTGTTTGAGAGAACTTTCTCAGAACATTGTCAACATGGCCGTGTTACATCAATCTTCCATAAGGTGACATGGCTTGGCCCTAATATGGGAGATGCCAGTCGTATTTTATGGATGAGGAGATGATAGCTGTGAGCAGCACTATAATTCTGTTAATCTAGCCCTGGGCCAGGCTTATCCTGTTCACCATTCCAATTAAGACTTTCATTTACTGGTCCAAATGATAGACTGGTGATCTATGTGTTCCCGTCTAACAGGCTTGGCCTCTTTTAAGAAGATTTCCTGCTTTTGTTTGATTGCAGTTGCATCACCAAAAACATTTTAATGTGAATTAGTTGTAGCCTAATAATTAGCTATATTGAAATGTGGGTTCTCTGTTGTTTTGTGTCATGTTTTACATTAGTTTGTATAGATGCTACGTAGTAACAAATCATTTTAATTCCTTGGTGTAATTACATGCAAGCAGCAAATAGTAAATATACAAACGGAATATTAATGCATTGTCTCATGCACCTTATCAGTGCAGTTACCATGTACAGCTGAGTAACTTCATTCTGTACCAAAGTAGTTTTCAAGTAGTTGCATGGCATAAGGGCTACTGAATGCTGTCACGTCCTGTTTAGTTTTGTATGAGATATTCTGTAAAGTAACAGTAGAAAAAAATGAATAAAGACATCAAAGGAAATATTTTTACAAGGCTTTATCAAAATGTTATTCAAAATGCTGACATAAATCGTGTCTAACCAATGCCAGCTCTAATTACTAGTTTGAATATGAGGGGAGGCGCTTGTGTGTGACAAGTTACACTGAGCACTTGCACTTTCAAACACCTGAAGGGAATTCAGTTCTAAATCTCATAATCGGTTAAATAACAGGCTCATCTTCCTGTCAGCATTTCAAAGGCCAACAGATTGAATTTACTGTTGACTTGGTGAAAAGGGGAGGCATTAGATAATAACATTATGAAACAGCTTACTTCAGCAGAGCCATGCACAAGATTCAAACAGTACCCTACATCACAAAGGTATGTTACAAATTACAAAATTCATAGATTATATAATGCCAACCCTACAATATACAGCTCAACTAGTATTTGCATACAGACGCATTTCAGCATTATAAACCTGATATAAATCAATCAAAAGAAGTCCTGTATTTCCCTCCTGTTTGGCCATCACCATGTAGCCACTCATGGGTGTGTATGTTTTCTACTGATAAGTCTATATTGCGCTCAACATACAAATTCACTTGAGACTGTTGACAACTGTCATTCTCCTTGAAACTAGGTTGAATGAGTCATCTTCATTCCCGGGGCCTGGAGAACAGAGCACATATCACAGTGTGTTGTATTTATTCACCTGAGTAGGCTCTTTCTGTACCTGACAGACTGCTCAGCCATGTCACATGCCCAAGACATGCCAGGGCATGGGCATTCACACACTCTCCCTCTATATCTTTATCATCACAAATACATTGGGCCGATGGGAAATAGGACCAGGTGTCAGGTTTTAAAGTCAACAGCCACATGAGTGTGAACATTGCCAGGTTTTGCCTATGTTAGTTTTACACCCAGTGGTTTAACCTAAAAACCCACAGCTTTGCCCCGGGCAAAGACTGCAGTACATTTCTTGTAAGTATGGGGCGGAAGGTAGCCTAGGGCGGCAGGTAGCCAAGGTAGCCTTTTGGGGTGGCGGTTAGCCTAGTGGTTAGAGCATTAGGTCAGTAACCGAAAGGTTGCTAGATCAAATCCCTGTGCTGACAAGGTAAAAATCTATCATTCTGCACCTGAATAAGGCAGTTAATCCACTGTTCCTAGGCCATCATTGTAAATATGAATTTGTTCTTAACTGACTTGCCTCGTTAAATAAAGGTTAAATAAAAATAAAAAAATGTAAAAGTGTTTGTTGTAAAGACACTATTTGGCTTCTCAGATGATACCATGGCTTTGCTTCCAGTTTGTTCCCTCACCCAACATCATTGGCTACCATACTGTAGAGTACCAAGACCGCACACAGGCTGCTCATTTGAGTGTCTTAACAAAAAGATAAATACTGTATAAAAAATGTGCTATCTACAATTGTAATGTTAAAAAGCTCTTTTCAGTGAATGGTCAGTCTCTTGAGATTCTTGTGAATAATAGAAAGGCAATGACACACACATCTGATAAATAGACATCCCAGAGTCTCTGTTGTGGATAAGGGCCTTGCTTTGTCCCACGACACTCAACATGACAATGGCAACCCCATTGACAACTGAGTATATGCATTGGTTTCACGGGGAACCGTATTAAACTAGTGAGGTGTTTGTCGACAAGGGCATGTAGAGTACTTGTACTTACACCTGGTAGTCATTAGAATGGTCATGAGTATCACTGCAATAAACCCCACTGACTGTGATATATTGAATTTCTGTCTCAACATCCCTTCAACACTGACAATGGAATGGAAATTACACTGTAATGCCTCATCCAGTCATTGCGCTAACCCTAGTTCGCAATTGCGCTAATTTAAGTTAGCAACTTCCTTCAAACTGCACGTACATACATAAAAAGTGTATCCACGAGTTAATCTGAATCTGGAGATGTAGATAAAGGGCCTCATTGCTAAAATACCAAACTATCCCTTTACTATCCATGTTGCTCTCAGCTCAGTGGGCTAAGGAAATAATTGTGGGTGACAATGCCAGAAAGTCTATGTCCAATGAGCATAATATTAGCATGTGGTACGCTATCCACAAAGGCTTCAGCTCAGTCAGGTCAAGTGTAAACGGATAACAGTTAGGGTAAAGCAGACAGAGAACAACCGAACCTGCAGCTATCACGGAGTCTCTCTGGGCGTCTGCCTATTAGCAGCCCAAAGGCTTCCATGGCAACCTGCAGGATTATAGGATGGACCGGTTCCACCTGTTTGGTTCAGGAGCAGTGTCACAAGTCTGTTCTGATGAACTACCCAGGATTATTCTGTCAACTGTCAATATGAGTTTGTTTAACCCAGCAAGAGAGAGCCATTAATAGTGTACTTACAGTGCCTTCAGAACGTTTTCATACCCCTTGACTTATTTCACATTTTGTTGTGTTACAGCCTGAATTCGAAATGGATAATATTTATTTTATTTTCTCACCCATCTATACACAATACCCATAATGACAAAGTGAAAACATGTTTTTAGAAATGTTTGCAAATGTATTAATAAATAAAAGTATTCAGACCCATGAGTCAATACCTATTAGAATCACCTTTGGCAGCAATTACATCTGTGAGTCTTGAGAGTTTTGCACACCTGGATTGTACAATATTTGTACTTGCCACAGATTTTCAAGCTTATTTATGTAAAAACCGTAACTAGGCCAATCAGGAACATTCAATGTTGTCTTGGCAAGAAACTCCAGTGTAGATTTGGCCTTTTGTTTTAGGTTATTCTCCTGCTGAAATTTGTCTGTTGGAATGCAGACTGAACCAGGTTTTCATCTAGGATTTTGCCTGTGCAAAACATGACGCTTTGTATTCTATTTGTGATGCTCAACGCGTTGCAAGTCCTGCCTCTCAAATCTCCTCATCGGTTTTTGGGAGCATATATCCACGTGGGTGATTGAAAGATGAGCTGACGTCCACACTCCAGTCGGTTGTAGTAATGCACCATAAAGTTGGTTGCCAACCGCCAAATAAAGTCCAAAGAAGAAAAAGAAGCCTGAAGGAAGGAGGAGAGATGATGAGAAACAAATTTGGTTTACCGTTTTATCTGTGGAATAATTGTCGGAGTAGAGGACTGTCACAAGGTAGTCGGTGGGTGCGAAGTCAGGCGCAGAGAGCAGAGGATCAAGGAATAACCGTCTTTAATTCGGTGCGTAATAATAACGCCAAAACACAACAGGCGCACTAAAACAAAGGCGGCCCAAAACAGGACACCGAACACAGCAAGTAACACAACACAACCGAACGTCCACCAACAAACAGAGAACAAGCCCGCACAAAAGGAGGCGGGCCTAACCGGCTTAAATAACCCTAACCAAAAAAACACAAACAAGGCACAGGTGCAACCAAACAGAATAAACAATGGAAAGGAAAAGGGGATCGGTGGCAGCTAGTAGGCCGGTGACGACGACCGCCCGAACGCCGCCCGAACAGGCAGAGGAGCCACCTTCGGTGGAAGTCGTGACAAGGACCTTGTGAATGTCAGGTTAAATAACAACCCATGTTTATATCCCAGGACAAATTAGCTAGCAGCAGCAAGCTAGCCTGCTAAATTGTCATAAATGTTTAATGGTTTTCAACCTGTCCCCAAATTTATATAATTGGTTCAGAGTTTGTTTTGATATTTCAACCTGCGTGTCCTGATCGTGTCTGGTGTGGGGGTATGAAATCAACATGCGCACGCGTGCAAGCGGTTTTATAAGCTTGTTACTTTAGTGCCTTGTTGCAAACAGGATGCATGTTTTGGAATATTTTTTATTCTGTATAGGCTTCCTTCTTTTTACACTGTCAATTAGGTTAGTAATGTGGAGTAACTACAATGTTGTTGATCCATCCTCGAATTTCTCCTATCTCAGCCATTAAACTCTGTAACTGTAAAGTCACCATTGGCCTTATGGTGTAATCGCTGAACGGTTTCCTTCCTCTCCGGCAACTGAGTTAGGAAGGACACCTGTATCTTTGTAGTGACTGGGTGTATTGATACACCATCCAAAGGGGTTTAATAACTGCACCATGCTCAAAGGGATATTCAATGACTACTTATTTTCATTTTTTACCCATCTACCAATAGGTACCCTTCTTTGTGAGGCATTGTAAAACCTCCCTGGTCTTTGTGGTTGAATCTGTATTTGAAATGTACTCCTCGACTGTGGGACCTTACAGATAATTGTATGGGTGGGGTACAGAGATGAGATAGTCATAAAAAAAACTAGTTAAACACTATTATTGAACACAGAGTGAGTCCATGCAACTTATTATGTGACTTGTTAAGCACATTTTTACTCCTGCACTTATTTAGGCTTGCCATAGCAAAGGGGTTGAATACTTATTGACTCAAGACATTTCAGCTATTCATTTTTTATTCATTTGTAAAAATGTCTAATAACATAATTCCACTTTGACATTATGGGGTATTGTGTATAGACCAGTGACACAAGATCTCAATTTAATAAATGTTGAATTCAGGCTGTAACACAACAAAATGTAGAAAAAGTGAAGGGGTGTGAATACTTTCTGGAGTCACTGTAGAGGATGTACAAAATAAAGAGCAAGGATATTACATAATGTCTATAGCCAAAGTTAATTGATTGTATCCAGACAACTGCAAAACAATCATCTCTCAGAAGTCCATTTGTTTATGAATTAATGCACACAGATACTAGCTACACTAGCTGATATCGAACAAAATTAACCTTGACTATAATTTCTAAACAATCATTCAGTAACACTAGGTTAAAAAAAAATGGACATAGAGAGGATATCTCGTCAGTAGCCTGGTGTGTGTTTTATAGCTCTTCGGTTTCCATTAATAGAAAGCCATATCATTACAAATGGGTTGCTCTTTTGAGAAAAACAACTGAAAACTGACACCTTTTTTAGTACTGTAATATAATGCACAGTGCAGTGCAGTTGTAGAAGCATGCTCTCCTCAACCTCCAGGGCAATAACTGATAACCATAACACCAACCATATCAGTTGCTTCAGATGGGTCTGTTTTCAAGTAGTAGCTGGCTTGCTCCATGAATAGGTTACATTTGTATCCCTTTTCAGTAGAAAACCTGTTTTTTATAAAGTTGAACATGTGCTCTTTATGACAGAATGTTAAAATTAAGTGACTTTTTTTTTTTTTACCAAATTACACTACCCAAAATCAGTGGTGGCCTCTGATTGGCTGAATACCCATGGCATGAGGTGGTTGGAGTTGTCAACAAAGCACCATGACAGAAATATGATGCCAAGTTTTCGAATTACTGGTGGTTTCTTTGAGAAGATATATAAAGCGATCCGTAAATTTAAACAGCAGCATAAATACGCCTATTTCACTTTTGCATGTCAAAAACCGAATGACCACTGCTGCACATGCTGCCACTGTTTTGAGCAGATTAGATTCAACAATTTAGAACGAGCAGCCAGCTCACGAATTAACGAGTGCACCATGGAGAATGCAACAAGCATGCATATGCAATAAGTGAAAACACATTATCTAACTGGGGATAGCTAGCTAACATAATGTCACAAAGCATGATGCACTAGCCAGTTAACTTTCATTCTGAAATTACGTAATATTTCTGAGTTAGTCAGATATTAGTTTAGAAAGACTTGAAATTGGCATGGGAGATAACTAGTTAGCAAGCTGCTTGTCAAAGATAATGGATAATTTGACAAAAAAAAATTGACCAAACTATTTCTCAATGTTCCCAACAATTACTGTAGCAGGCTAATTCATTTGATGATGCTTTGTGATACACTCAGTTTTATATTGTTTTAGTCCACACAACATGTCGCCCTGTCACCTAGAGTAGAACATGATGAACACCAGGGAAAATAATAAAATAATTGGCCATGCTTTTTTTTGTGCTACTAGATCTGCAACGGAAAGGTTCTAGCTAGTGTATCTCTCTGTCCTTAGACTCTTGTTGGATGTAGTTGTCCTAGGCTCCCATGACTGTTATGATCATTTATTTACAATTTACTTTTTGCTTTAGCACCATCTGTACCTGATAGAGTATATCTAGTCTCACATGTGGAAGTAAGCTGTTTGGCACAAGAGACTCATTGGAAGGAGGAGATTAGAGCACACCCCAAAAGTTCTGACTGAACGGACGCACATTTGAGCATCTCAGGATTGCCCATTTACTTTGTGCTGTTATAATTTATACTATGAAATCCTGTGATTTGTTGGCAGTTTCCCCTCATAACAAATAGCTGGCAACACAATCCAGGCAATCTATACACGGCTATGTGCCCACGGAGGCGGATCTGCTGCTGCTGGCAGTCACTGAGGGGCAGAGTATTAAGTAACTGAACAGCTTGTTTTGAACAATAGCTTTTTTCAACAGGAAACTGTACACATTTACCGCACCTTTATGAGCATTTTAAAGATAATCTATGAATTATGTAATACATATACAGTACCAGACAAAAGTTTGGACACACCTACTCATTCCAGGGTTTTTCTTTGTTTTTACTATTTTCAACATTGTAGAATAATAGTGAAGATATCAAAACTATGAAATAGCACACATGGAATCACGCAGTAACAAAAAAAGTGTTAAACAAATATTTTAGATTTTAGATTCTTAAAAGTAGCCACCCTTTGCCTTGATGACAGCTTTGCACACTCTTGGCATTCTCTCAACCAGCTTCATTAGGAATGCTTTTCCAACAGTCTTGAAAGTGTTCCCACATATGCTGAGCACTTGTTGGCTGCTTTTCCTTCACACTTCGGTCAAACTCATCCCAAACCATCTCAATTGGGTTGAGGTTGGGTGATTGTGGATGCCACGTCATCTGATGCAGCACTCCATCACTCTCCTTGGTCAAATAGCCCTTACACATTTTGGAGGTGTGTTTTGGGTCCTGTTGAAAAACAAATGATAGTCCCACTAAGTGCTAACCAGATGGGTTGGAGTATTGCTGCAGAATGCTGTGGTAGCCATGCTGGTTAAGTGTGCCTTGAATTCTAAATAAATCATAGACAGTGTCACCAGCAAAGCACCCCCACACCATCACACCTCCTCCATGCTTCACGGTCGGAACCACACATGTGGAGATCATCCGCTCACCTACTCTGCGTCTCAGAAAGACACGGCGGTTGGAACCAAAAAACTCAAATTTGGACTCATCAGACCAAAGGACATATTTCCACTGGTCTAATGTCCATTGCTCGTGTTTCTTGGACAAAGCAAGTCTCTTCTTATTATTGGTGTCCTTTAGTAGTGGTTTCTTTGCAGTAATTCGGCCATGAAGGCCTGATTCACGCAGTCTCCTCTGAACAGTCGATGTTGAGTTGTGTCTGTTACTTGAACTCTGTGAAGCATTTATTTGGGCTGCAATCTGAGGTGCTGTTAACTCTAATGAACTTATCTTCTGCAGCAGAGGGAACTCTGGGTCTTCGTTTCCTGTGGAGGTCCTCATGAGAGTCAGTTTCATCATAGAGCTTGATGAAACTTTCAAATTTCTTGAAATTTTCCGGATTGACAGACCTTCATGTCTTAAAGTAATGACAGACTGTCATTTCTCTTTCCTTATTTGAGCTGTTCTTGCTATAATATGGACTTGGTCTTTTACCAAATAGGGCTATCTTCTGTAACCACCCCTACCTTGTCACAACACAACTGATTGGCTCATACGCATTAAGAAGGAAAGAAATTCCACAAATTAACTTTTAACAAGGCACACCTGTTAATTGAAAAGCATTCCAGGTGACTACCTCATGAAGCTGGTTGAGAGAATGCCAAGAGTGTGCAAAGCTGTCATCAAGGCAAAGGGTGGCTACTTTGAAGAATCTCAAATATAAAATCTATTTAGATTTGTTTAACACTTTGTTTGGTGACCACATGATTCCCTGTGTTATTTCATAGTTTTAAAGTTTTCACTATTATTCTACAATGTTGAAAATAGTAAAAATAAAGAAAAACCCTTGAATGAATAGGTGAGTCCAAACTTTTGACTGGTACTGTATTTACTTTTTTATAAAAATGATTTCCCTTTTTAAAAAAAGATTCTATCACAAGTGGGTATTTTATTTATTATATTTCTATCACAAGCTACTGTATTTCAAAGATAATTCTATTTTAGAACTATCCATGACAATAACACAAAATGAAGCATTGTTGTTGTGCTGTGTGAGTCTGCAGGCAGTCAAAAAGCTACTTATTTAGATCCAGGTGTTATCTTTAGCGTCATAAGTGTTTTTTCCTGGTGTATTTCAGTGCAGTATTTTCATGGAGTCAAGAGGCCTAAGCAGAAAAAGAAAGTGTCTGGAGTTTCAAAAGCCAGATAGAGCATTGCATTTTAGCAGAGACTCCAGTTAGTGACACAATTTTCATTTTGCGCGACTAAATTCTTACTGCAGCAGTAGAAGCTGGAGAACAGATCCTTTTGGGCTGTCTTTTTTACCCCAGACAGATGCAGACACGCAGAGAGACGGTTTTGTGTCCCCAGACAACGGTTCATACAGAGCCTGCAAGGGCAATTACATCCCAGGACAAAGGGCCCAAGAGGGGGATGAGTGACTGAAAACAGGACCCTGGCTGGGTCAGGGGCCACCAGGAGCAAGTGAAAGCAGCAGAATGTAAAACTCTGTGGAAAGAGATGGACATCCCTGCAAAACCACTGTGCAAAGAGACAGTGAAGGCCATGCCAGCTTCAGTATAATTATAGTGCCATACACCTCCACTCAACCCCCACCCCAAGCCTCACCCCATCTCCACCTCATAATATCAGTGTGAAACTACCAGCTGAGAGCAAACATCCCTACTCCTAAAGCCTTCCGCATGCTTCGGTTCAGCTGAATGAGTGTGCTCGCATACACCCCTTAAAAGACCTTCGCTTGAAAAACAAGAAAAAACTGCAATAATACCGTTTGTCCATCTTGAGATGCTGTAGCCAGTATACACTTCCTCAAAATAGTCTGAATGAATCTAAAATACCTCAAGAAATCTGTCATTAATTTTGACGTTTTTTTGCCGGGAAGAGCTTAGCAATTTTACAATTAAGGTGCTTGTTGCAGTATTTCTCAAGTATTTTATTTTTTTTACATTTAAACGATTTCTTGTTGAAAGACAACCAACACTTAATTAAAAATCCCTACTGTTGACCAATCACTGACGAAGTGGCGTAGACTTCAGCTGTTTTGGATGGGAAACATGCGGACGCCTTTATCCTGCTCTGTCTCAGTGTAGCAGTGTTTCTGTTTCTCCTCACCCCCTGTAGTCATCGTTATAATGGTAAACTGCTACTGAAAACTGTTAAGTTTCCTGATCTTATTAACTGTGAACTAGAAGTTCGTTAGCACTCAATGCTCCAAAAACACTTTATACATGCTGGGTACTATACTGAACAAAAATATAAATGCAACATGTAAAGTGTTGGTCCCATGTTTCATGATCTGAAAAACAAAATCCCAGAAATGTTCAATACGCACCAAAAGTATATTTTTCTCAAATTTGTTTACATTCCTGTTAATGAGCATTTCTCATATGCCAAGATAATCCATCTACCTGACAGGTGTGGCATATCAAGAAACCTTGTGCTGGGGACGATAAAAGGCCATTCTAAAATGTGCAGTTTTGTAACACAACACGATGCCACAGATGTCTCAAGTTTTGAGGGAGCGTGCAATTGGCATGCTGACTCCAGGAATGTCCACCAAAGCTGTTGCCAGAGAATTTAATGTACATTTTTCTACCATAAACTGCCTCCAATCTCGTTTTAGAGAATTTGGCAGTATGTCCAACCGGCCTCACAATCGCAGACCACGTGTAACCACGACAGCCCAGGACCTCCACATCCGGCTTCTTCACCTGTGGGATCGTCTGAGGGGGGGTGCTGAGGAGTATTTCTGTCTGTAATAAAGCCATTTTGATTGGTTGGGCTTGGCTCCCCAGTGGGTGGGCCTGGCTGCCAAGTGAGTGGGCCCAAGCCCTTCAAGGCCCACCCATGGCTGCACCCCTGCCAAATCATGTGAAATCCATAGGGTAAGGCCTAATAAATTTATTTCAATTGACGGATTTCCTTATATGAACTGTAACAACAGACTATTTAACAATGCAGGCGTGTGCGCTCAGGAAGAGCTGAATTACTGATTACCAAGCCAGCCAACCGGCCACTTCCCAGCCAGTGTTATTGCTTTTCTTTTCCCATGATTATTCCAAGATTCTGTATTTGTTCCTACTTCCTCTCTCCTTGACCAATGGCCTCACCTCCTTTGATATATCAGAAAAGGTAGCGCTTCTGTGTGGCTTTTTCATGTCATGCAAAGCAGTGTATTTATATTAGATAGCGTGGGTATTCCCTCTGCTTCTGTGATGGAGGATAATTACTAGTGACTGGAGTCACCAGATTAGATTGTAATTGATTTGTCGAAGTGCCTGAGTGAAACTACAGGAAGACAAACAGAACAGTGGGAAAGACAAACAGAACAGTGGGAAAAGAGGGGGAAGAATAAGAAATACAGACTACAGCATGTCCCAACCACTTCTAGGTTATTATTATCATGCATCAAAGAACGAGAAGAAGGATATAGGATGGTCTAAAGACCAACACAACACACCATGATGAAAGGACCAACAACATTTTAAATATGTTCAAATTAAAATATCTTTAAAAAGGTTTCCGCAACACAAACAGAACAACAATGAGTAAAAATCTCTAATTGTGTGCTCTGTCCTGAGACTGTTGTGGTATGGGGTATCTAGGCAGGCTTCTCTGCTTTGTCCACACACACAAACACAGACAATAACACACACACTAGTAACCTGTGTCTGTTTCTCTCATTCTAGCAGACAGGTCTGTTGGCTCCTGGTTGGGACATTTAACCAGTCATGTGGTGATTGAGTTCTTGTCTCAAGTCTTTTCTCTTCTGGCCTTTGTTATTGTCAAGTCTCCTTCAGGAGACAGAGAAGAGAAGCCTTCTAGGCTTGTTCAGACAGATAACATGGTCAGCAGGCTAAGAGAAGATTGAACAGGAAAGGGGGCAGTGATGGTGGGCACAAATATTTACTTGGTCACACTAACACACTTTTGTCCAAAGAGAGAGGTGTCTCTCCATGGTCCATGGATGGGGTAGAAAGAGTGATATGGCTGCCATGGATTGTACAGTTACCTTAACTACTGCTGTACGGGAATCAACCTCCATATTGCTGACACAGTGTGATATTCTATTTGATTTTGAACAGACATGGTCCATCTGTCTTAGTTTGTGATGACTGACAGTCACGTGGTAGAGAGGGAGAACCAATTACAGGGCAGAATGTTGAGTGATTCAAAAAGAAGGGTGGTCATCATCAATCAGAGAAGAGGTGAAGTAGATTCTGCAGAATGTATGTGACTAAACCACAAAATATTTGATAAAGCCACAATGTGTCATCTTGACAGTTGTCTTTGGGTGTGAAACAGACCTACAGTGCATTCGGAAAGTGTTCAGACCCCTTGACGTTTTCCACATTTTGTTACGTTACAGCCTTATTCTAAAATGGATTTAAAAAAATCTACACAAAATACCCCATAATGACAAACCAAAAACAGGTTTTTAGAAATGTTTGCAAATGTATAAAAAATGTAAACTTAAATATTACATTTACATTTACATTTACTCAAGCACCTTTGGCACTGATTACAGCCTCGAGTCTTCTTGGGTAGGATGCTACAAGCTTGGCACACCTGTATTTGGGGAGTTTCTTCCCATTCTTCTCTGCAGATTCTCTCAAGCTCTGTCAGGTTGGATGGGAAGCGTCGCTGCACAGCTATTTTCAGGTCTCTCCAGAGATGTTCAATCGGGTTCAAGTCTGGGCTCTGGCTGGGCCACACAAGGCCATTCAGAGACTTGTCCCGAAGCCACTCCTGTGTTGTCTTGGCTGTGTGCTTTGTGTCGTTGTCCTGTTGGAAGGTGAACCTTCACCCCAGTCTGAGGTCCTGAGCGCTCTGGAGCAGGTTTTCATCAAGGATCTCTTTGTACTTTGCTCCGTTCATCTTTCCCTTGATCCTGACTAGTCTCCCAGTCCCTGAAAAACATCCCCCCCAGCATGATGCTGCCACCACCATGCTTACCCATCGGGATGGTGTCAGGTTTTCTCCAGACGTGACGCTTGGCATTCAGGCCAAAGACTTCAATCTTGATTTCATCAGACCAGAGAATCTTGTTTCTCATGGTCTGAGAGTCCTTTAGGTGCCTTTTGGCAAACTCCAAGCGGGCTGTCATGTGCCTTTTACGGACGAGTGGCTTCAGTCTGGCGACTCTACCATAAAGGCTTGATTGGTGGAGTGCTGCAGAGATGGTTGTCCTTCTGGAAAGTTCTCCCATCTACACTCTGTCAGAGTGACCATCGTGTTCTTGGTCACCTCCCTGACCAAGGCCCTTATCCTCCAATTGCTCAGTTCCAGGAAGAGTCTTGGTGGTTCCAACCTTCTTCAATTCAAGAATGATGGGGGCCACTCATGGCTTGGTTTTTGCTCCACATGCACTGTCAACTGTGGGACCTTATATACTGTAGGCAGGTGTGTGCCTTTCCAAATCATGTCCAATCAATTTAATTTACCACAGGTGGACTCCAATCAAGTTGCAGAAACATCTCAAGAATGATCAATGGAAACAGGATGCACCCGAGCTCAATTTCGAGTCTCATAGCAAAGGGTCTGAATACTTATGTAAATAAGTATTTTTTTAATAAAAATTTTAAAAATCCTGTTTTTGCTTTGTTGTTATGGGGTATTGTGTGTAGATTGTGAGGAAAAACATTAATTTGATCAATTTTAGAATAAGGCTGTAACGTAACAAAATGTGGAAAAAGACAAGGGGTCTGAATACTTTCCAAATGCACTGTTCCTTGCCATTTGAATTTAATTAATGCTATGAAATGCCTGTCTTTAAATCCCATTTGTCAAACACATTTATCTGCATGATTAAATAACCTTCTCATATATATTCATTAGTAGAAACATTACATCCATTCAATTTTCCAAATCTGGTCAAAATAAATACATCATATACAAAGCCCATTGAAACTGTGCTTTTTGTATATTGTGGTGTGAATGCAGCCTAGTCTGCAAAAAACAATATTCTTTGGACATAAACCCATTCGTGTAAACAGCATGTATAGTGTACATGTATGACCATATCATGGGTGTGGACCACTCACTGGCGTTTTTGTAAACTCAATAAAACGTCAACTACTTCAGAGTGCTGAAAGATCTGATAGAATGGTTGTTTGTCCATATTTAACAAATGTTTGTAGTTAACTTTTGTTTTTAGAGGCAAAAATGTTTGTCTAAAGTATCTGTTTGTCAACTCCGGCAGTGGCTTGTCAATTCAACCACTGATATCTAACCTCCTTAAGATCGATGTTTTTGGGCAATATTCTGAAAAAATATTGTAATTACTCTTCTGCAACATATGCTTAAACAATTGAAGAATTTGCTATGCTAGATCTAAGGGAAAATGTTTGCTTTATACATATTGTTTGTATGTTCTAAATCTGGCAGGCCCCGCGAACTGCGCTATGCCACTGTGACCACAGCTGTGTGGAAACAAATGATACTTTTAAACAACCTCTGTTCTGTTGTCTTTCACTGATACCAATGGTTGCTGCAGCAACTGAAGTTAGATTTGCAAGCTAAAATGTATAATTACAATAATACGTAATTTTGAGATATGGTTTTTGTATTGAGCTGCTTGCAAAATAATGAATCAAGATAAATTAAGTCCCATCATAGATTTCCTTGTGAGTAAAATGAAATGTATCCAAGAAGGTAGGCCATGACACTGTCTGCCAAACTGAAATCTTCTTACATTTTTAAAAAACAGGAGGAGACTTACTCTCTTTGAACACGGATAAATACAAAAGGAGAAACGTGACCCTACCAGCATTCTTATCTTTATTTATATTTGTCCTAGATGTCTTGGGCTGATATTGTATTTGATAATACAAGATAGGAATTAGCTTTCTATTTTTGTTCCTTTAAATCTAGAAATAAACACTTTAGAATAGGCTGATAGAAGTTATATCATAAACATCATCAACATTTGGTTTCGTTTTGGTTGACGTTGAGCAAAAACACAAAACAGCTATCTACTGGACATGAAATTGCCTGGTTGAGTGTGTATGACACCGTAAAAAAAAAGCACGTGCGAGCGCATGTGTAGTAGGCGCGCAGAAGAGTGAAAGTGAAGGAAAAAAGTCCTGTTTTTCCTCAGGAAACTAACTCAATTTCCACTTGGCTCCAGACACAACAGTTACTCCAGAATCTGATTTGCGTAGTACGTTTAAAAATAACGGGGTATAAAGGCATGGCCACACATAGGAGGAATTGGGCAGTCCACTCCGCACATGAGCTCCAGATAGGTTATGAGTCTCTGGTTTAAAGATGATTCACACATATCTCTTACTCACAATGTTTTATTTCAAGTAGAAACTCCTAATTGTATGCTTAATGTAGTCTATTTAAAAATATATATATAGCGTGATGGTGCATGGCACTTGAAGCACAACTTTAGCTGTTCAACAAATGTTTCACATATATTTTATGCAGCTGGTCATATCATGTTGAACATAAGACACTATTTGTTACATTTCTCTTTAAACTGTACATTTCCAGGTAAAAAAAAGCGATTCTTTATTATATTTATACAAATACCTAACATATTTGTACAAATCAACCTTGTCATCAGGGTGGCAAGCCTCGCAGCAGATGTTTTAACCACCTGTAATGCTCTATGCGCCAAGCACCTTGATGTGCATAATAATCAAGCCAACGAATGGGCTTGTTTATGTAAAGGTCATTAACACACTTGTACACTAACAGCTTTGTCTACCGTCAAGATTAACACATTGTTTCGATGGCCCTGTTAATGGCACAAGTTCACACATTTCTAATTGTTTAAATGTTAAACAACTAGTGGATCATGTTGAGACAAATTAATGATATTAGGCCTATCCATAGATTGTCAAATCGTTGCAAGAAAATAAGGTCTGTCACAGAGGGGTGAAACGAATCTCTAGAAGTAGCTGGATATTTAATTTTCAAAATAATGCATTCATCAGTTGTTCCACTTAACTCAGTTAGGCCTAGGATTGCTTCTTTTAAAACACTTGAAAATAGGTATTTTTGAGTGGTCTAATTTAGAAGACCAAACTGTCATATTGAAGTTTATAAACGATATTCTCCATTATTTCAGATAAATTATATCAGATAAATTCTCAGATGATTGAACTAATTGCATAGCAGGTTCGCACAGGGTGAGTGTCGCCCCCTTCGGTTATACATGATGGAATCTTATGAAGAGCGGTTGGGTTTGTTTTGGCAAGGTCTCAAAAGTACTTGGTTTTGAGTGGGAAAGCAAAGGGAACTATGATTAAAACGAATATCAATAAATATACATGCAGGACACATCTCCTTATAATATATAATATGGTTAGAATAATATTCTACTATAATCATATTAATACATGGTTATTACATAGTTATTATTATTGATTAATCGTTTAATTGAAATATGAGTGTAGCTTTGCAATTGTTGCAATTGTACAAGTTGTACTTCACAAATCATAATGACAAAATAAACTTGGCTTTGTAAAAATGTAATATCATGGCAGCTTTATCTGCAGTAAAACTTACTGAAAATAGTGAGTGTTTTATGTCCCATACAACCTTTCTTCTATTTAATTAAGCCCAACATGCTATGGCTTTTACTAAATAATATTTTGATATTTTGTAAGACTTTAAAAATGCATTTCGCTCATTCAGACACTGGCATTTGGTGACAATAAAGGACATGTAAAATAGTTGTTAGGCTACCTCAACACTTCACCCTATTGGTCGACAGGTGAGACACCCCCGCAAAGTCCTCCCAGTACTGGGCTATAACAAGCTGGCAGTAGTCATCAGGACTTACATCGTTTGACTTGGATCGCAACCCATCGTATCGTTAGATGTTTTGGGGGTAAATCTGACAGTTTCGTTTGGCTTACTGAATTTGGACAGGAGGAAAAGTTGAAATAGAATAACATTTTGCAATGGCTCTCGCTGATGCGATGCTGCAGTCGATTACTACGTTTTCCAGCAGTCCGACTATGGAGGAGAAGCAGTCTGCGATTTTCCATGTAAGTGCAATTTTTTTCTATGTAATTTCTTCAGCTGAAATTTGCGGAACATTTTTATGTAATTTGGACGATATGTATAGCCTATTACACAAATACAAATATACAACTGTTTTGCAAAGAGGTTCTTGACTGAAACAATGTTTGAATGCCAATTTCGTTTTATTTACATTATAGGACTGGAAAGTTGATGGCTGCCATACCAGCGCAACAGGTGACGATTTGAAATCCCAGATCGAAGTGGAGTTCAGTATTGTTGAATCACCTGCGGTGACCAGAGATGAAGACGACCTGGGGAAATTCTTGGATTTGGAGTTCATTTTATCCAACACCATTGGATCTGAAGGTGGAACCAATAACAATTTATCTTCTCAGCAGTCTTACTCCTACTCACTGCCTGAGTCTCCGGAAAGCTGCAGCACAGGGCACGACAGTGACGGCTCTCAATTTACACCCAATGCATACGGCAGCAGCAACTTCAACACAAGTCCCGGACACAGTCTGGTAGCCGAGCTGCTGACCCCGGAGATGAACTATCATAGCGACACACTGCTAGACTACAGCCTGAAACAGCCTGCCACGGACAGGCCGGAGTATACTGAACTGCATGCCTTGAACACAGCCCCTGCCAATGCAGTGCACTTTCAACTGACTAACTCTCATCCCAGGGGTTATAAAATAAAGACAGAAACCACTGAGCAGTCATGCATGATGGCAGGTGACTTCATGGGAAACATGTATGAACAGAAACACATGCGTTCCATGCACACAGCGTTCGCCCACCATCAACCTACTGCTCAGGGGTTTGCATCTCACGACATGCAACAGAGTGTGTCCCGAGACGGGATGGGGCGCAAAAACTGTCACTTGGCAGAGATTAACTCTCATCACCAGCATTCTCACATGGCACACCCGCAACAGTATACCCCATATCCACCACAGTACGCCAATCACCAAGGTGAGCAACAATACGGGATGTTTAGAGAGCCCATGCGGGTGCACCATCCGTCCATCCCTGGGGTGATTTTGACACCACCATCATCGCCACTTTTGGAGTTCTACGCACCAGAAGATAGCAAACCCAAACGGGGACGCAGGTCTTGGGCGAGAAAACGCACCGCGACGCACAGCTGTGAATTCCCTGGATGTGGGAAGACTTACACCAAGAGTTCCCACCTAAAGGCTCACATGCGAACACACACAGGTAATTATATTTTTCATTTTATATTTTTTTGTTGATATCTGCTATGATGTAAAACATGTTAGCCCCGTTTTTCTAATGATTTTACCCACAACATGTAGCCTAACTGTATTTTCTTTGTTATCCATAGGCGAGAAACCATACCATTGCAATTGGGAAGGCTGCGGGTGGAAATTTGCGAGGTCTGACGAGCTGACGCGTCATTATAGGAAGCACACCGGTCACAGGCCTTTCCAGTGCCACTTGTGCGAGAGGGCATTCTCGCGCTCCGATCACCTTGCGCTGCACATGAAGAGGCACATGTAAAGAGAGAAAGTTGGATCTGACTTTCAACGTTCTATTTTTGTATCATGGCGCTGGACATGACATGTAAATGCTTGTACATATTATCATTCTCTTCTAAATTATGGTAGTACAGTATTTAATTAAGGAAAAGGAGAGCCTTTCTTGCTTGCTCTTCTATTTATGAGTGTTGGTGACTGCTGATGGTTGCTATTTTGGCTTTTGAAATAAAACACTGAACAAGGGCAGGACCCAATATGTCTATACATACTGTACATGTTTATGCCCTATATCACTTAGGCCTGCTGCATCATTTTGATACTTTCACATCAGGTCAGGGTTTTTCCTTTTTTGTTGCTTATTATAAGAAACACCATTATTTGTTCTATGGTTTTCTATAGTTTTTACAATAAAATTATGTACATTTAAAAACGGATCGTTTTTTTCTATTGAATTGTTTGAAAGCTTAGTATGCTTCTCAAAGGGCTCTTAATTAAATCATGCACTAAACATTGCTTTTCAATGTTTTATACATTTTGTTTAAATAATTATGCTAAAGTTGTAAGGAAATATTGTCCGAAAACTGTACTAGATATACTTGAAGTTCTGGGGAAAATATTTTAAAAAGTATACTTGTAAGGGCAATGCATTTTCATTCTTGGACAGCAACAAATTGTTTTTTACTCTGTAAGAGCAATACCTATATTAATTTGCATACTTTAAACTGCATCAAAGCATATATAGTTTTGTAAAATCACCAAGACAAAGTGTTAAAAGAGCTCTGTGTTTTATGAAAATAAAATGATATGGAAATAAATAATTGTTTTTCTTTTTCATTTAACATAGTAGTGTTCACGTTACAGTATCCAACAAAGGTCTGGCCCAGAAATGGATCTAGTATGAGTTCTAACATATTTTTTGTAATAGTAACATGTAATACTTTTATTGAGGCTTCCTAAGACGTGGTGGCCTAAGGAAATACTACAGAACGTGGCCTATACCGTAGATCTAAATGTCTATAATTTACACTTCACAGACAGATTTGCATAGGCATTAAAGTTGTCACAATGTCATATTTTGGTTTACTCATTTTAAATTCAAATATGTTAGAAATATATAAAACAACACCCATGTGTTAAGGATCGGACCCTTTTTTTCCCAATTTTTTCCTAAAATGATATACTCAAATCTAACTGCCTGCAGCTCAGGACCTGAAGCAAGGATATTCATATTATTGATACCATTTGAAAGGAAACACTTTGAAGTTTGTGGAAATGTGAAATTAATGCAAGGGAATATAACATAATAGATCTGGTAAAAGATAATACAAAGAAAAAACATGAATTTTCTTAATTCTATTTTACTTTTTTTTTCATCTTTGAAATGCAAGAGAAAGGCCATTATATGACTTAGGAGTCTAGGCGCAATTTAGAGTTTTCCACTAGATGGCAGCAGTGTATGGGCAAAGTTTTAGACTGATCCAATGAACCATTGCATTACTGTTCAAAACGTTGTATCAAGTCTGCCCAAATGTGCCTAATTGGTCAATTGATACATTTCAAGTACATAACTGTGCACTCTCCTCAAACAATAGCATGGCATTTTTTCACTGTAATAGCTACTGTAAATTGGACAGTGCAGTTAGATTAACAATAATTTAAGCTTTCTGCCCATATCAGACATGTCTATGTCCTGGGAAATGTTCTTGTTACGTACAAGGTCATGCTAATCACATTAGCGGCACGTTAGCTCAACCATCCTGCGAGGGGGACACCGCTCCTATACAAGGAGCCATGCTGATTTAAGCCTATATGTCACGTCTTTGAATTCAAAATGAGGAAATCAAAATATGTGTGGCTCTTTAGACTGATATCTTAGCACTTATTTTTCTAAGAGTGTATCTAGAACCTAAAACGGTTCTTTGGCTGTCCCCATAGGAAAACCCTTTAAAGAACCCTTTTTCATTCCAAGTAGAACCCTTTTGGGTTCTATGTAGAACCCTCTGTGGAAAGGGTTCTACATGCGACCCAAAAGGGTAGTACCTGAAAGCAAAAAGGGTTCTACTTGGAACCAAAAAGGTTTCACCTATGGGGACAGCCAAATAACCCTTTTGGAACCCTTTTTCCAAGAGTGTATTGTCAGCTGAGGGCAGGTTCACATCTTCTCTGAGTAATACTAATAATACTCTATTATACAGCATTTCACGCCAAAATGTTTGTACTTGTTGCCTCAAGAAGTAAGACATAAGACACTTAGTTTCTTTTTTAAATGCCAGCCCCATAAAGTACACTGCTACTGAGTTAACTTCAGTCTATAATCACATTGCAAAGGAAAATGAAGAGATGCCATAGCAACAGTTACGACTATATTTACAGTAATACACTGTAACGACGAGGATTTTTGGGTGCCACTATCATGATTGGCTGAACAGAAGGCGAATGTCGCCCTCTCGTGTTCATTTTACCAACTTCTATTTATTAGGCTACATTTAAAGTGAAAAATGCTTTAAATTATATCACCTTCCTCACGAGGGCAGTCTTGCACCATTACGCTGATTTAACCAAGCAGTAACACCTCCAGAATTCAATTGAGCCAAGTCAAGGCAAGGATATCCCTTCCTTGGTCTTAGTATTCATGAAATGGAGCACAAATTGGGCACAAAATAATCTGAAACACAACCAAAACAAACAGCAAAGTCACAAGCTTGTAAGCATTGTGTGCTAGGAATATGGGACCAAATGTAAATGTTTTCACTACTTTAATACACATACAAGTGAATTTGTCCCAATACTTTTGGTGCCCTTAAATGGGGGGACTATGTAACCAAAAAGTGCTGTAATTGCTAAACTGTTCACCCAGTCTGCACTTTAACCCTTATAGTCATTGTATCATTTCAAATCCAAAGTGCTGGAGTCAGAGCCAAAACAACAAAACATGTGTCACTGTCCCAATACCTTTGGAGCTCACTATATATGGCCTACATTGAGCTGAATAGTACAACTATCTGATATATGGGTGGTTCAACCTGAGTTTCACTTAGCATAGCGTGGGGGACCCAATGTTTACTTGAAATGTGTCCCTTCCTTTTCAACAGATAGGCATCCTAAGTGACTGGGTAACAGGGTTGCTTGTCTATGATTCTTATGTTTGTAGGGAATGAGGGTGTGTATAATCATTTACTGTTTCCCAAGTATAGGCTTAACTATATCTAATCCTTTTGGATAGTTGACTGCGCCATTCATTAACTGTATCATCAAGTAGAAGTATCCATATGGTCATAAATGTTTATTCACATTAGTTCAAATTTTTGTATTATACAGTTATTATACAGTAATAACACATTTTCTAGATTCCAATTATTGACAGTCAAAGCACATGGCAGATTTTAATTCACCTCCAGGCTGTGTAAGGGCTATTTTACCAAGAAGGAGAGTGATGGAGTGCTGCATCAGATGACCTGGCCTCCACAATCCCCCAACCTCAACCAAATTGAGATGGTTTGGGATGAGTCGGACCGCAAAGTGAAGGAAAAGCAGCCAACAAGTGCTCAGCATATGTGGGAACTCCTTCAAGACTGTTGGAAAAGCATTCCAGGTGAAGCTGGTTGAAAGAATGAATGCCATGTGTTCAAAGCTGTCACCAAGGCAAAGGGACGCTTTTTGGATAAAATTCAAATATAAGATATATTTTGATTTGTTTAACACTATTTATGTTACTACATGATTCCATATGTGTTATTTCATAGTTTTGATGTCTTCACTACTTTTCTAAATGTAGAAAAAAATCCAGAAAAACCCTTGCAAATATATGCATCGCTGCAGAATGGTGTGGTAGCCATGCTGGTTAAGTGTGCCTTGAATTCTAAATAAATCACAGACAGTGTCACCAGCAAAGCACCCCCACACCATCACACCTCCTCCATGCTTCACGGTCGGAACCACACATGTGGAGATCATCCGCTCACCTACTCTGCATCTCAGAAAGACACAGCAGTTGGAACCAAAAAACTCAAATGTGGACTCATCAGACCAAAGGACATATTTCCACCGGTCTAATGCCCATTGCTCGTGTTTCTTGGCCCAAGCAAGTCTCTTCTTATTATTGGTGTCCTTTAGTAGTAGTTTCTTTGCTGCAATTCGACAATGAAGGCCTTATTCACACAGTCTTCTCAGACCAGTCGATGTTGAGATGTGTCTGTTACTTGAACTCTGTGAACAATTTTTTTGGGCTGCAATTTCTAAGGCTGGTAACTCTAATGAACTTATCCTCTGCAGCAGAGATAACTCTAGGTCTTCCATTCCTGTGGCGGTCCTGATGAGAGCCAGTTTCATCATAGGACTTGATGGTTTTTGCGACTGCACTTGAAGACACTTGCAAAGTTCTTCAAATGTTCCGGATTGACTGACTTTCATGTCTTAAAGTAATGATGGACTGTTGTTTCTCTTTGCTTATTTGAGCTGGTCTTGCTCTTTTACCAAATAGGGCTATCTTCTGTATAAACCCCCAACCTTTTCACAACACAACTGATTGGCTCAAACGCATTAAGAAAGAAAGAAATTCCACAAATTAACTTTTAACAAGGCACACCTGTTAATTGAAATGCATTCCAGGTGACTACCTCATGAACATGATTGAAAGAATGCCAAGAGTACGCAAAGCTGTCATCGAGGCAAAGGGTGGATATTTGAAGAATTTCTAATATAAAATATATTTTGATTTGTTTAACACCTTTTTGGTTACCACATGATTCCATGTGTTATTTCATAGTTCTGAAGTCTTCACTATTATCCTACAATGTAGAAAATAGTAAAAATAAAGACAAGCCCTTGAATGAATAGGTGTTCTAAAACTTTTGACCGGTAGTGTAACTTGTCTGTATATACGAGAACAAACGGGATTGCCTCGGTGGAGCTCCTGATCGACATGTTTACTTGGTGCATTGACTTGGTTGGAACCTCTCCAGCGGGCTGATAATAAACAATGATTCATTTAAGAATGACTTCGAGTGTCCCTGTGTAGAATTTCCACAACAATTTGATGATTGATTCTGCCTGCGGAGCTTTCCAGTGGGGGTCTGTGAGGAAAACCGGGGGTGGATTTTATGAAGTGTGAGGGAAATTCCCGTCTGACCAAAAGATGACAAGACCCGACCAGACCCTTACTATGAGCTGACCAGGAGGAGACATATCATCCATGAACAATTGAGGGGCATATCTTCTGATTTCAGTAAGTCAATTTAAATGAATTTGTATAAAAATAGAAAATAATAATAATAAAACCAACAAAATTAAAGATATAAATGGAGAAGGGTACCACTAGTCCTAAGTCAAGTAATAGCACAAAGTGAATGTGGAAGTGAGAGTGTGAAAGAGGTGCGTGTCTGAATGGATAGCCCAACCAGTTCTGTTAGCTGAGTTTTTTTATCTATAATGTTATCTACGGTTATTATATATGTATAGGAAGTAGCGGCAAGCTAGTCTTAGGAGAAGGCTAGAGTGAGAGCAGGAGGCCCCACTGACAATTGTCTGTAGGCATTTATAAGAGAAGTGTCTACGTGGTCTGAGAATCACTGGCTAGTCTTAGAGAAGGCTAGAGTGAGGACAGAGAGGCCCCACTGACAATTGTCTGTAGGCATTTATAAGAGAAGTGTCTACGTGGTCGAGAACCACTGGAACCGTTGAAAATATAAACATAAAGATTTATAACGTTATATATGGATTCTGTATGGAGATATTAAATAAGAGAGTATTATTTCTGAATATAAGCTATTCTATATAGAAAGATACATATGGTGTATAGGAAGTAACGACAGGAGAATGGTTGAAGATGCACATGGAGTAATAAGGGAGATTACTGAGTGTGTTTGGGAATAGTACCAAGTGAATGTGGATGTGAAAGTTGTGTGAGTGTGAAAGGACATGTTAAGCTGATTGAAATATGGATATTAAGCAGATTGATTGAAATTTGGGACAGAGGTATGAATAATTGAATAAAAGACGCTTTGACAAGGGCTATAAGTGACACAGTGGGGACATTTGGGACAGAGGTATAAATAATTCAAATGACACGTTTTTGACAATTTCTAATTATTATTACTTCCAGGACTGATGGAATGTCCACAACCATGTTAATCACTGATTCTGTATCTCTCCCGTTGAAAGCCTTCCTGAGGCAGGTGCGCTGTACTATACAGTATATTCATACTCGAATCCAGCTGTTAAGGGAGATCCCAAATTAAGTAAAGCCTGGCCATTTTGTTTGTTTTTACCCTACAATCTTTACCACACACACGCCAGCACTCACACACAACTCTGTAGGGAACACACATCTCTGTAGGGAAAAACCCAATGTAAACATGATGCACAAAATCTTTGAAATGTTTGAAATATCTTTAAATAATGTCAGAGGTACAGGGAAACAAACACTCACTTAATGGGGTTGAATGACCTCTGACATCTGTTCTGACTTCCTGGTGAGGCCTGATCACCCTCACTAGAAAGACTATAGACATTGGGTGAGATTTAAATGGGCTATGTAAAGACTAGATAATTAGGAAGAGGTTTATAATTTCTCAACAGTCCTATGTGTGATTTGGAGCAAGAGAAGGAGAGAGGGAGAGCGCTGCCCCTGAATGAAGGACACCTGTCTCTAGTACTATTCCTTGATTAACCTTATGGGATACAATTAAGTTAAGATTAAGTCATCAAGGGTTGTAATTCATTTTTTTTATTTAACAGGCAGTGCTGTTGTTTTTTGGACGCATGAATCACGATGTGAGTCATGTCCAAAGGGGGAATTACCAGCCCCCTGGGGCCCTTGGGTAAATACATTTTCTTCACATGCCTGCCTGTAAAATAAAAATGTATATGTTGGTAGTGGTTGACAGTTACTCCAAATGGATTGAAGTTTTCCCCACCTCTAGATTTATATGAAGAAGTGTATTGCTGTTGTGTTGTTTGTTTTTGTCTTGTTTCAATATAAATCTCACCAGATTGGGTCTGCTGGATGGTCGGGATTTCTTCTTAAGGATTAGCTCTCTGACTCCCTGATCCTGTAACGCTGCAGCGAGATCACCAAGATAATAGGGGAGCATAATTTGGAGAGAAAAAAAAATTCAACCGTGTGACGTTATTCTCTTCGACATTTGTCTTACAAATCTGTATTAAGAATATTGGTAGTAGTAATAATTTGTCATACAGTGAATAATTTGTCATTTGTCATACAGTAAATAATTTGTCTGTATTTCCTGAATCAGAAATGCCCTAAACTAAACTGTTGTTCTAGTCTGTCCTCTCTCAAGGTTATGGCGAATGTGACCACAGATGGTATCTAGATGCATGGAAGGGATACTTTAGCTGAGAACAGTGTGAACCTCACCCCCTCTAACTGGTTGAAGTAATGTTGAAAATGGCATTCAGTATGGTCCTTCACCACTTCTACCGTGAGACCTGAGTCCGTGCCAGCAACCTGTACACAGCATCCAGTTGAAGCTATCAACTGCATTTTCTCTCATGAGTGCAACATGAGTCCACGTCGAGTGAGCATGGAGAGAGATCCCGTCCACACTTCTCTCATGCTGCTGGTGTACTGGTAGGAAAGTGGACAAAGACAATGGACTGTAAAGGGACAGTGGCGGCTCAGGTGAGAGACATTATCAAGGGCCATCCACGTTGAACATGTGCCATTGGGAGGACGAACTGAAATGCCAGAAGAATGAGTGCCGGGACGGAGGTGGGTGGTCAACTGTGACCGTAATTAATTTAGGCTTATCCAAAATTGTTTATTTGTGACCCGTTTCAGGAAACTAGGCGTATGTCGCGGGTCACTACTTCACAGGAGAGCATTTTGAATGTAAACTTTTTTTAAAATCAAAATGCATTTTTTGGGGCAGAAATGCCTTCTCGAACTTGTGAACTTTCATGTGCCTTAATAACAAACTTGTATGCCATCTTTAAATACAAATACATTTTTTTTAATTACGAGCCCAGTTGGTTTAGCCACAGAAAAAGACAGCAACTTCCCTGTTAGCCATGATTGGCTGAGATAATGAGTGGGCTGGATATGCTGAGAGATGAGTTTGGATTGGTCTGCCATATAGCACGCTTCTAACTATTTGAGCTGGTTAATATGTCTAGGTAATCCTGTCTAATGTGGCTTTAATTTTTTTTTATTCCGATGTAAAAATGCATACGCCTAATGTCAAGTTAAAGTGTACTGTTAGCTAGCTAACGATATGTGTATGCTCTCCACTTTCGGGAGGACCGAGTTTTGAAAATCAGTGGAATTTGAGTATGATAGCTAAGGAGATGGAGAAAACACCTGTCTCCGGATTACATCTTCAAACTAAGGGCAACCATCCGACAGGAGACGTGTCCATCCATGATGTATACGGGTAAGATAGTCTAGCTAGCTACATTTTCAGATATTACACGTTTCTAATTTTGACAGAAAGTGGTTTCATTTCAAGTTAAAGGGTACTGTTAGCTAGCTAACGTTAGCTGGCTTGCTCGCTAGCTAACGTTACGTGTATGGTCTTATTATTTGTATCTCAGAGCCATTTGCTTGACTAGTTATAGCCTAATGTTAGCTAGCCAACATTGAACCTGGTTGGTTAGCTACCTGCAGATTCATGCAGGATAGTAACGTCATGAATTGGGATTATGGTTCATTGAATAGCTAGCTAGCTAGTATCCATTTCATTAGTGTCAAATTTACCAGCTAGCAAGTATCCATTTCATTAGTGTCACTGCAACAACTGTTGACAGACAGGCTAGCTGGTAAATTTGCTCTGGCTATCTACTCCGATTTCAGAGCATGGGTAAAATAGTCTAGCTAACTACATTTTCAGATATTACACATTTCAAATTTTGACATAAAGTATTTTCATTACAAATGAATTTGTACTGTTAGCTAGCTAGCTAACATTAGCTGGCTGGCTCGCTAGCTAACGTTACGTGTATGATCTTTTTATTCGTATCTCAGAGCAATTTGCTTGGCTAGCTATAGCCTAATGTTAGCTAGCTAACATTGAACATGGTTGGTTAGCTACCAGAATTTTTTAAATATATTTTTATAAAATATATATATATATATATATATATATATATATATTGTACTATTATTATGAACAAAACAAATACAAAAACAAAAATATACAAACAAGAGTACATAAACCTAACAGACAGGGGTATTAGATATCGAGATACATTTTCAATTTGTCGAAAAGTTTTATGATACGTATTGCTTTTTTGTTTTTACACTTACTGATAGAATTTAAATATTATTTAGAAATTATCTTAAACAATGTGAAGAGGGGTTTGTTCTCCACCCACTTCATTTTATGGATAAAGAATCTGCCATGAAAAATAAAGTAATTAACAATGAAAGTTAAATCAGCACGCCGAACAAACAATTCCCCACACAGACATGGGGGAAACAGAGGGTTAAACAAACAACAGTAATGAGGGTAAATTAAAACCAGGTGTGATGGAAAACAAGACAAAACAGATGGAAAATGAAAAGTGGATCGGCGATGGCTAGAAGACCGGTGACGTCGACCGCTGAACACCGCCCCGAACAAGGAGAGGAACCGACTTCGGTGGAAGTCGTGACAATAGTACTTTAGACTAGAAATGCATTGAGATACTGATCTGTCATTTCTTTTTTTCTTTTTTTTTCCTTTATTTAACTAGGCAAGTCAGTTAAGAACAAATTCTTATTTACAATGACAGCCTAGGAACAGTGGGTTTACTGCCTTGTTCAGGGGCAGAACAACATATTTTTACCTTGTCAACTCGGGGATTCGATCTTGCAACCTTTCGGTTACTAGTCCAATGCTCTAAACACTAAGCTCCAGCTGACATGTCATTTAAATTTCCATAAATGTAATTGTGTATCGAAGCATATGTGTAACTGTATGAAGCGAAGGTCTTAAGCCATGGTTTTACAAGAAGGATTGTACAACCCAGAATGAAGGGTTCTAATAACCGTTTTCTGTGTTCGTGCAAGTGACTGATTGAACAAATCCTCAATATCAGTATCTGCAATTTGGCAGTACGCCCAGACCCTTGTTTTGAGAATGAAAAATATCTCCGTTTCAAGGTCTCAGCTTAGAGAGAAGAAGCCTTGTGAGGTATTGGTCTGTCACATGCATGACCCAGTATTGGTCGGTCACATGTTAATGATGAATTATGAATGATGACTAAGCTAAATCATGCAACTATAAGCTGTCTGTATATAAGAGAACTAATGGGACTGCCCAGGTGAAACTCCTGATCGACATGTGTACTTGGTGCATTGAGTTGGTTGGAACCTCTCTAGTGCGCTGATAATAAACAATGATTCATTTAAGATTGACTTTGAGTGTCCCTGTGTAGAATTTCCATGACACACCCCTCCCCTAATTGGAGTAAACTAATGACCAACAACAGTTAGGCTTCTACTTCCAGCTTTTACATACTATATACATTTTACAGGCACAATTTATTTTACAATAGTTATCTTTTGTTTGGTTTTACTCCTATCTTTCCCATACCCTCAACCCCTCCCATCTATTTCTAAAGACTATACATTTTGATTTATATTTGCCATATATTTTTAACTGTGCTGTGATCAATTGACTATGACTTTTCAAATCAACCAGTATTGCTATCTGCAGAGTTAGCTCCAGGTAAATGTTGCAATTCTTCCGCCATTTCTGGACCTGCGACCGGGTCCAAAAACTGCAAGTTGAGAGTACCAAAACAAATTATTGAATGATTCTGTCTCTTTGCAGCAAAATCTGTAGAGCTGGGATGGTTGTATCCCCATATATATAACATTTTATTGGTTGCAAGAATTTTGTTAATAATTTAAATAGAAAAAATTTAAGTTTTGAATCTGTCGTTGATTTCCGTATCAGTTTATAAACCATGTGCCATGGAATCTGTACATTGAAAATCTCTTCCCAACTAGTTTGCAGTCTATTTGGCACAGCTGTCAATTTTTGGGGTCCTTAAATGAAACTCATATACTTTTTTATTTATCACAATTTTCTTCAACCAATTTGGTCTTCTATGCAGGGCCCAAAGACAAGTTCCTTACTTTTTCCCCCTTCCACTTGCCTCTTCCATTTTTGCGGTTTTTCTGCAATTAGCTTGTTGTAATTTTGGGTAGAGAAGACATTCCCATATATTTTTGGTAGCTGCATGTGTGACATAAGACAACCACTTAGCCAGATATGTAACTAGCAACTAAATTAGCAAACCAAGTGCACAACTGCAGAGCATTTAGCACATTTTAGACAGATATCTAGCTGGCAAATATTGTTGTGAACTCCATACTGTAACTAGATCAACTGGCATTTACTGCACAAGAGTGAGTGACTCACAAGACTCTCTCAACATTGTGTGCTTGTAAACAAACACCACGTGACTGGGGACTACAGGTAAACTTCATAATGAAAAATGATGTGACAGGTGAAATAAAGAATGCGATCTTCATCTCCTAATGCATTGCACAAGTTGACTGCAGGTATTTACTGAAAAAGTAGCTTCAAATTTTTAAATGTATAAAAAATGTCAAATAAATTGTTTTGCTGGTATTGAAAAACCATACCGTGGCTATTTCCAAATACCCCGGTATACGGAATACAGTGCATTCGGAAAGTGTTCAGACCCCTTGACTTTTTCCACATTTTGTTAGGTTACAGCCATAATACAAAATGGATTCAATAAAAAATAAATGCTCAATCTACACACAATACCCCATAATGGCAAAGTAAAAAAAGTGTTGAAATATTTGCAAATTTATTAAAAATACAAAACAGAAATACCTTATTTACATAAGTATTCATACCTATGCTTGAAACTCGAAATTCAGCTCAGGTGCATCCTGTTTCTATTAATCATCCTTGAGATGTTTCTACAACTTCATTGGAGTCCACCTGTGGTAAATTCAATTGATTGGACACCAAAGATGGCGCCGGAAGAAATGTCAGCCGTTTTACGGGCACCTAACCAATTGTGCTACTATGTGTTCTTTTTTTCGCATTATTTGTAACTTATTTCGTACATAATGTTTCTGCCACCGTATCTTACGGCAAAAAATAGCTTCTGGATATCAGGACAGCAATCACTCACCTTGGATTAGACAAAGATTCTTTCTTCAGCAAGCAAGACGCACAAGATGTACTTCAGTCCCGACAAGGCCGAAATCCCCGTCATTGGCAAGAGAAAGAGACGCAGGTATAGAGGACACAGGGCGGGGTGCCTCGTAAGGATACGCCGACGGCGAGTGGGAAATCTGCCCTTCATATCAATATTACTTGCCAACGTACAATCATTGGACAATAAATTAGATGAGGTACGATCACGAATATCCTACCAACGGGACATCAAAAGCTATTACAGTTTATGTTTCACCGAATCGTGGCTGAATGATGACATGGATAACATTCAGCTGGCGGGACTACGCTGCACCGGCTAGATAGAACAGCACACTCCGGTAAGACTAGGGGGGGGGGCGGTCTGTGTATATTTGTAAACAACAGCTGGTGCACGAAATCTAAGGAAGACTCTAGATTTTGCTTGCCTGAAGTAGAGTATCTCATGATAAGCTGTAGACCACACTATTTGCCAAAAGAGTTTTCATTAAAAAAAATTGTGGCTGTTTATTTACCACCACAGACAGATGCTGGCACTAAGACCGCATTCAGTCAGCTGTATAAGGAAATAAGCAAACAGAAAACCGCTCCCCAAGAGGCGGCGCTCCTAGTGGCCGGGGACTTTAATGCAGGGAACTTAAATCAGTTTTACCAAATTTCTATCAGCATGTTAAATGCGCAACCAAATTAGATCACCTTTACTCCACACACAGAGATGCATACAAAGCTCTCCCTCGCCCTCCATTTGGCAAATCTGACCATAATTCTATCCTCCTGATTCCTGCTTACAAACAAAAATTAAAGCAGGAAGCACCAGTGACTCGGTCTATAAAAAAGTGGTCAGATGAAGCAGATGCTAAACTACAGGACTGTTTTGCTAGCACAGACTGGAATATGTTCCGGGATTCTTCCGATGGCATTGAGGAGTACACCACATCAGTCAATGGCTTTATCAATAAGTGCATTGAGGACATCGTAACCACAGTGACTGTCTGAACATACCCCAACCAGAGGCCATGGATTACAGGCAACATTCGCACTGAGCTAAAGGGTAGAGCTGCCGCTTTCAAGATGCGGGTCTCTAACCCGGAAGCTTATAAGAAATCCTGCTATGCCCTCCGACGAACCAACAAACAGGCAAAGCGCCAATACAGGACTAAGATTGAATAGTACTACACCGGCTCCGATGCTCGTGGAATGTGACAGCACCTGCAAACTATTACAGACTACAAAGGGAAGCACAGCCGCGAGCTGCCCAGTGACACGAGCCTACCAGATGAGCTAAATCACTTCTATGCTCGCATAGAGGCATGCATTAGAGATCATCAGCTGTTCCGGACGATTGCGTGATCACGCTCTTTGTAGCTGACGTGAGTAAGACCTTTAAACAGGTCAACATTCACAAGGCCAGATGGATTACCAGGACGTGTGCTCCAGGCATGTGCTGACCAACTGGCAGGTGTCTTCACTGACATTTTCAACATGTCCCTGATTGAGTCTGTAATACCAACATGTTTCAAGCAGACCACCATAGTCCCTGTGCCCAAGAAGGTAAGGTAAGCTGCCTAAATGACTACAGGCCCGTAGCACTCACGTCTGTAACCATGAAGTGCTTTGAAAGGATGGTAATGGCTCACATTAACACCATTATCCCAGAAACCCTAGACCCACTCCAATTTGCATACCGCCCAAACAGATCCACAGATGATGCAATCTCTATTGCAGTCCACACTGCCCTTTCCCACCAGGACAAAAGGAACACCTACGTGAGAATGCTGTTCATTGACTACAGCTCAGCCTTCAACACCATAGTGCCCACAACGCTCATCACTAAGCTAAGGATCCTGGGACTAAAAACCTCCCTCTGCAACTGGATCCTGGACATCCTGATGGCCCCCAGGTGGTGAGGGTAGGTAGCAACACATCTGCCACGCTGATCCTCAACACTGGAGCCCCTCAGGGGTGCGTGCTCAGTCCCCTCCTGTACTCCTTGTTCACCCATGACTGCTTGGTCAGGCACGAATCCAACACCATCATTAAGTTTGCAGACGACACAACAGTGATAGGCCTGATCACCGACAATGACGAGACAGCCTATAGGGAGGAGGTCAGAGACTTGGCCGGGTGGTGCAAGAATAACAACCTATCCATCAACGTAATCAAGACAAAGGAGATGATTGTGGACTACAGGAAAAGGAGGACCGAGCACGCTCCCATTCTCGTTGATGGGGCTGTAGTGGAGCAGGTTGAGAGCTTCAAGTTCCTTGGTGTCCACATCACCAACAAACTAGAATGGTCCAAACACACCAGGACAGTCGTGAAGAGGGCACGACAAAACCTATTCCCCCTCAGGAGACTGAAAAGATCCTAGGATCCTACAGCTGCACCATCGAAAGCATCCTGACTGGTTGCATCACTGCCTGGTATGACAACTGCTCTGCCTCCAACTGCAAGCCTCTACAGAGGGGAGTTCATACGGCCCAGTACATCACTGGGGCTAAGCTGCCCGCCGTCCAGGACCTCTACACCAGGCGGTGGCCCTAAAAATTGTCAAAGACCCAGCCACCCCAGTCATAGCCTGTTCTCTCTGCTACCGCATGGCAAGCGGTACCGGAGCGGCAAGTCTAGGAACCAAAGGCTTCTCAACAGCTTTTACCCCAAAGCCATAAGACTCCTGAACAGGTAATCAAATGGCTATCTGGACTATTTGCATTGTGTCCTGCCACCCCCGCCAACCCCTCTTTTACGCTGCTGCTACTCTCTGTTTATCATCTATGCATAGTCACTTTAACTATGCATTCATGTACAGATTACCTCAATTAGCCTGACTAGCCGGTGCCCCCGCACATTGACTCTGTACCGGTACCACCTGTATACAGCCTCTCTACTGTTATTTTCACTGTCGTTTTACTGTATTTTTTATTTCTTTACTTACATATTGTTTACCTAATACCTATTTTTTACTTACAAATTGCACTGTTGGTTAGGGCTTGTAAGTAATCATTTCGTTGTAAGGGTTACACCTGTTGTATTTGGCGCACGTGACATATAAACTTTGATTTGATTTGAATTGGAAAGGCACACACCTGTCTATATAAGGTCTCACAGTTGACAGTGCATGCCAGATGAAAAACCAAGGCATGAGGTTGAAGGAATTGTCCTTAGAGCTCCGAGACAGGATTGTGTAGAGGCACAGATCTGGGGAAGGGTACCAAAACATTTCTGCAGCATTGAAGGTTCCCAAGAACACAGTGGCCTCCACTCAGTTTGGAATCACCAAGACTCTTCCTAAAGCTGGCTGCCGGGCAAAACTGATCAATCGGGGGAGAAGGGCCTTGGTCAGGGAGGTGACCAAGAACCCGATGGTTACCCTGACAGAGCTCCTGAGTTCCTCTTTGGAGACAGGAGAACCTTCAAGAAGAACAACCACCTCTGAAGCACTCCACCAATCAGGCCTTTATGGTAGAGTGGCCAGACGGAAGCTCCTCAAAGGCACATGACAGCCCACTTGGAATTTGCCAAAATGCACCTAAAGACTCTCAGACCATGAGCAACAAGACTGGTCTGATGAAACCAAGATTGAACTCTTTGGCCTGAATGCCAAGCGTCACATTTGGAGGAAACCTGGCAAAAAATATATTTTTTAGTCAGGATCGAGGCAAAGATGAACGGAGCAAAGTACTGAGAGTTCCTTGATGAAAACCTGCTCCAGAGCACTCAGGACCTCAGACTTGGGCGAAGATTCACCTTCCAACAGAACACTGACCCTAAGCACACAGCCAAGACAACACAGGAGTGGCTTCAGGACAAGTCTCTGAATGACTTTGAGTGGCCCAGCCGGAGCCCGGACTTGAACCTGATCGAACAACCATGCCATTCCAATCACATAAACTGGGAAAATAAACAAAAATACAAAACACTGCGGAATATAAAGTTGACAGAACGATGTGCTTATTTTATGAGTAAAATTAAGAAAATGTTCCCAAAACTGTAGGCGGAGATCCTCCCGAAGCTTAGAGTCCATCTCCACCAGTGGCGAACCTTGACTATTGGAGCAAGGCCCTCAGTTGCGGAAAAAGATCTGACGCCATACATAAAGATAGAGAACTTGGATGCCTGTGTATACAGAGCATGACTTGAGACCTTTCTTTTGCAGACCTACATAGGAGAAGCAATTATTTGATGACAAGAGTCAAACGGTCCTAAGCCACGCCTCGGCTGTGGCTCACAGAAGCAGCATACGTACACAATTTTTGCAAATATCGATAGCAGGAACCACGTTAGAAGAAAATACGGTTGCGTTGTTTCAAAGAAACATTTGCCAAAACAAACAGTCACTCAAATTGTGGCGGAATAAATTCAACCACACAACTACTCACATTGTTTCAAGACCACGGACAGTATATGCTGTCAGAGAGAAAAAAGTTACACTCTATTTGATGTTCTATCTCCAGCATGCAACAATAACAAAATGCACCACAACACGAATTAAAAAATATATATATTTTACCAGGCAAGTCAGTTAAGAACAAATTCTTATTTTCAATGAAGGCCTAGGAACAGTGGGTTAACTGCCTGTTCAGGGGCAGAACGACAGATTAGTACCTTGTCAGCTAGGGGATTTGAACTTGCAACCTTTCAGTTACTAGTCCAACAGTCTAAACACTAGGCTACCCTGTCACCCTATGCACCCAGTACTTCCAATTGCAATGTCATTACCTTTGTTTTTACCACACAACTAGTGATCTAAAGTTGAAATAATATTTTAAACATTGTATTCAAAATGATATGAATGAGATAGCAACAAAAAGCAAGCTGTAGATGAAAACAAAAAGTCCACTCACTATTATGATTATAATTTAAAAACTAAGTCCATTCTCCTGTCCTTCTTTATGAAATGGGCAATGGCAGGTTCATATAGCTTGTCTTTTGACTTAAAATTTTTAAGTTCTTTTTCGATTGAGATCAAAGCCAGGGTTGACAGTCGGGCCTGTCCAGTGGTGTTCCTGGAATATGTCTTGATCCTTTTTAGTGCAGAAAATGTTCTTTCTACTGATGCAGTGGACACTGAAATTGTCAAAACTAGACAGGTAAGCAGATACAATTGGTGTATACTATAAATTTGTCTCTTCTGCTGGAGAAAGTGGAGCAGATCAGCCGGACTCGTACCCTCATAGTCAGACATTGAGTACATAACGGTGAGTTCTGTTTTAAGCTGCGGCAAATCAAAATTAGGGCCATAACTTTCCTTGAGACTTGAGAACGCAGCGTTTGGAAAGTTTGCCGTTTCCCTATATATTGGGAACTTTTGTGGGTCAAGGAGTGCAAGGAACATGAGCCTTTCATGGTCATTGAACCTGTTTCTTAGCTGAGTAACAATGTTGTCGATGATCGCACTGTGTGGCTGTTGGTACTGCCCGCAAACGTCTCCTTGCATATGTATCCTTGGAACTCCAGTCTCACTCAGTGTCCTCGTAGATGGAATCCAATTTTCCTTTTTCCATCTCTGTGGTGTTCCAGAAGTCGTCCACCCTGGACAAGCAGAACTGCATGTCAACTTCCTGTTCTGCACGTCGGAGTATGCAAATATGGAGTAGAACGCGGATAGCAGGAAGCAGAACTCAAAGCTTGTCAGGTGCATCATGTATCCATCTGCGCAGTGAACAGTGTCTTCATCAGAGTCATCATGATTTTATTTTTTTAATTTTTTTATTTAACCTTTATTTAACCAGGTAGGCAAGTTGAGAACAAGTTCTCATTTACAACTGCGGCCTGGCCAAGATAAAGCAAAGCAGTGATGGTCCACTATGTATTCAAAGAGTTCAATGAGTTCCACCATTTTTCCTACAAAGTGCAAACTAAGGGTGAGGAGAAGTTCCATTGTGTTGGCGCCACTCTGGGTAGTCTTCGCTGGCATATTTCGTCCATTAATTTTGTTCGTTTGACAAATCTTGAGAAAAACGCTGCGAGAAAAAATCTTGCATTCTTTTAGTTTACCAGCACCTTGTGACATCACCAGATTAAGAGTGTGTGCATAGCAATGAATGAACAGAGTTTGCGAGATAGTTTCTTTCACCTTGGCTTGTACTCCGTTTGTACCAGAGGCCATGCCTGGGGCCCATCATAACACTGTGCCACAACTTTGGCGGTGCATTCACACTCCTCTAAAAAGCTGATAATTCGGGCAGCAACGGCTTCTGCCCATTTATCCTCAGTTACATCCTCAAATTTGAAAAACCTTTCCTTCACACCACATCAGTAGTGTAATGCAACACATAAGACATTTGGGCTACATTGCTGATGTCTGTCGTCTCGTCAACCATGATGGTTACAAAGGGGGTTTTCTTCAATTCTTCCTTCAAGACATCTGTCATTACATTTGCGACCGCGTGTATCAGGTCATTTTGGATTTAGCTGGAAATGCCTGTGAACACAGTAGCCGTAGCCAAATGGCAGTTTAACGTGATGTCATACTCAGCCAAGAAATCAAGTATTTCCAAGTAGTTTCCCTCATTAGCTGATTCTTTACCCTCATCATGTCCTCTGATTGATAAATCTTGCTTGCCTAAAAACACAACTGTATGAATAAGGTGCTTTAGAGTCTCCCTGTTGTGCCTGACTTTATCATTGTGAGCAAGTGTCTCATTGCGCCACTGCTCGTTAAGAAGAAGGTCTACTCTTGTTTCCCCAAATGTTTTTAGACTCACTGAAGCTCGCAGGAGTGAAGTTGAGTTTTGGTGTCGAAGTGCTGACTTTGTCAAACAGGCTAAATCTTTGAAACCAGTTGTCCAGGTTGAGCTATTATCGGTGCTGAAGAGTTGGCAACACCAAAAGTAAAGCTTTTTTGTCAGCTCACAGCCGGTTATCCACGGATATCGCTCATAATTATTAACTTGAAAATGCCTTTCAAAACTCTTTCCTCGTTGCACCAAATCAGGCAGTGCAGGAGTTGGTCTCCCGGTCTGTACAAGATTTAACTTTTCATTAAAAGTTAGTCTTGAAAAGGGCAATGCTAACAATTTAGCCACCACATCGTCCTCGATTACTCTCTCTGCAGTTTCCATCGCCATCGTTACATACTAGGCTCAAGCGTGAGAAAACAAGATAAGGCTGGCTATTGGCTCTGAATAAGTGATGTATACTTAGGCCCTCTAGAGGACCTTGAGGCATCATACAATTGTTCCAGCTATTACAAGACAATGATTGGTTGATTCTACTGTCATTCCAAAATACTGCTTTAATTGAAGTCAATGTCGTTGGCTGTTGCCTTCTATTCAAAGCCTGAGGGCCTAGCCAATGAGCGTTGAGCCCAGCTAGATTATTTCTACCAAGAGACGACCAAAGAAAAATTCTGATTGGATATTTTTTTCTCGTGGATATTAACCCTTCTTTTTCCAACACAAACTGAATAAATTCAATAGGATGATCATTACAATTAAGACAAAATTACAAATTATACTATATAAAAATATATACAGATTTATAGGGCGGCAGGTAGACTAGTAACCGAAAGGTTGCAAGATTGAATCCCCGAGCTGACAAGGTACAAATCTGTCATTCTGCCCCTGAACAAGGCATTTGTTCTTAACTGACTTGCCTAGTTATATAAAGGTAAAAAAAAATAGTATCTATCCTTAGACTCTCTCTGAGGGCATAGAGGACCCAGACGGTTCCTCACTGCTCTCACCCAATGTCAAAATGGGGTAATTGCAGGAAATTTGCTGTAAAACAGAGATCTTTTTATATCCCTTCCCCTTTGCAAATTAGTAGGTACAATCGCTGAAAACTTGCTTTAAATGGCAACATTTTCTTTATGCCACATGGCAAAATGTGTTGAATTGCATAAAATGAAATGTTCCCCACCTTCAAATGTTTTGCAGCTAGGTGGAGGGCACCCCAACCAAATCCCACTTACGGCCCCCCAAAAGGCAAGAGCAAGACCTGGAACGAAGCAAAGATGCATTTTATAAGTATTACAACAGGGAACAGGGCCCAGGTAATACAATGGGAAGCCTCCCTCTCTCCCCAGACTGTATTGTCGAAACTTGCCACTATGCAGCGCACTGCCTTCTTTGAAATCCCCCACGACTCAGCCTCCCGCCTGTTTTAACAACGAGGTAAAGCATTATCCATCGCTGAATTAGATTTCATCCTTTAGCCTACTCATTTTGTTAACCTCTTTTTCTGAATGAAATAGCTGTCTCTCTTCAATGACATGTGGATGCCATCATCATCATTTGAACACCACACCTGTCTCTCTCCACTGACATTGGCAAAGACACATCCTGTGAATGATACATACATACATTGTAGACAGCTCTTAGATTTAATATTATCCTGAGACTGTCATTAGCGTTTCTCATTCCATGATATAGGATGGCTAAATTACAATGCATAGTAGGCTATTGCATAAGGGTTTCTGTTTCTTGCAGCCCGATTTAACACACAAAGGAGCTATTGCGTTCTCAGCATGTGCACGCACGCAGGTTACAAAAGCATGTCAGAAAAGCTACATTACCCAAAGTGTGATCATCATGAATGATAGTAGGCTATCGCTTATCATCATCATTTGTTGGGGAGGGAGGGGGAGGGAGGGGGCGACGACGACAAGCTTAGCCTAGGCTACTTTGTGTTCATTTACACCACAGGACAAGACAGGTCGGTGAAGAACAAGGTAGCTTACTAGAAATTGAGTCTTGGATGGGACTTTGATTAAACAGGTTGTGGCGGCCATATAGATCATATTAAATGAATCATTTTAATTATCCTATTAGTATTATATGTAGGTGGCAAGATCAATGTACGTGTAGCAGCTCATAATTCTAGACTCCCCTTGTGGGCGTAGCAAATAATTGAGAAAAAAAAGGCGGTGCACCTTTTTTCAAGAGTGACAGAAACTCCGCGAAGAGGAAGACTCCAGACAAGGTGATGCAACTCCGACAATTTCGAATTGACACAACCTGCCACCAGATCTATACGACACCACGCTATGGTAAGCAATCAATGACACAAAACATTGCAATAAGATGATCATACATTATTATAGCTAGCTTTCTTGGTACGTGCAGTAGTTTGAATAGGAGCATCAGTCAACTTTATTGTTAACCCACAGTAAAGACAAGGGAACGTAACTTAGGCTAGCCATGTGTGGATGCTGAAATATATGATTTTTGCCTTGACTTTACTAAAGTTAATTAAAATTAGCTTGCTAGTTAGTTGTTTACTCCGAGAATGATACATATTTGGTAAGAAGGATGAGATAAAAAGCAATTTCAACGCTAGCCCATACAGTGTTAACCTGTTATAACTGGAGTGAATACGCTATCTGCAACTGGCTGTACTTGCTATTTGTAATATCACCGTTACTTCTTTTTGAATAAACTCATGCTACAGTTGTGCCTTGGTTACTGATATTTAACACCAATTTCAACATTGCTACTCAACACGTGGCAGTGTCAGATAACGTTAACGGTAGGCTACTTCCCCAGTTGTTGTTATGACATCATGGAATGGATATGTTGACGATTCTCACAGCGTATTTTAACAGACATTAGATGCTGTGAGAATCATCAACATATCAATTCAATGATGGCAGGGCTTCATAAATATAGAAGAAGTCTCTGTGGTTTCATAAATGAACGTTGGACGTTTCTCAACAAGTTAACTTAGCTTATGAAGTCAACAAATATTAAAGGCACATTCTGCCATTTCAACATCCTGACTGTTTGGTAAACTGAGGGATGGGGCTTGGTCAGCCTGGGGAAATAGCGTAGCTCATCATCCTATAATTCATAGATCAAGCTGGTGTTATTAGACATATTTCAGGGCCTGTTTGTTTACACTCAAATTATAGGAAAACATAAACAATGGACTAACAGAGCCTGAGATCTTCCGTTATGATAAGATGATAGTTATATAAAGCATGAGACATTTGTAGGTTATATTTAACTAATTTCACCCATTATAATCAATGCGTATCATTCCATGCGACTGCTGTAAATATTGGACTGTAGCTTTAACTTAACACCTGTAATCCCAATGAACATCTGTGGATTTCCCTTATTTAATGTGTTTGTTAGTAACAATAACCTTTGGTTATTGTCAGTTGTTGTCTATAACCATACTCATTCTGATGCTTGTGTAAAAGCTGGGAAATAGGCTATGTCTTTAAAAGTCTTGTGAGATTTTCCAATGGCCAAACAATTATTTGGTTTATTCGTTTCTGAGTGACTGTTATAGTTATTAGTGACAGTGTGATTTTTCAAAAGGCCTATTTCTTCCGGGTTGCTGCTGTGAAGTGGTGCTAACCACAGAGGTCAATGTTGCCATTGCAAATGTGATGGTTTTAATGGTGTATTGTTACCTGTCTCAGTATTTCAGCAGGTTGGACCGAAAACAGTTTAAAATAATATTATGCATTCATGTCCGTTTTATGTATAGTATGAGTTTTTTCTTTCTTCATATTCTAAAAATAGGGTACTTTGTCAGGTACAGGTATGTAAACTACTACTATGGCTTGTGAAGTCATCTAGGTTTCCTTCATTTGAATATCCACCCTAAACGTCACCTTGTTTATGAGGATTATTTTCCAAACGTCAAAAATACTCTACATAAAAAATGTGTAGTAGCCTAGTATAACTGCTACTATGGTTTGGGGATTTTTTTTACATTCATCACTTACACTGAGTGTACAAAACATTAGGAACACCTTCCTAATATTGAGTTGCACCCCCTTTTGCCCTCAGATCAGCCTCAATTCGCCGGGGCATGGAAAGAGTTCCACAGGGATGCTGGCACATGTTGACTCCAATGCTTCACACAGTTGTGTCAAGTTGGCTCAATGTCCTTTGGGTGGTGGACTGTTCTTGATACACGCTGTTGAGTGTGAAAACCCCAGCAGTGTTACAGTTCTTGACTCACTCAAACCAGTACACCTGGCACCTACTAGCATACCCCTTTCAAAGGAACTTAAATATTTTGTCTTGCCCATTCACCCTCTGAATGGCACACATACACAATCCATGTCTCAATTGTCAGGTGTTCCTAATGTTTTGGTCCAATTAGAATTTTTGTTTTAACTGTTTGGACTAATGATTAGCCTACAGCCATGGGGTGTATTCATTACGGAAACCGCTTAAGAACCAAACTGACGCAAACGGAACGAAACGAGACCTACCTGAATTTGTCTAATAGAAACTCCTCCTTGCGTTTTTCATTTGGAGTAAACATTTTGTAACAAAATGTTTTGCAACAGGCTAAACGTTTTGCCACAGAATCGGCATAAAGAAGGATTTTTCAGCCTTGAGACAATTGAGACATGGATGTGTGCCATTGAGGGTTAATGGGCAAGACAAAAGATTTAAGAGCCTTTGAACGGGTTATGGTAGTAGGTGCCAGGCGCACTGGTTTGTGTCAAGAACTGAAACACTGAACTTTTACACTGAACTTTTTAACTTTTTAACACTCAACAGTTTCCCATGTGTATCAAGAATGGTCCACCACCCAAAGGACATCCAGCCAACTTGACAACTGTGGGAGGCATTGGAGTTAACATGGGCCAGCATCCCTGTGGAACGCTTTCGAAACCTTGTAGAGTCAATGCCCCAACGAATTGAGGCTATTCTGAGGGCAAAATGAGGGGTGTACCTCAATATTAGGAGGGTGTTCTTAATATTTTGTACACTGTGTATAAGCCTAGATCAAAGGCATGTGTGGTAGGCCTAGTAATCTTGTAAAACATAAATGTGACTTGCTTCAGTAGTCACACTTTAAATATTGTACAACTTATTGCTGACTTTTTATTCTTTAGAATTATATTTTTCATACACCTTCTACGTGCCCTAAAGACAAACCTAAATGTCATTTCTCAACAGAAAAGGGAACTAAATGAGTCACTTAGACAACCAAACCAAAACAGAAGGGGTTTCAAACAGGTTCTTATGGTTTTCAAAACCCATGGTTTTCACAACCTGAAAGTTGGCAAAGCAACCAGGAAAATGGTAATAGGACACCCGCCATGGTTTCCCACTAGATTTGCCTCAGAAAAGTAGTGATATGTTTGATAACGGAGCGTCGAGTCATGCGCCGAAATCGCTAAGCAGCTAACTTCGAAGCAGTGTGCCGATGCGTGTATCACTTTATCAGAAGTAAGTCATTAATGACCTACATATTTATTGCTGACCAGCAGATGTCACTAATGTGCATTGTGAACAGATAGTGACGCTCAGAGTAATGAACCGTTTTCTGGCAGTTTGGTGAAAGCGCTGAAGCTTTTAGAAAGCCTCGGTTTCTCATCACTACTAAAGTAAAAACCTACACAAAATTAGGATAGGGAGTTACAAAGAATATTGACCAAAGTAAACAGGGAAAACCACCAGATTCAGGCTTTGTTTGGCTACCTAAAGTGGAAGTGAGGTGTGGTTAACTCAACTTCTCCTCTCCAACTGATGCACTGGGCCAGCAGGTCTGAAATACCAGCTGGGGCAGCACAAGTGAAACACATCCTCACTAATGAGATGACTCTCTGGGCCAGCACAGGTCAAACACATCCTGACTAACGAGGTGACTCCAATCAATGCGTGCCACCCCTAATCTGGACGTATCCAAAACCAACCTCAAAATGGAGAGAAAAAACTAATCCTGTAACACGCCGTTTAAGATAGAAACACCATTCAAACTTTAAAATATGCAGACCGGTCTGGAATAGGTTGCTTGTATACAGCTGTTTGGTAACATTTATACTTTTTATACAATTGTCTTCCAAAACAAAAAAGTAATCCACTTTAATGGGATTTCTTCAACATTCTTAAGCTTCCATACTCCGAGTGGGTATTCACAATTTACCCAAACACGGGGGAGTTGTCATAGACCGCCAGCAAAAAAACGTTTTAAATGTTGCTTACGAGTACATTCCAAGTGTTATTAGACGTATGTACAGGATACACATAGTATACACCGTCCAATTAAATACTTAATTGCTGGTTCCTTCTCGACAATACAACAACAATAAGAAATATTAAAAGATAAGAATACAGAGAAAGTAAATGGCTCAGTAGAAGATAAACATTTTAGCATAAGTATAAGACAGGAAGGCACAATTTATAGTACAATATATCAGGGAAGGGGGAATTTCACACTACTTTTGGATTATAATTGGATTGTAAGGTTCATATGAATGTCCTGATTAATATAATGTGTGCGTGTGTGTGTCATCGTCGCAAATCAACTGCATTATACTTTTAAAAAAAAACACTTCAACCAGTAACATGGCTCTTTGTCTAGCTTTCCCTCAGCATGTCAATGAGCGTTAGCATTTTAGCTAACAACTGCTATTTTGCAACGATCACAATCAAATATAATTAGACCGTTCAAGCAATAATCAAAACAATGTTGTAAGTGTATGAGAATCTCACAAAAGTGTTTTTGTTTAGAAGTAGTTACTCCATAAATCTAGTCAAAATTGAATGGGTGCAGATGGCGAACAGAATTTGTTTTCCCCACAGTGGCCGTTGTACTTGTTTATGACGTGAATAGCGACTCAGACCATTGTTAAGAACTCCCATTCTAAAACTGACTTACAACATTGTATTCACTGTAAACAATGTGACTTTTGATACAAACAGCTACTTTGACCACTTTCCAAACAAGTATGAAATCTTAGTCTACATCTCTGCTATTTGAATCTGAAATGAATCTGAACAAAAATATATTCTACCAATCAAACGATACAACTGTTCTAGTAACTGCGTCAACTACTTTTTTCTGTCAAATTTGACTAACAACTAAACATTTTACCAAATTTGACCATCTTCAAACAATAAATGTTGAATGTCAAGAGGAACCCTAGTTAGTGGTTGTTGACTGATATAAGTATCACAGCTAGCTAAGCTGCTAACAATCACCGATAGCTGGCTAGCTAGTTGCTTGCTAACAACAAAAATATCAGGAATAGTGACAAAGCAATGGACAGAAATGTTTGTGAAATAATCAGTCTGCATTTATTGCTATTATAGTAAAGAGCCCTAGTAGTTCCATCATGTCTTTCCAAATCCTAAATCCTTCCATCCCATCAGCATGGGTAAACAAGGCAAGCATGCCCTGCCCCCAAGTGGGGTAGCTAATTTGAATATCTAAGTGTATGCGCGTCTCATTGACTGAACTGGCAAATTGCAACATTTGGTTAAAAATAAGGCCCAGGTTGCTTGCCCATATCGTGCAGCCGTATGTGGCAGTGTGGAAATGATCTCAAATGCAGAAATTGATGAAAATTATGACTTTTGAATCGAATTGAACAGTATAAAACAATTCGAATGGAAAAAGACCCATTGAAATCACTTACAATGTACAGTTGAAGTTGGAAGTTTACATACACCTTAGCCAAATAAATTTAAACTCAGTTTTTCACAGTTCCTGACATTTAATTCTAGTAAAAATTCCATGTCTTAGGTCAGTTAGGATCACCTCTATATTTTAAGAATGTGAAATGTCAGAATAAGAGTTGAGAGAATAGTTTATTACAGATTTTCTCTCTCATCACATTCCCAGTGGGTCAGAAGTTTACAAACACTCAATTAGTATTTGGTAGCATTGCCTTTAAATTGTTTAACTTGGGTCAAACATTTTGGGTAGCCTTCCACACGCTTCCCACAATAAGTTGGGTGAACTTTGGCCCATTCCTCCTGACAGAGCTGGTGTAACTGAGCCAGGTTTGTAGGCCTCCTTGCTCGCACACACCTTTTCAGTTCTGCCCACAAATGTTCTATAGGATTGAGGTCGGGGCTTTGTGATGGCCACTCCAATACCTTGACTTTGTTGTCCTTAAGCCATTTTGACACAACTTTGGAAGTATGCTTGGGGTCATTGTCCATTTGGAAGACCATTTGCGACTAAGCTTTAACTTCCTGACTGATGTCTTGAGATGTTGCTTCAATATATCCACATACATTTCCTTCCTCATGATGCCATCTATTTTGTGAAGTGCACCAGTCCCTCCTGCAGCAAAGCACCCCCACAACAACCCCCCTGTGTTTCACGGTTGGGATGGTGTTCTTTGGCTTGCAAGCCCCCCCCTTTTTCCTCCAAATTTAACGATGGTCATTATGGCCAAACAGTTCTATTTTTCTTTCTTCAGACCAGAAGACATTTCTCCAAAAAGTACGATCTTTGTCCCCATGTGCAGTTGCAAACAGTAGTCTGGCTTTTTTATGGCGGTTTTGGAGCAGTGGCTTCTTTCTTGCTGAGCGGCCTTTCAGGTTATGTCGATATAGGACTCGTTTTACTGTGGATATAGATACTTTTGTACCTGTTTCCTCCAGCATCTTCACAAGGTCCTTTGCTGTTGTTCTGGGATTGATTTGCACTTTTCGCACCAAAGTACGTTCGTCTCTAGGAGACAGAACACATCTTCTTCCTGAGCGGTATGACGGCTGCGTGTTTATACTTGTGTACTATTGTTTGTACAGATGAACGTGGTACCTTCAGGCGTTTGGAAATTGCTCGCAAGGATGAACCAGACTTGTGGAGGTCTACAATTTTTTTTCTGAGGTCTTGGCCGATTTATTTAGATTTTCCCGTGATGTCAAGCAAAGAGGCACTGAGTTTGAAGGTAAGCCTTGAAATACATCCACAGGTACACCTCCAATTAACTCAAATTATGTCAATTAGCCTATCAGAAGCTTCTAAAGCCATGACATCATTTTCTGGAATTTTCCAAGCTGTTTAAAGGCACAGTCAACTTAGTGTTTGTAAACTTCTGACCCACTGGAATTGTGATACGATGAATTATAAGTGAAATAATCTGTCTGTAAACAATTGTTGGAAAAATTACTTGTGTCATGCACAAAGTAGATGTCCTATCCGACTTGCCAAAACTATAGTTTGTTAACAAGACATTTGTGGAGTGGTTGAAAAACAAGTTTTAATGACTCCAACCTAAGTGTATGTAAACTTCTGACTTCAACTGTAGAGACAGCTGTGATAGGCATGAAGATGAAATTGACCACCATTCGAAAATTGAAACACATGCATGACAACTTGTCCTTAGCCTAACGAACAACCTGTCCATAGCCTAATGATCAACCTGTCCATTGCCTATTGATCAATCTGTCCATAGCCTATTGATCAACCTGTCCATAGCCTATTGATCAACCTGTCCATAGCCTATTGATCAACCTGTCCATAGCCTATTGATCAACCTGTCCATAGCTTATTGATCAACCTTGTCCATAGCTTATTGATCAACCTGTCCATAGCCTAATGATCAACCTGTCCATAGCCTAATGATCAACCTGTCCATAGCCTATTGATCAACCTGTCCATAGCCTATTGATCAAACTGTCCATAGCCTATTGATCAACCTTGTCCATAGCCTATTGATCAACCTTGTCCATAGCCTATTGATCAACCTGTCCATAGCCTATTGATCAACCTTGTCCATAGCCTGTTGATCAACCTGTCCATAGCCTATTGATCAACCTGTCCATAGCCTAGTGATCAACCTGTCCATAGCCTAATGATCAACCTGTCCATAGCCTATTGATCAACCTGTCCATAGCCTATTGATCAACGTGTCCATAGCCTATTGATCAACGTGTCCATAGCCTATTGATCAACGTGTCCATAGCCTATTGATCAACGTGTCCATAGCCTAATGATCAACCTGTCCATAGCCTATTGATCAGCCATTGATTTTAGTGAAGCAATGGGTGGTAATGTTGACGCTACATTTTCATTTGAGGGATTTATCTAAATCTGTGCAACCACTTACTGATAAGGGTAAACGCCGGCAGATATTTTTATTTATTTTAGGGTTGCCTATAACACAGGTAGTCGCCTAGATTCACTTTAGCAGGCCTATAATATGTAGCATAATATATAGACTATATGAATGATGCATTCATATATTAATTAATTTCTAACTTACACATCTCTCTTTCTTCACTGTTCCCTTCTTGCACAATTCACGCCACGCCACTCCACTGACCTATCTCTTCCTTCTCTTTCTAGCTCATGAACGAGTGGCCTATATATAGACAATGAACAGCAATATAGTTTGAAAGCTATTTTTTAAAACGAATATAGGACTATTTTAGGAGAGAAGCATCAAACGTGTAGCCTAGCTCTGGTGTGATGTGATTACATTGGCTAAATTGATACCTTGCTGCACTCATGCATTGCAAGCGTAAAAACAGGCGGAGAGAAATTAATTTATTGATTCACATCACGAATCCACAAACCTGTCAGTAGCAGTGCATGGCCTGTCAGTGGCAGTGTCCCAGATAACAATTTCCATTGGTCAATATCTTATTTTCACATGCGAAGAAGCAAAAATCGAACCTGTTACGAATAAATAATTGATTGATTGTTGGAGGACGACATTTATTTATCATATTATTTTTTTCTTCTTCCAAATGTGTCAGACGAAAATAACGGACTTGGTGAGAAAAGGCCTTTCCTGAAAATAGGCCTTTTACCAGATTACATCATGACAGGAGCGTTTGATCCTTATTAAAGAGAGAGTCCAGACAGGCTACTTTAGAAAACTTTCTGAATAGACATGTAGGCCTTTAGAAAGAATCAGCGAACTGACACACACCCGCGTAAAAGGACCCGTCAATCAAAGCCACCAGTATATGTCAGACTCAAGCAAATATTTCTCCTTTCCTTAAAACTTATTAAAAAACCTAGGCCTACTTTAGGCTTTCCGAAAGTAGGGTGTAAGATAATGAATTGACAAGGAAAATATGAAGGGGAGAGACAGCGATGCGATAGTATGAAGATGAAATTGACAATCATTAAAATAGAAACAAATACATGGAACATTTCCATAGCCTTTTTATCAGCGTTGACTTGTCTATAAATTAAGAAAAGATTCCGTATCAAATTATACCATGCCAGGTTGGATAGGATTGGTAGCATTGTCCATTTGACACAACACAACACAACCCCCGAGCCAGAACAACTTTGGCTGCTGTTTAATAATTATTGAATAGTCAGACACATCCAACCTTTTTTAAAGGTGCACTTTTTGAAATTTCTCCACCATTTCCTGGTTATAATAATTTGCCTAATTTCAGTTTGTGACAAAACAAGCAAGTATAGTGTAAAGAATCATTGTACCATCTTAACCACTGTGAAATATATTTTCCATAACCAAAAATATTGTATTTTCATCCGTTTGAAGCTGGTGTACAAAACCGAAAGTAAACCACGCAAAAACAAGAACGGGAAACATAGAAATAGGGCACATAGAACAGATCTACCACTTCGTAGACTCTCTTTCAATGAGAATGACAGATCTATAACTCACATTTAAATGTGAATTTGGTCAGGGAACCCTCAAAAGTTACTTATTGCAGCTTTAAAAGAGACAAGCAAGCAATGAAAATATGCATTGTATAAAAGAAAGTCCAAACATAAATTTTTATTTTTACTGAAGTGCCATAGCCTATAGGCTAGCGCTTCTACATCCCCACACATCTAGCGGATTAGCTGCTTGAGCATCAAACGACAGTTGGAAAGAGGAGGAGATGTAGACAGACTAAGTTAGCAAAACAATTGCTTATAATCACTAGTAAACAGTACTGCTATTAGGTCAAGTTTATCTACATGAAAATAAAGTTAATAAAAATGAATACAAAATGAATGTAGGTCTATTTACAAGCATTTCGCTACACTCGCAATAACATCTGCTAACCATGTGTATGTGAGCAATACAATTTGATTTGATTTAAACAGTTTTTACTTATTTAGTTTTTTTCATGGTGGTCTTCATCCATAACCATCAGTTACAAGGTTATTAAATTACTGTCACAGCCATAGCTGCATTGAAATTCGACAATGCACTAAATCAAAGCAGTGTGTAGCCTAGACCTACTGAGTAGACTACATTCCAGTTATCACAGTGTGTGAATGAGAAAAGTCTCTGTGACACTCACTTGTGCATTGTGGTAAGAAGCTCAAGAGAAGGTGTGGGTGAGAGACAGACAAACAGAAACAGCACTGTAGGCCATAATGGAAATTTCCCAAAGCTCTATAATGAATCTGAAGGGAGATTGCCGTGTACACTGTGTACTTTTGCTTTCATTGTTGTTTTCGGCAGGGTGTTAGCGGTGCATATCTCACAACTAACCAGGCGTGTACAAGAGGACATTTTAGAATGCCAGGCATGCAGTATTTTGAGTAGCAGTGATTAGTGTTGCCACGTAGGGCTGTGGCGGTCACAAAATTTTGTCAGCCTGTGATTGTCAAACTAATAACTGTCAGTCTTATGGTAATTGAAGTTCACTAACATAAACACATTTAGCATTTCCTGGCTTCCACACATAGCCTACAGGCCACTGATGCGGACCTTTGTAACATCTACATTTTAAAAAGTCTAATAAATCCATGTAATATAGCCTACACCTTCACAATGAATCCATGATTTATTTTAGACAGGTCTAAAGAAGCATGATATGAAGAAATGTAGTCTATATCAGAAGAACAGAACAGAATAGCATAGTTGTCCTGATCTGGCTATGCCAAATGGCTGTGGGCTACACTAGTTCATTTAGCAGACAAAATTTGCTTAGAATTCCGTGGCATTATTTTATATTATTTTATAGTATGAAGAATACAATTGAACAAAGCTGAATAAAATGGAAAGGATATCTTCTCCAAATGATTTGAGGGAGTGTGCACAGGAGGCTATTCTGTGTTGGGCGGTTAACAAAGAAATAGGTATTCCTATATGCTTCATTTAGAGTTATTAATGTAACTTTAGTTGTTCTACAAACGTTGGGCTATATGTTTAGATTTTTAATACATTGTAAGGCTGCATGATGCAGCTCTAATGATGCTCTCTTCGTTTTTTTTTGCGCAGGCTGTGCAGTCTCTCGTTCACAATTTGACAAGCACTTGATATTACCTCGAATTTCACGTCTGCATCCCCTTTGTGTGGCCGTAATGCACCCTAAAAAAATCCATGCCTTTTGTGGCCATTGTGCCCTTGGCCCGGTGTGCTGTGTTGTACCCTTCTCCCTGAGTGATGCGCGCTCCCGAAGCACCTTTCACATGGGTCTGCATCAGGTGATTGGGTCTTTCTCACAGGCTACAAGTGAAGACCGATATGGGATGCAACTGCGCGTGTCCTTATCCAATGCTTTTATTATAAAGGTGCATTTTTATGTTGAAAATTATCTTCCCCAAACTTGAAACTCACACACTGCATATGTATGACAGTTAGGCTCTTACTCACGTTGTAAAGCAGATTAATGTGCTTAATTTTAAGAAGTTATTTGGTCACTTTAAACATATAGGCCTATGGGCTACGCTACATGAGGTGTGGGACTATGATTTGAAAAAGTCGTCAAAAAAAGTATTTGTTTCTTGCCTTATGCTGGGCATCATTCACAAGTGATAGGCTAATATTGTCACCCATCACACTATTCTTGATTTAATCTTTTAGATTTAGTCTTTACATATACTAAATAATATACAGTGGGGCAAAAAAGTATTTAGTCAGCCACCAATTGTGCAAGTTCTCTCACTTAAAAAGATGAGAGAGGCCTGTAATTTTCATCATAGGTACACTTCAACTATGACAGACAAAATGAGGAAAAAAAATCCAGAAAATCACATTGTAGGATTTTTAATGAATTTATTTGCAAATTATGGTGGAAAATAAGTATTTGGTCACATACAAACAAGCAAGATTTCTGGCTCTCACAGACCTGTAACTTCTTCTTTAAGAGGCTTCTCTGTCCTCCACTCGTTACCTGTATTAATGGCACCTGTTTGAACTTGTTATCAGTATAAAAGACACCTGTCCACAACCTCAAACAGTCACACTCAGAACTCTACTATGGCCAAGACCAAAGAGCTGTCAAAGGACACCAGAAACAAAATTGTAGACCTGCACCAGGTTGGGAAGACTGAATCTGCAATAGGTAAGCAGCTTGGTTTGAAGAAATCAACTGTGGGAGCAATTATTAGGAAATGGAAGACATACAAGACCACTGATAATCTTCCTCGATCTGGGGCTCCATGCAACATCTCACCCCGTGGGGTCAAAATGATCACAAGAACGGTGAGCAAAAATCCCAGAACCACACGGGGGGACCTAGTGAATGACCTGCAGAGAGCTGGGAACAAAGTAACAAAGCCTACCATCAGTAACACACTACGCCGCCAGGGACTCAAATCCTGCAGTGCCAGACGTGTCCCCCTGCTTAAGCCAGTACATGTTCAGGCCCGTCTGAAGTTTGCTAGAGAGCATTTGGATGATCCAGATGAGGATTGGGAGAATGTCATATGGTCAGATGAAACCAAAATAGAACTTTTTGGTAAAAACTCAACTCGTCGTGTTTGGAGGACAAAGAATGCTGAGTTGCATCCAAAGAACACCATACCTACTGTGAAGCATGGGGTGGAAACATCATGCTTTGGGGCTGTTTTTCTGCAAAGGGACCAGGACGACTGATCCGTGTAAAGGAAAGAATGAATGGGGCCATGTATCGTGAGATTTTGAGTGAAAACCTCCTTCCATCAGCAAGGGCATTGAAGATGAAACGTGGCTGGGTCTTTCAGCATGACAATGATCCCAAACACACCGCCCGGCAACTTGAAGGAGTGGCTTCGTAAGAAGCATTTCAAGGTCCTGGAGTGGCCTAGCCAGTCTCCAGATCTCAACCCCATAGAAAATCTTTGGAGTGAGTTGAAAGTCCGTGTTGCCCAGCGACAGCCCCAAAACATCACTGCTCTAGAGGAGATCTGCATGGAGGAATGGGCCAAAATACCAGCAACAGTGTGTGAAAACCTTGTGAAGACTTACAGAAAACGTTTGACCTCTGTCATTGCCAACAAAGGGTATATAACAAAGTATTGAGATAAACTTTTGTTATTGACCAAATACTTATTTTCCACCATAATTTGCAAATAAATAAATAAAAAATCCTACAATGTGATTTTCTGGATTTCTTTTTCTCATTTCGTCTGTCATAGTTGAAGTGTACCTATGATGAAAACTACAGGCCTCTCTCATCTTTTTAAGTTGGAGAACTTGCACAATTGGTGGCTGACTAAATACTTTTTTGCCCCACTGTATGTGTGATTTTTTTTTAAATTTAGAATTGACCATTATCATGCACCTGTCTTGAAACAGGGGCAGCGAGAAAAAATACATGTAATCTATGCACTTAAATAGCAAATGGAGTAAGCTTTTCCCGTGGTTAATTTTCATGCCAGCCAGGTAGGCTATACTCCTGTTGTAAGAGAAGCAATGTGCTTAATATTAAGAAAGTTGAGAAATAAATATAGTAGGCCTAGCCTATAGAAAGCTATTTTTAGCAGAGGACATCACTCTGTTTTCTCGCGCAATTGCATAGCCTATAGAAATGTTGAGCAACATGAGCTCATGGGCTCTCATGACGTGTTTGATTAGATTTTCGATTACATTTGCATTGATGTCAGAGTGATTAGAGGGACAATATAGTGCTGAGTACCAGGCAGTTAGCAAGTTTGGTAGGCTACTAATGACCGTTTCATATGATACTACAACATTTTTCAGCCATTCCGATCTAAAGAACCCGCTGGCGGCTGTTATAAAATGTTCATAAAGTTTTGTTTATAAATTCTGTTACAAGAGAGTAGTTGCTGTTGCTTAAAAAATGTATGTGCCTGTTCAATAATGTCCACTTCACTTTCATGCACATATCATGTGTGACAGCTGTAATCTGCCAGCTACATCCCCTTCCAGCCATCACTCATCTGCTTCTTTCCATCTGCTCTTCATGCACATATCATGTTTGGCAGCTGTAATCTGCCAGCTACATCCCCTTCCAGCTATCACTCACCTGCTTCTTTCCATCTGCTCTTCATGCACATATCATGTGTGACAGCTGTAATCTGCCAGCTACATCCCCTTCCAGCCATCACTCACCTGCTTCTTTCCATCTGCTCTTCATGCACATCAATTCCATCAGCTTTTAAAAGATTTTAAAGAGACCCTGATCAGTCTTCCGTTGTTAAATTTGTACATTTGATACATTGGAGAAGCGCGCAGAGCGAGCAAAGTTGATACATGGAATATAATTTAATCCCTGTATAACCATATAGTTCTAATATAAGCCTAAACTATCAAACATCTATCTCTTTCTGGTGCTCGTTACATTCTGTTTGGTGCCTAATGTGTTTAACATTTTACTTCAGTGGGCTAAATCAGGGTCACACAGAGTGATTGTTGGTAGTCTTAAACAAATCTACTTCGAAACAAAAATATACACCTCACACACATGGTTATGAGCTTAAAAAAGGAGACACCTGTACTGTGTCAGATATAGAGTTGATTCAATTTTACGCATTATATACAGTACCAGTCAAAAGTTTGGACACATCTACTCATTCCAGGTGACTACCTCATGAAGCTGTTTGAGAGAATACGAAGAGTGTGTTATTTCATAGTTTTGATGTCTTCACTATTATTTTAAAATGTAGAAAATAGTAAAAATAAAGAAAACACCTTGAATGAGTAGGTGTGTCCAAACTTTTGACTGGTACTGTACATCAGAGAGAGAGAGAGAGAGAGATTTCCCCTTTCTCCCATTCCTCCAGACAAATCACAGGTAGGCCTTTGCAAGTAGGTAGGCCTTTGCCATTCAATGCAGTATTCTATTATACAGTGAACAGTGTGAAGTGAAATGCAATATGTGTTGTATTGAGTAGAAGTGTGAATATCAGTGACAGGTTTTTTTGTGTAGCACATGCACATCGCGTTTAGAAAACTGGAACAAGTTTCGAACAGGATGCTAACCACTCAGAATTTTCCTCCCCCTGGTATCACAATACAATGTTTCTTTTAATATTGTTTAAATGTCACCTTTATTTAACCAGGTAGGCCAGTTGAGAATAAGTTCTCATTTACAACTGCGATCTGGCCAAGATAAAGAAAAGAAGTGCGACAAAAAACAACAACACAGAGTTACACTAAGGATAAACAAACGTACAGTCAATAACAATAACAAATCTATATACAGTGTGTGCAAATGGAGTAAGGAGGTAAGGCAATAAATAGGCCATAGTAGCGAAGTAATTACAATTCAGTCAACATCCATGTTTTGCTGGCCCATAATTGCATATTTTTGGGGCATTTTTATAGTCGTCATTTATGCTGGTATGAAATGATAGGACTACCCTCATCAGACCTAAAGTCAAACTTTTGAATTATCTGTCCTGCCTCTTCTGTTTGTATTGATTTGATATTTTATGGCAATAATATGTTAATGTTCTCATTGGTTGAGTGAAATAGTTGAATGCAGTCATTGGGAATTTGCCCAAAACCACACCGACTCGATTTCAGAGTATTCACGCATGACTGTCAATGAGAGATATGCACCAAAATTCAGGTGACTCACACAGATCTTAGGTTATTAGCAGTTACTAAGGTTAGATTCAAACTACAACTTATAACTTTGTGGTAGCTAAAAACCTAAATGGACAGTGGGAAATTTACTTTACTTTTCCGCTGGACTGGCAGTGGGTTGGTGGATAACCTGTAACAGGTTATCTGATCGAAATAGGAATTTCTATCAAGTCAAATCAAAATGTATTTGTCACATGCGCCGATTACAACAGGTGTAGACCTTACAGTGAAATGCTTACTTACAAGCCCTTAACCAACAATGCAATTTTAAGAAAAATAAGTGTTAAGTAAAAAATAGATAAGTAAAAAAAAAAAAAAGAAGTCTGTTAAGAAGTCTTTTGGACATAGGCTTGGTGTTCTAGTACCGCTTGCCGTCAGCCACTGTCAGTTAGTCTATCTTTTTAATTGTGTTCCTATCTCTAATGCTTTTAGATGGTACGGAAGTAGACGGCAAACCGGATGTCATTGTTTTCAATCAGAGTACGACGGTAAATGCGTTGAGGCTGGCGGTGAATACTGTCAGCCACCGAGGTAGACAGGACTTGCCGCCAGAATTCAAATATTTCAACGTCTGAGCGTAGCGTTGTTTTCTACCGGATGTTAATTTGCACTATTTGTTTACTGAAATCACCATAGCAACGCTGGCTTGCTTTTCCCGTCACCCTCTTTCTTGCTTTCTTGTCCTGCTATACCGACTGGTATGACGTTTTTTGCACCCCGTGTCTAAACGCAACATAAGTAGTTTGTCAATATTGAGGTCAATATTTGCCAGGTTCCAGTCTGACAACAAGCCCCTACCTTACCCTAGCCCTTAAGAACAACCCCCCCAGCAGTAACCACAGGAGGCAGTTCTGACTTAAGTTTGATCCTCCGCACCTACCACTTGATCTGCACCTACCACTCGCAGACACCGTTCCCAGTGATGTCAACAATACAGTCAGTTCCCGTTACTGGGCCAATGTCTTATTCCACTAATCCAGTGAAAAGATTAACAAGGACTGGCCTAGTGCAAGTGTGCACGTGCTTCTGTGTGTGTGTGTGCTTCTATGTGTCTGTGCGTGTGCACGTGTGGTGTGTTCAGTGCATGGAGGGATCGCAAATGGTAGCAAAGATTATGGCCTTGAAAAGAGCTTCCACATTCACAGCATTCACAGCATTCTCAGCAGCATTTGGCTAGAATGTCTGGCGTAGAAGGAGTTCACAAAGTGATCTTCATATGTCATCACTGTTCATTGAAATAGCTAATTAAACCACTCCTACCCGCATGGCCTGAAACGGACATTTCCATCTTGTTTAAGTAACTCATTATTCTTTGTTGAGTAACATCTAAATGTTTGTTGTACCTCTTATACCATATATATATATATATATATATATATATATATATATATATATATATATATATATATAATTACACACAGTTGAAGTTGGAAGTTTACATACACCTAGGTTGGAGTCATTAAAACCCGTTTTTCAACCACTCCACAAATTTCTTGTTAACAAACTATAGTTTTGGCACTATAGTTTTGTGCATGACACAAGTCATTTTTCCAACAATTGTTTACAGACAGATTATTTCACTTATAATTCATTGTATCACAATTCCAGTGGGTCAGAAGTTTACATACACTAAGTTGACTGTGCCTTTAAACAGCTTGGAAAATTCCAGAAAATGATGTCATGGCTTTAGAAGCTTCTGATAGGCTAATTGGCATCATTTGAGTCAATTGGAGGTGTACCTGTGGATGTATTTCAAGGCCTACCTTCAAACTCAGTGCCTCTTTACTTGACATCATGCGAAAATCAAAAGAAATCAGCCAAGACCTCAATTTCAGGCAATTTCCAAACGCCTGAAGGTACCACGTTCATCTGTACAAAAAATAGTATGCAAGTATAAACACCATGGGAACATGCAGCCGGCATACCGCTCAGGAAGGAGACGCGTTGTGTCTCCTAGAGACGAACGTACTTTGGTGCGAAAAGTGCAAATCAATCCCAGAACAACAGCAAAGGACCTTGAGAAGATGCTGGAGGAAACAGGTGCAAAGGTATCTATATCCACAGTAAAACGAGTCCTATATCGACATAACCTGAAAGGCCGCTCAATAAGGAAGAAGCCACTGCTCCAAAACCGCCATAAAAATCCAGACTACGGTTTGCAACTGCACATGGGGACAAAGATCGTACTCTTTGGAGAAATGTCCTCTGGTCTGATGAAACAAAAATAGAACTGTTTGGCCATAATGACCATCATTATGTTTGGAGGAAAAAGGGGGAGGCTTGCAAGCCGAAGAACACCATCCCAACCGTGAAGCACGGGGGTGGCAGCATCATGTTGTGGGGGTGCTTTGCTGCAGGAGGCACTGGGCAGGAGGGACTGGTGCACTTCACAAAATAGATGGCATCATGAGGAAGGAAAAATATGTGGATATATTGAAGCAACATCTCAAGACATCAGTCAGGAGGTTAAAGCTTGGTCGCAAATGGGTCTTCCAAATGGACAATGACCCCGAGCATACTTCCAAAGTTGTGTCAAAATGGCTTAAGGATAACAAAATCAAGGTATTGGAGTGGCCATCACAAAGCCCTGACCTCAATCCTATAGAACATTTGTGAGCAGAACTGAAAAAGGTGTGTGCGAGCAAGTAGGCCTACAAACCTGACTCAATTACACCAGCTCTGTCAGGAGGAATGTGCCAAAATTCACCCAACTTATTGTGGGAAGCGTGTGGAAGGCTACCCGAAACGTTTGATCCAAGTTAAACAATTTAAAGGCAATGCTACCAAATACTAATTGAGTGTATGTAAACTTCTGACCCACTGGGAATGTGATGAAAGAAATAAAAGCTGAAATAAATCATTCTCTCAACTATTATTCTGACATTTCACATTCTTAAAATAAAGTGGTGATCCTAACTGACCTAAGACAGGGAATTGTTACTAGGATTAAATGTCAGGAATTGTGAAACTGAGTTTAAATTTTTTTGGCTAAGGTGTATGCAAACGTCCGACTTCAACTGTATATACAGTGGGGCAAAAAAGTATTTAGTCAGCCACCAATTGTGCAAGTTCTCTCACTTACAAATATGAGAGAGGCCTGTAATTTTCATCATAGGTACACTTCAACTATGACAGACAAAATTAGGAAAGAAAAAAACCAGAAAATCACATTGTAGGATTTTTAATGAATTTATTTGCAAATTATGATGGAAAATAAGTATTTGGTCACATACAAACAAGCAAGATTTCTGGCTCTCACAGACCTGTAACTTCTTCTTTAAGAGGCTCCTCTGTCCTCCACTCGTTACCTGTATTAATGGCACCTGTTTGAACTTGTTATCAGTATAAAAGACACCTGTCCACAACCTCAAACAGTCACACTCAGAACTCCACTATGGCCAAGACCAAAGAGCTGTCAAAGGACACCAGAAACAAAATTGTAGACCTGCACCAGGTTGGGAAGACTGAATCTGCAATAGGTAAGCAGCTTGGTTTGAAGAAATCAACTGTGGGAGCAATTATTAGGAAATGGAAGACATACAAGACCACTGATAATCTTCCTCGATCTGGGGCTCCATGCAACATCTCACCCCGTGGGGTCAAAATGATCACAAGAACGGTGAGCAAAAATCCCAGAACCACACGGGGGGACCTAGTGAATGACCTGCAGAGAGCTGGGACCAAAGTAACAAAGCCTACCATCAGTAACACACCTCGCCGCCAGGGACTCAAATCCTGCAGTGCCAGACGTGTCCCCCTGCTTAAGCCAGTACATGTTCAGGCCCGTCTGAAGTTTGCTAGAGAGCATTTGGATGATCCAGATGAGGATTGGGAGAATGCCATATGGTCAGATGAAACCAAAATATAACTTTTTGGTAAAAACTCAACTCGTCGTGTTTGGAGGACAAAGAATGCTGAGTTGCATCCAAAGAACACCATACCTACTGTGAAGCATGGGGGTGGAAACATCATGCTTTGGGGCTGTTTTTCTGCAAAGGGACCAGGACGACTGATCCGTGTAAAGGAAAGAATGAATGGGGCCATGTATCGTGAGATTTTGAGTGAAAACCTCCTTCCATCAGCAATGGCATTGAAGATGAAACGTGGCTGGGTCTTTCAGCATGACAAGGATCCCAAACACACCGCCCGAACAACGAAGGAGTGGCTTCGTAGAAGCATTTCAAGGTCCTGGAGTGGCCTAGCCAGTCTCCAGATCTCAACCCCATAGAAAATCTTTGGAGTGAGTTGAAAGTCCGTGTTGCCCAGCGACAGCCCCAAAACATCACTGCTCTAGAGGAGATCTGCATGGAGGAATGGGCCAAAATACCAGCAACAGTGTGTGAAAACCTTGTGAAGACTTACAGAAAACGTTTGACCTCTGTCATTGCCAACAAAGGGTATATAACAAAGTATTGAGATAAACTTTTGTTATTGACCAAATACTTATTTTCCACCATAATTTGCAAATAAATAAATAAAAAATCCTACAATGTGATTTTCTGGATTTCTTTTTCTCATTTCGTCTGTCATAGTTGAAGTGTACCTATGATGAAAACTACAGGCCTCTCTCATCTTTTTAAGTTGGAGAATTTGCACAATTGGTGGCTGACTAAATACTTTTTTGCCCCACTGTATCTATAAAGGCTACATTAATTTCTCGGCTGAACAGATACCGTTACATTGTTCCATGTGCTTGGATGCTTCTTGGTCATGCTGTAAGTCAATGCCAATGTACAGGTCGACCATGTACCAACCTGTGTCTATGTCAGTCTCAGTTGTGGTTATTCTTAGGTTACCCCAAAGTTTCTGACTCTGTCATACAGTAGATACAGATTAATTCTGCACATTTCCACTCGTCCTCATCAAAGTTATGGCTCTTGCTCCAGTTTTACCCGCTTAGCCAGTATTTAGTGTGTCTATTTTGAGATTGCCTTATTGTTAGTTGGACTGAAATGAGCTTGTATTTTGTTTTCACCCATTGCAAAGGAAACAATCGGAAAAAAAATATGCTTTGCTGTATTACAGCCAAACATCCTTAGCAGAAACCGGAAACCTCCAGAATAGTGAAATTCAATGCTTTGTGCGCCTCCACTATGCCACGAGACTGACTCTAGGCCTAGCCCGTATCTGTCTGTGCCTGGTGTAGTAGTGGGATGTGTGGTATTCCATAAACATAGTATTTACTGGCCTAATGCCAGTAAATACTATGATAATAACTTTAAGAAATTGTTTTTAGAATGTGTCTTTCCCAATTTCACACTTAGCTGGTTCAATTTGGTTTTAGTAAACTCCCTCATGAGGGGTAAAAAAGCAATCCTAGGCAACACAGTGACTGCAGTCTTGTTTCAGTGATGGACTCTTTTGGCGTAGAGAACCTACGTCACTTCCCACGTCACTACTTTAGCCGCTGGAATAAAATGCAAAATAGTAGCTAGCAAGATGGAGATCACAGAAGTTATTTTTAATGAGTGCTGTTCGCAAGTGGCTAGTTGGCATCAACTACCTTAACTAAAACCACTGCAAAGGTTTTGCCTGCAAATTTTGTTTTTGAATTGTGACCTTCTGGCATGTCTGCCTTGGTATTTGTTGGGAGAGCCCTGATCCCCCCTTTATCGACGTAGGCAGTGATGTAGTTCCTCTATGCCAAAAGAGTCCATCATTGAAACCAGACCCTAATCACTGTGTTGCCTAGGATCGAGTTTTCGAGACTAAGCAGAAAGTGCCATGGGCCTAGCCCAACAAGCAGCAGTGAAGAACTGTAGTGTGAGCCCCCAGTGCTATCTATAGGGTGGTGGGTGGGTGGAGGGCATGTGAGGAGGTGTAGTATCATGTAGCTACAGAGACAGTAGGAGGCCAATCTTACCATAGCAGATTGTCATTACTGCTTGTCCTGTAGTGATGAGGGAAACATTTATACAGTTACTTTTTGCAATATTAAGTATCGATAATATCGATTTAAGTATTGATTTTTTTTTATTATAGGTAGCGTTAGCTAGCGGTAGTCGGCTGTACCTGCTTTAAAACAAAGGTTCTCATGCTCTCTCTCGTATCTCTGCAGCAGACATATAATGAGTAATATGTGTGGAACATCCAATCGCAATAAAATCACATTGTCGAATCGCAATACATGTAGAATCGTGATAATCGCAATACATATCGCATCGACACCTAAGTATTGTGATATCATATCGTGAGGTCCCTGGCAATTCCTAGGCCCGTTAACCTGCCATTGCTTAGGATAGGAGTAGTGGGATTGGAGTTCAACTAACACCACTTAGCCTAAAATGTACTACAAAGAGGCTAAAGGACAAGGGCCAAGTGAGTTTTAGGACCTGTCGACTGTATGAATTAATCTGTTTGATGTTATGGCAGACATCCGCATGCATGCTTTACCCATTTCTTCTATAATCCCTGCCAAAGCCAATAATGATCTCATTGTCGTTAGAATATATTATTGTAGCTTACTTCAAATGATTGGGCCTCAATTAGAAGATCATATCTGGATAATATGTAACACCACTTCTAGATCCATTTGTTTGGCAACAATAACTGGGTAGCATATATATCTTGACTGAGAACACGAGGGCATCCAAACTGTCTACAGGACTTGGAATGCTTGAACATGATTGAATAGAGTTAACAGAACCGCCCTCTAACGGCTATTCCTCAATAGTTTGGCAGCTAAGCATAATAAACATTCAGTTTGTGATAAAAGCACCAAATTTGGCACACGTTCATTCATTCAACATTCTCCCCCTTGTTTTGAGCCGGCATATCAGGAAATTGACCAATAAGTGTTTCCTGTAAGTTGTGTGCTGTTTACTCCTTCATAAATGTTAATGCACAATATTTGCCGCATGTGATTCAAGCTGAAAATACAGCTGATTCAAATAACTAACTCATCATCAAGCTTTTTGAATTTGTTTTATAAATTTTTTTTAAGGGGCAGATCAGCTATAATATTGCAGATAGATTGTGGCTTCTATCAATGTAATTGTTTGCATCATTTCCAATCCCCCATATATTTTTTTATATCTTTATTATTTGCCCCTAACCCTACCGCCCCTCCGCTAATTGGAGTTAACTAATCGACAACAATACTTAAGCTTCTACTTCCAGCTTATACATACTATATACATTTTACGGATACAGTATATTTTGCAATTTTATTTTATATAGTGTGTCTTTACCAGAGATGGTAATGTAAAGAACAACACTACCTGCACCAAAGTCAGATTAGGATATAGGCCAAGGACTAGATAGCGTATTTTTACCTAGAGTTTTTCCTTATTGCAGGCTACTACTTTCACCACTTTTAGTCTTGAAATCTTTGGTTTACTACACTACCTTACTCACTCTGTTTAGCACATGGCCTCATGTGAATCCTTAAAGAGATAGGTGGGTCTTAAGAAGAAGTATCAGACTGCGCCGAGAAGCACAAGATTGAACTTCACTCAACTTTCTAGCATATTTCCCCCTTAGTTAACCCTATCAACGATTCCCTTTACTGTGGGTATTGTGATCGAATCAAAGTACTATTACCCACTTTCAATGCAACATACTAAAAAAACTAACTATGCAAGATTTTGTTGCAGGCAGAACGCATCAGAGTTGGATTAGGTCTATACAGGGCCTTCGGAAAGTATTCAGACCCCTTGACTTTTTAAAGATTTTGTTATGTTACAAACTTATTCTAAAATTGATTAAATCGTTTTTTTCCCCTCATCAATCTACACACGATACCCCATAATGACAAATCAAAAACAGCATTTTAGAAATGTTTGCTAATTTGTAAAGTAAAAAAATATGAAATATTACATTGACATAAGTATTCAGACCCTTTTCTCAGTACTTTGAAGAAGCACATTTGGCACTATTACAGCATCGAGTCTTCTTGGGTATGACACTACAAGCTTGGCACACCTGTATATGGGGAATTTATCCTATTCATCTCTGCAGATCCTCTCAAGTTCTGTCAGGTTGGATTGCTGCACAGCTATTTTCAGGTCTCTCCAGAGATTTTCGATCGGGTTCAAGTCCGGGCTCCACAGAGGAACTCTGGAGCTCTGTCAGAGTGACCATCAGGTTCTTGGTCACCTCCCTGAACAGGGTCTTCACCCCTGATTGCTCAGTTTGGCCGGGCGGCCAGCTCTAGGAATAGTCTTGGTGGTTCCAAACTTCTGCACCTGAGCTGAGGGTCTGAATACTTATGTAAATAAGATATTTTAGTTTATTATTTGTAACAAATGTGCAAAAATTCTTAACCTGTTTTCTCTCTGTCATTTTGGGGTATTGTGTGTAGATTGCTAAGGGTTGAATTTTTTAAGGGTCTGAATACTTTCCGAAGGCACTGTATATCACGGTCACAAGGCATATGAACTAACAGGTTATAGAGCAAACACTGAGATTATCACAACACATAGGTTGTAATATGGCCTCCCCAGTGATTTCTATCCATGCACCTCTACTGGATCAAAGCCAGAGTTACATTTGTTCATATCCTTTGCTAGTTAGTGAGTTATTAGCCTAGTTATAGATCATTTGAAGACAGCAATAGGGGAGTGATTGCTTCTTTGAAAAGCGAGTCAGGTAAAGAGCTTTTTTTGGTCTTAAAGGGGCAATGTTGTATTTTGAGACAGGTTTGAATAAGCTAAAAAGCCAATAGGCAGAGGTTAGCATAATTTGTCTGATGTTCCGTAATAATGGTATGGAATAATAATGCATTTTATTTTGTAAAGTGGTTTCTTGCATCAAACAACACAACATTTTCAATCACCTCCTTGTCAAGTGGAAACAGTTTTTTTCAAAAGTCTCATGGAATGTAGGCCTACATTGAACACCACACATTGGCTGCTACTGTAGGCTGAATGATACAACCGATATTATCATGTAAAAAATGTATATTTTCTCCATTGTTTTTGATAGTAAACCACTCTAGTAGGCCATCATTATGATCAAATAGCCTACTTGACCACTGTCTGATACTGTAACTTAAAGCGGGTACAGCCTCAGTTTTCACAGTAAACACACACTGGAAGTTGCACATAATTTTCACAACGTTCAAGTTTGCGCTCAGCAGACCGGAAATTTGGTCAGTGACAAAAATATTTTGAGGGAACATTGGTGTGAACGATGCTGAATAGGTGTAGACAAAGAAGAGCTCTCTAGTAGGTGTACCAAAACATTCAAGGGACAACCTTTCTCCACAGTTGTTTAGACTACTTGAAGAAATTCACAAATTATTTGGACACACTCATTCTAGGAAATGGGTACTGACATTGAGAACACAGAAAAGGGAAGGAGAAGAGACCTGTAATTTTACACCAATAACTCACTTTCACTCCTCCCAGGGGTGGAGCAACACTCATATGTACTATACATACTACTAGAGCAGACCTGAGAGAAATTAACAGAACTGACTGAGTGGAATGCATGGGATAGTTATAGGTTAGTCCACTCTGCAGACCAGTTGGTTCTTCATTGCTGAGGCTATCTATCTAGTAGCTCATTTAAAAGCCAACACTGCCTGGTAAAACCCAAAGCCTGTTCTATCTTTGAGGGGCATTGCTACTTCTATGATGGTAAGACTTGGCTTTCAAACTAGTTTTATTTTTCTTGTTGCATCAACTTAACTATTTAACCGTGGGGCATGTTTGTTTAATCTGTGTGTTACATTGGAATGGGAGCTACACATTGAGTGTACACACCATTAAGAACACCTGCCCTTTAGTGACCAGGTGAATCCAGATGAAAGTTATGATCCCTTATTGATGTCACTTGTTAGATCCACTTCAGTGTAGATGAAGGGGAGGAGACGGGTTAAAGAAGGATTTTTAAGCTTTGAGACAATTGAGACTTGGACTGTGTATTCAGGGGGTGAATGGGCCAGACAGGATTTAAGTGCCTTTGAACGGGGTATGGTAGTAGGTGCCAGGCTCACCGGTTTGTGTCAAGAACTGTAACGCTGCTGGATTTTTCACGCTCAACAGTTTCCCTTATGTATCGAGAATGGTCTACCACCCAAAGGACATCCAGCCAACTTGACACAACAATGGGAAGCATTGGAGTCAACATGGACCAGCATCCCTGGGGAATTCTTTCATCACCTTGTAGAGTCCATGCCCCGGCGAATTGAGGCTGTTCTGAGGGCAAAAGTGGGTGCAACTCAAAATTACGAAGGTGTTTGTTTCTAATGTTTTGTACACTCAGTGTACATCATTAATCCTAACACACTGTGGGATGTTACGTCAAACGACTCCCAACATATTGATGCTGAAGATGATAAAGAGAGAGTTTACCCAAGTTAAAGAATGACACATCGGTTTTGTTACCCTCTAAGCAGCCGGTGTAGGCCGTCATTGTAAATAACTGACTTGCCTAGTTAAATAAAGGTTAAATAAAAAAATATATATATAAAATACATGCATTTGTGGTACGAATTCTATTCAAGTCATGGGACCGATATTAGCATTTTTTGCGCATTATGTCCAAATCATCCGAAAGTATCACATTTATTGAGAAGCTCAACAGTCTCCTATAGATGTTTTGAGCATGATGAGCATGGATTGCTTTTATACCTTGTCCATAGACTGCTTCCCGGGTAAGGAAACCAATATGTCAAAAGATATAGATCATCCTAAATATGTTAAAAGGGCATTGCATCATTGTACTTTTTTCCCCTTAGAATAAATAGGCATAATAGTTTTGTAATGCCCATAATTGACTCCTGGAAGGAAGCCTTTTTTTTATATAGTGTAATCATACATAGATACATTGTATTATCATGTACAGTGCCTTCAGAAAGTATTCATTACGGTTGTGACAGTCATGAAATTTTGTCAGCATGTTATTGTCATGCAAAAGCCTGCCGGTCTCATGGTAATTGACTGTTAATTAACATAAACATGTTTAGCATCTCCAGGGCTCCATGCTTACAAGCCACTGATGTACACCTTTGGAACATCTATATTCAAAAAAGTAGAATAAATCAATTTTATATACTGTACACCATCACAATACATCCATGATTTATTTTTGTCAGGTCTAAATAAACATGATATGAAGAAAAGTTATTTCAGAAGGACAGAATATGAGTTGGCCTACTGTATGTTATCTGGCTATGCGCCATGCCTTAAGCTGTAGGCTTGTTCATTTTAGGAGATAAGATATGCGTGAGTCCCATGCCTTTATTTTTATATTGTATGATTTTTTTAGCTGAATAAAATAGAAAGGATATTTCTCCCATTCTGGAGCGAGTGCGCGCATATGAAGTGCATGAAAGTTGAGCATAAAAGTGATAATTTGAAACAGGTCCTATACGCTAGATATAGAGTTATTTGTCAGTTTTAGTTGTGCATGATACAAACACTAGAATTTCTTAGAAGTGAAATCATATATGGACTGCATGATTTGACGATAGGCTATTAATGATTTGAGAAATTATTTAAAAAAAGCTTGTGCTCTGTTCTTTGCCCCAGGCTGCACATGCTGTTTGCTCATCAAGTGATCATATTTTCACCCATAAGACTATTCTCAATGTAATCTTATCTTTACTAATATGTCAAATTAGTTTAGATTTAGAATGGCCCATTTAGAATGTTATCCATATGCACTGGAATAGTGAATGGAGGCCGCTTTCCCTCTAGTTCGTTTTTTCAGGCTACTCCGGTTATTTCACTCCAAGCATCAACCACTGTTTGGGGAGCATGCAGCCCCTTGCTGCACGACAGGTGATATTCTGTCCAAACTCTGAATGCCATGGGTTCTCCAACCCTGTTCCTGCATTTACCCAGTGCTTAATTTGGAAAACCTAGTGAAATCGTATAATAACATGTATTCATAACTAAACATATTTCATTAAACTGTTGAAAGCCCCTCTCTCTGCGCACTGGAGAAAGGAGAGAGAGGAGGAGATGGAAACGCACGGTGGTGAGATACAAATACAAATTCACCATAATTGTAGGCTTAGCTGCCCTGCACAATCAATCAACCAACAGCCCCTTACAAAAATAAACCATGCTAGTACAATAAAAAAAAGACCAAGGTTTTGTAATAGCTGCATGTAGTGAAACATGAAAGCATGGTCGTTTTTTACAATGTATTATGATGGTCTGTGTCTCACTGTTTTTCAGGTAAAGTGACCAAAAACGTAGTAATTTATGGTACTCACATAATGCAACATTGACTACTCACTCTGCAATGGGAAGTGTAGGCCTAGTAGACTCGTAAACCCATTTTAGCTCATATTGAAAACCCACAACACACATGGTAGTGTAGTGTACCCTCTTAAACCTTGGGACCTGAATAGGGTATGGTGAGAAGAATGAAGGGAGTCTGAAACCTTAAAGATTTAAAATACTTAGTTTATCTGGTGCATCTCTCTTCAATACAGTTTTCAGTTGGCTTGCTCTCATTCAACTGACTTGGCTACTCTTATACAATTGTAAATAGCCAACATACTAAAAAACTATTTGTTAAAAGGTGTCTAGATATCTCATAGATACATTTTCATCATGTAATTCACAATTTACAGTGCATTCGGAAAGTATTCAGACCCCAGCACATTTTCCACATTTTGTTACGTTACAGCCTTATTCTAAAATGGGTTAAAAATAAAATTCCCATCAGTCTACACACAATTCCCCATACTGACAAAGCAAAAACTGTTTTTTAGACATTTTTGCTAATTAATTAAAATAAACTGGAATATCAAATTTATGTAAGTATTCAGACCCTTTACTCAGTACTTTGTTGAAGCACTGTTGGCAGCGATTACAGCCTCGAGTCTTCTTGGGTATGACGCTACAAGCATGGCACACCTGTATTTGGGGAGTTTTTCCCATTCTTTAATGCAGATCCTCTCAAACTCTGTCAGGTTGGATGGGGAACATTGTTGCACACTTATTTTCAGGTCTCTCCAGAGATGTTAGATCGGGTTCAAGTCCGGGCTCTGGCTGGACCACTCCTGTATTGTCTTGGCTGTGTACTTAGGGTTGTTGTCCTGTTGGAAGGTGCACCTTCACCCGAGTCTGAGGTCCTGAGCGCTCTGGAGCAGGTTTTCATCAAGGATTTCTCTGTACTTTGCTCTGTTCATCTTTTCCTTGATCCTGAGTAGTCTCCCAGTCCCTGCCTCTGAAAAATATCCCCACAGCATGATGCTGCCACCACCATGTTTCACCATACGGATTGTATTGGCCAGGTGATGAGCGGTGCCTGGTTTCCTCCAGACGTGACACTTGGCATTCAGACCAAAGAGTTTGATCTTGGTTTCATCAGACCAGATAATCTTGTTTCTTATGGTCTGAGAGTCCTTTAGGTGCCTTTTGGCAAACTCCAAGCGGGCTGTCATGTGCCTTTTACTGATGAGTGGCTTCTGTCAGACACATTGGGGACGCAACTGCATGCGTCCGTATCCAATTCCGAGGTGCATTTTGAAGATATTGGAAGAACTGTCAAAATTAAATTTTCGGCAGCCAACAAGATGAGTAGGCCTAACAAACAGCAAAAGCACTAGCCTATGTCAATCTACTATCCCCCATAGTACAAAAGTCAACCAATTCTGTGCGAGAAATAAGTATTCCAAACATAGTCTGGGACTGTCGCGGGATACAATAGATCACAAATGAATACAACCACACGCAACAGAACAGAACGTTTAGCTTAAAATGTTGATAAACTATTAGACTAATTCTTTATATTTTATATTTATTTAACCTTTATTTAACCAGGTAGGCCAGTTGAGAACAAATTCTCATTTACAACTGCGACCTGGCCAAGATAAAGCAAAGCAGTGTGACAATAAACAACAACACAGAGTTACACATGGGATAGACAAAAGAACAGTCAATAACACAATCGAAAAATGTATATACAGTGTGTGCAAATGGAGTAAGGAGGTAAGGCAATAAATAGGCCAATAGTAGCGAAGTAATTACATTTTAGCAAATTAACACTGGAGTGATAGATGTGCAGATGTTGATGTGCAAGTTGAAATACTGGTGTGCAAAAGAGCAAAAAAGTTAAATAAAACAATATGGATGAGGTAGGTAGTTGGGTGGGCTGTTTACAGATGAGCTGTGTACAGCTGCAGCGATAGGTAAGCTGCTCAGATAGCTGATGCTTAAAGTTAGTGAGGGAGATATAAGTCTCCAGCTTCAGCGATTTTTGCAATTCGTTCCAGTCATTGGCAGCAGAGAACTGGAAGGAAAGGCGGCCAAAGGAGGTGTTTGTTTGGGGATGACCAGTGAGATATACTTGCTGGAACGTGTGCTACGGGTGGGTGTTGTTATGGTGACCAGTGAGCAGAGATAAGGCGGAGCTTTACCTAGCAAAGACTTATAGATGACCTGGAGCCAGTGGGTCTGGCGATGAATATGTAGCGAAGGCCAGACGACGAGAACATACAGGTCGCAGTGGTGGGTGGTATATGGGGTTTTGGTGACAAAACGGATGGCACTGTGATAGACTGCACCCAGTTTGCTGAGTAGAGTGTTGGAGGCTATTTTGTAAATTACATCGCCGAAGTAGAGGATCGATAGAATAGTCAGTTTTATGAGGGTATGTTTGGCAGCGTGAGTGAAGGAGGGTTTGTTGCGAAATAGGAAGCCGATTCTAGATTTATTTTGGGATTGGAGATGCTTAATATGAGTCTGGAAGGAGAGTTTACAGTCTAGCCAGACACCTAGGTATTTGTAGTTGTCCACATATTCTAAGTCGGAACCGTCCAGACTTCTTCACATTATAAGCGCAGCAATGCGCACATGGTAGTAGGCTATAAGCGCGAATGTTCCATTAGCGGGAAACACCATTATCAAAAGTGACTTCAAATGCAATTATGCATGTAATTCTTTTATAATAAAGGTGCATTTTTATTGTGAAAATGATCTTCCCCAAACTTGAAACTCACACACTGCTTATATATGCCAGTTAGGCTCTACACATCTTGTATTTAATAAGAAGTTATTTGGCCACTTTAGTTGTGATACAAACCTTATCAAACATATAGGCCTATGGGCTAGGCTACATGGACTACAGGAAAAGGAGGACCGAGCACGCCCCCATTTTTATTGACAGGGCTGTAGTGGAACAGGTTGAGAGCTTCAAGTTCCTTGGCGTCCACATCCCCAACAAACTAACATGGTCCAAGCACACCAAGACAGTCGTGAAGAGGGCATGACAAAACCTATTCCCCCTCAGGAGACTGAAAAGATTTGGCATGGATCCTCAGATCCTCAAAAGGTCCAAGAGACTTCTAAACAGCTTCTACCCCCAAGCCATAAGACTCCTGAACAGCTAATCAAATGGCTTCCGCCCTTCTACGCTGCTGCTACTCTCTGTTATTATTTATGCATAGTGACTTTAATAACTCTACCTACATGTACATATAACCTCAATTACCTCGATACCGGTACCCCCTGTATATAGCCCCGCTATTGTTATTTACTGCTGCTCTTTTTAAATATTTCTTTTTTCATTTTTTTAAGGTATTTTCTTAACTGCATTGTTGGTTAAGGGCTTGTAAGTAAACATTTCACTGTAAGGTCTACATGTAACGATGTACACTGAGAGTCAGCGAACAGCGCACCAACATGACACAAACAGAAACAACGACGACTGGGGAAGAAAGCAAAGGGAGTGACACATAAAGGGCAGGTAATCAAGGAGGTGATGGAGTCCAGGTGAGTGTCGCTGATGACAGGTGTGCGCCATAACGAGCAGCCTGGTGACCTAGAGGCCGGAGAGGGAGCACACGTGACAGTACCCCCTCCCCGGCGTGTTCAGCTCCAGCAGCAGGACACCAACCAAAGGGATGATCCCGGGGACCCGGAGCGGACTAGTCGCCTCCGCTGAGGCGCAGAAACCTGACAAACCGGCTGAAGCGTGAGAGCCTGATGAGCCGGCTGAGACCTCCCCGGTTGCCTCGGTCGAGGCATGGGATCCTGTCGAACCCGCTGAGGCATGGGAGCCTGTCGCACCCGCTGAGGCATGGGAGCCTGTCGAACCCGCTGAGGTATTGAAACCCTTCGGGCCAGCTGAGGCAGGGGAACCCGACAAACCGTCTGAGGCCTCCCAGGTAGCTCCAGTTCGGACACCCGGACCCGACATCACCTCCAACACAAAAACAACAACAAAAAAACACTCCCTGATGCTTCCCTTTGGTGAGTCGTCATTCTGTAACGATGTATGCTGAGAGTCGGGAAGCAGGTTCAGGGAGTGAATACATTTAATAAATAAACGAATAGCGCACCAACATGACACAGAAACAACGATGACTGGGGACGAAACCAAAGGGAGTGACATATAAAGGGCAGGTAATCAAGGAGGTGATGGAGTCCAGGTGTGCGCCTGGCACAGCCTTGTGACCTAGAGGCTGGAGAGGGAGCACACGTGACACTACACCTGTTGTATTCGGCGCATGTGACAAACACAATTTGATTTGACATGGGGTGTGCGACTATGATTCAAAAAAGTTGCTAAAAAAAGTCAGTTTCTTATGCTGGGCATCATTCACAAGTGATAATATATCATTCACAAGTGATAATATATCATTCACAAGTGATAATATATCATTCACAAGTGATCAAAGCTTGGAGAAGTCTAATTACTGTGACTACACGGTCATGTGGAATTTGACTGCCTTCATGACTCGTGACCGCCGGTGTGGTGGTAATACGGTCATCGCAACAGCCCTATGTATGCTTAAACTAATATGCATATGGATGTTTTGACTTATTCTTCACCTTAGAAAGCGCTGTCCATTTCATTGTGTTAATCTTTGAAACAACAACCACAATGGCCATGTTTTCCACTCAGTTTCAACCTGTTGTTGAACTTCTTTCTTCAAATTGATCAATCACAGTGAGGTGCGTTTTAAAAGTATGATAGGCCTACTGTTTTGATGATAAGTGTTTGATGTGATTTTCTATTGTATTTGCATTGAGTAGTACCCAATTTGCACAACGCATGTTTAGAGTGCATAAGAGGAGATTACTGTGACTCAACGGTCACTTGAAATTTTACTGCGGTCATGTCTCATGACTGCCGGTGTGGCGGTAACATGTTGGCAACAGCCCTAGTATTCACACCCATTTTTTTCTCCACATTTAGTTTTGTTACAGCCTGAATTTAAAAAATATTAACATTTTATTTTGTCACTGATCTACACAGTACCGCATAATCTCATAGTGGAATTTTGTTTGTAATTTTTTTTTTTTTATTAATAATACAAAACTGAAAGCTGAAATGTCGGGAGTCAATAAGTATTCAACCACTTTGTTACGGCAAGCCTAAATAAGTTCAGGAGAAAAAATGTGCTTCACAAATTGCATAATAAGTTAGAAATTAGGCCGTGGATGGTCAATACACCCAGTCACAAAAAATGTACAGGCATCCTTCCTAACTCAGTTGCCAGAGAGGAAGGAAAATGCTCAGGGATTTCACCATGAGGCCAGTGGTGATTTTAAAACAATTACAGAGTTTAATGTTTGTGATATGAGAACTGAGGATGGATCAACAACATTGTAGTTCTTCCACAATACTAACCTAAATGACAGTGGGAAAAGAGGGACGCCTGTACAGAATAAAAAATATTACAAAACATGCATCCTGTTTGCAACAAGGCACTTAAATGTATCCTTAGGAACACTTTTACGTATATTTACTATTATAAATCAACCGGAATATAAACTGATCGATAAAGACGGTAAAAAACACAAAGCGCGCTTTGTCGGGAGCGTGCGCTGTCTACTGTTGACATTGAAGGAGACACTTCCTGTTTCCCTCTTCTTCTCTGCTCTAAAGCATCCAAAACGAAAATGAACACTGTCTCGAGACTGTTGACATCCAGAGGAAGCGATTGGTACTGCATTCATATGCCCTTATATGGGCATTTTCATAAGGGAGGGGTTCCAAATGAGGCACTCTGTGAAAACCACTTTTTCCAGGACAGAAATTCCTCGGGGTTTCGCCTGCCATATCCGTTCTGTTTTACTCACAGACAAATGGTTAACAGTTTTAGAAAATTCAGAGTGTTTCCTATCCAATGGTACCAAATATGTGCATATCCTATTTTCTGGGCCTGAATGGGAGGCATTTTACTTTGGGCACGCCAGGCTCTCCAAAACGGTCACCTCATGCGCCCATCCCTAAGAAGTTAAGTATACAAGCGTTATGTTTGGGGAAAATCCAACACAACACCACTTTCATATTAGTACCACTTTTCATATTTTCAAGCATGGTGGTTGCTGCATCATGTTATGGGTATGCTTGTCATTGCCAAGGAGTAGCGAGTTGTTTAGGATAAAAAATAAACGGAATACAGCTATAAGCACTGGCAAAATCCTGCTTTCCGACAGACACAAATTCACCTTTGAGCAGGACAATAGCCTAAAACAAAAGGCCAAATCTACACTGGAGTTGCTTACCAAGACAATATTGAATGTTCATGAGTGGCCTAGTTTCAATTTTGACTTAAATCGACTTGAGAATCTATTGGCAGACTTGGCTGTGTAGCAATGATAAACAATCAACTTGACAGAGCTTGAAGAATTATAAAAAGACCATTTTAAATAGGATTTTATAAAGAATAATATTGTACAATCCAGGTGTGCAAAGCTCTTAGAGACTTACCCAAAAAGACCAAAGGTGCTTCTACAAAGTATTGACTTTTTTTCAATACATTTAAAAAAAACAATCAAATATGTTTTCACCATGTCATTATGGGGTATTGTGTGTAGGGAAAATATATTTAATTGATTTTGAATTCAGGTTGTAACACAACAAAATGTGGAATAAATCAAAGTGTATGAATACTTTCTGATGGCACTGTATGTATGATATTCATTATTGTTGTGTAATTCAATTTAAATATGGTGAATTTTAGCTTTAATGAATGTTAATGAATTTTCCCATCAAATTCATTAGCTTATAGGATAAACAGCATCTTCCCCTGATACAGAGCATAATTGATTTCCATGTGCTCCAAATGTGAAGTGTTTGAGTTGAACAATTTTCCCATTGTCACGTAATTGAATAAAAGAGAACAATGCAGACATCAAATTCCAAATCAATTTAACCTGGGAAGTAATTATACACTGTTTGTTTCCCATGTTCTTGGGTTCATTTCGATTATTGCTCTCCGCACTTGTTGGTCAATGACAAGTCTGAGCTTTTCCTCTAACAGTCAACTAATCTGTTTGTACAATAGCACATTGTTTCAGTGATGACATTTTCCTGAAAAACTAAATCTAGTTTTCTCTCCAATCTGGGTGTATATCAGCATCCTCACCACTGGTGCCTTTGGTCAGCTAAAGACAAGTGTCTTCAACCATTAGCAAGGGAGGGAGTTTTTTTCCCAGTGATGAAATGTATGTTTGAAATTGGGAAAGGAACTAAAAGTGTTGCCTCCACCCCCCTCCTTGTCACATGTCCCTTTCACAGCATAGAAAAGTTCCTGGATTAGTGGAGAATTAATACAAAGGAGAGACGCCACTTCAGCTACGGTCTGAAACAAGGGAATCGAGAGAGCAACGAGGCAAAGTCGCACGCGAGCCGCTGTTACTGAAACATACCAGTGTCCAGAAGAAGACGAGTCCCCAAAAAGAGACGCGCAGCAGCACGGACATAGACTACATCCTCACGGAAGAGAAAGAGGTCCCTCTGCTTGAAAGTGCTCCTGACAAGCATGGAGGAAAAGCAGTTTTCAGGGATTCTGGTGAGTTCAAGTTTTTGTTTATTGTATTTCTATTCGGTCATTCCCCCTCCCTCCCAAACTCATCTCCTCACACACCCCGTCATAGACTGAGGAGAGTAGGACGCCACACTGTCTGGTGGGAAGACTAGAGGAGGACTGATAAAATTACTTGTTGAGGCTTCTCTTCTTTAAGGGTGGCAAATCACACTTGAGCTACTGTATTGTTTTGTCAATGATGAGGAATAGCAGTGTGCAGCTGTTGCCCAGCAGTTTAATATTAGTTGACCCTATGCTGCTGATCATGTATCCCTTTGTTACATGGTCACTGGTCTAGCCCTATAGACCAAGGATCAGCTAACTGGATGACAACTGGAAAGACCTATAACCTACCTAACAAAATGTAGGCTAATGAAATAAAAACATGTCTACTGTTTTTGTTGCTTTGTTCATTATAAAAAAAGTTAATGTAGTTAGAATTCTAGCTAGTTGTAGAAACTTTAGCAAAATGATTTAATTTGGAGTTCTCATGAGATGTTACCAGCTACTGTCAAGGCCAGTAGTGAAGTAAAGTTTGTCTTATTTCCCAGGTTTTTTGTTCATTTCTCTCTGTAACCCTATTGTTACTTAAAATGTGTAGTCCACACTGAAAGGTCAGTAAACACTCAAAATTTTTTAGGTACTTAATTTTCCCTGAAATATAGTTATTCTAATGTAATGTTTTTGGGTTATAGTGCCACATTTATAATGTTTGTGGGAGATAATCCAATGTTTACTTTAAAGACTATAAATTACATCCTGTTAAAATATAGAAGTATTTTAGTAAAGGAAAAATAAATCATGTTTCATACCAAAAATAAAATGTTTTGCATATCAACCAAATATCTGGTTAGTGACTTGAAAGGCCATTTAGATAATATACAGTATGTACTTGGGTTAAAGTAATTAAAATAGCACTTTCATTTGAATGCAATGTTTTTTTGTGTGAAGAATTATCCTTTTGGTGTAGGCTATCATTTGAAGACATAGAATAGGCCTATTTCTCAAGTCGACAAGGTGTTACCTGTACTTGATCAATGTGATTCTCCAAGATGCTTACTTGAATTCAGCCAAACATTCCTAAGTGTCCTGTCTATTGTTTTATGTATTTTGTATGTGTTTAATGTTTTTATAACTTGTATGAAATTGGTTTTGACTATCCCTAATATTTCATTCCATGCCTTTATCCCTTTCGATTTTGACTACTGAGAAGAGGGTTCGTTCCTTAGAACACTGGGGATAGTGGCTAGCAGCCACCCCTGGCCACAGTATTAGTACTGAAGTAACTGGACCTTGGGTGGCTTTACCGAACCGGACCCATGTGTCTGTCAAGCAGGTATACTGCAGGCTGATTGTTTGGCTTGGCCGAGGTGGCTTTCGCAGCAGCCACTTCTGTAATTGTCTGAACAGTGTGTCCCTGGCTGGGGGCCACAGAGAAACTCTCCACTGAACTCAAATACAGCTTATTCACTACTTTAAAACTGCCTTAACTGTAATAAATTACACCTCTTGCTAGGCTAAATAAAATGATTACTTCATTTAATTGTAGAGGTTAGGATGTCATCTTCCAGAGAACTGGCGTAACTTGATAAATCTTACACAAATTACATATTTTGAAAAAATGTACTGGCTCTTGCAGGTTGTTCCAGGGTTATACAGTTGTAAGACAGTTTGATATACAGTTAGCTTATAGAATAAGCAAATAAAGATCGCAAGTAGTCACATAAATTATTTGTATTGTATTTCATAAGTGAGTCCTACTAGTCCTAGTCATCAAACCACTGTAAATATTTTTAGGCCAAGGCGTCAATAACAACATCACATGTTCTTCACAACAACATATTTCAAATTTCACACTGCTGTTAGTAAAACAGAGAAACGGACAGAGAGAGATAGTAAAACCTCTCTCATCTGGACAGGAAAAAAACATACGAGTAAGGTCAAACCTTGAGGTTTAAACGTGAAGTCAAAAGTAGAAAGAGCCAAAATCCCTCAACAAAAAAAATCCCTCCAAAAATCCCTCCCCTCTTGTGATTGGTTCCCTCCTGCTCCGGTCCCCATGGCTGAGTCTGTTGTCTTCCACTGAGAGACAGTGATGCTAGTCATTCCACAGGACCGAGCCCTTCTTCCGCCATCAATAACTGCCACGCTCCCCTACATTCAGTGTATTATATTACATACGGTAGAATTACCTCCATCTTTAGATTGTAGTTTTTATGACATGATGTATTACTGATTTATTTATAATGTTTTGATCTTATACATAACCTACAGTAATTTACGTTTTAGAAGTTGTATACTTATTTTCACTTACTGCTAAAATTGCTCTGTCTATCTATTTGAGTGTTTACTTGCCATGGACATGCTGCTAATTTTGCTTGGGATTGTGCATTAGAAACCCAAGTCTGACTCTTTCCAACCTTTCTAAGAGAGGCCTTATCTTTTGAATTACTCTCTTGCATCTTTTATCTTTTATAGCATATGGACTCACTTTCCCTGAATTGGCAGCCGGATGAGGTTTTGGTGCATCGTTTTACGAGACAGCTAGCTGTTTTATGCATTGAGAGAGGATATGTTGGGAAGGGACACGCATCACGTGTCGTTGTCCCTCTTCTGTAAGACAGTCTAAGACAGTGTCTAAGACAGTTTCCCCTCTCCAGTCCTCCAGTACCCCAACAGTATACATCTTTGTTGTAGCACCAGACGAACACACCCGATTCAACTTGTGAACTAATCATCATGCCCTCAATTAGTTGAATCAGGTGAGTTTGTCAGGGGCTACAACAAAAATGTGTGCTTTTGGGGGTACTGGAGGACTGGAGTTACGAAACACTTGTCTAAGAAAGAGAAGAGAAAGAATGCATGTGAAACAGACATTGAAAACATATTTGAGCCCGGTAATGACAGGTTTATTTCTGCTTGGCCTGTCAGAGACGAAAGACTAAAGATCAGTAGCAGAGCGACTGTTAACTGTGGTGACTTCTTGCACCCCCCTCCCCTGGGTACTAGGGTAGTGCTGCAGTGAGTTGCATTTCCCATGGGCTGCCTGCTAATGTGGGCTTCTTTGCAGGGTCCCATAGGACAGGAGCCATTTCAGCACACATCCCAGTTAAGGAGCATTCTGCCAGGAAATTGTTTACAGTAGGCTAGCTGCAGACTAAGAGATACAAAAATGTATGTTCCGTAGCAATGAAAAAGGGGGAAGAATAAGTATATTGCGAATATTGATGTAGTTTGTCCTTTATATTTCTTACTTGTTAACATTCTCACCTTGGAAAACTGGCAAGACATTTATTGTATGTTGTACATAATTGCCTTGCCATGTGAAGTTTGTGTAAAGACAACAGGTGGCAAGCTTAAGTTTATCTGTCCATCAGTCTTCAGTCTGCTTAAAGCTTTTCCTTCCCTTCTTATGTAAGGAGGACCATATTGAGCCGTCAGTCACTCACTTGAATTAGCTTGAGTGTTCACATCTTTGTAACTGTGCAACTGTGCTGCCTTCAGGGGCATGGGAACAGATGTGACGGAGCAAAGGGGAAGTCAAAACATGATTTCTGTTTGTTTGAGCCTCTGACTGTACAGTGCAGTGCACCAAGCAGCAGAGGCAGGGAAAATGCAGCCACTGTGGCGAAGGTACAATGGGGGGACAAGGGCCACCAAATGCCAAACACGTCCACTGCTGCGCTTCCTTTAAAAAGTTTCCCAAACCAAAGGGCCCATTGAGTTTCGGCCTTTAGATTTCATTTGAAGAAACCACTCAGGCTGAAAATGTAGTTTTTTCCTACTTTTCTTCCTCTCTCTTCTGTTTAATGGCAGCCTCCTCCAAATAAAGAATAAACAAAATTAAAAGAAAAAGGGAGAGATCCACTTTCGCTGGATACTTTGTGAAATTATGGACAGCAGTTGAGCATTGTGTTCCCTCGAGGCCTCTTAAATCTTCTCGTCTCTTTTATTATTATTATTATTTTCAACAGTCCAATTGAGATCATTCAAAGGCTTTTCACCCCATATTTAGGTAATTTGTTGCGCTTCAACTCAACCTGCTCTGCCCCATGTCTAGTGAATGGGAGATATAGGCATGGGGCGGAGGGGGGTCTGTCGTTCTCAGGGCTCCCTCACAGGAACACCCGTCTTCATATTATGTATCGCTTTGATTCCTTCAATGTCCAAGGCCCCCCGAAAGCATCTCCAATTCCCCCACCATTTCATGTAAATAGGTAAAAGTTTTCTCTTTCTTGCTCACATTTCATTGCTCTAGATTTGCAGTGGCAATATAGCCTAATATATTCATTATTTTTCCAAAAATGGATTGTTTTGAAGTAATTTACTAATATAACTAATTATTCTGTTGAGTTGTTATCATGACTTGACAAAGAAAAGTCTTCCTTTTTAGCACATAGCAAAACATTAATTTTGAAATGATTAGAATTAAGCTTTTTTTTCTCCTTTTACATTTTTCACATGTTCACTAACCTAAAGTATGTACCTTACACATGTCCGTTACTAGAAACCTGGCATAACTTCAAATACTAGCTAAAATCCTACAACCACCCTGGACCAGTTCTGTTTACCTAGCTAGATAAAGGGAAATCATTCAACCTTGTTGTCACTAAACACGAATGTTAATCAGTTTTTTGTTTATCTCTTATATAAGGTTTTATCTGATTTTGAAGTTATGAAAGTACGTAAGAATAATTAAGTTGGGCCTACCTACAGTGGCTAGCATGTATGCAAACAAATGTCAATTCTACTTTTGATCCTGTGTGAATAATCTTTTTAAATGAATGGTAGCCTAACTCTTGAAAAAGCAACTGTACTAATCAAATGTTAGATTTCAACCTTGTGGTAGCTATTTCGGACAATTTTTTTATTTGCATTTAGTTTTTTCCCTGTAAAGCCCTCTTAATTTCGTTCACTTCTCAAAAAAATCTGGTCAACAACAAAGCTGCTGCTGCTCTTCTAATTTGCTCATTGTTGAATCCACGTGAGGTGAACTAGTCACATGTACCTCACTTTCATCCCCAGCAATGGTCCCATATGTTTGTCAAAATGTGTATGTTGTGTGCTTTATCCGGCCCGATTTGTTCCCCAGCTACTCCACTGAGCCCCATTCTCCCTGGAGGCAGTCTGAGCTACACGCTATTTATAAAGAATTAACAGCTGGGGCCCTTCCAGCTAAATTACAGAGGGGAGATATTATCCTGAAAACTTCATGTTAACCCAAGCGTTAGAGATTGCTCTCCTGTGTCCCTAAAAGCTGCCAGGCTAAGCAGAACTCTCTCTTCTAACTGGAAGAAATGCCTAGGACGTTGTTTTCCGACCAGAGCTTAATGAATTTGTCCTCTTGTTGCCCGGACAAAGGCTGTCAGATGCGCCAAAAAAAGGGCAATTTCTGACCTCTCTGCTTTCTGTCCTCCACGTTACCTAGTCTGTCTGGCGAGAGAGATTCCCCAGAGCTATTTTCAGTCACTTTTCTGTTTTTCAGTCTGAACTGTTTAGAACATGTAGGGTTATCCTAATTTTCCTTGTACCAAGCCTTCACGCACCCCATCACTTAGGAGAGCCTAATCAGAGGTGATGAGCTATTAAGTAAATTGCAATAATGGACAGAAATCTAAATGCAGGTGGATTTAATAGGACCAAATATCATTACCATGTCCACGGGGGAGCTGAATATTTCTGAGCACTGCACTGGGTACTAGATGTAACACTAAAAAAGACTAGACGAGAGATCCATCATACCAATCTACTGAGAGGTCTCTATGATAATGTTGGGAATGATTACTAAAAGCGTCCCTGTGACCCTGTCTACACCTGTATTAAAATGTGTTCTGTATCAGATTCTGTACAGTGAGATCAGATAACACTCAATAGTTATTTTGATCCCAATAGTTAGACTATTGTTACCTTTGGGCAAAAAATAAATCAGTATTTCTATGATAGTTAAAATGAGGAGAATGGTAAGAATGATTCCTACATTTTGAGCAAGGGCAGCTCAGTGTTTCCCCTATATTCATTTCAGGCACGCCAAAAAATATGATTTTGGGGAGGGGAAATAGTGTTTGGGATGGTAAAACGTTTTCAGTGTTCTTAAACTTAAACGACTAAAGCCAGATATAAAATATGTAGAAAAGATAATGGAGCTATATAATTTTAAATAAAATAATCTTTGAGAACTAAGAACTATCTAAAGACTAAAATTCCCCAAATGTCATGGCATGGGGCCCCTATTGATTTTCTTATCATGTTTGAGTCGTAAGCCATGGCAAAATGTGTAGAGTTGCAGGAAATTAGCTTTAAAATTGCAGTTTTCTCTCATCCCCATGACAACATGTGTACAATTGCATCAAACTAGCATTAAAACTGTAACATTTTCTCTCCACCCCATGCCAAAATATGTACAATATCAGGAAATTTGGTCTCTGCGCCTAGAGGAGGGCCTTTAAAATGTAGGATCGTAGACCGCACCATTGGCCATGGCCACTACGACGCACCCCAGTTGCGTAAGTTTCACTCAAAACTGAATAAAACTGCTCACAAATGGATTTTCTATGTGTGTGCTTTCCTATTATTTCAAATAAATCAGCAACAAGCTTTGTTGTGCATACACATGTAGGGGTAACAATCATGTTGGTTTGCGCTTGCTTTTGCAATATTTGTGTGTGCGTGCCTGCGTCAGTATCTCTAGTCTGCAAACCAACTGAGTGAGAATACGATCCGGAAACCGCACATCAATAGGGCAGTAAGTTGCGAAAGTGACATGTTTGGTCAGCAGTAGTAATTTAGCCCACACTGAAGTCCCTTGTTTGGCTTATCAATAGAGGCAGCGTGCTTTGAATAGGAAAGCCCCAAAGGCGGCTCCTTTCAAACCGTCCTGGGACCATTCTGTGCCACTTCAGTGATTTGTTTTGTTTGAGTAAGATTGAGTTGTTGTTGTGTAATAATAGGGGGATTTTCTATCTTATACCTGATATAACGCTAGCCATACCCTTTCAATAAGTAAAAAAAAATGCTTGCAGATTTGATGGGTTAGACTAGGACTCAGATGCTCTCAGCAAATGAAATTGGCATTTGGTGAGATCTACTCTCTGATAGGAGCGTAGTAGGAAATAAAGACTGCAAGTGTAGAATTGAAATGGAGCACCTAGTTTTAATCCACACACTGCCCTCCCCCCTCTCTCTCTCTCTCTCTCTCTCTCTCTCTCTCTCTCTCTCTCTCTCTCTCTCTCTCTCTCTCTCTCACAAGCTCTGCTTCTATTAGGACTGTGGCCTACCCCTGCTCTCTATAGCAACTGGGCTTTTCTCAGGCTGCCGGGCCGCCTCATTGATGGGCTGGGGCTGTGCACAGCCAGACGATCCTTCCTAAATTCTTGCATGCCTTAGTCGGAAGTTGTCCCGTCCCAATGGCCCCCCTCACCCTGCCCCCTCGCCACTACCATATTCAGTATCATTAGTATGAGGAGTGTAGTGATGATGATGATGGTGGTGAGTTCTCAGGGAGGTCCCGGTCTCCCTGTCTCGTTTGGGGGATTGGGTTAGCCTATGTATTCTTAGCAGCAGGGTTGTGTGTGATGGGCAGGGTATGACCCAGGTATGACTGACGCCCAGTAGGGAGGTGCCATAAAAGGTTTAGTTTAACCTGTTTACCCCTATCATCTGTGGAGTCAGAAGGTTGAACTATTGCTCTCTTCCCAAGAGACCATGCCAGTGTTTGCGCTGCAGCCATTTATATATGGCTCTGCGCCACGGAAAAATCATTGCCGCCATGCCCAAAAAATATGTAACATGAACACTTTGAAGATGCTGGAACAATCCACATGTACTTTTCCTCTGCAAACAAAATTAGTAATGAATACAAAAATCCGACAACCCTATAGTAGAATAGTTTATCTTTTGATCTAGTAGGCTTGTTTTTGTGTGTTCTATACTAAATAAATATTCCTCTCGAGACGCATTCAAGTTATGAGTGCCATAGGGAGCGAAACATGCATTCTGACAAGCAGTCAGTCAATGCACAACAAGTCTTGCAATCGCCGGGAAAACAGCAGTTTTGATGGACTTTGTTAAAAAGAGTGGTATCCCAGCTTTCCATTCCTACTTGATTTATTTCTCAACTCGTAAATATGTGCGAACTGCATCTTTTTAAACCCAGAGTTACCGCTCTGCACTTTGCTGTGAGTGCATAGGGGAGAGTGGGGCTAAATGTAACACGGCTCAATTGTAAGGTAACTTGGGGGTAAAACGCCACCCTAACTCATCAAAAATGGTGATGAGACCAATTTAAATGTTTAGTAGTGGTAACCAGGGAAAGTATTGGGGGTGAGAATTGGGGGTGAGAATTGTGACATTAAGTGGTTTCTGTGAGAAGTACAGGCAGTGTTACCCTGGGTGGCAGTTTACATTATATTAACTGTGTTTAAGTTTTTTGGGACACACAATTCATCAATAGGATGCTAACTAGGTAAAAGATAACATTTGGGATCTAGCTAATGATTAGCCCACTAGGGTAAATGCAGATAGGCAACCCCTTGTTTGAGACTTTATTTCTTTCTAGCCACTATGCTGCATCAGTTGGGCTACAGGTGATAATGCTTATTACTGATAGCATACCTGATATTATGGACCATTCATAGGTTGTAAAGTGCATTCGGGAAAGTATTCAGACCCCTTGACTTTTTCCACATTTTGTTACGTTACAGCCTTATTCTAAAATGTATTAAATAAAACATTTTCCTCATCAATCTACACACAATACCCCATAATGACAAAGCGAAAAACAGAAATATCTTATTTACATAAGTACATTTTTAGAGTAAGGTTTTAATGTAACAAAATGTGGAAAAGTCAAGGGGTCTGAATACTTTCCGAATGCACTGTAAGCATGGTCCAATAAAATAATTTCAACAAATAACTTTACCAATATGGTGTCAGCATATTGGTTTTATTTCAATTCATTTTTTCCACCCACTGCTACACATTTCTCTAGAGGAAACACTGGACCGTGCCATTTCAATGAGAAATCATTGTGCGAATGTTAGTTTCAATTATTCAATTTACATTCCTGCAGTAAAAGATTTTGAACAGATCCGGGCAATTACAGAGCAGGGCATCTGTGATGTCTAATTGGAGCTAAATAGCAGACATAAAAGGACAATTAGAAAAACTGGCTTTTATAGTAACTGGCTTTTATAGTAAGTAATCTTGTCTCTTTTCCTTGTCATAGTCACCCCTCTCCACAACTCTCTCCGTTCAACTATTGATAAGCGGCAGGAAAAATAGTGCATTGCAAAATCCTCATTAAATCTGACCTATTCTGGGTCTGACTAATAGGAGTTGGCTGTGGCCCCTGTAGAGTTTCTAATGACCTACAGTGTCAAACTCCCCCACCGCCACGCTCGTGGCTGCCTGGGCCTCATATGGAAGCCCAAAGGAGCTCTGCATGTGTGTAATTTATTCCACTATCCCACACACAGACACCACACACTTGCTCGTCTGCAGACCTTTACTACTAAAGAGCATGCAGGAAGTGTGCTGTCGCCTAGCTTAGGGTTTCCCCTGGGTGCACGTTTTGGTTTTTGCTGTAGCACTACACAGCTGGTTCAAATAATCCAAGGTGGATGATGATTTTAATTAGCGATGTAGTGCTAGGGCAAAAAACTAAATATGCACCCGGGGGGTATGGGGGGAGCTAAGCAAAATCTGTAGCAGTACAGTATTTGACAACTGCTGCAGCAGTGGTTAATACCTAATATTTTGCCTTTATCTCTGGTCAGTTATAAATATATATATATATATATATATATATATATATATATATATATATATATATATATATATATATATATATAAATAACAACATTTTAAGGAAGATTATGGAAATGTATTACTTATTTATGCTTGATTACTAGCATAACTTGCCCCTTTATGTTGTTCAATTCAAAAGCAATTTATCTGCTAATCTAATTTTAAATGTCTCAAATTACATTTGGCTAATAGTAGAGTAATTGCTGGAATATTAGTTTTTCTCTTTACAAAAAGCAATATAGCACAACTACTTTATTATGTGAGCCAACTTTGTTTACTTCCATTTTTAAACTCGTGTGTACATCATAATTTCCTCCAATGAGGGTATGGCAATTTGCCTTTATGCAACCTCATAATGTAATGCAAAGTCATGTTCCAACGCTGATAGAGAAATCAGTACCTTCCGTCTTGGCTAGCCAAATGGCCAGCCAAATGACCGCGGTCACTGTAATAACCGTTCAAATAGCAAAAAATGTGGGGGGGGCATATTTTCTCTTCAGCTACACTCCTGACTGCATGTCCTGCCATAGAAATAGAATGAATAGAACGCCGTCCCCATTCAAGTCAATGATGACATAATGGGTGGACTGGCATGCATTGCAAGTGTAGCTATAGGAGCAAAGCATGAAGTAAAATATGTGCTAAAACATGTGCAGTGATTTTGTTGATTCAACTCAAATGACAAAAAAACAAAAAAACATCCAAAGCATGAGCCACATCAGTTATCATAATTTGAATTAACATTCTACATTACCATGGAAATTATTGCATCACAATACCAGGCAGCCATAGATGTGGTAAAGGACATAATAGAACGTAGACATTATATTACCAGATTGGCGCACATTCAACAAATCTGATTTACCAAAGTGGATATTTGTCAAATCCGTCAAGGTTTATGTATTATAACAGGCCCACAATCTGGTCACTTAAGTCCGATTTGGATATATTTGTGACTGCTAAATGTTAACTCCTGTTCGTATAAGCTGGTTGGCATAGCTAGTATACAGAAATCGGTAGTGGTAGTCTAATTAATAAAAAAATATAATCCAGTTGATTGGTAACGATGACATGAACATGTGTTGTTTTGCGGTTGACATCCATAAAAGCATTATACCCAGAGTTTTACCTCAACATAGTGTGAAATACACATATAAACAATAGCCCAAATATAGGCTAATTTTACATGGGGGCAAAAAGGATATATATTTTCCCCATGGCCCTTTCCCCCACGTATTTCCATGGCAATTACATTGTTTTGGTTGAGTTCGATTTACCTCTTTACCGCATCTATTGCAAGTGTACCCATGAGTTTACTAGTAAAATTGCCAGGGTTAGTTATTTAATTTTCATGACGTCTTCATCCATAACCGTCGATTACGCAGTTATACGGTAATTGTGCCAGCCCTACTCATGGAGTCTATCCACTGAAGCAGTTGCCACCATTGTCCCTCACTATCAAACATCCATTAGGATCTATGCCAGGTGTCTGTCAACTTTTGACACCACTAACAGGATACTCTTTGGAGGACTTGGCCAAAAGCAGAGTTTTGAAAGGCCTCCTTTGTGACACATTTTGGCATTTTGTTGAACCCTTCGTTACATTGTGATGCAATTCTAGTTCTCTCACTTAATGCTGTCTTTGTCACGTATCGGTTGGCCATATATTGTCAAGAGCACAAATAATATGGTATCTTTGGACCTCTGAATAAAGAGGAAGAGCATGAATAAAAATTGGGTGGGGGGGACCCTGCAAGCGTGTTGTAGGCAGTAAGAAAGGTATGTGCCCCTGTGCCTTTTGCACTACATACAGGGAGGAATTGGCAATGTCAAGGGACAAGGATTTGAGAGTCAAGTGTTCATGAATGAGAGTGTTGGTGGTCTGGGTGCAGCTGCCTTGAAAACAAGTGGAAGAAATGGAGAGACAGCAAGGGTAGTGAGTCCAGTGGAAGCGCACGGCTCCTCACTTTTTCTTTAATCTCTTGAGGAAGGTTTGGCAGGAGCCCTGACTCCAGGCAGCTAAACCAGCAGCTCCCCTCGCTCTGTATGCAGCCAAGGTGCTGGAATGACAACAACCCATTCATTGTGGAGCTAGAGGCAAAAGCTGTGGATCTCTCCTGTCTTTTTGGGAATGGGAGGGGGGCATTTTCCTGAAATCGTGAAGTAGAACAGAAAGGGGACACAGAGAGGGAGGGCAATAAAAGCGAGAGAGGGGGAGGAAGGGAGGGTGAGTGAGAGTGGGGAGGGAGAAAGAGAGAGCGCTACCATGCCGAATGATTGAGAGAGGCGGAGAGGAAACAGAACTCCATCAGATGAAATGAGGTGAAAATAATTCAGGCATTAATCAACCCAGGGCAAAAAGAGGCTGTTCTTTTTTCCCCCCCTCTTTCTGCGGAACTGAAAGGAAAGGTGTGAATGAAGAACTCAGGAGTGGAAACGAGAGAACCACTGGGCACTATCAAACCATGTCAGAGTCCAACAGCAATGCAGCCTGTACAGCTGACCAGGTCAGTCTTTTTACTCATTCTTTTCATCTTGTGACCTATTTGATACACAAATATGATACCAATGATCTCTAAAATGTTGTCATTTTGTCGGCTCGTGGAGAAAACCTTGGACAGTTAACTGTTTAAAAAAAAAAAAGGATTGGATTTTTTAGATTAGAGGGAGAGAGTGAGTTTATCCAAACTATCAAAGCAGCAATTGTGTGGAGCTGCCCGGACGACGGTACAAGGTCCTGAAAGAATTGAATGAATCAAGACGACCTATTGTCTGGACCGCCTTATTTTTCGGCGATCATTCAGGGGGTCTGTGACGACTCAATAGCCCCCATACCACGTGAGAAGGGGGATACAGCTCTTTAAAAACCAGACCACGTGTGGCTGGACTGAAAAGTTTTTATAACTAATTGCAGTGGGAAGTTCTGGTGGTGCTGGCTGAGGGGTGTGTGATAAAGTTTCTAAGGAAGTGGGCAGGCTAACTGTGTGAAAGAGTGACAGAGTGGGAAAGGGAAAAGTGTCCTAAAAAGGGGGGTTGGCTCATATTTATGTTTTTTCTCTCTTCCTTTGCCACTCTCTTTAGTGGCCAAGGGACTTGTCAGTTAAACAATTCCACCAAAAGATTTGTTTAAAATAAAATATATAGATATCCGTTATGGCATTTTGTTCTTTGCCGATTTATGTGGAGCGCCAAGTCTTGTCACATCTTTTGGTTGGCCGCTGTGAAGACTGAGCAAGCCTCCTAGAGTTCAGTAGCAAACACAAAGAAACGGGCCGCTGAGATCATTGCACATACTTTTAAAGAAACATTTCTATGAAGATAAAAAAATGGTGTTGCTCGCGGTAGGTAAAGCTTTAATTTAGCCCTATTTTTTTCGGAGATATATATATTTTGATTGTACGTGTGTATGCCCTTGTTTTGGTGTGTGTGTGTGTGTGTGTGTGTGTGTGTGTGTGTGTGTGTGTGTGTGTGTGTGTGTGTGTGTGTGTGTGTGTGTGTGTGTGTGTGTGTGTGAAGTTAATGTAATGCAAATCAGTTAGAGCCATGCATCTAAATGAATGTACCGTGCTCCTACTAGTGTAGGGGAACTTAAAAGGTTGACAAGTAGTCACCTAGATTTCTCATCTGTAGAACAGTTCTTCATTTACAATGGAAATAAACATGTTGCTAGTTGCACCACAAAGTTGTGAAGCCAATATTGATTGATATAACTCTCTTAACAGGCTGTTTGGTATAACGCTTATCTATTTGGTCTAACTTGAGACAGGGCTGTTCTCAATGTATCTTTTTTTGTTCTGCTTGCTGGTACTGAACATCCTATCAGTTTTTCTAATGTGTCCACAAACAGTCCATTTAGAACATTGAGTTTCCTATGCCGTTTGCAGACTGTTGTTATCGCTCACTTTCATTGAGCGCCTCACCTCCCGTCGCCCCCTTATTAGGATGGACACAGATTTGAGTGAAAGCCTTCTTATCTATGTAGGGCGAAACAGCCTCTATTTACACAGATGAAGGAATGGTCCTTGGTGCATGTGACAAAGGATGCCATAAATTGTACAGTTATTTCTTTGAATGATGCAATGTCCCTATGATTTAGTCCTGGTATGCGACATGCTCTACAATTTATTTGATATTGTGTTCTTCAGTAGGTTCAGGTTTCAGATAGCATTAACATCACAGTCTACCTGGTAATGTATTTCTGCTGTAAAATGTATGTGTCACATTGCTACAGACATAGTCCTAAAAGTTGATATAGACCACATACTGTTTGATTGGTGAATTGCTTACAAAGCCGTTGGCGATTATTGACGTTTTATGTAGAAGTTATACTGAGAAGTCTCATTGAATAAGTTACAGTAGTTGTTAGAGGTGAACTACTGCTGTACTGTGTCGACTGGTTTATCTGACAGGATGATGGGTCACAGAGAGAGCTCTAGGATCAGGTGCACCTGACACGGCAGACCCTTCAGACAGACAGACAGAGCCTTGTCGCTTTGTATGGGACAGCTACCTACCTACCGCACAGCCACGCTCCCCTGACTGACTATCATGTGTCATAAGTGACTCTCTCTGTACCAAAGGGGATGTGACTTTTTTTATTGCTATACTTTTATGGTATAGGCTACTGCTGTCCTCTGTAGCTCAGTTGGTAGAAAAAAGTCTCTTGCAACGCTTGGATAGTGGGTTTGATTCCTGGGACAACCCATAGGTAAAAGGTTTATGCACGCATGACTGTAAGTCACTTTGGATTAAAGCATCTGCTAAATAGCATATATTATTATAAAACCACTTTTTCAACAGATTTCCCATTTCCTTATTCATAAAGGAGCCGGTCTAGCCTACATGAATTCTGTGCTATAGTTTAACCCCGCTGTTAGGAATACAATTGTCTAAGGTCATCTGAGATTGTAAAGCATGCTTGAGTAATAATTGAAGTAATAAGAACTTCAGAAGGATGTGGTAATTGCATGGTAGGCTAGTGTAGGCACCTCTGACTTAGTCTGACAGCCTTTCACAATGAGGAAAAATGTAATGGCACTCTAACGTCATCCCTTGCTTTCATAAAGACAGTTTGGTTTCATTTAATGGTGATATTGCCTGAAATCTGCTTGAAATTGTTGCTGGGTCCGGAGTCATGATAGATTGTAGTTTGGGCATAGGCTCAACTTGCAAGATTTATACATTGATTTTAATGTAAAGATTTGCCCACAAATTGTTGTTTAATCCTCCTGTATTTCTCTTTCTTTTTTCATTACTGAATTGTAGTGGGCTGATTTTGTGCCTTGAAGTAAGTGCCTAGATATAGCCTAGATATCACGACACAGAAGACTCTTTAAATTATCCGAACCGTTTTCGATTGGACAAGAACATATTGCAGTTTAAAACATAGCTTGGAATGATTGACCCAAATGATTTCACTATACATAAACAGATTTGCTAGATCATGAAAGGCAGTGAGAGCTGCAGAGTTAAAAAGCAGATATTTTTTCCCTTGGAGGCTTTGCAGCAGATTACTGTTGTTCCTAAATCTGGGTATGGCTCTGTTATATTATTGTACTGCATATTTAACTTCAATACCCTGCAGAGCAGTTTGGCTAATGTTAGACTAATTCTGGAACACTGTAATAAGATGATTACCTCCTGTAAATATCCCTCCTCATTCAAATATGTTCTTTCACCAATTGCTTCTTATTATAGAGGATAAATGGATGGATGAATGAAGAGGATTCTCTGAAACGATGGGATTGATTTAAAATACCAACAGTACTATTTAGGTCTGGTTACTGTAAAAATTTACTTGTGTTTTTGGTAAGCAATGGGTGTTAAATTAGCTAAATTAGTGGCTTTCGCTTTTGAAACACATCCGACTCCAATTGAACATTCACCCATGTTTTCCGGCCATTTTCAGCGCTTCCAACTGGGTGCAGGTGGTGTTGAGAGGGCCAGTATATGGAGCGGAAGTCAGTGGTTGGAGTGTTTACACGCAGGGAGAGATCGAGGGCAGGCAGCAGAGGGGCGAGTGCACAGACATATGTGTGCTCTGGGCCTCTGGCTCTCCCAGTGCTGTGGGCACTGTCTCCAGCCATGTTGTGCTCCTGGACCCACAGCTGGCAGCGAGGAGAGGTAGCTAGCCCCACACTGCAGTACAACACAGCCTGGCTGGCTGGGTGCAGCCTGGCCGTGCTGCAGACCATTGTTGGGTGTTCTATACTCTCACTGATGTATAGAAATTATCTAATAATTCACTGCTAGTGAGATCAGTATGAAGACCTAGCGGACCTAGGCTTCGTCCCAAAAGGCACCCTACTCTCCTTACAGTGCACTAGGCCTACAGTATATAGGGAATAGGGTGCTATTTGGGACACTATATGGCGTTCAGGCTGGTTTAACCTGGCCTGCAGACATATTGCAGATAAAATAAGAAATGCAGATGGGACCGCCCACTGTGAAGTTTGAGTTTCCTTCTATGTAAGAAATAATTGGTTTAGGGCATTTTCAAACATAACATAACTTTTCTCAGTGTGGTCACCTTCCTAGCATGACAACGACAAACAATATACAACAATAGCAGCGATTGATATGTCTGGTAATCAGTGTTTTATCATTTAGCTGAGTACAGACATCTAGGCCTAGTTCTTAAGATGGTCATAACATTCCTGAACTATTCTCACTGACCTGTCACATTCCACCAATAATATAGATTCTTGTAAACATTAAAAGTGCAATATGCAGAAATCACTCCGCCATTTCCTGGTTGCTAAAATTCTAATAGTTTGCCTAATTTCTGTTTATGTGACAAAACATGCAATGTAGAGAATCATTGTACCATCTAAATTGCTGTGAAATACATTTTCAATAACCAGAAATCGTGTATATTCAGCAGTTTGAAGCTGGTGTACAAAACCTGAAATAAAAGATACAAAAACTAAACTTAAGAGTGAGAAGCATAGAAATAGCACACATAGAACAGATACATTGCTTTTTAGACTTACTTTTAATGAGAATTACATATCTATAACAAACATTTCTATGTGAATTTGGTCGGGTCGCCCAGAAAGTTACATATTGCAGCTTTAACCACCCGTGAATCATCTTAATGTGTGTCAAACCCCATACACTACATGGCCAAAGGTATGTTGACCCCCCCCCATTCAAATTAGTGAGTTCAGCGATTTCAGCCACACCCATTGCTCACAGGTGTATAAAATCGAGCACACAGCCATGCAATCTCCATAGACAAACATTGGCAATATAATGGCCCGTACTGAAGAGCTGTGACTTTCAACGTGGCACCGTCATAGGATGATACCTTTCCAACAAGTCAGTTCGTCAAATTTCTGCCCTGGTCAAATGTAAGTGCTGGTATTGTGAAGTGGAAACGTCTAGGAGCAACAACGGCTCAGCCACGAACCGGTAGGCCACACAAGCTCACAGAACGGGACCACCGAGTGCTGAAGTGCGTAGCGCGTAAAAAACGTCTGTCCTTGGTTGCAACACTCACTACCGAGTTGCAAGCTGCCTCTGGAAACAATGTCAGCGCAATAACTGTTTGTCAGGAGATTCATGAAATGGTTTTCCATGGCCGAGCAGCTGCACACAAGCCTAAGATCACCATGCGCAATGTCAAGTGTCGGATGGAGTGGTGTAAAGCTTGCTGCCATTGGACTCTGGAGCAGTGGAAACGCATTCTCTGGAGTGATGAGTCACCCTACACCATCTGGCAGTCCGATGGACGGATTTTGGTTTGGCAGGTGCCAGGAAAATGCTACCTGCCCAAGTTGATAGTGCCAACTGTAAAGTTTGGTGGAGGAGGAATAATGGTCTGGGGCTGTTTTTCATGGTTCGGGCTAGGCCTCTTAGCTCCAGTGAAGGGAAATCTTAACGCAGCAGCATACAATGACATTCCAGACGATTCTGTACTTTACTCAACTTTGTTCCAACAGTTTGGGGAAGGCCCTTTCTTGTTTCAGCATGACAATGCCCCTGTGCACAAAGTGAGATCCATACAGAAATGGTTTGTCAAGATTGGTGTGGAAGAACTTGACAGGCCTGCACAGAGCCCTGACCTCAACCCCATCTAACACCTTTGGCATGAATTGGAACGCCGACTGCAAGCCAGGCCTAATCGCCCAACGTCAGTGCCCGACCTCATTAATGCTCTTGTGGCTGAATGGATGCAAGTCACTGCAGCAATGTTCCAACACCTAGTGGAAAGCCTTCCCAGAAGAGTGGAGGCTGTTATAGCAGCAAAGGGGGGACCAACTCCATATTAATGCCCATGCTAATAGAATGAGATGTTCGACGAGCATACTCTAGCAGTGAGGGACTCTTTTTACTTTTTTTGTGGAATATAACAGACTTCGTTTGAAAAGGCCATATGGGACTCCTTTTGTCTCCACTGGATGTTGTGAAGTGGATTCAGTTACTAGTTGGATGTCATTCCATTCTAAGCATTGATGTTTTGAGTGGTTGATTAGCCTGGATGTCAGTGAGTGCATTTCCTCTGGATGACTTGCTGGCAAGGGGTCTGTGCTAAAAGTGCTATGGCTGCTGACGACAGCTGCATGATGAAAGGGGATTTATCACTCTTTACTCTGAGTTTACCACAGAGGACCATCTTCAAAACATAGGTCTTTCCGATTAGATGGTCCAGTGCTTATTCAAATCATTTATTTGGTGCAGACATTAAAGAATAAGGTTTAATAGGTTCAATCGAAGCGTGTAAGTGTGTTAAGCGTGTGAGAGCTAGGTGACTAGAAGGTTGGTTGTATGGCTCTGTTTCCTCAGGCTCCGGACCTTTTGGAGGCATTGCATGCGTCCAAAATGGCACCCTATTCCCTATGTAGTGCACATCTTTTGACCAGTGCCCATAGGGAACAGGGTGCCATTTGGGCCACAGAAATTGTCAGGGCAGGTTCAGTATGAATGGCCTAGGAACTTGAAATAGAGTACCCTAGCATACAGTAGAGTCCCATGACTTTACCACAGCTCAGTGTCTTTATCTACGGTGCAGTGTTGTTAATGACATGACAGACCATGCCCTGGAGACAGGGAGCACGGCTTGTAAGAAGCAAATTAGTCCTCAGATTTAGGACTGTCACGAATGGAAGGCAAAAGCATGGAAAGAGAAGTCTCCCTCTCCTCAAAACCCGATTTTTGGGTTGAATTCTCATCTCTCTCAACTAAACATCTTAAAAACAGATTGCGCAACACATCTAGGATGTAGTTGGCTGAAGATATTTTTGAGAAGTCATTGGTGCAGATGTTGATAGGCCTAGCACACTCTCAAAGGGATGTTAGACTTCCAGTCATCTCATCGAGAAGTTCTCTATAAGTCAGCATAATTAGTATAGTTGATGTGCTTAGCTACATGTTATTGTCTATTGTGTACTGGCTGAACAAAACCCTAAATAATGGCTGTGGTTTTCTTTAAAATGATAAACTGACCTCCCCTGCTCCCAGGGTACTAAACCAGACCTCAGCCATGTGCGTGATGAAGGGAGGCTGTCAGGACCTGATGCTAACAGACTTTGAAGATGTTTATGTCCTTCTTATCATACCGTCTTACAGTATTGCATGAATTTTTCTTCTCTTGTTTAAGGAGAGACAACTGGGTCAATTTATGTAATCCTGAAATTCTTGACAGTACTGTTATAATGATGAAGACTCTTTAAATTGCCTCACCCTGCCTTAAATTGAATTGGTAAAGTCAGCCTTTAAGTTTTTGTCAAATACTACTGTAAATGTAGTCTTCCATGTCTGATGTCTACATTGTCAGTTTTCTGGAACAACATAGGATGTCTGCAGCTTAAAGCTATACAGTCAAATGATGACCAAAGAACAAAGCTCATTCATGGTTGAGCAGTGTGGCCAGTTACATGTAGCTAACTGCTTTGCCAACCACAATGGAGTTCAAAGTATTGCTGGGTGAATTGTCATAAAAAGGAGTTTATGATATATTTGATGTCAACAGAATATTTTTTTAAGGAGAGAGAGGGATGTATTTGGGGATGAGATGGGATAAGGTGTGTGTTTGTCTATACAGTATGTGTGTGATTAAAGGATTCTCTAAGTGTTTGTGCGGTTGGTTCTCTCTGTGTGTGACTGTGGGAGCGAGGTGGAGGTGAACAGCTTGCTTTGGCCAATAGCTCCGTAGGCTGTCTCCCGCATCGCTTAACGGCCATGCCCAGTGCACAGTAATTAAATTATCTAGTTAAGCGAACCGCGTGGCTGAAGCAAGACCTGGTTGTCTGCACAAATTAACGCTGACAGTTTTTTTCTATAGGAGCGTCTATAGCTCTCAGCCATGCAATCCTTTGTTTTATCTGCAAAAATCCATCCAGTTATTGTATTTGAACATGAGTCTGACAACTCGAGACTAGTGGCAACTTAACTACTAACATTGTCAACTGTCAAGGCAATTGCTCGTAGCTATTAATTAGCCTAATGCTGTCTTGCATTTTAAAATCAACCCCTCCCTCCCAAAAAAATCTAAACAGGATGTAGTTGCTAGTCACTGGCTGTTTTGCCTGGCACTTGGTTCCTGTCTTGGAAACCACTCCTATTGTACCCCAGACTCCTAGGCAAGGGTAGCTAGATGCAACATGGAGCCCTAGGGTGTATTCACTAGGAACCAAACAGAACCAAACGGGAAGGGACGTTTCATTTGGAGTAAACCGTTTCTGTTGCAAAACATTTCCGACTAATGGTAACACCCCTGGTAGACCCTCCCTAAGTATAAGTCAGATACTCAAGTTGCTCAGCCACTGACTGACTGACCCAAGTGGATTTTTCATCAGTGCTGGGAAGTCCATTGGTGTGTAACGGGTATGTAACAAACAGTTACTATGGAACTTTTTAAGGTAAGGCTATTGCAGTGTTTTTGGAATGTAGGCCTATTTTTGGGGGATGTACTTGGATCACATAAAAATGCACAGTGTATTGTGGGATTTGTGTTTTTAATATAGTGTGGGCCTACAATTGATGGTGATTCTATCTTGCATATTGCTTTTTTTTATTTTTTTATTTGATGTGTTGCTTTTGGGGAGAACTGTTTTATATCAACATATTAAAAATGTATATCTACAATTTGAAATTCAATCAAAATGCGGTATGACCAAGCAATGACTTTCAAGAACTTTTAAAGCACACTTTCTCAGATATTCTAAACAAAGTCCTAGTTTTAACAATTGAAAGGGATGTTTTGCTGTCCATGATGCAGTAGCCTATAGGATCAGGTCTTCCAGCCAGCTACCCAGGGGATCTTGATGTGATTGTGACTGTAAGCAGTGCTTGAGTGAGGTAACCCAGAGATAACCCCTGCTTCTGGGAGGCCATCAAAGCACCCCGTTTGCTGTGACTGGGCCCAATTTCCCCCTGTCTTTCCTGACAACTCACCATTACACTTAATTAATCAACCATGGAAAGTAGGTATTCACACCATGCCCAATGGGATCTGGAGGAATGTGGCCCTCCGCTAGCCGGGTGAGAAGCCACAGTCTCGCTGTCTTTAGTTGAATTACTTTCACCTCACATACATTTTATAATGTGGCATTTGAGGACATTGAGGATCCAGGTCTATTTAATCTCAGTTGAGTACAACTGAACCCACCCGTGTTTACTCCCAAGGTGAAGTTAGTTAGTTAGCTAGGGTATCTACATGTGCCACTTTAAAAGATTGGTATTGGATTGACTGTATTAGTCACTCTTGTTGACTTTGATTTGAAGTTTGATAACAACCTGTTTTTTTATCAGCTTTAGTTATTTTCAAATGACATTCAAACTCCGATAGAATGTATGGTAGAAGGGGTGTTAGGCTACTGAGCTTCCAATGTTAGAGAGTTGTTGGGAGGCTATTCTATTGATGGAAGTCTTCCCTTCTGAGCAATAATGGGATTTTTTTTTTAAGTATTTTTTTTTAAGTTTCAAACCAACAGCCGCACATTGTTGTTTTTAAACTTATTTTTTAAATATCACTTTCTCTAAATGCTTTTTAGATTTGGCCTAGCTACATGAGACTCGAAAGGCACACACCTATCTATATAAAGGTCCCACAGGTGACAGTGCATGTCAGAGCAAAACCCAAGCCATGAGGTAGAAGGAATTCTGTTTCCATTGATCATCCTTGAGATATTTCTAAAACTTAATTGGAGTCCATCTGTGGTAAATTCAATTGATTGGACATGATTTGGAAAGGATTTGAAAAAAAACAAGCCATGAGGTCAAAGGAATTGTCCATAGTTCCAAAACAGGATTGTGTCAAGGCACAGATCTGGGGAAGGGTACCAAAACATTTCTGCAACATTGAAAGTCCCCAAGAACACAGTGGCCGTCATTCTTAAATGGAAGAAGTTTGGAAACACCAAGACTCTTCCTAGAGCTGGCCGCCCGGCCAAACTGACCGATCGGGGGAGAAGGGCCTTGGTCAGGGAGGTGACCAATAACCGATGGTCACTCTGACAGAGCTCAAGAGTTTGTCTGTGGAGATGGGAGAACCTTCCAGAAGAACAACCATCTCTTCAGCACTCCACCAATCAGGCCTTTATGGTAGAGTGGCCAGACGGAAGCGACTCCTCAGTAAAAGGCACATGACAGCCTGCTTGGAGTTTGCCGAAAGGCACCTAAAGGACTAGTGGTGCAACGGATCACAAAACTCACGGTTTGGATCGGATCACAGTTTTGAGTCACGGATCGGATAATTTTTCAGATCAGCAAAAAAAAGGGAGACAAATAACTTTGCTTTCCATTTGTTACTTAAAGAACACTTAAAGCAAGGAATTTTTGAATGTTCGAATAAAATATTCAATACTCAATTGTTAAATTTAAGTGCAATATGAGGCATGATACCTTCTTCCTTTGAACAATAGTGAATAAAAAAATAGCCTGTGTCCACAAAAGTAAAAAAAGAAAGAAAGTAAAGCAGACCTGAGCTTATACGGTTGAAGTCGGAAGTTTACATACACTTAGGTTGGAGTCATTAAAACTCGTTTTACAACCACTCCACAAATGTCTTGTTAACAAACTATACTTTTGGCAAGTCGGTTAGGACATCTACTTTGTGCATGACACAAGTAATTTTTCCAACAATTGTTTACAGACAGATTATTTCACTTATAATTCACTGTATCACAATTCCAGTAGGTCAGAAGTTTACATACACAAAGTTGACTGTGCCTTTAAACAGCTTGGAAAATTACTGAAAATTATGTCATGGCTTTAGAAGCTTCTGATAGGCAAATATACATAATTTGAGTCAATTGGAGGTGTACCTGTGTATGTATTTCAAGGCTTACCTTCAAACTCAGTGCCTCTTTGCTTGACATCATGGGAAAATCAAATGAAATCAGCCAAGACCTTTTGTAGACCTCCACAAGTCTGGTTCGTCCTTGGGTGCAATTTCCAAACACCTGAAAGTACCACGGTCATCTGTACAAACAATAGTACGCAAGTATAAACACCATGGGACCACGCAGCCATCCTACCGCTCAGGAAGGAGACTCGTTCTGTCTACTAGAGATGAACGTACTTTGGTGCAAAAAGTGCAAATAGGACTAGGATTAAATGTCAAGAGTTGTGAAAAACTGAGTTTAAATGTATTTGTCTAAGGTGTATGTAAACTTCTGACTTTAACTGTAACTTCAAATTCTTAAAAAAAAAAAGATGAGGATGTCTACATTGTCTGGGGAGAGGGTAGACCTCTTTGCAGTCACTATGTCCCCTGCCGTGGAGGACACCCTCTCGCTAGGAACTGAAGTGCCAGGCACAGCCAGGTAGCATCTTGCCGTCGTGGCAATGTGAGGGTATTTCCACTCATTGCTTTTTCACCATGCCAGTGGATCACCATCCACTGAAATGCCGCATGCTGCCTTGTAGGATGCCACCTCCTCTTTGATGGTGTAGGCAAACGTCTTGCCTGTGTCCTTGCTCGCAAAGGTCTTCCCGAAAAGCTCCTTCATAGCCAAATTATTTTGTGGAGGAGATGCCTCTGAGTCTGCTCCTCTTAGCTCTGTGGCTTGACCCTGCTGAAAAAAATTATTAAACTTACTAATTATTTGTTTTCATATTTAATAGAACTATAATTGTTGCAATAACATTTGATAAAAGACATTATTATTCCAAATAAAAAATGGATGATTCTAATAGCAATAGCATAGACTTAGATTAGACTGCGGTATATTTATTATTTAAGTAATTCACTCTTCTTTTTTTTACCTCTTCAGTGGCCACAATCTCAGTGGTGAGATCACTGTATGTCCTCTGGCGTAGGGCAGGGTCTAGGTGAGACAGGGACTTGAACCTTGGATCCAGTGCAGTAGCTCTATGAAGGTAGTCCTGGACATTAGGGTGGTATCTGTGGTTCAGATCTTCTCTAATGGCAGCCTTGACATCTCTAGTGATGGTGCTGTATTCCTCACTTGGGGCCATGGATTGTAGAATCCTTGTTTTCAGAGGTAGGATCATGGACACAGACGGTGCAGTTTCAGTGCTCAATAGGGTTGGAACCGTTTTGAGGGGTTTGAGCACCTGAAGGACCTTCTCTGCCACACAAGTCATCATCAGACAAGGTGACAATGTCTTTATTTTTTTTCAGGGTCTTGTCTGTCAGTGCAGAGTATCCAGCTGCCTGCTGCTCAAGATAGCGCTCCAACGTGTCATAAGTGGAGTTCCATCTTGTTGTGACATCGTGTATGAGCTTGTGGGTCGGTAGCTGTAGCATTTCCTGCTCGGTGTAAAAAGGAAACTATCTTCCTGATCCTCCAAAGGATGCGGTCCATCTGGTTCACTGAGATTCCCCTTTGGGATGCTAAATTGATCACATGTGCAAAGCAAGCTATCTGTGGCCACAGTCCAGCTTCTATCACTCCGACTGGGGCGAAGATTCACCTTCCAACAGGACAACGGCCCTAAGCACACAGCCAAGACAGCTTAGGAGTGGCTTCGGGACAAGTCTCTGAATCTTTTTGAGTGGCCCAGCCAGAGCCCGGACTTGAACCCGATCGAACATCTCTGGAGACCCCTGAAAATAGCTGTGTAGCAACACTCCCTATCCAACCTGACAGAGCTTGAAATTATCTGTATAGAAGAATGGAAGAAACTCCCCAAATATAGGTGTGCCAAGCTTGTAGCGTCTTACCCAAGGAGACTCAAGGCTGTAATAAATGCCAAAGGTGCTTCAACAAAGTACTGAGTAAAGAGTCTGAATACTCATGTAAATGTTATATTTCCCTTTTTTTTTTTTTATTAGCAAAAGATTCTGAAAACCTGTTTTTGCTTTGTTATTATGGGGTATTGTGTGTAGATTGAGGACTTTTTTTTATACCCATTTTAGAATAAGGCTGTAACATAAGAGTGTGGAAAAAGTCAAGGGGTCTGAATACCTTCAGAATGCACTGTACATACAGGCTGATTTGATGGTTTGTCAGTATTGTTCACTCAGTTATGGTCAGGAGTCTACAGTCTCCAGGAATAGTGGTGGAACAGGAGATAACTAGCTGTGTGAGTCAGGTGCTGGGGTACATGTGCAGAAGTGTGTTAAGGTCTTCTGGTCTGTGTGTGTGTGTGTGCGCACGGCATGTGTGTACTCAGCTATGATAAGTGAACACGCACAATCTCCCCCCATGTACAGTGCAACGTGGAATTGTGCAGTGCTAAAAAATCTTTCATACATAGTAGTGTAAAACGCTATGTTCTGTTTTCGTTCTCAGTCTACTCTTCCCTTTTTCCACCCCTTGCTGATCTTGTATTAAACCACTATCACTCAGTCATTTGGGCCAGTCCTTCAAATAGTTATTGGCACAACGAACAAAGTTTAGGTAAAACGTGTTATGTCTCACTCTCAGGCAATTTTGGGGAATATTGCTGCTCATCGAGGCGCAGTGGGCTACATATTGCTACATAATGACTTGTGATGGTTGCATGCCTAGTGAGGATGCAGGCAGGGGTTGTCAGTAAATGCTAGGGAGCTCTGGGCCGCCAGCCGGCCTTGTAGGCTGGAACTTTACAATAACAGACACAATTCTGGCTTTTCCTGTTGGCAATATGGCATGCAAATCAGGTCTCATCTACTATACTGTGTGTACTGTAGTAGTAAGCTGCTTCTCTGGGACTCTGGTCAGGCCCTAGGTTGGGTTTACACTCAAGTGAAGATGGAGCATGTCTATCACCATGACAGGGTCGCAGCTGTCATTGGCCATGCTTTGTTAGGTGTGTGCCACTGTCCATCAAATTAGCTGGAATGGTAGAGTGCATTGGTCCTTGCGTGTTTTAGTCATGTTTAAGTTATGTGGACAAAGACCAAATCAGGTTTAATAAAATTAATTTGGCTGTCTTTTTATTTGCTTTCAGCATAACTGAAAATAACTGTGTATTAGCATGACAAGCCAAAAAGCCATGTTAGCACCAAATGACCCATAATCAGACTGACCCATTTGAGAGCTAGCCCAGGAGTCATTTCAGAACTATCACCTGAGTGTATATACAGTGCATTCGGAAAGTATTCAGACCCCTTCCCTTTTCCGCATTTTGTTACGTTACAGCCTTATTCAAAAATGTATTTTTTCCTCATCAATCTACACACAATACCCCATAATGACAAAGCGAAGAAAGGTTTTTAGAATTTTTTGCAAATGTATTATTATTTCTGCCCAAACTGAGAGGGGAGGTGAACAAGAACCTGATGGTCACTCTGGCAGAGTTCTTCTGTGGAGATATGAGAACCTTCCAGAAGGACAACCATCTCTGCAGCACTCCACCAATCAGGCCTTTATGGTAGAGTGGCAAGACGGAAGCCACTCCTTAGTAAAAGGCACACAACAGCCTTCTTGGAGTTTGCCAAAAAGCACCTGAAGGACTCTCAGACCATCAGAAACAAGATTCTCTAGTCTGATGAAACCAAGATTAAACTCTTTGGCCTGAATGCCAAGCGTCACGTCTGGTAGAAACCTGGCACCATCCCAACGGTGGCAGCATCATGCTGTAGGGATGTTTTTCAGCGGTAGGGACTGGGAGACTAGTCAGGATCAAGGGAAAGATGACCGGAGCAAAGTACAGAGAGATCCTTGATGAAAACCTGCTCCAGAGCGCTCAGGACCTCAGACTACGCGAAGGTTCCCCTTTTAACAGGACAACGACTCTAAGCATAACAGCCAAGACAATGTAGGAGTGGCTTCGGGACAAGTCCCTGAATGTCCTTGAGTGGCACAGCCAGAGCCTGGACTTGAACCCGATCGAACATCTCTGGAGAGACCTTAAAATAGCTGTGCAGTGACTCTCTCCATCCAACCTGACAGCTTGAGAGGCTCTGCAGAGAAGCATTGGAGAAATACTTTCCAAATGCACTGTATTTGCCCAAGTCTTAGCACTGAATGTCTTTACATAGACTTTGAGCACACTCACCCGTTCTCCATTCCTTGCACGTTCAAGTCTGTCTTTCTTTCTCTGTCCCTCTCCCCCCTCCCTATATCTTTCTCTCTCTCTGTCCCTTTCCCCCCCTCCCTATTCTTTCCCTCTCTCTCTCTTGGGGTGCACCTGTGTGCAGTGCGCTGGAAGGAGGCAGGCCAGGCAGGACATTGTGAGTTAGGCTGGGGCCGAGGCCACTGATTTGGAAGGGCCCCTCAGAGAGAAGAAGAGAGAGAGCGAGAGAGAGAAGAGAATGTGTGCAGCTTACGTAAAGGGCAGATGGGCCCAGCTGGGCGTGCGGTGTGTATGGGATGGGATGGGGCTGAGTGTGTGGATCTGAATTGGGCGGTATGTCACCCCATTGCCTATTTAGTGCTCTGCTTTTGACCAGGCCCCATAGGGTGTATAGAATAAGGTGATATTTGGGGCACAGCCTTATAGCCAGGTCAGAGAGACAGCCTGGAGAGTGAATCAGAAGAGATAGTGAAGTGGACAGGAGTTGGAATGGAGCAATAATGTTATCTCTATAGTTTACAAATAATGTCTCATGTATGGAATCAAGTCTCATCAATGCTTGGATAAGCCTATGTAGAGCATTTTAAGTCAATTGTTGTATGTTTTATGTGCTGAGTTTGTTACTATGAGTGAACTAAACTCAGGACCCTGTCTTTCAAAGGTAATTCGTAAAAATCCAAATAACTTCACAGATCTTCATTGTAAAGGGTTTACCACTGTTTCCCATGCTTGTACAATGAACCATAAACAATTAATAAACATGCACCTGTGGAACGGTCGTTAAGACACTAACAGCTTACAGACGGTAGGCAATTAAGGTCACAGTTATGAAAACAGGACACTAAAGAGGCCTTTCTACTGACTCTAAAAAACAACAAAAGAAAGATGCCCAGGGTCCCTGCTCATCTGCGTGAACATGCTGCATGCTGCAAGGAGGCATGAGGACTGCAGATGTGGCAATGGCAATAAATCGCAGTGGCAGACCACGTGTAACAACACCTGCACAGGATCGGTACATCCGAACATCACACCTGCGGGACAGGTACAGGATGGTAACAACAACTGCCCGAGTTACACCAGAAACGCACAATCCCTCCATCAGTGCTCAGACTGTCCGCAATAGGCTGAGAGAGGTTGGACTGAGGACTTATAGGCCTGTTGTAAGGCAGGTCCTCACCAGACATCACCAGCAACAACGTCGCCTATGGGCACAAACCCATCGTCGCTGGACCAGACAGGACTGGCAAAAAGTGGTCTTCGCAGACGAGTCGCAGTTTTGTCTCACCAGGGGTGATGGTCGGATTTGCGTTTTATCGTGGAAGGAATGAGCGTTACACCGAGGCCTGTACTCTGGAGCGGGATCGATTTGGAGGGTCCGTCATGGTCTGGAGCAGTGCCACCAGCCGTACTGCTTGTTCTGTGCGTGATTTCCTGCAAGACAGGAATGTCAGTGTTCCGCCATGGCCAGCGAAGAGCCCGATCTCAATCTGAGACCTGTTGGATCGGAGGGTGAGGGCTAGGGCCATTCCCCCCAGAAATGTCCGGGAACTTGCAGGTGCCTTGGTGGAAGAGTGGGTTAACATCTCACAGCAAGAACTGGCAAATCTGGTGCAGTCCATGAGGAGGAGATGCACTGCAGTACTTAATGCAGCTGGTGGCCACACCAGATACTGACTTTTGATTTTTGATTTTCCCTTTGTTCAGGGACACATTATTCCATTTCTGTTAGTCACATGTCTGTGGAACTTGTTCAGTTTGTCTCAGTTGTTGAATCTTGTTATGTTCATACAAATATTTACACATGTTAAGTTTGCTGAAAATAAACGCAGTTGACAGTGAGAGGACGTTTCTTTTTTTGCCGAGTTTATGAGTTGCGTCATGTGTTGACAGACAGCTTCTCACAGGTGGGAGAGCTGGAGGTGGGAGGCCAGCCGGTCAGCAGGCAACATGTAGCAACCCAGTCTGTCTGCCGTGTTGTGTTGTGTGGGTTGGCTGGACTCTCATTCCACCCTGGGCCCTCTCAGCTGTACAGCTGCCCTGCCCACGCCGCGCACTGAGCAGGTGTGCTCTTCCTCCAGACGCTCAGCACTTAAAACACACTAACACGCACACACACCACACGCACACAGGCATCACACTGAGGAGAGCAGCCTCCACACACACTTTCCCACTCACCTGCACAGGTGCACATGTCTCACACACTCAATGGCCAGCCAGAGGTAAATAAAGGACATTTTGGCTGTAATAATGTTATTGATATGCAAGAGTTTTATTTGGTGATATTGTATTATTTATCCCCTCTTCAGTTTACAATTCAACACAGAGGGGTTGGGGATTCTTGTCGAAAAAGGTTAACTTTGTTTTTAAATGTAACATTTGGGTGCAACCAGACTCCAAACATCACTAGGGGGCAATCACGAAAATATGGGATTTTTATGTTGTTTTGTTTGTCTTTTGATGATGAATAAGTTGTCTGCCTGCGTGAGGCCGACTCTGCTGGGAGCAATGGCCCAGGGAGCTCAGCAAGCAGGCTCAGATGGTGCCGTTAGACCGTGTGTGTGTGTTTTTGTTCCTCGTTCGTGTGTGTGTGTACTAAGCTTTTCATATCCCTCTGACTGCACATAATATCCAACAGTACACTCCAGGAGACACCAAAACCAAAAACCCACAGCAATCCAAACCTTTGTCACATTTATGATTAAGGTAGTATAACATTTACCTGAATGAGTTGTATTGAAAGTATAACATGTTACATAGTTATTAATGGTTCTGTGGTGCCATTGGAGGGAACATGTGTTGCTCTGGCTGTGTGAGTTAGTTAGTCAGATGAACGTAACAGAGTCTCGGTAGTGAACTTTCGGGTTAGTGAGGAGGTCAGGTCAGAACAAGGACCATCTGACTCCAACAGATGGAGGGAAGAAACTGCAAATCAGGACGACAAGACAAAATGTTGATTTTGGACACACAGCAAACGGTTATTTCAGTTTAAATCAAGTTTGCACCAATGCGCCCACCTCGACTTCAGAGTTCTAACATGCAATGTAGAACTAGGCCTATAACTGGACAAATTGAAAGAAGTAGTCTAGAATTAAATAATGTGTGCATTTTGCCATCTGCAGTTTTAGCCTCACTACTGGACATGCCACCAAGACGTGTTGTTGGTGTTGGGCATCTACACTGCAGCATAGTGACTATTCACTATTTCACACTGTCTTGCTGGTTTGTGTTCAATATTGGTGCAAAGTGCACCTCGGAACTGTACATTCAGCTAAATGTAGGTAGTTGACCGAATAGGCTTATTTGTTGAGTTGTGTCTCATTATGTGAATCGCCTACCCACTCCAGCTTGGAGGTAGACTAAATACAGGTCTCCCTTAACGTTCAAACATCTCTAACGTTCTCCTCTCTTTGTGTTCTAGAATGGAGCTGTTCCAGGGGAACCCGGGAAGACAGATAATAACTCCAGGAGAGGGAACTGGGGGAACCAGATAGAGTTTATCCTCACCAGCGTGGGCTATGCCGTGGGCCTGGGAAACGTATGGAGGTTCCCCTACCTCTGCTACAGAAATGGAGGAGGTACGTCTTCACACTCACAACACACTGATTATATAGTAGTAATGACAGCAATACATTCTAGTTTATCCACAATACATTTTTGCAGTGTTTTGAAAAGCAATCAAAGTAGCAGGTTGTCAAATTTAAGTTTACATTCCTCACATTGTGTCAAATGGATCCAAGTCATTCTTGGCTTCATTCCCCCTCAATTCAAATGTTTTCACTCCTACAGTTGTCTTTAGTCTTCTATACATTTTGTGTTCAGGGATCGCCATAGAAGGGCACACAGATGCAGTATTCTGTGCATTAGGTCACACAATCACATAACTGAGTATAGAGCCAAGGGGACTGGTGTAGCTCAAGGCTCTGCAGTAATAACACCACAGTAGACTATCAGCTTGCTGAGGGCTGGACTATGTCCCAAAAGTCACCCTATTCCCGATATTGTGCAATACTTTTGACCAAGGCTCATAGGTAAAAAGAATGCTCTGGTCAAAAGTTGTGCACTATAGGGAATAGGGAGCTATTTGTGTCACAGACAGCCTGCTCCTCAATCTCCAGTCTTTCCTGTAACCCATGATTTCAGACTACAGTCCCAGAGGACAGGTTATTCCCCAGACCCATTGGCCCCAGTGGCCCCCTGTTAAACCAGTCAAGCAGACAGAGGATTGCTGCCTGGCTTAGCATCACCCTCTGTTTGATGCTCCCTCACCCCATTCACCTCTTCTGGCTGGCATAGACATAAACATCTCTCCTTCCAATCTGACCTCTCACTGCATTACGTTGCAGAAATATGATATTGTCATGGGATGCCAACTTTTCTATATGAGCTAGGCAATTTTTCTATTCTAGACACAAACATGACCTTAAAATCCATCCACTCACTCACAGAGCATTAAATAGCAGAAATATGATATAGTCACAGCATGGAATACCAATTTTTCTGTATATTGATTTATTTTTCATTTGAATGAACATTAGGTAAGCCATTGGTTGTGAGCAATAATAAACATACAGTTGAAGTCGGAAGTTTACATACATTGGAGTCATTAAAACTTGTTTTTCAACCACTCCACAAATTCTTTGTTAACAAACTATAGTTTTGGCAAGTCGGATAGGACATCTACTTTGTGCATGACACAAGTAATTTTTCCAACAATTGTTTACAGACAGATTATTTCACTTATAATTCACTGTATCACAATTCCAGTGGGTCAGAAGTTTACATACACTAAGTTGACTGTGCTTTTAAACAGCTTGGAAAATTCCAGAAAATTATGTCATGGCTTTAGAAGCTTCTGATTGGCTAATTGACATAATTTGAGTCAATTGGAGGTGTACCTGTGGATGTATTTCAAGGCCTACCTTCAAACTCAGTGCCTCTTTGCGTGACATCATGGGGAAATAAAAGGAAATCAGCCAAGACCTCAGAAAAAAAGTTGTAGACCTCCACAAGTCTGGTTCATCCTTGGGAGCAATTTCCAAACGCCTGAAAGTACCACGTTCATCTGTACAAACAATAGTACGTACCATGGGACCACGCAGCCGTCATACTGCTCAGGAAGGAAGCGCGTTCTATCTCCTAGAGATGAACGTACTTTGGTGCGAAAAGTGCAAATCAATCCCAAAACAACAGCAAAGGACCTTGTGAAGATGCTGGAGGAAACAGGTACAAAAGTATCTATATCCACAATAAAACGAGTCCAATTTCGACATAACCTGAAAGGCCACTCAGCAAGGAAGAAGCCACTGCTCCAAAACCGCCATAAAAAAGCATGACTACGGTTTGCAACTGCACATGGGGACAAAGATCAAACTTTTTGGAGAAATGTCGTCTGGTCTGATGAAACAAAAATAGAACTGTTTGGCCATAATGACCATCGTTATGTTTGGAGGAAAAAGGGGGAGGCTTGCAAGCCGAAGAACACCATCCCAACCGTGAAGCACAGGGGTGGCAGCATCATGTTGTGGGGGTGCTTTGCTGCAGGAGGCACTGGTGCACTTCACAAAATAGATGGCATCATGAGAAGGAAAATTATGTGGATATATTGAAGCAACATCTCAAGACATCAGTCAGGAAGTTAAAGCTTGGTCGCAAATGGGTCTTCCAAATGGACATTGACCCCAAGCATACTTCCAAAGTTGTGGCAAATTGGCTTAAGGACACCAAAGTCAAGGTATTGGAGTGGCCATCACAAGGCCCTGACCTCAATTCTATAGAGCATTTGTGGGCAGAACTGAAAAAGCGTGTGTGAGCAAGGAGGCCTACAAACCTGACTCAGTTACACCAGCTCTGTCAGGAAGAATGGGACAGAATTCACCCAACTTATTGTGGGAAGCTTGTGGAAGGCTACCCGAAATGTTTGACCCAAGTTAAACAATTTGAAGGCAATGCTACCAAATACAAATTGAGTGTATGTAAACTTCTGACCCACTGGGAATGTGATGAAAGAAATAAAAGCTGAAATAAATCATTCTGTCTACTATTATTCTGACATTTCACATTCTTAAAATAAAGTGGTGATCCTAACTGACCTAAGACTTTTTTACTAGGATTAAATGTCAGGAATTGTGAAAAACTGAGTTTAAATGTATTTGGCTAAGTTGTGTTATGTAAACTTCCGACTTCAACTGTATGCGTACTTACAATAAGTAAAATTGTAAAGATTAAAATAACACAAAGCTGAATTCTAGTCAATTTCATACAAATGTTTTGGCTTGACTAACTGTTGAGCTGTCCCTGTAGAGTTGACTGACCCACATGTTGTTGTTTTACAGGAGCCTTCATGTTCCCCTACTTCATAATGCTTGTGTTCTGTGGGATCCCCCTGTTCTTCCTGGAGCTCTCCTTCGGGCAGTTCGCCAGCCAGGGATGCCTGGGGGTCTGGAGGATCAGCCCCATGTTCAAAGGTGAGCCAGTTAACAACCACTGCTGCCATTGGTGATTGGCATTACATCATTGCTATTGGTCAGTGGCATCCAACTAATCACTGACTGTATCTCATGCTTAGGAAACTGAAAGATGGAAAATAAATGGCAACATCTATTGTCTGCTTGGAATGCTTAACATATATATTTTTTAAACATTACTTCAGTCAGAGAAATCCATTCACCTCATCAGCTCCTGGTATCATTCTAATGTTGTTTCAATCCCTCACCCGCATCAGGTGTGGGCTACGGGATGATGGTGGTGTCCACCTACATCGGTATCTACTACAACGTGGTGATCTGCATCGCCTTCTACTATTTCTTCTCCTCCATGACCAACCTGCTGCCGTGGACCTACTGCAACAACCCCTGGAACACGCCCACCTGCAACGGCGTGGTGACGCCCACAGGCATCAACAACACCCTGGCCAACGTCACCCGCAGCCTGGTCACTGGGGCCGCCGAGGTCGCCGTGGAGGTGGTCAATAAGACCAAGAGGACCAGCCCCAGCGAGGAGTACTGGAAGTAAGGCCTAACCCGGACCCGGAGTCAGTTATCAATCTTCATTTGAATCCCAAAAGATCTTGTTCTAGATTAGGGCTGTGACGATACCTGTATCGCAATATTTTTTTACATGGCAAAAATGAAAACAGGAAGCAGACCAAACTATTTGGTCCTTTAAAAACCTACTGTATGTAGAATATTGTGTGCTTTAGCTTGGAAAATAACTAAATGTGACTCTGGATGGCAACATAAAGACGTTTGTTTCCAATATTAGGGCTGTTGTCCTAAAAAGGTTAATTCGTGTTTGTTTTTTTGCCACAACACTAATGAGTATCGTGATACTGGTATCGTCCCGGCCCTATTCTAGATCTGTTGAGTGCTGAAAGTAAGGCCTGAGTGTGGAGTTTAAAAATTCCCAGGTTTTCCAGAAGTCCTGGTTGGAGAATTACAGATTTCCTGCTTATTCCTTTCTGATTCTGGGAATTTACAACTGGAATTTCTATAAAACCTTGGAATTTTAGGAGTTTCCGTCATTTTTCAACCCTACAGTACCTGAGTGGGAAGGTGTGGGCATGGCTGACTCTGACTCAGGTGTACTAAATTAAAGAGATTGGAGTGGATGCTGCAAGGGTTAATACACACTATTACTCCTAGATACATGTATGTACAGTAAAGCAGCACCCAACGTGTTTTGACACAAAGTATGTTTGACTAAGGGTTAACAAAAGAGTGTTTGTGTATCTCTGTAAAGCTATGTTTGAGATGCTAGATACTTCAGTTGATTTAAACAAGACCAGTCAGAAAAGAAAACAAGCAGGCAGGCATTTCCTTGCTAATCCGGGCCTATGATTAATCATCCAGCCTTCAACAAGCATTACTTATAGTTTACTGTGTCTGAAGTACACACCATTAGATGTTTAGTATATTTTTCTAGAAAATAATATTATCTGGATTCTTAATAAATGAGGAGTAGTGTAGCTGTTTTATGCCCCTAGCATTGAGAAAAGGGCCCATTCAAAGGAAACAGTGTGGTTGGTTAATGACTTTCTAAATGTTCTGTGCTTAGCTTTCCGTCCGGGTGGTGCTGTCTGTCAGTATATCGTGAAAGGAGTCGTTGTTCCTGTCAACTGTCAGGAAAGATAATCCATTGTGTTGGCACCAAGTTGTTTTTGGTCGAGCTGCTGCTGCATTGAAATATTGGCTTTGCTCGTTGTAATGCCAGGGAACATCCAAACAATGCTTCTTCTCTATCTTTCAGGAATGAACGTATAGACAATATTTGTCCCTGCGGCACTAACTATATATTCCACGTTTCTCTATCCAGACGTTGTTGTTGTGAATAGACACTGTGATGCATTTTTTCCCTTCTCCACAGACACTATGTTCTGAAGATCTCAGACGACATCGGGAATTTCGGGGAAGTCCGTCTCCCTATTCTGGGATGTCTGGCCGTGTCCTGGGTGGTGGTCTTCCTCTGTCTCATCAGAGGAGTCAAGTCTTCAGGAAAGGTGAAGTGTATTTTTCCTGGTCAAATAACTTAGTCTATAGTCAGGAAGAACTCCTGGTCATAGTGTATAATTGACACCGATTAGGAGATCTTCTCACTCATTCTTCTCCTCTCGATGGTCCCCAGGTGGTGTACTTCACAGCCACTTTCCCCTACGTGGTGCTGACCATCCTCTTCATCAGAGGCATCACCCTGGAAGGAGCTGTCACCGGCATCAAGTACTACCTAACCCCACAGTGGCATAAGATCCTTGACGCTAAGGTGTGGTTAATTAAATATAAATAACATAGTTATAAGTCATGGAATTCTTTGCCATTACTGTAGTTAAGTACTACTTTATACGAGTTGTAAACCGTTACTGTTTATTACTTGTATAATAGCTCTGTAGCTTTCTCATAACACAGCTGTTGAAAGAGACTGCTTGATCAGATGTAATATGCCTCAGATATGAAATAAGGTTGTTCTTCAGTGGTTGTACTGACACGTTTGTCCGTCTGTCCAGGTGTGGGGAGACGCTGCCTCTCAGATCTTCTACTCTCTGGGCTGTGCATGGGGAGGGCTCATCACTATGGCCTCCTACAACAAGTTCCACAACAACTGCTACAGGTACTCTACTCTTCCTCTCCCCTCCCTGTTCCCCCCCCAAATAAACCCTGGGCGCATCCCAAATGGCATCCTATTGGGCCCTGGTCAGAAGTAGTGCACTATAAAGGGACTAAGGTACCATTTGGGATGCATCTCCTGTCGGAGTTCAGGTCTTTTTCTGTGTCAAAAAAGAGCTTAGGTGGTGTGCGTGGCAGGGGGTGTGGCGGAGGGTGTCGAAATTTCATTTGTTTTGAACATTTTAGAGGCCCCCATCTTGGTGCTGTAGAGAAATTGGAGCATTTTTAAGCCAAATTCCTGCAATTCTACACATTTCTCCATGGAGCTGAGTTTTAAAGCTAATTTCCTGGGATTTTATGCATTTTGCCATGGCTAATTCTGTGTTCTTTTGCTCACACATGATAACAAAATGAATACTGCTAAATTCATTGTTTTTGGAATTTTCGATTCTCTCTGACTGTCTAGCTTTTATTTAGGTTATTGTTAGTTCTCAAAGATTATATTATTTATAAATATATAGGTCCATTATATTTTATACATCGTTATATCTGTTTTAGTCATTTAAGTTTACATTTCAAGCATTTTTCATCCCGAAAATGTATAAAAAATAAATAAAAAATGTTTGGATTTAGGCAACCGAAAAAATGCTTCGGCGGCCTGCCCAAGGATTACAATGGCAGACAAATCCCTGGAGTTGTGTAAAGCGGTTACACTATTGCAGTTCTTCGTGCTCAGTTGGAGTGAATCAGGAAGGGTCTTTGTTGCCTCTCTGGGTGCGATCACGCTACAGTGTCAGCAGAGATTAACAGAAATGGTGCAGAATGAAGGAGGGCAGCTATAAATTGCAAGAATTGATGGAGTATGGTGTGATAGTGTGTACTGCATGCCACTGTACTGTAGGTGGAGGACAGAGGCAGCACACTGAGAGAGTGAAGGAGACAAAATGATGTCATTTTTTGACTGCTGTTAAGCCTGAGGTTGCATTGTTAACTTTGTAGTTTGCGGTAGTCCAACTCAAAACTCTCCTGGAAACTGGAAAAGGGTTTCTCTCCTCTATAACACCACCATGTGGTTGAAGGGCAGAAGTGATGGACAGTATACTATAAATCAGGGGTTCTTAAACTCTTTCAGACTGGGACCCAAATTAGAAATACTGTTTTTTCCTGGGACCCAAGCTTTGGCAAATATGCAACTATACATAAATATCAGTACATTTCATTGCCCTTATGCCTAAAACAAATGTAATAAAGACAGAAACAAATAACAATGAAATTAAATACCCATATAAATAGCTATTCATTTTTCTTTTCCCCATTAAAAACACTCTTATATGTCTGTCTAGGTTGGAAGTGTTGCAGTTAAAATACAATAAATCATTTTCATTCTGAACTGGAGTAAACTGATTGATCACATCACACAGATGTTTAACAGGACACACACACACACACACACACACACACACACACACACAGGCTTTTTGATAGTGCAACCCTATGTAACAGTACAGATGAAAAAGGATCAGGCCTACTGTATACTGTATACTACTACTGTATACTACTGTAGAAATTATTGTTGAAAGAAAGTCTAGGTTGGAACTGTTGCTGTTAAAATAAATATGTATTTTTTTTATTCTGAACTGGAATAAACTGATTGATCACATCACACAGATGTAGACCAGAAAACACACACACACAGTCCTAATGAGAGATGTGTGGCTGGTTGAAGTTTTCAACAAGCATGTCTATTCTGGGCTCAGATTTTGACAGTGCGACACTGAGGTCATGCTCAGCATTGAGACTGTTTATGTACTTGTTTTTTAAGTATGCCAGAGTTGAGAACCCTGACTCGCATAGGTATGTGGTGCCAAACTGGCTCAGAATATCTACTGCTTTCTCAGTCAGGCAGGAGACAGCTTCCTGCTGTAGATAAGGAATCAAGAACTGTGTGAGTGTGTTTGCCTCAAAAAGCATATAATCAGTTTATTCCAGTTCAGAATAAAACATATTACTTGTGTTTTAACAGCAACAGTTCCAACCTGGACTTGTTTTCAACAATAATTTCTACATTAAGATGTACTGTAGGCCTGATCATTTTACATCTTCATCTGTATTTAGGCATTGCACTATCAGTAATAGCTAGCTAGCTTGCTTTAGCGAACGTTAGCTATTAGCTATGTACAAGGCCAGGGGATTGTTTGAAAGAGAAACTCACATCTACTACTATGAGAGATAGTAACGTTACTTTCTTATTTCTGTTTATCATCACCTGTTATAAAATGACAACAATGCCTTGCTAGCTAACTTACTTTTCCACTGTCAAAGCTGTTTCTTGAAGCATTCTGCCCTGTTCTGAATTAACTCCATGAGTTTACCGTCATGCTGTGGATGTTTGGTCAGGACGTTTCGTTTTATACATTTGTTTGTTTTGAGAGACTCATTGCTAAACACTTCCCTGTACAAAACACATTGTTGGCGCTCCTAGTTATTTCTCAAAGTTTGTATGAAAGAGAGAAAAACTCATCCTTGTTTTTGCGTTCCATGACTATTGAGTTCAGTCAGTCCATTTGATGACAGCAGTGAGGGATGGCGAGTGGGAATGACAAGTCAGTGGCTACCACATGGGATCAATATCATGCCAAATGTATTCACAAATGTAAATCACCAATCCACAAAGTGATTTACATTTGTGAATACATTTGGCATGATATTGATCCCATACTAACAGCGCATCTGCTGCTGAACGACAGCGCTGCAGCGTGTGGGTCGCGGAGTGATCTTCAAGAAAATTGCTGGCACATCGCGAAGCACACCAGCATCTCCCTCTCCCGCTCGCGCAGCTGCCAAACTGAGCAGAGAGCGCAGTTGCACTTGACCAAATCAATTCCAGTAATTAATGAAATAATTATACATTTACTCTGACACGTCGCGACCCACCATTAACAGGAAGTGGATCGTGACCCATACTTTAAAAATGGCTGCAAGTCAATGATAGAGTAGTAAGTACTGTAACTAACAAACTCGCCAGCTGTAAGATAGCAGGAAACATGTGTCTCACATCTCTCTCTCTCTCTTAAGTAATTATCACTATTTTTTATTATGCGATTTAGACTGTTTAGTATGAATTTGAACTGGAAATATGTATGAGGGTGAAATGCACCGATTGCATCTTAGTGGACCAATAAAACTTAATGCTGGTTAATGTAATATGCTAATAACCTTCTCTTCCTGTTTTCTCTCCTTTGATTGGTTACCCATACAGGGACAGCATCATCATCAGCATCACCAACTGTGCGACCAGCGTGTATGCAGGCTTTGTCATCTTCTCCATCCTGGGCTTCATGGCCCACCACCTGAACGTGGATGTATCTGAGGTGGCCGACCATGGCCCCGGCCTGGCCTTCGTGGCCTACCCAGAGGCCCTCACTCTGCTGCCCATCTCCCCCCTCTGGTCCCTGCTCTTCTTCTTCATGCTCATCCTGCTAGGCCTGGGGACGCAGGTGAGTCAGTCAACCACCATGATATCCTGGCTTTGTCCCAAATGGCACCCTATTACCGTTTGGTTTTGGTCAAAAGTAGTGCACTATGTAGGGTATAGGGTAACACTGTTTATTTTCTCTGACATCATTGCATGCATGTCTAGGATCAAAAGGCTCAGCTTCTACCACCAAGCCATAAGACTGCTGAACAATTAATAAAATCGCCACCAGATAATTTACATTGACCCCTCTTCCTTTTGTACACTGCTGCTACTCACTGTTTATTATCTATGCATAGTCACTTCACCTCCACCTACATACACAAATTTCCTCAACTAGCCTGTACCCCCGCACACTGACTCGTTACCGGTGCCCCCTGTACATAGCCTCGTTATTGTTATTCTTATCGTGTTACTTTTTATTATTACTTTTTATTTTTGTCTACTTGGTCAATATTTTCTTCTTCTTGAACTGCACTGTTGGTTAAGGGCTTGTAAGCATTTCACGGTAAAGTCTACACTTGTTGTATTCGGCGCATGTGACAAATAAAGTTTGATTTGATAGAATAGAATGTTTTTTTACCACGATGTGCAACTCTCCTCACCTCCGCTTCATCAACAAAACAATAACAACGGATGTGGTGCAGACATTAGTGCTGTCTGCCCCAAAAGTCAATGGGGCTCAACTAGATCTTTTTTTATGTTGGAGAAAGTGGCTTTTTGAGAGAAGTAGATATTAAAGTCACTGCTGAGTGTTGACCTGTCAGTGTGTGTCCCGGTGTGCAGTTCTGCCTGCTGGAGACCCTGGTGACGGCCATCGTGGATGAGATCGGTACTGACTGGATCATTAGGAACAAGACGGTGGTCACAGGAGGAGTGGCTATAGTGGGTTTCCTGCTGGGGGTGCCGCTCACCACACAGGTAATGGACTGGAGATGTTTACACACACACACACACACACACATACACACAAACATACACATGCGTGTGTACACACACATAAACACACGCTTAATTATCCAGGCACAAATATTCAGGATGTATACTGATGTTGTGTTCTCTACCTGTGTTCTCGTGTCTTTAGGCTGGGATCTACTGGCTGCTGCTCATGGATAACTACGCTGCTAGTTTCTCTCTGGTTATCATCTCCTGCATCATGTGCATCTGCATCATGTACGTCTATGGTGAGTCCAACTGTCTTTCCTCGATTCTAAATGCCTCGTCCACAATGCTCTGCCAAGGCTATTGGTGAAAGCTAATCAAACTGACTGGAACGGAATGACTGACAACATGCTGTACTGTTTGTGTTCAGGACACAAGAAATACTTCAAGGATGTTGAGATGATGCTGGGTTTCCCCCCTCCCATCTTCTTCCGGGTCTGCTGGAGATTCGTGTCACCCATCATCATATCTGTAAGATAGTAGCTACCACCCAGTGCCTCCTTGTTGACATGTTTTAGAGGCTTGACCTGCTCTGCATTCCATTCCACTTGTCTAATTCTCGCTAATCTGTATTGCTCAACAAAACCTGTCATGCAAAGCACCTGCCAGAATACCAGAATGACCTAGGTCACACACAAGTGATCAATGCAGATATGTACTGTATGAGGATTGACATAGGGTATATAATGTTAATAGAAATTCCTTGACCCTGGTGATCCCTCTCCTCTCTTTGCATTTGCAGTTCATCCTGATCTTCACAGTGATCCAGTACAAGCCCATCACCTACAATGACTACGTGTACCCCGGCTGGTCCCTAGCCATTGGCTTCCTTATGGCCATGTCCTCCGTCACATGTATACCCATCTATGCTCTCTACAAGATCTCCAAGTCTGAGGGAACAACATTTCTGGAGGTAAAATCCACAGGATCTCTGTTTAGAGCTCTGTTTTGTTAGATTACTTGTTAGATACTACTGCATGGTCGGAACTAGCATTTCGCTACACTCGCATTAACATCTGCTAACCATGTGTATGTGACAAATAAAATTTGATTTGATTTGATTCGGTCTTTAGTGTTGGAAGCAGACATTGTTCACACTAGTATTGAAAGTGTTTTAGTTTTTTCTGTTGAATGGCACATGTTGCCGAATGTCTCTGAACTGAAAGAAATGAAGGATAGTAAAAGAGAACCGGATTTGGTGTTATGTTATTCCAGAAATGTCTCACCAATAATAAACCTGTGTCCCTCCCATCACATTGACCTCTGAACCTTTACCCCCTACAGCGGTTGAAGAATTCATGCAAGGCGGACATAAAGTGGGGTCCGGCCCTGAGTGAGCACCGGATAGGCCACTACGCCGCCCCAGGCTCAGAGGGCGAAGTGGAGGTGCGTCCCCTGAAAGAAGAGCTGAAGGAGAAGGAGGATGAGAAGAGGGATGAGATCAGCCTCACCATCCAGGGCAGAAACGGCTCCACAACACACAACGCTACCCCCAGCGCATAGAGGCCCCCCCTGGGCCAGCTCCAGCCCCCTCCCAACCACCCCTCACCCTTTCCCACCGCACTGTGGGGGAGAACCCGCTCGCTGGAGACCTTTACATATTGTAAGGGCTTATTATTTCTAACCTCTAGAGAAATTGGTCGTCATCCAAAAGAATTGTATTTCTTGTTTCAACATAATTTCATAATGCAGTTTCTTGTAAACACTTTATTTGTTATCTTCTTCATATTATGCAGGAGTTGAAGTAGAAATACACAATGTAAAGAAATCCACTCGGAATTGGCAACTTTTCTAGCGACAGTGCTGGCGGTTTTAAAGCTGGAGACCAAATGTTCTTTGGGTCAGTGTAGACACATGGCACCACTCTAGAGACTGATCCTTCCCTTCTGTTGTTTTATCTACCGTATAGCTTTTGGCTCTCAGTGCCCTCTAATACATGATAGTCTCCACTACTCAGACTGTTACGTATGCTGCTTTAGGGTTACCCAGAACAACTCATATTGGAGTAAGCCAATGGCTATTTAGCTACTCCTAAATATTTTATTTGAACGACACAGTAAAGCCATTCTACTTCCAATGTTGGCAAACAACTAACATACATTACAGAACCAACTTCCCACACACACAGAGAATGTTGGTCTCCAGCTTTCTGAACATTTACCCTGACTGAAGCCGATGATTTCCCGATGCCCATTCTCAGGGTCCCAAAATGATTTACTACTTACTGAGTTCAATACCTGAGTACATTTTATTTGATTATGGTAGGCTTTATATAAAAGAGGGAGCTAAGAAAAAGACAACCATAACATGTTCACACACAAAAACAAATGGGTGGATGGATGCAACTCAGTACAATAAAGTGCCATCTCTCTTTTAGTCTTCCAGGTATTTCCGTGGGAAACACATCTCAAGATGTGGGATCTCACTTGTGAAGGGAACGTTTAATTGACGACAGAAGCAGCTACAGATGTAGGATCTTAATTTGACCAGAAAAATAATCATGCCACAACAGAGTGATCAAATGAAGGTCCTACATCTGTAGCATAACAAGGAGGGAGGACACAGTGGTGTTGCGTCATAGCCTCTGTTACTCACAAGTAGGATTTGCTCCAACAAGGCATGTTACCAAAAACATGTTGAACATGCATGAACTTTAATATCTCGGTGGCATAGCTGGAGTATGTGTCTTTGTTAACTTTTTCAAAACTGAGAGACTTGCATCAGCAGGTGTCTTTGCAGAGGAAAATATGTGTATTTACAGCCGTTTTAAAGCTCTGAGCCAAGTAGTGGTGTGATTGGATGTGGAAACAGGAAGGAGAGAAGCCATTGGTTGGCCTGGAGATGGAGCTTGTCTCCACAAGATAAAAAAAAAAAACATTACTGAATTATGTAGTTTATATGTAGTTGTATCGTTCTGTCAATAGAATTATCTTATTTTATCTTTCATTATTGTAAAGTAACATAGTAAATAATTATAAGGAAGACATGTTTATTTTGTAAAGAAGCTGCAGTATCTTAAGAAATAACAGTTATGTTTACCATTCCTCATCCATGACTTGATTTTTTTGGTAATTGATTTATTTTAGGGGGTTGGAGTGGGAGGGAGATGTATTTCAGTCACTTTGTGGCAGGATGCTGTGAGGTTGTGCTCGCACAGATTGCTGGAATTGGCAATTGTCAAGAAGTCCCATCTCTCTATCCAATTCAATGCATTTGTCTCTGCTCTGTTACGTTGCATCTGTGTTGCAGTGAGGCAAAGACCTGTCTGTGGTAACATTGTGAATCCACTTGGGTCCTTGAGAGGCCTGCACTGGAGAAAGGTAGTCTGGCAATGCAGCTGCTTAAGTGCTAGAGCATCGCATCTTAGTGAAACTTCAGATTTTTTATTTCTTCTTTAACCAGTACGTCACTGTATATAATATTCAACATCTTTGTCTGACTGCATAAATCCAGTTTCTGCTGTCGAATATATGACTGAGTTGTTCTCCTTCCATTTTACTTCAGTTTCTCTGTGTTAAAAGTGTCATGACAGTTAGCTATCCAGACACTCAGGGGAGTAGGTAGTTACTTAGTGGTTAAAGTCTTTGGTTATTTTGTTCCAAATGACCTCTTATTGCCTATGTAGGGCACTAGGGCTCTGGTCAAAAGTAGTGCACTATAAAGGGAGTAAGGTGCCATTTGGGATGTACCCAAAGTCGTTTGTTATTTGAACTTAAACAAAAAGCACACCAGTAGGTTAGATGCAGCCCAACAGACTCAAGCTTTACTTCAGATGAAAACAAATTAGTGTTCTCCTATGATGCTGACAGAAGCACAGTACGACCACGCTAATCAACCTGTTCTAAAGCAGAGTAGAAGTGGTCCTGGAGTAGAACAGGATATTAATAATGATGATGGTTTTAACTGATGTGTTCTATACACTATGGATACATATCATTTTGGTAATAAGGAGTTTACAGCAGGTGTAAATGGTTGAGCTAAAGTGGGTTAGTATATAATGGCCCTGATGACAGGATTTGATAACAGAATGAAATGATGTATGATTATTCTAGACATGCCGGCTCAGGTCAGGTTGCCTCTGGATACTTCCAGGGAGTCCTCTAGGACTTTTATTTCTTCTTCCTCCTGTTAAACTGTTGACTTGTAGTCCTCTTATTTATTAGCTACAGTAGCTAGTAAGTTAAGGATAACCACCATGCTATTGCAACCGTTAGGTCTCTGCTGTCCACCGAACTCTTCCTCTATCAGATACTTGTACAGTCATGTAAAAACTGGTGTTTGTGTGTTTGTTTGTTTTTATTTGGGGGTAGGCAGGATTTTTTCTTGTAGTAAAAGTAGCCGATGTTAAGTGTAATATGTATTTGTGTGTAGTCGATACCTTACTACTGAGTACAGTTCTTATATCAGGATAGTGTCAGTATTGATGTCATGTAATTCTAATCAATCAGTAACTATCAATTTTGTCATGTAACAAAACACAATCTACCTTTTAAGAGATCTTTTGTTTTTTTACTAAAAATATATATATTTTATTGTCACGATTTAATCATCCATGTTCAGTGACACTACCTTCATCGTGTTCTAAAAGCCAGCTGATATCAAAAGTATTGCCAAACAAAAGCTTGGGTTGAAACTTGAAATTTGCATTTTACAGTATGTTCTGTTGGAGGTACATGACGGTTGGGGAAAGTATATAATAACAGTGTTAATCCATTTTACATAGTAATAATGCCAACAGTATTAAGCCAACACCGTGGTACTATACTGCAGCGACATCTGGTTACAATATAGCGACTGTGCTTTAAATTCCTTTGTGTAAAGAGACTAGCATTTTCAATTTGGTGGAGTATTTTACATGTGGCAATTTTTTTTTATAGAAATCAAACACCAAAATCGGTAACATTGTAACTGCAATAAATATGACATTAGATCAAAATATCAATGTATTGGGGAAGTGTTTTAGAATATAAACTAATTGGTAAATAAGGAATGGGTTCAACCAAATGTCTCCTATCCAGAGTAAGAAAGGGTGACTTAGTTTATCTTATTCTTCCCTTTTTGCACTGGGATTATTATTTCATTAACTTGGCATTTGGTGAGATCTTTCCTTGAAAATTAATATAAGCAAGTAGTGAAAAATGTACACTCAAGGACACATTGGATGAATATTCATAGTTTTGGGACATTGTTTTTCATCTCATTTAGAAATCGCTGTAGTAAGTCACCTATATATGGGATGTAAGAAATGAATACATTACCATTTCTGAAAACTGATAGTCGGCCTCTACTGTACTAAAACTGTGATTTATCTACTCTGTGGTTTGTTACGATCACCGAGGAGATCTCTTGAATTTCTAACTAATAAACATGTTTTTACACGTTTGTTCAGCACTTTAAATCAAGTCATTTGTGTTTATAACATATTTAACAATACAAACATCCATTTTGAAATAAGGCCTTTACAGTGGTCTGCACAAGCTGCTGTGTCAACATGTCAGCAGAGAAGACACCATGTTATGCCAATGTAAATTCTATCATAGTGGAGAATAAAGCACAAATGTAATGAACACAGTACTGCTACTTTCTCATATATATCTAACCATGTCTCTTGAACCTTAGGGCCAAAATCCATTGAATTGTCTTAGTCATGTCAGCTGTATATCGTAAACTGTTCCATTACAAATGGTAAATAAAATCTATTTTAAAGATCACTCAAGTGTGGTTCATGTCCCATTTGTGTTTTGTCTTTCTGAACAGGCTATGGCTTTTGTTAGATGGGAGAAAGTAGATTGTTAATAAACCATGTATTACAGGCATATGAAAATGTATTTATCCAAATACAGTCACATTTATTTACTTCAAAATACATTCAATAAATGGTTAAGTTAGGGATATAAAATTTGAATCATTTCAAAAGCATCCAACCATATTGTGTCTTGTGTTCACTTTCAGGTCTTCTATCAGTCTCTAGAAATCGACCATATAGCATCCCTGTGTCTTTGCTCATTGTGGAAGACTAGTGTTACTTTATATTAAAGAGATTACGACATCCCTTTTGCAAGTATGAGTATTATTGAGCTCTGATAAGACACTTGGTAGAACATACATGACAGTATCAGAGACTCACTATCCTCTTATTCTGTAGTAAAGAGTTCAGTTCACGAGGAGCTAACCAGGCTGTCCCCCTGCTGCGGCAGACACAGGTGCCTGGCCCCACTCTGCCCTCTGCTGGCTGGCCTCTTCACTGCGGGGGGAGCAGGGTGGAACATGCTTACGGGGCTCATCTGCTCACAGCTCCCTTTGCTCCCCGGAGGCTGTGTGGAGGAGCCTAGAGGACGGTGTCCACCAGAGAACAACAAGGGCCAGCTGTTCACCATGAGTCATCATGTCTTTGAGCTCCCACAGTCACAGGCTGACCACTGGGCCTGAAAGTTCTGCCCTTTATTCTCTGTTCTGAGGCAGGTTTGAGGTAGGATCCATGGGTGGTTACTGTACTAGCAGAGGGGACCAAGGGCGGTAGGTAGCTGTCCCTGTCTTGAGTGGTGGTTGTGGGTTCTCTGTTGCAGGGGTGGGAAGGCTCAGAGCTCTGGCTGTGAGTCCTTGGATGTTTATGTTCAGAGGGTTGGAGAGGGCTGGATACCCTGGTGTTGGGTGAGCTGCATGTCTGGCCTCTCATCCTGTCTAACGGAGGAGTCCTCCTTACTAGATGTGCTACTAGTGGCGGACTGGGCCTGGTATGTGGAGGATGCAGTCTGGGGGCCACCACAGTAATCAAGTGTCTCTGTGTCTCATCCGCAGACAAACCTGTCCATCCTGTCGACCTGGGAATAGCAACATTGTCATTAACACCATTCATGACAGCAAAGATCAACTAGGTTGCAACTAGCTAAATACTTTCACCAGATACTGTAAGTGATGACCTTGGGCTAGATTCTATCAAATCCGAGCTAGCCGACACCCGCATAGAGGTTGTTTTGATGGTGTCGGAGGTGGCACTGTGTTAGAGCACTCAAATCCACATGCGGCTCCCAGCATTATACCTAAAGCGGACATTGCCATTGGCTGCACAGAGTCGCATTATTAAAAATCCCATGCAGCCTTGTTTACAAATTCGAACACTGGAATGTGAGACGTAATCTACACCTCGATCCTCATTGTTTCATGATTTTCAATTTGAGCGTCATTATCTTTATATATATAGCCTACACTTTCTCATTCTAAACTTTTAACACGAATGGGATGGGTGTGGCTTCAAGACAATGACTGCAAGAGCAGCTGCTTACCAATTTGACGACTCCAACGCAGTTCCCTACCTCCGACACCGCCAGAACATCAGCTTTGTGGGTGTCGGCTATCGCTGGTTAGTGCTTGATCTGAATGAATTTAGGCCCTTGTCTGGGAAGTATGCATGTTACCCTTATCAGACAAATAATCAAACTGATCTAGTGACATGCCTTGGGCTTGACAGCAGAAAGCCCCTGAAAGCCTGTACATCCACAGAAGTGGTAAAACAGGTATTTTGGATCTGTCAGAAAGGAGAGTATAGAGGCCAACCCAGATCTGCTCTGCAGGCTTGTTTCCACAGGGGAGGAGGAGGGACAGTAGGTGAGGCTGAGGCTCTGCCTCTTCAGATCCATCTGGATGGCTCTCCTCACCTCCTTCAGCTCTGCAAATCAACCCACACCAGGAGAAAATCACTCACATACATTTCTACAATACTATTCTGCAGCAGTCAGACAGATTGGAAATGGTGACTAGGACCCAAAGCCCAAGATAAGGGAACATTGAGAGGTTACACCTGTTGACGGAGTGATGTAGTTCAATTACCACTCTAAAGTGACATCTATTAACCATTATCTTTTTCACCCTATTATTTGTGTGCAATGTTTTTCCATATTTGTAGCAGATGAGAACTTGACAACACTGGAAAAAGGGAGAAGTAAAAAGTATTTATGCAACAATAAACCACTAGATGGTAGTGAGGCTCAATTGATCTGATTTTGTTCCAGATATAGGAGAACATGTCAGTCATTTATGTCAGGTCAATACAAGAAGAAAGAAAAGCAACCAACTGTGTTTTTTAGGAGTTGTTTTTATAGGAAGTGTTTTTTAGGACATTTTTTGGTAAGTGTTTTTTTAGGAAGTGTTCATTGCATAAATGTATGTCGTTCTGTCCTTGTTATTTGTCTATTAATGTTCTGTATTATGTCACGTTTTGTGTTTTGTGTGGACCCCATGAAGAGTAACTGCTGCTTTAGCAGTAGCTAATGGGGTTCCGTATAAAATACTAACGTCAAAAGACGTCAAAAAGACACATGTTACCAATTTATTTGCCTGGCTACCCAGACTCCTTGCTCCGGCCAACCGCTACGCCACGCCCACGGACGTTAGTTTCTTCTCTGCAATGAGTCTGGATCTGAGGAACACCCTGACCCTTCACCGAATGTAAACCCATTCGGGGCCATCTGATTGGTCCAGAAAAGGATGGGTTGGGCCAGAGCCAGAACACACGTGGGTAAAGTGGTGGTTTGAAAATGTATCATTGGCTTTGATACTCTGATTGGTTAGAGATGATCCAATAACTAATGACTTTGTTTTGTACAACACCCCTCGTGCCCCCTCGCCACCACAAACGAATTCAATGATGGCAGTCTCAGACTAAAGTATGTAGCGAACGACAGAGCAGCGGAAGAATTTAGTGTGAGTCGTCAGGCTACCAATTTATACCTCCAAAGAGAGCGATAGTCATTGTCAGGGCAGTGTATACTACTGTTAGGTTGCAAAGGGCTGAAAACTTTCACAAAATGTCCAGGTTTTTCAGAAATCCCAGTTGGAAGATTCCTGAATTTTCTTGCTTTTTACATCCTGATTCCAGGAATGTTCCAACCAGGATTTCTGGAAAACCTGGGAATGTTGGTAAAGGTATCGGAATTTTCCCACCCTAATACTGTTTGACTGTACTGTAACTGTATCACCCACCTGTTACAGTGGGCTCTGGAGCCTCAGTGACATCACGCTGTGTCTGGTGCTCCTGTTCTACACTCTCCTGCAAGAAGCGAATCACAGACAAGACAAAACACCACAGAACAGGTCAACTACCGAAGCCAGCTACTGGTGAGTTGGAGTCATGTACCCCAAGGACACAGCTGACAAATGAGAAATAAGGAAGATGGTGGGAGATGGGAGGGGGTGTTAAGACGTGAGCGACAAAACGATTCAGCAGCAGTGTTCGTTCCATAAGGATTTGGACTCTCTTTTTTATATCTATATCCAGACTCAGGACATAAACCACAGCTCCAACCAACAGGCTCTTTTCTCTGCTGGCAGCCGGGTCATATCTGTCCTGGTTTTACAATACCACTGGTAATGGATGATCATTAGCTAGGAGTCCCACCCACCCACAAACCCTGCTATTTGCTTTGAGGTATTTACGTAAAGTCTCACTGTCTGCCACTGGCATATCATGGAGCTATGCCTCGTCTCGACTCCCCACTTTGTAGCTAACGGAGGGGTGCCGAGTGCAAAGCGCCGCCAGCTGATCGTCTTGGTTTTTTGAAATGCAAACAAACAGAAGTGGAGAGTGATCTAGTTACAGAGGAGGCTATTAATTTTAGATGTGAGGTCTGACTGATGGAAGGGTGGTTAGACTATCCTGACGCAGGCTGCTACCAAGGGAGATAGAATACCAGACTGGTTCTGCATCCCTAATGGCACTCTATTCCCTATGTAGTGCACTACTTTTGACCAGGGCCTATTGGGGGAATAGGGTGATATTTGGGATGTGGACTGGGAGCTACACAGCCCATTGCTTCTCAATGGAGTGTTGACTCAAAACTCTTTACTCTGAAAATAAAACAGTCTATTATTTCACTGTGGTCCAGTGGTAAAAGGATAACTCTACACACCTCCTTCTCAGTCTATTCCTTCTCCTACTTAAAGCAGTGTTATATGGGCTCTATTTGGGACCATGCCTACGAGTCTACAAACTTCCAAAGCTTCACAATCATGAGATATTGAGGTAATTTTGTCATTACCATGGACTACCTGACTGCTAAAATTGCAGATCCATTGCAGTGACATAGCACTCTAGTTTCCTGGTCCACGGCCAAGTCTATCAATTAATTCCACCAACCCCCCATTCGAGGAAATGGGACATTATACCTATGTTTGTAAAAATGGATGATTGATTGCTGCATGCTAAATGTGAATGAGATCATACAGTACCTTGGCTTGGTTCTGGCTGACTAGACTATGTTTCTGGCTGTAATGGGAAATTATTTGATTAATTGTCCCCCACAATGAAATCTGAGAGGGAATTGTGGATCTCTCTCCGCCCAATTGTTTTTTTTTTTACTAAACTTGGGTGAATGATGTGTCTTGCCATAGAGGCCAAATGGCAAATGAAAGTTCACACCTTTCACCTAAAGTCATGAAATTCATTGCATACTGTAGGTCCCTCTCCTCACAAGGAACACATTTGCGTCAGGGACCCATAAGGTCTGCCATGATGGATTTTCCGCCATTTTGAAAAAGCTACTTTTCTGGCACCGGATGACCGATCTGCACAAAACTTGATTTGTGGTAACTATGGACAAAGGTCCATAGAGGTCCAGCGCAATATTTTCCAGACTAGTACCTAAAACAATACGGCTGCTATTGACCATGAACATTCACGTGGGCGTGGTCTGGCACATAAATGCATATAAATCAGTCCAGGATATTCGTATTGTAACAAAATTTGGTACACATGTTGCAAACACTGTCAAGACTCAACATATGCAAGAACATTTATATCGGGGGGCGCTATAATAATCAACTGTACATACGTTAGTCACACGTGATATCTCAGATACCACTGGTCCGATTTTTACAAAACTTGGATGAATTATGTTGTCACGCCTGCTCACGCTCTCCCTCTCTGGCGCTCGAGGGCGCCAGGCTGCCCTTCATTACGCACACCTGTCACCATCATTACTCGCATCTGCACAATATTGGACTCACCTGGACTCCCTTACTTTGTTGATTACCCCCCTCTATTTCTGTCTGCTCCTCAGTTTGTTCCCTGTGTCAGCATTGATGCCATTATTTTTCCTCTGTCCAGACACTGTTCCTGTTCTGTTTCATGTCTGTTGTTTATTAAATGTTTATTAAACTCCCTTTACCTGCTTCTCGTCTCCAGCGCCAATCCTCACATATGTGTCTTGCCATAGAGATGCATAATTTACAAAATTACACTGATTGGCCCAAGGGTGGGTGCTGCATCATTCGTGGGGGACGACATGTTTACTTTTGCCTTGTTATTTTCCTGTATTTCAGTCTATAATTATCTGTTGTAACTAAGTACTGATGTTCCTACCTTTGACCTGTTTAACTGACAGTATCAAACGTCTGCCAGTGTTGAATGTGATGGTTAAAGTTTGATGCCAGACTGAGCTGAGGTCACACTGATAACATATCTGTGACACTGTGTGATTCTATAGCAGCTGAGGTTGTGACTTCCTACAAGTCTCTTGGGATGGTGTCTACAGAACATTCAGTGCTATGTGATTAATATAGAAGGGCCTTCTCAGAGGAGGCCCTTTAGACATTTTCTTTGCTGAATTCTTGTAATAAACCAGATGGATTTTTGGTTGATATTATCAACCGCTATCCTTTTTTATTCGCCTGAAAATCTCCTTTACACTGGCTAAGAATTTTGCTTCTGTTCGTTATGCCTTTGAATTGTACTTTACATACTACAAAAATTCTGGTAGCAGAAACAGAAACATCCCTAACAGACACTGTGCAATCCCATCCTAGTCCCTACATCTCAGGAGACGTGTCCTGCGTGTGATAGTGGGTTGGAGATGTGTGACACGGCACATAAAAAGATGGCTTCCCCATCTGTTGGGCAGGGAACACCTACATCTGGTGTTCCGTTCTCTCTCCTTCAGTGCCAGAGGAGCAGGACAGCCAGCCCAGCCACAGAGTATAGAGACTAGAGTACTCAGTACAGTAGGAACTTGGACTGATTGAAAGAGGATCAATCTTGTGCAGCAGTGTGTTTGGCCAGATCCCTGGAAAGACTTAGTGCCTCTGGCCTCAGCGGTAACCTTAGATTGAGACTTTGCAGGCTGGGCGTATGCAGGGAATAATATGTAGATTGCCAACAGAGGTTGAAGGCTGAAGGTAATCAGGTCCATCTGAGGGGTGCTTGGTGATGACTGTCCTAGGTCAACAACAGGTCACATTGGTTCTCGGTGTGTTAACCAGGCGGCTGTACGTGTCGGTGGCAGCCAGCTCTTGGCTTTTGGAGGAGCGAAAGGCTTGTTCTCTCTGTGGGGTCTTTCACATATTATATTCTATTTTTCATGGCCTTGGCTATAGCTCAGACCCGAGGTGTAAGCTGTTGAAGGCTAATTCAAGGACAACCCAAAGAAAAACCTGACAGAGAAGAACTGACCTTTTTACTTACAAGTGTTCAGTGTATTCTGTATCTCAGTCCAAGCACATAGGGTACTGCAAGTGCAGTATATTTTCTCAGAGCACAGACACCATTTAAACTGGAACAATAGTGTGAATTTCCAAAAAAGCTACCTCTCTGGTATTTTGATTGGAATCAAACCAAATTCTTACCTGCAGAAACTGCACTTGTCTTTTCAGCGCCTCGCATTCTTCGGACAGAACTGATCTGGTAGTGAGGAGAGAACACCATTTTTAGGTTAAATTCTAAAACCCTTGCATTTCTTGAACTTTTACAAATGATAATAGATTTTAACACATTTTAGTAAAACTATTCAACTAAAGAAAATTGCATAGTGTTAAACACAAACCAATTCAAATGTACACATAGCATGATATCAAGATGCAGATTTCCAGGAACTCTGCTGCCGGTTTTCATCGAATACCGCCTTGAATCCTAAACAGCCAGCCAAATGCACAACAGCATGTACTACATCCATATCTATTTTACAAGTTTTCTTATGGTATTGAGGGAGCTGTGGCCTATTTCTCTTTTTCGGTTATGTAACTATTGTAGACTTAATTCCCTTCTTTCTTTTTTTAGAAGCAAAGGAATCTTCTGCATGCTGAGGTCTGGTATTCATTTTCTTACAATGGGGGCTTTTGTTCTGTGCAGGGATGGAGAGAGGAGAGGGCTGGCTGGCCTCCACCCTCCACCCTCCATCCCCTCCTCCTCTCCCCCAGCTCCCCACCAAGGCAGGCCCAGTGTTTGCAATCCCCTCCAGGCCTGGTTGGGTAGGGAGCTCCAGATGCCTGGCTCTTTCTGCCACGAGGCCAGGGGAAAAGGGAACCAGGGTGGAGGACACAGGCGGGAGAGAGGAGAGCAAGACAGGAGAACAGGGGAGAGGAGAGATGAACTATGACCAGGGGAGAGAGGGCACGGATCTATGCACTGTAGATGACAGGACAGGAATACACTATAATGGAGAGAAAAGAGGAAGGTAGAAAGAGACAAAGCAGGGTGGTATCCTAGTATCGTAAAGCTACCCCCTTCCTCTTTACTGTAACGCCGTGTTTGTACAATGATGAGGACATGTCTGGTCTGTCCAAACAGGCAGATTTAGAGAGGGCCAGAGTGGCAGAAGTTGAAGAGAAATCTGACTCTGCACAGAGGAATGTGTGAGGAGGAAAAGGGGTCCAATTTTCACAGTCCCACAGCTGTATTCATTTCATTAGAGCACTTCTCTGACTGTGGCTCACATTTACCCCATGGCTCATGGTCTTTCCTGTCTGGGACTCTTCATGGATACAGACTAAGGTCTTGCAGTCACATATTCTGCAGAATTTCAACTGGTTGCATTTTATAGGGCGCATTACCTAAACATTAGTCTGTAATTGACATTTTTGGAAATGTTGCTCAGTGACTTACTTGAGGTGGGCCACAACGTCATCTATGTGGGTGACATTCAGCTTGTGTCTCACGCCATCAATGTCATGGTAGTAGAGCTGACAGAGCTCCAGGAACAGGACCTGTCGGACCAGAAATGCATGTCTAAGGTGCATCCACATGACTAGAAATACACAATGACAATGTGTGTTTGCAACTGTCCTTTTCCCTCTTGTGTTGTAGCAGTTGTATTACAGTATGTGAATGTATGTATGTGAATGTACCTCTTAACAGTCAGACTAACCTTTCTGCATGTTGGCTCTGGCTGAATTGTATTCCACTAGAGGGAGGCCTACTATTCACAGTGTCACAACGGTTGTTATGGACACCCAAGGCGTAATTCAGCACACTAGGACTGTACCGGAATATGTCTGCATCTCCATCCCTGAAACACAAATAACCCTCAATATAGTGTGAAGGAGTCAGAGAGGAGGGAATAAGATGACAAAGGAAGGAGAGAAATAGTGAGCCAATAATCTGGCCCCCCAGTTTTGACCCGTTGGTGCAACACAAAGTGAGTGTTGTATGTCTGTCAACCGTGACGGGCCGGGCGGCCAGCAGGCCTGTCCTGCTTTCTGAAATCCCCTTGTCCTAATCTTAAGACTACGATGCTGAAAATATTAGAGAGAGAGAGAGAGAGAGAGAGAGAGAGAGAGAGAGAGAGAGAGAGAGAGAGAGAGAGAGAGAATACATGAGAATGGTACAACAGCAGCAGTCCTGCAGCCTCCAAGAGTCACCAGCCATGGAACAAGGCCTGTTGAATGAGGGGGTGAGGAGAACACTCCAGCAGTGTCAAAGTAGGGATGTTATGTTACTAGGCTGAAGGATTTAAATCAGGAGGCTGGCGCAGAGTGGAAACTCCCATTTAGCTGCACCTGCCGAAACTCTTTTGATCTCCAGGAAAAAGGCTGTTGCAGTTGCTGGCCAAGGATGCCCAACCCTTTTTTAAATCACAAAGGGTTGTGTAATTACAGAGAAATACTGCTCAATCGAAGCGGAAAATAAGAAGATAGGCTACTCCCCCATGAAACGAAGGACTGGAAAAGCTTATAGAATGGTCTTTTTGGTCAAAGCCAACATCTAGGCTATGGCCTGTTGTGGATAGCTAACTCTGACCCATATATCAGCAAACATGATTATCGATGGAATGCAAAATACTGACTGTATTGAAGCTTGCAGCTCTTGAGTCCTATGCCTAAGTCTTACACCACAGTGCACAACTTCTGGTGAACAAGACCGTGTGGAGAGTGAGTAGAGGTAAGAATCCCATTTCAGTGGCAGGCTGCTAGTGGAGCTACCAGGTCTAGCTGTAATGACAGGAACAGAGGCTACATTGTGAGGCAGTGTAGTACATATCACTAAGTAGCTTACTCCCAGAGAGAGGAGGAGCCTTGATCTCGACTAACAAAGATGGCATAGATGCCCGCCGCAACATCAACAACCACACCAGACCATTCAAATCCTCCCCTGTCCTGGAAGATTGATAAACTACAGATGTAAAATAAGTTACACCACAACCACAGCCACTTTTAACGTTTCCCACTTCCCAGCTCCTCCCGCTCCAATTGTTATGCTAGTTCCGTTCAGAGATTTAGGACCTCCTTGGGCCTGTAGTCAGAAAGCCTATTTTTTCAGAGTACCTTTTACTCAATGAGCATTCAGCGTACCCCTATTTCTCTCCATAAAGGGACAGGTGCAGCTGCACTGAGGACGCTGACCACAAATAACTAAGACAATGGCATGGAGGAAGGACCACACAAGGGTACAGGTGATCTGAAAAGTTGCCAACCAGCTCCATAAAATCAGCTCACTTTCAAAGCAAGATGAATCCTATCTGCTAAAGTCAGACACCCTTGTTCATCAAACACCTCAGCTGTAGGGTATTTAGTCAACTCAACAGTTTCCTGCTTTGGGTAGGATCGATTGGTCAAGGATATAGAGAAAGCTCCAAACCTGGAGCGATATTAAAGGGAAATGATCCAGCAGCTTTGTCCTGAAAGCAGATCAGCTGAATTACTTTGAGGGCCTTAATTTGCTAATCAAAGAGAGGGGGATCATGGAGGATATACACACAGACTATATTCCAAAGGGTACCCTATTCCCTACATAGTGCACTACTTTTGACCTGTGCCCTATGGGCCCTGGTCAAAAGTAATGCACTATATAGGGAATAGGGTGCCATTTGGGACATAACCACAAACACAGGGCAGAGGCAGAGACCAACAGGACCAACCAGCAGGCAGCAGCGTGGTTGGCACTTGGCAGGGGTTCAAAGCAGAATGTAGTATCAGGGTTAACATGGCACTGATACCCAAAGTCTTAGCATTACCTCGTTGATTTGTCCACAAGACGTCTGGACGTGCCGACAGAGTTTGTTTGAAGTTGGTTTAAGATGAAATAATTCCTGAATGATACACATTCCTAGACTATTCCTAGTATACCCTTTAATAGTCCCATAGTCTTAGCTAAATCTTATCTGATTTAAAGTAACAATAAAGCTATGAATAACATTGTTTGTGAGATAGCCACTGCCAATACATTTCTAACTGGTGCATCACATTTATTGGATATAATCTCCAGTGATTTGTGTTTTTCCTGAATGGCAACAAAAACTCCAATTATAGGGGCAGAGTTGAGGTGGAGCTACATTCTTCAGAGCCTCCTACCAGTTGCTGAGGGACGAACACGCCTCCCCTTCAAATAGGTACCTGTAAATTACTGCCTTTTGTTGGACAAACGGGCTCATCCGGATGCAGGCCTAGTGTTGGGTGGGCAGTATAAAAATAGGGCCCCCATTTGGGGGGGATCTGGGTGATTTGTTGCTTTAGGCTACACAATATAAATCAATATTTGAATGTAGGAGATTATGAAACCTCAAATTCTGCCATAACATTTACAGCCATTTTGGAGCATTACTATCTTCTTTGATCTAATTATTACCAAACCATTTGTAACTGACTGAAAACACAGTAAGCATTTAAAGATATCATTGTTGAAGAAAACTAAAGGTACAAAGTGTGAAACAAGGGTCCTGACCCCTAGGCCCCACCCTTTCCCAGTGGAAATAAAAGTCTCAATGGTTTTACTAGGGTCAGAACATTTATCACCTGGAACTAAAAAAAAAACAGGCAGGGAGGGAGAGACAGGGAGAAGAAGCCTGGTCTGGGAAACGAGATCTACAGACATCCCAACAATGTCATGTTCTCCTTGGTCCTCTGTATGATGAATGAAAATGTAAACATATATTTTTTTCTCTCAAAATTCAACCGTTAGGCAATCATGGCATAAGAAGAAGTGTTGGTGTTTGACAATTTAATAAATGCTTTATCAATTCCAAACTGAATAGCAAACTAGAAGAGGAAGGGAAAGGAATGACAACAGGGTTATGGTAGTACTTTCTTCCAAAGCTTTTTATTGTTGCTGATATTCAAACAAGTTGTCACCAATAATTAATAGGCTATGTTGTATTAACATGTTGGTGTTACATAGTTCTTAAGTAACTGCATTGTAATTGCATAGTATTGGCCTGTGTCCTAAAATGGCTCCCTATTCCCTACATAGTGCACTACTTTTGACCAGAGCGCTATGGGCCCTGGTCATAAGTAATGGACTCTATAGGGAAAAGAGTTCCATTTGGGACACAGCCATGGAGTTGAGTAATCACACAAGAGTCTTCTCCTTACCTGCCCTCCACGGCTGCTCTCTCTCTCACGGTCCCCAGCAGCAGTTGGATCTCAGCTTTCAGCAGCTCATTGATGGCAGGAGGGTCAGCCAGGGGGGGGTGAGGTGTCTTCGGCCTGATACCCAGTTTATGGCGCACCGCCTGACAAATCTGCTGCCACATAGTCACCTGGAAGTAGGAAACATGGGGATACATGTGATAGGACATCAGGAGACAACGCTGTGTAACTTTAGGCTTATAATGAGTGATGAGTCATTATGAATTATGAGATATCAGAAAGACCTGTGAAATGTACATGATATTCAATTGAGACCCTGGCCCATCGAAATCTTATAATATAAGTGTTCTATTTAATAATGTGCCCTGGCCACTGTTGGGCATAGAACTACTGCATGTGTTTTTCAGTTGGCTGGTTTCCCCCAACAAGTTTGCACACTACTCTTTAAAAACACTACCTTCAGGGAAAAAGCTATTAAGGGGCTACTGATGAAGAAGAAAAAATGAAGTATTGAAAGTATTATGAAACTGTAGCCAGACAAACAAAACTGAAAGTGCTATGAAACGTAGCCAGCCAGAAAGGGAAAGAAAGTTAAAGTGTTATGAAACTGTAGCCAGACAAACAAAAGTGAAAGTGTTATGAAACTGTAGCCAGACAAACAAAAGTGAAAGTGTTATGAAACTGTAGCCAGACAAACAAAAGTGAAAGTGTTATGAAACTGTAGCCAGACAACAACAAAAAAAGAGGAAAGAGAAAAAGTCAAGCAAATATTCTGGCTGATGGCAAAGCGGCAGAGGCACAGTGTTGGTGAAGAAGTTTAAAGTCTGGAGTCTATTAACATTTTCTGCACCTGGTCCCTGACATTCAGTGTCTATGCTCCATGAAAAATCTAGCTTCAAAGCCCACTGCTGTCCAGAGGATAATCTTTAAACACGGTCGCTCCCTGTGTCTTTCAATCTGGCTGTGCCCTCACATACGCACACACGCGCACACACATACACGCGCACGCACACACACACACACTACCACTATGTCTAGCTAAACTCCGGCCAGGCAGCCACACACTGCTTCCCATAATGCCCCAGCAAGCCATTCTCTATGCAGGTGTTTATGGAGTGAGCCCCCAGGATTCTAACAACAGTAACAAGCTGTTCATTTCTTTATTCATCTCCAAGTGAAACCCATCAGATGACATGGGGAAGGAATTACAGTGTGGTTAACCTGAGTTGTTGACTCATTGTTGTAACTTCACAATGGAGATTGAAGATGTTGAATGTGGAACGTGATAAACATTTGAAATAGGCTAATCGAATAACATATTTTTCATGCTAGCCATCCACAAACCAAACATTGACTGAATCTTATGCCATATCCAGTGGCACAGGCATTACTAATGTCAGGAGAATATATGATAGCTCAAACCCACATGGTTTGGCAGAGATCCAAGGAAACGTGCCCTGGCCTCCTCATATCCTGTGTTAAACTTAAAAGGAACTGCTGCAGACAATGGTGACCTTGATGGAGAGAAGGCCAGTCTAGGTAGTATTATTTTGATTATCATCTAGAGATTTAATGCTGAGGGAAAGCATTAATTTACTACAGGGTAGAAAGCTAAAACAAAAAATACTGAGGGAAATGTATGGCTGGTTGAGTGAATAGGGCTCACATGCTTTTTTTTTTTTACTAGTAATCCTTCCTTCCCTACCTACATGTACAAACGACCACGACTAACCTGTACCCCCGCATATTGACTCGGTACCGGTAGCCTCGTTACTGTTATTTTATTGTTACTTCTTACTTTAGTTTATGTAGTAAATATTTTCTTAACTCTATTTCTTGAACTACATTGTTGGTTAAGGGCTTGACAAATAAAATTTGATATCTAAAGAGTTTTGAACCAGTCGGCGTATAGAAATCATGTCATGTATATGCTCATAATGATATTGTCAATAAGGCAGGGTTAGATTAACCCCTGACGTGCTAAGCTAATTTGAGGGCCTGTGTAATTTTTCTACTATTACGCAACTATTCTTGGGGTCTCCTTCATTAGCTGTTTGTCCTGTAGAGTGTGACGGTATTTACATAACTGTACTGATCTAATATGGACATTTAAAACATTGCCCCTAGCAGAACATAACTGTAGGATGATATCACTGGGGAGAGTTAAGACTGGAGACCCAGACAGGAAATGGGTGGTTTCATACATATTTATTTTTCCTTTTTGAATATGAACCCTATATTATCTACTTCAATTGATGTTACTCCTGCATTGCTAATGGGGTTGTAATTCCCTAGCCAGCCTGGTATAATAGTATGCAAATTACTCATAGCCTGTTGACCTGTTGTATGCTACTTGATAACATCTTCAGACGGAGTAGTTGGCTTCAGAATAAACAGTTTAAAGCAGTAGGTGGCCCGTGGGCCAAATACGTCCCATGGGTGATTTTACCCCCAGTTTTCTGAGAAATAAAATAAATAAAAGTAGGTGCTGGGCTGTACACACTACCCTCTGTAGCGCCATCGTTGTCGGTGATCAGGCCTACAGTACCACCGTTGTGTCATCAGCAAACTTAATGGTGTTGTTGGAATCGTGCTTGGCCACGCAGTCGTGGGTGAACAGGGAGTACAGGAAGAGAGGGGACTAAGCACACGCCCCAGAGGGGCCGATGTGTTGTTGCCTACCCTTACCATCTGGGGGCGGTCCGTCAGTAAGTCCAGGATCCAGTTGCAGAGGGAGGTGTTAAGTCCCAGGGTCCTTAGCTTAGTGATGAGCTTTGTGGGCAGTATGGTGTTGAACACTGAGCTGTAGTCAATGAACAGTATTCTCACATACAGTTGAAGTCGAAAGTTTACAAACACTTAGGTTGGAGTCATTAAAACTCGTTTTTCAACCACTCCACAAATTTCTTGTTAACAAACTATAGTTTTGGCAAGTCGGTTAGGACATCTACTTTGTGCATGACACAAGTAATTTTTCCAACAATTGTTTACAGACAGACACTTATAATTCACTGTATCACAATTCCAGTGGGTCAGAAGTTTACATACACAAAGTTGACTGTGCCTTTAAACAGCTTGGAAAATTCCAGAAAATTATGTCATGGCTTTAGAAGCTTCTGATAGGCTAATTGACATCATTTGAGTCAATTGGAGGTGTATCTGTGGATGTATTTCAAGGCCTACCTTCAAACTCAGTGCCTCTTTGCTTGACATCATGGGAAAATAAAAAAATCAGCCTAGACCTCAGAAAACAAATTGTAGACCTCCACAAGTCTGGTTCATCCTTGGGAGCAATTTCCAAACGCCTGAAGGTACCACGTTCATCTGTACAAACAATAGTACGCAAATATAAACACCATGGTACCACGCAGCCATCATACCGCTCAGGAAGGAGATGCGTTCTGTCTCCTAGAGATGAACGTACTTTGGTGTGAAAAGTGCAAATCAATCCCAGAACAACAGCAAAGGACCTTGTGAATATGCTGGAGGAAACAGGTACAAAAGTATCTATATCCACAGTCAAACGAGTCCTATATAAACATAACCTGAAAAGCCACTCAGCAAGGAAGAAGCCACTGCTCCAAAACCGCCATCAAAAAGCCAGACTACGGTTTGCAACTGCACATGGGGACAAAGATCGTACTTTTTGGAGAAATGTCATCTGGTCTGATGAAACAAAAATAGAACTGTTTGGCCATAATGACCATATATAAAATTTGTGGGCAGGAGGAATGGGACAAAATTCACCCAACTTATTGTGGGAAGCTTGTGGAAGGCTACCCAAAACGTTTGACCCAAGTTAAACGATTTAAAGGCAATGCTACCAAATACTAATTGAGTGCATGTAAACTTCTGAGCCACTGGGAATGTGATGAAAGAAATAAAAGCTGAAATAAATAATTCTCCATTATTCTCTACTATACTACTATAATTCTGACATTTCACATTCTTAAAATAAAGTTGTGATCCTAACTGACCTAAGACAGGGAATGTTTACTAGGATTAAATGTCAGGAATTGTGAAAAACTGAGTTTAAATGTATTTGGCTAAGGTGTATGTAAACTTCCGACTTCAACTGTAGGTGTTCCTTTTGTCCAGGCGGGAAAGGGCAGTGTGGAGTGCGATTGAGACCGCATCATCTGTGGATCTGTTGGGGCAGTATGCAAATTGGAGTGGGTCTAAGGTTTCCGGGATGATGGTGATGTCAGCCATGACCAGCGTGAGTGCTACGTGGGCGGTAGTCATTTAGGCAGGTTACCTTCGCTTTCTTTTTTAAATACTATATCCGTTTGGGATTCTTGCTGTTAATTTGCAGTGTACAAATTATTGATATCTATGTTCTGTCCCCCGACCATCAGCTCAAGAAAAAAATTGTCCCGCCGCTGAATGTAATTGGGGACCCCTGGTGTGAAGAAAGTCTCGAGCCACAGTGTGAATGAGTTGTTTGGGAACAATCTGAGGACCTACTCTTGAATAGCTGCATGCATAACCTCACTTAACTAGAGCTATCTGAAGCTTTAATGTCTTGTTGTGATTACTTGCTGTAATTGTGACATGTTAACATTTTCATGTAATTTATTTAAAGTACTAATGCATAGCATTTGCCAACTATATAATATTATCTAGTAGCTACTTATATCTTGAGTTGTTAGGAGAGTTTATTGAGTCAAGGGAACTTGCTCAAGTGATTTCCAATCCACCCTTATCATTTTGGCCAAATGTAATGTGTCAGCTATTGCTGATTGATACCTAAAGACAGATATTTGAACAATGGAGGACCATGCTCAGTTATTACTCCAACATGAACAGCACCCTTAAAGTGACAACCAGAAGTGGAAACAATAACAATGCCCTCCCTACCACTGTTTCTGTAAAAAGCTGAGGGATGGGGCTGGATATATGTAACCACTCTCAAATTCAAATTCATAGACAGAGCAATGGATGCAAGGAGTGACCATCCATGATATCAAAAGTATAGATTTAACCATATTTTATAGATTGAATCATTCATGTATAAGTTTGCAGATTGTCCCTTTAAAATGGCTTGGTCCTCACCTCAGTATAAATCTCTGTGTACATGTCAATCAAAGCATCTCCAAACAAGCCCCGGATTTCTGGGAGCTCTGGCTCCGGGACATGCGCCACGATAAGATTCCACACCGAGAGTGGACATTCGGATTCTTCCATGAAGACACCTAGGAGTTTAAACGGTCGAAAAGAGGGAATTGAAACTAGTCATTGACATATGTCTGGTCTAGAAGTCATTTGCTTCATAATAATAATTTGCCGGTTTTGCCAGCAGTAGCAGAAGTGTGCTCATGGGTTGCCTGCCTCATTTGGCTACTGTAGCTAGCTAAGTTAGTTAACGTTAGCTAATTTTTAGCTAACTCAGTAACAGTAATTAAATAATTGTATGCACATTACATTTGTGCTTAAATTGTACATTTTAAAACTTGAGAGAAACGTGAGCTAACCTGCTAGTTAGTAAATCAAAGGCTAAACTTTACCTTGTTGTTGCTTCCAGTATCCAGTGTAAACATTCTTGTATCCGAGGCAGAAATATCGCGAGATCAGTATCCCTCCACCTCTGCTCAGAATAAACTATTTCTGGTGTAAAAATGTTCAATAGTTTAATTTTGGCCGTCGAAAATCCATGGGAACATTATTTCAGTTTCATATTATAGGCTACAGTTTTATTGTTGTACTTTTATTATTGCATTAACCCGGTTGAATACAAAGTAAAACCTGATGTATTTTCTATAATAACCACACATGAATATATTATTTCATACAAAGGAACGATAACAAAAAGAGAGCAATGTCAGTTAATCTTATCTCAAAGGCAGTTTAAATATTGTGTCTAGCTAACGCATATCAGTAGCCATAGATATTTATGTAGGGGAAAACCCCTTCTCATAATTTTGACCATGGTGAGTAGGAGGTTATAGCTCACAGGCAATTTACGGAGGGACGGACCAGAGTCTAAGCACTAAACTGGGTAGTCACGTGTAAATTGAAAGATATCCCCCATAGAGGCGTAATAACTTTCCCTCTCTTTGCACGTTTCTGCTTCGGAACTGTGCGAGACCGGCTGGGCAATCGAGAATATAGCCTAAATTGTAGGCTAGATGCACATCTGAAAATGTTATGAGGGTTTTATATTCTTCAACAATGTGGCAGAAACTGCTAAATGACCATAAACACTATAGCACATTTTGATTTGTTTTTATCCTGGACACTGGAACAAACACTCTCTTTCGTCTTGTTTTTTATATTTTTTTGGTCATGAAAATGGTTTCAAATCAGCGCTATTCGATTGGGATTATGCATTCCGTGTTGTCTCTACTGTTCTGTGTCCAGTTCGGTCTGTCTTTCTCTGTGGCTGGACATGAGAACACCTGTGATGCGAACGGCAGCGTCTACTATGTGGGAGAATGGTACTTTCTAGAATCGGACCACTGCACGCAGTGTGAATGCACCACAGAAGGGTCGTCTTGTGCACGGACGGAGTGTACCTCTTTGCCGGCCGCTTGCATCCATGTTAGCCACTATCCCACTGACTGCTGTCCAAGATGTGAGAAAATAGGCTGCGAGTACCGGGGAGTGGTGTACGAACTGGGACAAAACTTCCAGGTAGGCTACAACAAGCATGATCCCTACTTGGCACGATATGATCAAGTTAAACTTTACCTGGAATGAATAAACATAATATGTATGTGATGTCATTTACTTCTCAAATGTCTATTGAGTTGACTAATGTAATAAGCGTTGTGCTACCTCCTGAAATCGTCTCTCCAAAGTATCTCTGTGCGCAATTACGCATCAGCAATTTTGGATATATTTTTTTTCAAAAGTAACGTATTTGATTCACTGTTAACATGTCTCTTAATATATCACTGCATAAGCGTCTTATGACCCAGAATAACTGACAAGCAGCACATTTAATTTTCTTTCTTTTCGGAAACCTCTCTGGGCGTCGGACTGTTTTTGGCACTGTATGCAGATCAATTTTCGAATATGGCTAAATTGCGCTACCCTGTGGTTTGTTGTTGAACTACTAACTACAATGAAAGCTTGTTCTTTCAAGTTTCAAATCAAATCAAATATTATTTGTCACATTTTCCGAATACAACAGGTGAAGACCTTACCGAGAAATGCTTACTTAGAGTTAAGAAAATATTTACTGATAAACTAAAGTAAAAAATAAATAATAACTAACACAATACAATAACAATAACGAGGCTATATACAGCGGGTACCGGTACCCCCTGAATATAGCCTCGTTTGATACAGTAGCAGCTGAAGCTTTTACTGACAGGGACTGTAACTGGTGAAGATACTGCCACATGGAGGCAGTATGATGCTTTCGAATGCTACACTTACAGCAAGTCTATTCAAATGTGACAGTGCATATGTAAAATGAGAGAACAGATATAGATACAAATCCTCATTTTGATATTGAGGTTCTTCTGGAGGCGCATTGTAAATATTTTGATAATCTCTTTCGTAGTCCTCAACCATACTATAGAATACGTTTTTCAGTTATGTTTGCTGTTTGTTTTCTTCTTCTAATTACATCTGTGTTTCTTGTTTCTGATTATGTTGCTGTGTTAGTGATTACGAACAGCTTTGTCGTCTGTTGCTGTAGTCGGTAGAGTCAATAGCCACAGTTCAACCTCATTGAAGAATAAACCCAGCCCTCCGATTTGTTTCATTTGATTCAATGGAAAGAGGAGACGAAAGGCCAACCAAGCCAAGCAGTATTTTAAGACCCCCTCAGTCACTGAATTAGAACATGAAACAACTCTGGCAACAGATAGCCAAGCAGAGAGATTTACTTGTGGCTCATTTTGTCCTCTTGATGAGGTTATTATATAGACCTCTGACACAGTACTGGAGGAGCTCAGAGATATTTAGCCCAGGGCCTCGTATAATTTTCTTCTTCCACTTCATTTAACCCACCCTCTGTATCTGAACCTCAGATATGTTGATACACATCCAATACCATGACAGAGGAAAAACTGTTGCCAGATGTTAGATTAACTGTATACCATAAAGCATATACTACACATATATAAGCACATCTTAAACATGGCATTATGGTTATATGTCAGACGTCTCTTTTTCAGATAGATCTTGAAATGGGCTATAGGCTAGCATCTACACTAATGCTTATAGCTCAGGAAAACCAGCATGCTGTCACAGTTAAATTGGTCACAGTTAAACTGAAAGCACCTGCATAAGTCAATCTTATCGTTGTAGAATCAATCGATTGCCCTGTCTCTTCTGTCCAACTGCTCATGTCTAACAGTGATATCTGCTTGTGGCATTCTAAAGAACACTAGGAGGCCTATGTACTGTATGTGGTTGCATCCCAAATGTCACCCCATTCCCCTTTGGGCTCTGGTCAAAAGTAGTGCACTATAAAGGGAATAGGGTGCCATTTGGGATGAAGCCTCTGTCTCTGACAGCCTGTGTTTTGTTCTGTGTGATTGGCAGCCCAACGAGTGCGAGCAGTGTACCTGTGACAGTGACGGCATCGCCCGCTGCCTGGTGGCAGACTGCGCCCCCCCGCCCTGCGTCAACCCTATCTACACCAAAGGGAAGTGCTGCCCAGAGTGCCCAGAGGGTAAGTAAACTGACCTGTATACATCTCATGGATATTTATGACATAGAACCCCCCGCCATACTCAGCAGAACCACCTTGTTAAAAAATCATGGGGAGAACCCTGAGAAGTATTTCGTTCCATTCTATTCAAGCCAAAGGGAGATGAGAGAGGGCTAGAGACAGGGAAGATGATGTTCTGACTCCTCACATTGTCTATTCTCTTCATAAGTTACCCCTTAGAGTGATGCATGTCGTTAGTTTTGTCACATTACTGTTGTCAGCACCACAAGCAACAATATATGACGGTGATAATTTATCCAAACAAATGGAAGTAGAGGTAGTGAGGGGCAGAATTAGCAATATATGCATGAAATAATCCGCTTCACGCACCATTACCAATGACTGATTCTCTCTTTCTCCTGTTCTGCTGAGACACTTATTAGCTTTTAAAAGGAAGTTTATCGATTTGGAAAATAGCCAAAGGAAGATGCATTCTTTGTTTGAGTTTAGGTGGTCTATGACCGCGTAATTAAGAGTATAGCGTTTTTTCAATCACAGTACTTCGGAGGTAATCAATATTTATTGTCTAAAATTCAACTGATCATAAAAATACCCTCTCCTCTTTATGGTAGAGGTGACTGTTTATCCTCATAGAAAAAGAAGCGCAATGGAAAATATCACAACCATATAGCAAGTTAACAGAAATTATTGTGTGTGTGTGATTCCTCAGGGCCCAACTGCTATGTGGATTCAACCCGGAGCCAGGTGATTCCAGGGGGTGAGCCACTGTGGGTGGACTCCTGCACCAAGTGCCGCTGTCACGACTCAGGTGACGCAGGCTACTGGGAGGGCAACCGCTTGGCCACCTGTTCCCGCGTACGCAACTGCACCCCTGGAGAGACTAGCCAGAAGAATTGATTAAGTAGGACCAGTCATTTGCCCCGGTAAAGGGTGAAGTTGCCCCTAGACACTGATCTTGGGTCAGTTTTGAATTTCCCCCCACTAATGGTTAACGTTAGGATTGGAGGAAGGGGAGCTGATCCTAGAACTGTACCTAGAGGAAACTTCACCCCAGAGTGATTTGCCCCTGTATGTTTGGTGGTTATCAGCAGGACAGTTAGACCGTTGGGCCAGTAACTGAAAGGTCGCTGGTTCGAAATACCCGAAAGAACCGGTCAATGTACCCTTGAGCAAGGCACTTAACTAAAATTTGCTCCAGAGGCACTATACTACAATGGCTGACATTTCACTGCACTTATCCGGTGTATGTGACAATAAAATATATTTGTACATTTTTACTGACATGTACTGTAGCATGTAGCACCAACACTTTTACAGCAGAGAAATCCAACTGTAGCTACTATGTGAATGTATTTGCGTTCTCTTGTCTAAACCTATTCCAAAGAGACTGGAGTTGTTTTGCTGGCATTATATTGCAATATTCATGTTCATGTATTATCAATAAATGAACTTCTCAAGAGGCAGTTCACTCTCAAATCAGACTTAAAAAGTGGTCTAATGTCAAGATGAGTACACGTCCCACACCATCTGCTGTCAAGATCCAACAATAAGCCTCAAACTCAAAAGGACTGGGAAAAGACATAATCTATTTTCATATTTCCAATTCATTTAAGATGGAAGCCTTTATCTGTTAGGGACCATCTCATGATTCTCTTCTTGATATTAGATCACTTTTGAGATCTGAAAACACATCTGAATAACTTTGATTTTGGAGTGAACTATCTTTTTAACATTCCTTGCCCAAAACATTTCCTAATATAGTTGAAGGAGGGGGCAGTTTGACCCAACTGAGTCTGAAGACCTCTGCTTTCGTGTGTGTACTCTAAACAAGGATTAAGCAGGTGAAGTAGCCACATATTTCTACACTAGTACAAATGTTTCAATGTGGTGTAGATGATAGGGACTATCCTACATTTTGGGATGTTATACTTCTCTAGTAGTGTTATTGGAAGATTTTGACCAACTTCGATGGATATTAATTGAGGTATACCATCTCCATCTTATTTGAATTGGTCATGAATGGAACATTAAATATATGAAAATAATTGAGAGGTTCTGAAAGCTAAAGGCTAGTGTAAGCAACATACAAAAAAAATAATGCTATAGGTTTGTAAACTAAAAACAACTCACTATCAGAATGTCAGAGATTCATAGGTATGAACATGAAAACTAAACAATGTTCACTTTCTTCGTTTACGTTCGTTCTTAAGGGACCATTGCATGAAAACCATTAAAGGAAAGAAACCGTTCTCCTTGTGTATGTTGTTGTGTAGCATGTTGGTCTATGCTGGAATGGGTAGACTTTATGCCAACATCCAAGCTTTGTCATTTCAGGCAAGGCTCTCATTACACTTCTCTAGTCGACTCTCCTAATACCGTGTCTCTTGATTATGTTATTGAAGATGTTGTATGTTGTTAATCTTTTATCCATATCTTTAGGAACTCCCTCCATCTTTCATAAAAAAAACTATGTTAACTTACATTAAGTGAAAACAAAGTGTCCTTGTATGTCCATTAACTATACTGTCCACTACAGTGTGCTGCCATTGTTGTGTATAAGGATGTTTATTTATTACACACTGGATGTCTTGTCACTAAGGGGATGCCAGCGGTTCATTGTTCAATTTCCCCAAATCCCTCGTCGACAGTTTGGGAACAGAGCTCGTCCCTCAACAATAACTGTTAGGTTTTCTGTTCAAACAAGTTATGGGGTAGATTTATCTCTGAGACAGTATGAACAATTTAACACTGATCCTTTCTTTGTAATGCATCCACTGATGGGAGTGGGGCTTGGTCAACACTGCCATTAGTAGATCATTCCAAAAACGTGCACCACATTACTAGAATTCGGCTGATGCAAACAATTTCCACCCAAGGCGTAGCCAGTTTCTCTCTAATATATAACTAGGTAGTTTAGCATTTTAATTTGAGCTGCAATGCAATGTGATGGTATTTCTGAACCTCCCTCAACTATTATAATCAGTTATTTGTGAAATTGTGTTTTGAATTTCCATAGATTTTTAATGACTGCTACCAGTTCCACTTTGCCTTTGGAACCAGGAGAAGGTTCTATCACTATTCTCTTCAGTCTCAGTACATTTTCGATTACTCCTCATAGACAGAGAAATGTATTACAGGTTTCTTTGAATGCCATGGCAACTGGACACAATGGAGGAAAGAAAAAAAAGTATCAGCCCCCTCATCAGGATGGGTACATCCCAATGGTACCCTATTCCCTACATAGTGTACTGCTCTTATCCAGAGCCCTATGGGCCCTGTTGAAAAGTAGTGCACTATAAAGGGAGTAGGGTGCTATTTAGGACACAATTGACAACTCAGGTGAAACATATTTTCTCATCTGGCAAGGAAAAACAAACCAATCACGAGTGTATCTCATTTACCATCAGATTTATTGATTGTATAGAAAAAGTCGGTTTGATATAACATTATGCATTCTATATAAGATATAACATTTTCAACATTCAATGTACAAAACCTAGATACAGTACATCTTTAAAAATGCACTCCAGCTTGAATGCCCGAGGCAGTCAGTAGGTGATGTTCTCCAATACCCTCATTTGATCCTGTTTCTCTTTCAGTTACCCACCACTTCCTTGAAATGACTGCTCTGAGAGTGAGGGAAAATATTGCTCAATGGGCATTAGGTTGAAACGTATTAATACAGTTGAAGTCGGATGTTTACATACACCTTAGCCAAATACATTTAAACTCAGTTTTTCAAATCTGGCTCATTCCTCCTGACAGAGCTGGTGTAACTAGTCAGGTTTGTAGGCCTCCTTGCTCGCACACGCTTTTTCAGTTCTGCCCACCAATGTTCTACAGGACTGAGGTCAGGGCTTTGTGATGGCCACTCCAATACCTTGACTTTGTTGTCCTTAAGCCATTTTGCCACAACTTTGGAAGTATGCTTGGGGTCATTGTCCATTTGGAAGACCCATTTGCGACCAAGCTTTAACTTCCTGACTGATGTCTTGAGATGTTGCTTCAATATATCCACATAATTTTTTTCCTCATGATGCCATCTATTTTGTGAAGTGCACCAGTCCCTCCTGCAGCAAAGCACCCCCACAACATGATGCTTCACGGTTGGGATGGTGTTCTTTGGCTTGCAAGCCTCCCCCCCTTTTTCCTCCAAACATAACGATGGTCATTAAGGCCAATCAGTTTTATTTTTGTTTCATCAGACCAGAGGACATATCTCCAAATCTTTGTCCCCATGTGCAGTTGCAAACCGTCGTCTGGCTTTTGATGGCGGTTTTGGAGCAGTGGTTTCTTCCTTTCTGAGCAGCCTTTCAGGTTATGTCGATATAGGACTCGTTTTTACTGTGGATATAGATACTTTTGTACCCGTTTCCTTCAGCATATTCACAAGGTCCTTTGCCGTTGTTCTGGGATTGATTTGCACTTTTCGCACCAAAGTACGTTCATCTCTAGGAGACAGAACGCGTCTCCTTCCTGAGCGGTATGACGGCTGCATGGTCCCATGGTGTTTATACTTGCATACTATTGTTTGTAAAGATGAACGTGGTACCTTCAGGCATTTGGAAATTGCTCCCAAGGATGAACCAGACTTTTGGAGGTCTACAATTTTCATTCTGAGGTCTTGGCTGATTTCTTTTGATTTTCCCATGATGTCAAGCAGAGTTTGAAGGTAGGCCTTGAAATACATTCACAGGTACACCTACAATTGACTCAAATGATGAACAATTAGCCTAGTAGAAGCTTCTAAAGCCATGACATCATTTTCTGGAATTTTCCAAGCTGTTTAAAGGCACAGTCAACTTTGTGTATTTAAACTTCTGACCCACTGGAATTGTGATACAGGGAATTATAAGTGAAATAATCTGTCTGTAAACAATTATTGGAAAAATTACTTGTGTCATGCACAAAGTAGATGTCCTAACCGACTTGCCAAAACTATAGTTTGTTAACAAGAAATTTGTAGAGTGGTTGAAAAACTAGTTTTAATGACTCCAACCTAAGTATATGTAAACTTCCGACCTCAACTGTAGAAGGGGGAAGCCATGCAGTGTCTGCCAACAGATGGATAAAGAGAACTTGAGAGACACTCCAAAGGGTGGACAGTACCTTAGTATGCCACTTGTCTGCTTTTCTTATTCAAGGATGCATCAAACACATGGTCAATGAAAAAAGCTGATGCCCCGCAATTATCAATTTCCAGGACAAAACTGAACACAATAATAGTTGACTGCGGGGAGGGAGGGCGCAGAGGGATGCATCACATATGGCACCCAATTTCCTATATAGGCTCTGGTCAAAAGTAGTGCACTAGGTAGGGAATAGGGTGCCATTTGGGATGTAAACGAGGAGCAGTGCTATTATCACTGGTTTACAGCTGGCGAGTTGTGTGGGAGAGACAGTCCTGGGCAGGATGTCTCTAAGCTTGTGCTACTGAAAGGTCCCCCTGTCAATACCATCATATCAAATCTGTAGTATACAGTACCTACAATGTGAGACCACAGTCACTATAAGTGGGGTAGTGGGGCAGAGCACAGCCAATAGGCCAAACAAGATAATATGATGGATATACCAATATGATTTATGACTAAATTGATATAATAGTACCAATAGGATGGATTATTCCTGTACTAGCAAACTTGGTCATGATCTCCATATAGATATCAAGTTAACAGAACAGACCGAGTTCGATTGGACATTTTCTCTGTTCACAACACAAATGATATGGTAATGCCTGTTCATGCACCTGTAATACATGATAACTAGCTCTTGATGTCTGATACAAGTCTATATGTACAGAAATCACATCAAGTAGTCTACTGTACAGTAAACCAAATATCCACCAATTGTACAGTAAGATCTTTGACTGATAAAAAAGCCCAGTCTGTAGACCTAATCAGCCGATTTGACATCCACTGGCAAAAACATTTTGTTTTTATCAAAGCATTTCATTTAATGAAACCATTGACTAAAACTTCAGTACCAAATATTTTCAGGGTTGTGTGCTCTTTCTGCTAAGCAGATTTTAGGTAATGATGCTAGCTATCTATACAAGCTTCTTCCCACAGTTCAAAGTAGTATATCTAGCCTTTTGTAAAATTATTCCCTCAACATGGAACATAAAAGCAGAAGCTTGGCAGGATGATGAATCATACTATACTGGGACCATAGGCAGTAATATGTCAAACTCCTATGGTCCACAGCCATCAGAAAGCAGTACATACACAGCATTCACCCATTTGACAGAAGTAATGAATACAGTAGCGTAAAAGTACATTGGTCTCCAGTGTAGAATGAGGAGTAGAGTATTCTCTTTGCGAGGTGCTCTCATACCAGTAGTAGTGCACTCAAAAATGAAAAGGCAGCAGAATGAGAGAGAAGAGAGAGAAGAGAGATGATTGTTGAAGTCCTCCTGATATTTCTATAGAGGAGCAGTGTGCTTCAGACACACCTGTCTGTGTATTTATCAGATGGTCAAGTACAGTAAAACACTGTGGTGTTCACACAGACACACACGGCACATGGAGAGAGGGATGGTAGAGCCAGGGAGTGAAATAAAAGGCAATGGAGGGTGTTGTAAAAAACTAAAAATAAGGGAAATGCACTCAATGCACTTGAAAAGGCTCTTTAAAATAAACAGGGGAAACGGGTTGGTTGGGGCATCTCTAAATACTCACTGTCTCAAGCCAGGCCAAGAAAACCATCGATAGTACAAAAGAGAGATTTCCACATCACTTCACACAACAGAATGCAGCATTCCCTATCATTGCCCCTCATAACAATTCTGAAGGCATCAGTTTGGTGTTTAGGCAGTACACAAAGGAAAAGGGGAAGAAATGAGAGAAGAAAAAGCTTACTGACGTTAAAAGGCTTTTATACACTGGTGGTGTTAATAGTGAAATTATATTTTCTTACTATATATGGGCTGGTTTTCCATTTATTCGAGGGGACTCAACTTCAGTTCTGTTCTTATCACCTCAGTGCTTCTGACTTTGAATGGATGAAATGAATGCTACAATGCAAATATTCACCATACTAGACAGTCCTTATCAACAGTATTCACAATTTAAACCACTAGGTTATCAATGCCTTATCATTTTCTTTTCCAAAAACGTGGATGGCATTTTGAAATAGAAATGAAAGAAAAAAGTGGAGCAAAGAGTCTTGTATTTGAGCAATAGATGTTCCTCTTCTAAAACTGTCTGGGACCCATTGTCATACAGCAAAAGTTTACACTTTCATCAGTATCTAATGTAACCTTCTCTGTGCGTGAGAACACGTCAACAAAATAGTCTCCAATAATCACCTGTCAGAACCATGCCAGAAGTCCATCTTCTCTTCTATTTATTGGACCTGTCTCCTCCACAAACAGGTCAAAACTAGTTCCTTGGATAGCCATATCCATCCACTACCGGGAGGTCTTCATTTACTCAACCTTGATTCCCTCCACAGAAAGTCACACCTCTTTGTCTTAAAATAAACAGTGTTGGTGCACATTGTCGCTCTCGTCCAGCACCGTTTGTCAACGTCAGAGACATGGGAAATGGGGAAAGCCTGCATTGGATGCAGGCACAGACAGTACACATTCATTTTGCGCAGATATAGTGTTCTGATTGACAGATTCTCACAGAGAGATCAGGGCAGTTCTTCTTGGTTCTGCTCATGTAACTCTGAATCCCAAACCCAACCCCCAGCATATCAACAACCCAAAATAATATGACTCCTCTTGAACCCCGTTGCTTTGTGTTATCAGGACTGAGACACCAGTAGCACTGGACTTATTGCTGTGTGTTTCATGTACAGTGTGTGCATTTCCAGAACAGCACTGTCACCAGGGGAATGAATCTGAATCTAATCTGATATATCCTCTGTCCTCATCTATTCCTGAGAGCTAGTTAGTCAGTCAGGGTCCCAGCCATGCTGTAGGCCTGCCGTAACCGTCGAGCTGTTGGCAGGGTGGGAGGGTAACGAGTGTGTACCAGTATCCCCACACAGACTGGGCAGTGAGAGGCCAGGGCAGACTCCTAGCGCAGGTCGGTGGGGGGGTATCTGAGGCAGGCTGAGGGAGGTAGGGGAGGAGATGAAGGCTCTCTGCTGTGCATTATAGTTCTCTCCCCCATCTCCCTTCCTCCTTCTCCATCCTTCCCTCTCCATGTCTAGCCCCTGAAAGGCCGGGGCGGGGGCTTGCCGATCTCCACAGAGATGTTGGTGTAGAGAGGGTACTTCTTAAACTGGACCACGCGGTACGTTAACGTGCTGATCCCGTCTCTCTTCATGGTGTTCTTGGTGTTCTGTATCTTGTTGAATCTGGAGAAGAAGAGGCAAAAACTCATTATTATTACTGGGAAATGTTTTCATTGTAGCAAACAGTGAAATATTATTGCATGTTTTACTTTTTTTATCACAATCATCATGGCTAACGTTTTGATTTTGCACGTTTCTTGTTAATCCCATATTGGCCAAGAGGTGGTGCTATGAGCATGTACTGGAACTCAGAGGACAAATACAGGAATCATCCATCTGTAACAGTCATTCATTGTCCAATGCCAAGGCTACAATACCCCATGGTTTTCTCCGATTTCCTTTTAATGTTTGAGAAGAGGCAGGGATTCAGAGTACATAAACTGCTTCAGTAGCCAACAGTGCATATCCAATCTTCAAAGAGCAGTGAATGGATCAAACAAGATGTATTTTTATGTGCTTGGACATAAACCCACTACGACACAATCCAAGTCAACCTAAGAAGAACCCCGCAGCAGCACCTTGTCACTTATAGCTAAACAGAGATTTCTCTACACGCAGATCTAGTCAGGAATCTAAATTAAAGCTAAATTACTTTTAGGCTAAGAGAGAAAAGAGGGGGTAGAGAGAGACAGAGAGAGTGAGAGCAAGGGAGAAAGAGAGGGGGAGGGAGAGAGAGAGAGATTTATCTATAAATCTATCAAGAGGAGAGAGGATTAAAGGCAATAGCCTGAATGTGCTCTACTACTATACTTTATCATAGTCTCTCAATGATCTCACAATGAGGCCTGTGTTAGAGATCGGAGATATTCTCACATATTACATAAATATGGACTGTAATAGCATGCAACTTTCAGAGTAAGCTTCCCCTTTTCATGTTTTGGTATCAACTTATATCGGCAAGACATCAGCCAAAAAAGCCATAAAACCACTATCCTAGCATGAGATGATGATTTATGATGCATGGTTGATGACGATGCTACTCTGTGGAAGGGTTAATATGCATGAGTCCACGGTGTAAGGCAGTGCCAACTAATCTTTTGGAATAATGATGAATGGTAGTCTTTCTTCTTTTGGCAAGCCTTAGGTCTCATTATTATGCCTAAACCACATCTCCTATTTCCTACTGACCAAACAGAGCAGAATGGGTGGCAGTAACAGAGCTGTAGAGGTGGTCAACATTAATCATCAAAAACATCCGCTTTGGTAAACAGTAAACACTGGTCGTGGTAGGAGATTAGAACCACTCTCTCCTGGATACGCTGAAGAATGCCCTGGAATGTCTAGTGGGTAAGACTGGGTTTGCAACAGAAGCTGCATAATTATGGTAAACTAGGCTAATTTGTTGACCTAAGAAACATTTTTGGAGGCATAATGCGTTTTCCTGCGAGGACAGATACAACATAATAATTAGAGTGCAAGGATAGAATAATTAGTTTTTTCAGGGAATAGGCTAATCCAGGTTTTTAGGACAGTGATTTGACACTTACTGCTCTGCTTGTGCAGCCTTTCTCTAAGTGTTACACACATCATGAGTATTAGGATCTTTTAATTAAAGGGGCAGTGCAGTCAAAAACGTGATTTTCCTTGTGGAAGAGAGGTGTGGCATCCCTCCAATAGAGTTCAAGACACTAGTAGAATCTATGGCAAGGTGCATTGAAGCTGTTCTGGCTCGTGGTGGCCAAACGCCATATTAAGACACTTTGTTTCCTTTATTTAGCCAGTTACCTGTATATTGCCACACTATGAGGTTGGAATGATACTGTGAAATTGTGAAAATTATGATAATGAACTTTTAGTGTAAGAGCTGTTTGTACATATTAGGCACATATTAGGTTCAAGGCACCCTATTCTCTATAGTGAACTACTTTAGACCAGGCCATGTGGTAGTGCACTATGAAGGGAATAGGGTGCCATTCGGATTCATGTTGATTGGGATTGCATGGTAAGTACTTAGATCAGTATCTATCAACCCATCCACCTGCCACACAGCCACAAGCCAAACAGACAACAGCAAGCTTCCCTGGCTATGTCAACACAGCAAACACCTCTTACATCAACATGTTTCAATTCATTAGGCGCAGCAACAACAACTAATTAATTTACATTCTCTCATGGAAATTTGTTTATTAGGCTCTCGTGCTAGCTATGCAAGGGCTCTTCATTGGTTCATTATTAGTATTGTCTGAGGCACTCATCAAAATGAGTGTTGTCTTCTGTGGCTGTTATCTTCACACACTGGAAATCATAGGGAGTGGGTGTTCATGGAAAACTAATAGAACCAAGATCAGACTGAGGATTAAATGGCCGCCCCATGGTTATTTAGCCTTCAGAGCATGGTAAGAGCCAGCAAGGGGGCTGGATGTGATCAATAAAAGTCTGTAACTTCTACAGTGTGTGCACTCATGCTATGCAATAATAATGTTTTGCAAATTGCAGCTCAGCTCTGTAGGGTTCTGGGGTTTGGCAACAATCACAACTAACAGCGCTGCATACAGCCATGCAGTTATCGATCTGCTCTTTTTAGAGTCATTGATGGGTCGTCTATTCATGTATGAAAGAGCCCTCTTAGCAGTGAATAAACAATGATAATCAATTTCTATGACGGGTGTTATGAGTTGTTATTTTCCAGCCAAATCTATGGGATATGACATGGGGGATTCATCTTAGAGCAGCCTTATAAATTAACCTCTCCAGAAATAAGTCTCTCACTGTTGCCGCCTGTTATAGACCCCCCTCAGCTCCCAGCTGTTCCCTGGACACCATATGTGAATTGATTGCCCCCCATCTATCTTCAGAGTTTGTTCTGTTAGGTGACCTAAACTGGGATATGCTTAACACCCCGGCAGTCCTACAATCTAAGCTAGATGCCCTAAATCTCACACAAATTATCAAGGAACCCACCAGGTACAACCCTAAATCCGTAAACTTGGGCACCCTCATAGATGTTATCCTGACTAACTTGCCCTCCAAATACACCTCTGCTGTTTTCAATCAGCATCTCAGCAATCACTGCCTCATTGCCTGCATCCGCTATGGGTCCACGGTCAAACGACCACCCCTCATCACTGTCAAACGCTCCCTAAAACACTTTTGCGAGCAGGCCTTTCTAATCGACCTGGCCCGGGTATCCTGGAAGGATATTGACCTCATCCCGTCAGTAGAGGATGCCTGGTCGTTCTTTAAAAGTAATTCCCTCACCATCTTAAATAAGCATGCCCCTTTCAAAAAATGTAGAACTAAGAACAGATATAGCCCTTGGTTCACTCCAGACCTGACTGCCCTTGACCAGCACAAAAACATTCTGTGGCGGACTGCAATAGCATCGAATAGTCCCCGTGATATGCAACTGTTCAGGGAAGTCAAGAACCAATACACGCAGTCAGTCAGGAAGGCAAAGGCTAGCTTTTTCAAACAGACATTTGCATCCTGTAGCTCTAACTCCAAAAGGTTTTGGGACACTGTAAAGTCCACGGAGAACAAGAGCACCTCCTCCCAGCTGCCCACTGCACTGAAGCTAGGTAACACGGTCACCACTCTTAAATCCATGATAATCAAAAATTTCAATAAGCATTTTTCTACGGCTGGCCATGCTTTCCTCCTGGCTACCCCAACCCTGGCCAACAGCTGCACGCACAGTGAGGCGAAGACTTTTGGAGGATGGCCTGGTGTCAAGAAGGGCAGCAAAGAAGCCACTTCTCTCCAGGAAAAACATCAGGGACAGACTGATATTCTGCAAAAGGTACAGGGATTGGACTGCTGAGGACTGGGGTAAAGTCCTTTTCTCTGATGAATCCCCTTTCCGATTGTTTGGGGCATCCGGAAAAAAGCTTGTCCCGGAGAAGACAAGGTGAGCGATACCATCAGTCCTGTGTCATGCCAACAGTAAAGCATCCTGAGACCATTCATGTGTGGGGTTGCTTCTCAGCCAAGGGAGTGGGCTCACTCACAATTATGCCTAAGAACACAGCCATGAATAAAGAATGGTACCAACACATCCTCCGAGAGCAACTTCTCCCAATCATCCAGAAACTGTTTGGTGATGAACAATTCCTTTTCCAGCATGATGGAGCACCTTGCCATAAGGCAAAAGTGAGTGGCTCGGGGAACAAAACATTGATATTTTGGGTCCATGGCCAGGAAACTCCCCAGACCTTAATCCCATTGTGGTCTATCCTCAAGAGGCGGGTGGACAATCAAAAACCCACAAATTCTGACAAACTCCAAGCGTTGAATATGCAAGAATGGTCTTCCATCAGTCCGCATGTGGCCCAGAAGTTAATTGACAACATGCCAGGGCGGATTGCAGATGTCTTGAAAAAGAAGGGTCAACACTGCAAATATTGACTCTTTGCATCAACTTCATGTAATTGTCAATAAAAGCCTTTGACACTTATGAAATGCTTGTAATTATACTTCAGTATTCCATAGTAACATCTGACTAAAATATCTAAAGACACTGAAGCAGCAAACTTTGTGGAAATTAATATTCTCAAACATTCTCAAAACCTTTGGCCACAACTGTGTACTTCGAGCCTTTCTTTGGACACTGTGTTAACTAACCTCCAAACGAGCTTCAAGGCCATACAACACTCCTTCCGTGGCCTCCAACTGCTCCTAAACGCTAGTAAAACCAAATGCATGCTTTTCAACCGCTCGCTGCCCGCACCAGCCCGCCTGACTAGCGTCACTACTGTGGACGGTTCTGACCTAGAATTTGTGGACAACTACAAATACCTAGGTGTCTGCCAAGACAGTAAACTCTCCTTCCAGACTCATATTAAACATCTCCAATCCAAAATCAAATCTAGAATCGGATTTCTATTTCGCAACAAAGCCTCCTTCACTCACACCGCCAAACTTACCCTAGTAAAACTGACTATCCTACCGATCCTCGACTTCGGCGATGTCATCTACAAAATAGCTTCCAATACTCTACTCGGCAAACTGGATGCAGTCTATCACAGTGCCATCCGTTATGTTACCAAAGCCCCTTATACCACCCACCACTGCGACCTGTATGCTCTAGTCAGCTGGCCTTTGCTACATATCCGTCGCCAGACCCACCTGGCTCCAGGTCATCTATAAGTCTATGCTAGGTAAAGCTCCGCCTTATCTCAGCTCACTGGTCGGTCACGATAACAACACCCACCCCTTAACACACGCTCCAGCAGGTAGGGCGGCAGGTAGCTTAGTGGTTATAGCGTTGGACTTGTAACCGGAGGATTGCAAGTTTGAATCCCTGAGCTGACAAGGAAAAAATCTGACGTTCTGCCCCTGAACAAGGCAGTTAACCCACTGTTCCCTGGGTGGCTAAAACGTGGATGTCGATTAAGGCAGCCCCCTGCACCTCTCTGATTCAGAGGGGTTGGGTTAAATGCGGAAGACACATTTCAGTTGAAGGCATTTGGTTGTACAACTGACTAATAATGGTGACTTTGACAAGGTATATCTCACTGGTTGATCTCTCCTTTGGCTGTCTTTCCTTCCAGTTCTCTGCTGCCAGTGACTGGAATGAATTTCAAAAATCACTGAAGCTGGAGACTTACATCTCCCTCACTAACTTTAAACATCAGTGGTCTGAGCAGCTAACCAATCGCTGCAGCTGTACATAGTCCATCTGTAAATAGCCCACCCAATCTAACTACCTCATCCCCATACTGTTTTTATTGACTTTTCTGCTCTTTTTCACACCAGTATCTCTACTTGCACATCATCATCTGCTAAACTGTAATTACTTCGCTACTATGGCCTATTTATTGCCTACCTCCTCACGCCATTTGCACACACTGAATATAGACTTTCTTTTTTTTCTATTGTGTTATTGACTGTACGCTTGTTCATTCCATGTGTAACTCTGTGTTGTTGTTTGTGTCGCACTGCTTTGCTTTATCTTGGCCAGGTCGCAGTTGTAAATGAGAACTTGTTCTCAACTTGCCTACCTGGTTAAATAAAGGTTAAATATTTTTTTTTTAAATAACCGCGAGCTGGTATTATAATGTGTTGAGTGTGAGACAACCTTTATCAAAAAGACAACTTTGGTAACCGAGAAAACAATAGCTACAGTACCTTAATTTCTGTACCTTCAGGAAAAATATCCCTAGGAAAAGTCTGATCCCAGATCTGTTTTATGCTGTCTTGACAACTCCTATGTCATTGTTAGCAAGACAGCACAAACAGATCTGGGACCAGGCTTGTGTCTAGAGAGGAAAATATTCAAATACAAACCTTTGTGGGTTGGGTTCATTGTGCTTGTCTCTTTCGTGTTTGATCATCCTGTAGCGGCCGATCCGGACGTCCGGTCGAACCACCTTCATCCCGTTGAGGGTGATCCTACAACAGAGTCATGGCTTAGAAAGGATCAGAGTTTGCATCCCAAATGGCACCCTATTCCCTACATAGTGCACTACTTTTGACCAGAGCCCTATTGACACTGGTCAAAAGAAGTGCACTACATAGGAAATAGGTTTCCATTTGGGAAGCAACCATAACCACACTTACAGCCATAGAAATATAAGTCATAACCGCTCCAAAACCACTGTAGCAATGCCAGCCATGACCAGACACTGTCATAGCAATCTCAAGTTAAGCTTTAGCTGTAATGCGACAAAAATGGGTTAAAGCAAGGCACTGACTGTAGACAACCAGTACAAACTAAAGGAAAATAAGAAATTATTGTATATTCCTTTACGCAGTGATATGGAACCGTGTGTGTGTTTGGATGTTTACAATGTTTGGTCCCAAGATGGGATGAAATGGTTTTATTTCTCTCTGTAATGCTCTGATTCATGCTGGATCTCCTGTGTTATTGGTGCAGCCAACCCTGATATTACAGTTTGCATCTGTGGGCCTCGCTCTTACTGACTGACAAACAACCAGCAAAACACATTGCTTCTGCATCCTGCCTTCAAAGCCTCATTAGAACATATGAGAAGAAAATGCCAAGCGAGTCAAAAAAACATATTGAAGAAAACTCAGACTCTTCCCATTAAGTGTCTCTTAGCGTTCCTGAAGGGACCAGCCAAAGCAGCCATGCTAACCGTCTTGGAAAACAAAGGCATTTGTTTGAGTAAAATGCTGCTTCCAGCTGCTTGACTGCTTGAACAATCGGGTCATTATAATCTCCCCATTTGGCTCTTTATCTGTGTGGAGCCCCTGGAGAAAACAATCGGTCATGTGAGCATCACGTTGCTCCAGCTTAAGCGATAGGCTAGCTGCTGCTTCTCTCTCTGGACCTTCCTCTTTCTTCCTAGAACATGATGGAGATCAATAACATAAACAGTGTCTGTCTGTGCGTGTGTTTCCGTGTGTTAGGGCTTGTGGGTTTTTCTTCCATTAACACCAGCGAGGAGGCCTGGTAATGCATAATGCAGAGAGTTGATTTGAAATAATCTCCTTGTGTATTCCTGACCCAGAAACAGCATCACCAAGGATTAAGTGAGGGAAATATAGAAAAAAAACATAGGCCGCATCCCAAATGGCACCCTATTCCCAATATAGTGCACACATTTTGACCAGGACTCATATTGCTCTGGTCAAAAGTAGTGCACTCTGTAGGGAATAGAGTGACATTTCAGATGCAACCTACTATACGCAACCAGAATAGGTATATACTTTACCTCACTCATTTAGAGCTTGGCAGAAGCTACTAGAACTAAATGGTCAACTGGGTCTGTGTCAAGTACTGTACACCTACATGATTATCATCCACTTCAGGCCAGTTACATACTATCTGGAAACTAAACTATTCAGTGACTTCTTTGGCTTTAAGGCATTCTGTAGTGTTAACCGTGGTTTCAAGGTATCAGGTGGAAAAAGCTCCAACCAAAAGCTCCAACCAAGGATATAAGAGGGCAGGTAGAGGGATGGGCACAGAGCTCAGTCTCAGCTCTATCTCCCAATCAATGATTAGCCTCGCCTGGGTAATCTATGTGTGAGTTAATCAATACTATGGTACTTAGTTTGTACTATAAGCTGAAGATATTGGGCCCTAAGGACTACCCTAGAGTTCAATTAAGACAAGTGTATGGATGTAATTTCAAAATCATTTATTTCACTAGATTTTTTCTAACAAAATAAAATGTACAGACATCAGCAGGAGGTTAGGCATACATCCATTTTGACATTTCTTTACTTTAGGACAAGTTGAGGAGAAAGAATTCTAACACGTTCCGGGAACATCCTTCACCAGAAGCCTTGATTGATTGTAAGATGTGAATGTATTGTAAGATGTAGTGTCCGTGACCTGAGATATACTGTATGAGACAACATGGGTGTCTGACAGGTTTCTTTGTCATCATTTACTGTTCTGTTTGGTCATACGCCATGGGACTCCACGTGGTGCTGCTGCGCCCTTCCATCCATTAGCCTGACTTCTTTCCTCCATGTTTTAACATCCTGCTGTCTCAGCCCAGCGAGCACACAAAATTGGCTCAATCGTATTGAACAGCGTTGTGTGCCAAGGATCTGTGGGCGCTTTCATTCCGAACCAGATTCATTGAACTCCATCAAACCTTTTGAAACCAATCAGAGGGGGAATGATGAAGAGAGAGCATTGAGCGATATCATATAATAATATAATCAAAAGCATTTCTGGAAGAAAATAGATAGGAAAAAAATCCAGGCTTTGACCTTGCAAAACAAAACTCTGAAAAAGCTGAAGAATATTTTCAGATGTGTTGTTCATTCCTCTTAGGCACAATGAGATAAGATTATTGCTGTTGAAGAGTAAGATATCTGTTGTCCTAGATTTACATTGCCCTTGGAAACAAAGTAGTATTCAGGCTCAGAGAAAGGAGGAGAAACAGAAGTATGATTACATTGTCAGTTTTGTGTATGGTTGACAGTGGAGGCTGCTGAGGGGAGGACAGCTCATAATAATGGCTGGAATGGAGTGTAACGGATGGAATGTAGTGAATAGAATGGTATCGAACACATGAAAACCATGTGTGTGAAACTATTCCCTTCACTCCCTTCCGGGCCAATTACTATAAGCAGTCCTCCCCACAGCAGCCTCTCCTCGCAATGCATACAGTACACACACTGCAATGCTTGTCCCTTTGTTGACTTCCTTACTATTCTCACATTGCCCCTGATATCATTCACTCTCTATGTAGCTGTTAAATATTACAACAAACAATTAACAAGAAATCATTGTTTTCCTGAGGCCCAGTGGTAGTATTGATATAACTGTCTGGACAGCTAATTTGGCCTTGCGTGCCCTTTTGATTGGATTAAGAATGTCTCCGTTTTTTTTCCATTTCTCAACAGTCTTTCTTAATTGCATTAGACTCTTGGAGTCGAGGGGAATTGGAATCTGCGGCATCCCCTCATTTCACTCTGTCAGAGCCGAAATGAGAGGGGGTGCTGCTGAGAAAGAAGCCAGTGGGGAGAGACGAGGAGATGAGAGGAGCGAAACTGAAATCGCTCATGTTGGATTGAGAGTGTGTTTGCACTGTCTGTGATGGTCTTGCTGACTGCGGTGGTTCTCTCTCTCTGCTGCCTGCCAACTCTCTGTCCACTCCCTCCTGTCTCCTTCTAATTAGAAATAGCCACACGAGGGCAATAGAGAAATGAGAGTCCTGCCAGGGCTGGCATTTTTCTTCTCTATCTCCCTCCCTCTATTACAGACAGACCAAATGTAGACTTGATAGTCTGCCCATGTTTAAAATAGAAAATATCACAATTTGAAATAGGCTATGACTTGGGATTGTATATTTCTTGAGTAATCTTCTTTGAAATTGTCTCTCCTCTGTCTGTCTGTTGGCATCAGTATCAGCTAGGTGTATATTTAGGTCAGGGAGAGCCTGTCTGTCTGTCACCAGCGACAGTAAGAGCTCAGACAGTCAGTCACCTAGCTTAGTAGTAGAAGTAAATATGAGGGAACTAACTGTCCCGCCAGGGCCCTGTGTTTCACTGTACAGATGCTGACAGTCAAGGATTTGCCCATCCAAGACACTGGATGGAGGGGTGACAAAGACAGAGCATTTTAAGGTTCCTTCCATTCTGGTTGCTGGTCTCAGGGTGAATGGGCTGTAAAGGAAGCAGGGAAAGCAGTGTCATCTATCTGTTTCTCCACTACTGCCAACATCACCTCCAGCTATCTGTCTACCCTTCCATCCTTCGCTCAATGAAACTGTATAGTGAGGACCTTCAACAAAGTTCAAGGTAGCCCATCAAGGCTTAAACATCACCACTTTTTTTCTCTTTAACTGTTTATTTGGGTTGGGGGTAAATCAACCCAGGCATATTTATGAAGAGGTACGATTGTTAAAAAGGGGTCATTGTTGTTGGAGAAGTTGGCACTGTCTGTAACGTGAGTTATTCCCTCCAAGCAAATCATAAGGGATTTTTCCCAGCAGGTTCTGACAGCATGACACAGAACCAAAAGCACTACAATAAATGAGGAACTCCCTACAATATTTTGTTGTCCTGCTTGCAACCTTGAATCAATTATGCAGTTCACGCAAGGTTGTGTGTGCACTACTGCACCTCACCACTAATAGTGCTATACTACCACTGTAGTTACAGTATATACAGTGAGGGAAAAAAGTATTCGATCCCCTGCTGATTTTGTACGTTTGCCCACTGACAAAGAAATGATCAGTCTATAATTTTAATGGTAGGTTTATTTGAACAGTGAGAGACAAAATAACAACAAAAAAATCCAGAAAAACGCATGTGAAAAATGTTATAAATTGATTTGCATTTTAATGAGGGAAATAAGTATTTGACCCCTCTGCAAAACATGACTTAGTACTTGGTGGCAAAACCCTTGTTGGCAATCACAGAGGTCAGACATTTCTTGTAGTTGGCCACCAGGTTTGCACACATCTCAGGAAGGATTTTGTCCCACTCCTCTTTGCAGATCTTCTCCAAGTCATTAAGGTTTCGAGGCTGACGTTTGGCAACTAAAACCTTCAGCTCCCTCCACAGATTGTCTATGGGATTAAGGTCTGGAGACTGGCTAGGCCACTACAGGACCTTAATGTGCTTCTTCTTGAGCCACTCCGTTGTTGCCTTGGCCATGTGTTTTGGGTCATTGTCATGCTGGAATACCCATCCATGACCCATTTTCAATACCCTGGCTGAGGGAAGGAGGTTCTCACCCAAGATTTGACGGTACATGGCCCCGTCCATTGTCCCTTTGATGCGGTGAAGTTGTCCTGTCCCCTTAGCAGAAAAACACCCCCAAAGCATAATGTTTCCACCTCCATGTTTGACGGTGGGGATGGTGTTCTTGGGGTCATAGGCAGCATTCCTCCTCCTCCAAACACGGCGAGTTGAGTTGATGCCAAAGAGCTCCATTTTGGTCTCATCTGACCACAACACTTTCACCCAGTTGTCCTCTGAATCATTCAGATGTTCATTGGCAAACTTCAGATGGGCATGTATATGTGCTTTCTTGAGCAGGGGACCTTGGTGCTGCAGGATTTCAGTCCTTCACGGCGTAGTGTGTTACCAATTGTTTTCTTGGTGACTATGGTCCCAGCTGCCTTGAGATCATTGACAAGATCCTCCCGTGTAGTTCTGGGCTGATTCCTCACCGTTCTCATGATCATTGCAACTCCAAGAGGTGAGATCTTGCATGGAGCCCCAGGCAGAGGGAGATTGACAGTTCTTTTGTGTTTCTTCCATTTGCGAATAATCGCACCAACTGTTGTCACCTTCTCATCAAGCTGCTTGTCGATGGTCTTGTAGCCCATTCCAGCCTTGTGTAGGTCTACAATCTTGTCCCTGACATCCTTGGAGAGCTCTTTGGTCTTGGCCATGGTGGAGAGTTTGGAATCTGATTGATTGATTGCTTCTGTGGACAGGTGTCTTTTATACAGGTAACAAACTGAGATTAGGGGCACTCCCTTTAAGAGTGTGCTCCTAATCTCAGCTCGTTACCTGTATAAAAGACACCTGGGAGCCAGAAATCTTTCTGATTGAGAGGGGGTCAAATACTTATTTCCCTTAGTAAAATGCAAACCAATTTATAACATTTTTCACATGTGTTTTTCTGGAATCTTTTGTTGTTATTCTGTCTCTCACTGTTCAAATAAACCTACCATTAAAATTATAGACTGATCATTTCTTTGTCAGTGGGCAAACGTACAAAATCAGCAGGGGATCAAATACTTTTTTCCCTCACTGTATATATATATTTTATATATATATATATTTTTTCTTTATTATTATTATTATTTTTTATTATTATTATTGTTTGTTTTTGAGTTACAGTATAGCCTATGCAACTAACCAAGATATGACGTTAAAAAAACATAAAATGCAAATATCACAAAATACACTTTGAACTCTTAACATATTCTAGAGCAGAGTTCATCATGATTCATGAAAAAAACAAAGCCAGTTTAGTCTCCAGTCATTAATGCTCTAAGGAGAGATTCTTGGTGACTGTCCTCTTGTGAACTACAGTGTGTCAACACACTACTCCCCTTAATCACTCTAATCCCAGTAAGCCTCCCTCTCATTGCTGGAAGATCTGTTGTGTTACATCACAATGTGTGTGAGGCATCAGCTTTTATTACCATCTGGGATTGTGTGGCCAGTCTGCCAGTGCTAGGCCTGCTGAACCCAGTGAATCGTACAGTCATTAAAGGAAGCACTCTCTCGCTATTTCTCTCTCTACAAGTCATAGGTTAGCCTACATAGAGGATGTGATTTTAACACTAGAAAAGCCTGGCCTCGAGCCATCCCGTTCTGAGCCAATGACCAGTCATTTTGACTGCAACATTCTAACAGTCTAATAAATACATGTATGCTATCAGAAAAAGGTCCTGGTGAACATTTCACAACAACAACCTTATATACACAAGTGTAAAGGAATGAATAAGAATATGTACATATAAATATATGGATGAGCGATGGCAGAACGGCATAGGCAAGATGCAGTAGATAGTATAGAGTACAGTATATACATATGAGATGAGTAATGTAGGATATGTAAACATTATATGAAGTGGAATTGTTTAAAGTGGCTAGTGATACATTTATTGCATCCAATTTTTTATTATTAAAGTGGCTAGAGATTTGAGTCAGTATGTTGGCAGCAGCCACTAAATGTTAGTGATGACTGTTTAACAGTCTGATGGCCTTGAGATAGAAGCTGTTTTTCAGTCTCTCAGTCCCAGCTTTGATGCACCTGTACTGACCTTGCCTTCTGGATGATAGCTGGGTGAACAGGCAGTGGCTCGGGTGGTTGTTGTCCTTGATGATCTTTTTGGCCTTCCTGTGACATCGGGTGGTGTAGGTGTCCTGGAGGGAAGGTAGTTTAACCCCGGTGATGCGTTGTGCAGACCTCACTACCCTCTGGAGAGCCTTACGTTTGTGGGCGGAGCAGTTGCCGTACCAGGAGGTGATACAGACCGACAGGATGCTCTCGATTGTGCATCTGTAAAAGTTTGTGAGTGTTTTTGGTGACAAGCCACATTTCTTCAGCCTCCTGAGGTTGAAGAGGCGCTGTTGCACCTTCTTCACCACGCTGTCTGTATGGGTGGACCATTTCAGTTTGTCCGTGATGTGTACGCCGAGGAACTTAAAACTTTCCACCTTCTCCTCTACTGTCCCGTCGGTGTGGATAGGGGGGTGCTTCCTCTGCTGTTTCCTGAAGTTCACGATCATCTCCTTTGTTTTGTTGACGTTGAGTGAGAGGTTATTTTCCTGACACCACACACCGAGGGCCCTCACCTCCTCCCTGTAGGCCGTCTCGTCGTTGTTGGTATTCAGGCCTACCACTGTAGTGTCGTCTGCAAACTTGATGATTGAGTTGGAGGCGTGCTTGGCCACGCAGTCATGGGGGAACAGGGAGTACAGGAGAGGGCTGAGAATGCACCCTTGTGGGGCCCCAGTGTTGAGGATCAGCGGGGTAGATATGTTGTTTCCTACACTCACCACCTGGGGGCGGCCCGTCAGGAAGTCCAGGACCCAGTGACGAGTTTGGAGGGTACTATGACGAGTTTGGAGGGTACTATGGTGTTAAATGCTGAGCTGTAGTCGATGAACAGCATTCTTACATAGGTATTCCTCTTGTCCAGATGGGTTAGGGCAGTGTGCAGTGTGATTGCGATTGCGTCGTCTGTGAACCTATTGGGACGGTAAGCAAATTGGAGTGAGTCTAGGGTGTCAGGTAGGATGGAGGTGATATGATCCTTGACTAGTCTCTCAAAGCACTTCAAGATGACGGAAGTGAGTGCTACGGGGCGATAGTCATTTAGCTCAGTTACCTTAGCTTTCTTGGGAACAGGAACAATGGTGGCCCTCTTGAAGCACGTGGGAACAGCAGACTGGGATAAGGATTGATTGAATATGTCCGTAAAACACACCAGCCAGCTGGTCTGCGCATGCTCTGAGGACGCGGCCAGGGATGCCATCTGGGCCGGCAGTCTTGCGAGGGTTAACACGTTGAAATGTTTTACTCACGTTGGCTGCGGTGAAGGAGAGCCCGCAGGTTTTGGTAGCGGGCCGTGTCGGTGGCACTGTATTGTCCTCAAAGCGAGCAAAGAAGTTGTTTAGTTTGTCTGGGAGCAAGACATCGTGGAACTAAGAAAATGTATTTCAAAAGAACAGAATAGCATATTTTAAGTTGTATTATATTATTAGTGTTTGATTTGTAGCCTGGGCTATATGCTGCCACATGCTCACGTGTGGAGTGCATCGAACAGCTGTTATTCTTGGAAAAAGTTATATTTTTAAATAGAACTCATCTCTTCAATTTTATATTTGGCAAAGGTAAGTGTTTTGGAAACCTCGGAATCTGATCTTTCTCTCCAAGGTCATTATAGTTTCGTTTTTTTCTATTCGATTTTATTTGGAATTTAGTTTCGTTTCAATTCGTTTTTAGACTTGATTTGCTAGTTTTTATTTAGATATTTATAATTTGTTTTTATATGATTTAGTTTCAGTTTTAGTTTTAGTCTTAGCGACAGAAATCATGAGTGGGCCAAGCTAGAAGCAGTTTGTGTTGTATAGTTGTCGGTGTGTTTGTTGTTATGTCAATTCTTGCAACAGTAATAATAAGTTGATGGGTCAGGTCATAGGTAAAAACATTTTTAGTTAAAATGTATTTAACTAGGCAAGTCAGTTAAGAACAAATTCTTATTTACAATGATGTCCTACCAAAAGGCCTCCTGTGGGGATATAGGACAAAACACACATCACGACCTGAGAGACACCACATTTTTCCAGCCCCATCCCTCAGCTTTTACAGAGTTATTGTTTCAATTGCTGATTGTTCCTTTCAATTATAAACTCATTCTCAATGTGGGTGGCTTGGATTTAAAAGGAAAAGCGCTGACACTGGTGCAAAAAATATGGTGGAAGGAAACACTATCTCGCCCATGTTTACACCAATCCAATGCTTTCTCACCTCAGTAGGACATGCAAGAATACTCAAGTTAGCTACTAGCCGATACTTTACCTGTTAGCTAGTGATAGTAATGTAGACTCGGATATCCCAGACCTTGGAGCACCGTAAGCTAGGCAAGCAACCCGTCTGTCTCGAGAAACTAATAGTGATGCATAAACTAGCCCTATTTGTAACATTGCCATCTCCTGGCAGTATTTACCCACCAGATTCAGTAGCTTGAAAAACCCCCAAAATCTTTAAAACCCCACTAAAAAAACGATTAGATTTTTGCCAAAGTAAAAAATCTAAAAACTAAAACTAAACATAATTCATGATGGCTTCATTGAGTTTAGAGTCAAAGATAATAGTTTCAGTATAGTTTTAGTTTTTCAAACAGGTTTTAGATTATTTTATTTTATTTGACTAAATACATTTTTTATAATTAGTTTCTGTTATAGTTTAAATTTACTATAATAATCTTGTTTCTCACTTTCTCTATATAGAAATAAAATGTCCTACCTGCTTGTGACTGGAGGAAGATTTTTAAAAAGTAACTTTTTGGTGCGCCGTTTCTCCGTTTCTCTGCCATCTCTTCAATTTGACAATTGATAATATTGTCACCCATCAGACTATTGTCAATTCCATCTTGTCTTTAGGCTAATTCTATTGTTATACTGTATGTGTGAAATTAGTTTCAATATGGTTAAGATGTAGTTTTGATGGGCCATCAGCTAACTGCCGGTGAATGAGGGGCAGGGGGACACACGTCCTCTTAAAACTGCTTTTAATTCAAATTCTGTCTGTGATATTGAAATTCTAACATACATGTGTTAAATAGACTTATTAAGGAAAAGTCAAGGGTGGAGGGGGGCATGATTTTTCTATTTTAAATTCATATGCAATCAAAATGTCTGCCTCAGTGCTTCTAGTGTTAGAGGGAAGAGTGCTGTCACTGACATCCCTTCACTCCGGCACCCATGGACCTACGATCAACAGACTGTGGGCATGGCCGCATAGCACTGAACAGGGACATGGACTCCCACAAGCTGTGATTGTGTTGGCAGGCCACAATTCGGGCGAAGATGCCGTGTATTGTTGCAGCAAACCCAGGGGAAGGAGCCAGTGGAACAAGAGAAAGAGAGACACTAGCAACAGCCCCCCATCACTCACACATCACCATCTCTCTGGGTGCCTGGGGAAGAGACCTTCACCACCACCCCAGTCACAGACCAGTTCGAGTCTGCATCCCAAATGGCACGTTATTCCTTATATAGTGCACTACTTTTGACCAGAGCCATATGTGCCCTGGTCAAAAGTAATGCACGACGTGCATAGGGAATAGGTTGCCATTTGGGACGCAACCGGAGTCTATTCACTACTGCACGCTAGCCTAACACCAGGGATCACCATCAGTCCCTGCCTGGCCATGAGATCCAGTGTATATTCAGGGGCATTTCAAATTGCTTTATATAAAACGGCTTTAAAACAAGTGAGCCTCGAAAAGGTTCTGGATTTCAATGAAAGACAGCCTTCATGCTATTTTTATATGCTTATTTTGGTGTCTACAACGTTGACTTTAGTATTTCACACTCATGTATTGGGTGCAGCATGGGGTAGGATAATATCCCAGCGCATTTCACATCATCTACTGAAAGAAATTGGTCTGTTGAAGGAAGCATCTCTGGGGAAATCTTAATGGATCAACTCTACTGCAGCTACTATCAAGCTATGAAAGTTTTTACTCCCCCAACATCCTCCCTCCAATCATGTCTTCTCTTCAGATGCGAGGGCTTGGGGCAGACACACACAAAGAAAGATTCCTTTTATCGCATAATGCACACCCTGCCAGCCTCTATCTGTGATGCAGTAATCACCCGTATACCGTCCCACATCCCACGGAAAGGGGCCAATTCGAAACACTCTATTTACCTATTTATTTTGTGTTTTGTGTTATCACTTTGGGAACAGAGTCTGGTTCGTAGATGGACTGGTGGAAGTCACATATCTCGTGAGCTAGAGGGAAGATGATAGATGACATGAAAGAGCGATCTATTCTGCTCTAAAACAAACTACTGCTCTATCGTTTGACAAAAACGTATACTATGAAATCAGGACCGTCTGCAAGCAGCACTGAGAGATAACGTGGTCGGGATGAACAATGACTTTCTGTCTTGACATTCAAGAAAAAATCTACTTCAATGATAAAGTCAAATGACAGGCCAAGCATACATTTTGCGTTTAACAAGACATGTAGCTGTGCCCACTTCACTCTTGTAATATATAATCTGTGCCTTTAAAATGTTATCAGCATTAAATAATTCAAAGCTTCTAAAGTACAGGCACTTTGTAGCAATGACTAATACTGGCGCAATGACCTTGGTAATATAGTTGTTCTGCCTAATATACAAACTACTGAATCAGCTACTTGTATAATCGAAATGTCAAATAAAATAGCTGCATTCATTTTCTGGTATGGTGCTGGGATTGATGGGAGTTTTTATGAATGTATTTTTCTGCCCTGCAGTCTTACCTGTTATAGATGTCGTCATCTTCTCCTCCCCAGCCCCAATACTCGTTGGGGAAGCCATTGATCTTGAGAAACTGTTTTTTGCTCAGCCCGGAAACCCCGCCAAAGTACCCCGCATAAGGAAGCCTGCAAGAGAAAAGAACTGTCAAAGAATTGAGGCAGTTGTCAGTTTTGAATTTCACGACAGATCCTGGCATTTCAAAACAACAAGCCTGTCAAATATGGATACTCTACTGTATTGCATTGAAGACAAGTGAAAATTAGAACAAGACATGTATTCATGCATTTCATGTGCATAGTGTAACAATGGAACAGTATAAACAAAATACAAGTACATTAACAACGTATTGCTTCTACAGCTAGCTCAGATAGCTTTTTTTAAGAAGTTGGGAACAATCGCATGATGTGAAGTGCTATAATTTACGCACAACAATATATTGGGAATAGAGAAAGAGTTTCAATTCCCTATGGGCCCTGGTCAAAAGAAGTGCACTCTATAAGGAATAGGGTTCCATTTGGGACACACAGAGCCTTTCTACAGAGCCCCACTGTAATGTTCCAGTACAGTGCTGAAGGTTAGCAGTGGCATGTCAGGTCCCTGAAGTCTGCCTCAGGCCAGTGGTGATTGGTGTGCGACAGGCAGCTTCATGTTTAAAGACGACAAGCACAACACTAATGAGGCCATCTGCTTTAGCAGCAGCCTTCACACAAACAGTGTGGAGAGAGAATCCTTCTGTTTGTGTGTGTGTGTGTGTGTGTGTGTAAAATTGATCAGAAATGCAGTGTAGACATTGTTAATATTGTAAATGACTATTGTAGCTGGAATATCTACATAGGCGTACAGAGGTTCATTATCAGCAACCATCACTCCAATGGCACGTTGTGTTAGCTAATCCAAGTTTATAATTTTAAAAGGCTAATTGATCATTAGAAAACCCTTTTGCAATTATGTTAGCACAGCTGAAAAATGTTGTACTAATTAAAGAAGCAATAAAACTAGCCTTCTTTAGACTAGTTGAGTATCTAGAGCATCAGCATTTGTGGGTTTGATTACAGGCTCAAAATGGCCAGAAACAAAGACTTTCTTCTGAAACTTGTCAGTCTATTCTTGTTCTGAGAAATGAAGGCTATTCCATGCAAGAAATTGCAGAGAAACTGAAGATCTGGTACAACAGAACAGCGCAAACTGGCTCTAACCAGAATAGAAAGAGGAGTAGGAGGCCCCGGTGCACAACTGAGCAAGAGGACAAGTACATTAGAGTGTCTAGTTTGAGAAACAGACACCTCACAAGTCCTCAACTGGCAGCTTCATTAAATAGTACCCGCAAAACAGTCTCAACGTCAACAGTGAGGACTTGTGAGGCATCTGTTTCTCAAACTAGACTCTCTAATGCACTTGTCCTCTTGCTCAGTTGTGCACTGGGGTCTCCCACTCCTCTTTCTATTCTGGTTAGAGACAGTTTGCACTGTTCTGTGAAGGGAGTAGTACACAGCGTTGTACCAGATCTTCAGTTTCTTGGCAATATCTCACATGGAATAGCCTAAGAAAATATGAATAAACAAAAGTTAAAAAGGTAACACAATAAAAGAACAATAATGAGGCTATATACAGGGGGTACCGGTACCGAGTTAATGTGCGGGAGTACATGTTAGTCGAGGTAATCTGTACATGTAGGTAGGGGTAAAGTGACTATGCATAGATAATAAACAGCAAGTAGCAGCAGTGTAAAAACAAAGGGGGGAGGGGGATCAATGTATTAGTGGCCATGTGATTAATTGTTCAGCAGGCTTATGGCTTGGGGGTAGAAGCTGTTAAGGAGCCTTTTGGACCTAGACTTGGCACTCCGGTACCGATCACTGTGCAGTAGCAGAGAGAACAGTCTATGACTTGGGTGACTGGAGTCTTCCTCGGACACCGCCTAGTATATAGGTCCTGGATTGCAGGAATCTTGGCCCCAGTGATGTACTGGGCTGTACGCACTACCCTCTGTAGCATTTTACGGTCGGATGCCGAGCAGTTGACATACCAGGCGGTGATGCAACCGGTCAGAATGTTTCGATGGTGCAGCTGTAGAACTTTTTGAGGATCTGGGCAGGTCGCGGCTGGGTTTCCCTTTGTAGTCTGTACAAAATTGCAAGCCCTGCCACATCCGACATGCATCAGAGCCGGTGTAGTAGGATTCAATCTTAGTCCTGTATTGACGCTTTGCCTCTTTGATGGTTTGTCTGAGGGCATAGCGGGATTTCTTATAAGCGTCCGGATTAGTGTTCCGCTCCTTGAAAGCGGCAGCTCTAGCCTTTAGCTCGGTGCAGATGTTGCCTGTAATCCATTGCTTCTGGTTAGGATATGTATGCACGGTCACTGTGGGGACGACATCGTCGATGCACTTATTGATGAAGCCGGTGACTGAGGTGGAATACTCCTCAAAGACATTGGATGAATCCCGGAACATTTTCCAGTCTGTGCTAGCAAAACAGTCCTGTAGAGTAGCTGTTATGGAACAGAGACTCAAGGCAAAAGGTTCCAAAAGAGTAACAGGTTTATTGAAACAATGAAGGTGAGTCTCAGTGGTAAATTGCAGGAGAGAATGTCTCTGTTAGGTGACGATGGGAAATCCTGACAGGTTATAGATTACTTGTCGATGATGAAGGAGGTAACCGGATGATGATTACTGGAATCAGGAAGACGAAGGAGACACTGGAAGACAGATGAATAAAGCTGGCATCAAGTTATAGGTCAGAGGAACCGGGAGTGAGTCCTTACTCAAACGAGAACAGACAAAGTGACTGTGTGAAGAGAGTGGCTTTATGCTGACTGTGCTGATGATCAAATGACGTTCAGGTGCGGGTGATTAGAACTCAGGTGACAGTGATCTCTGTGATTGTGTGGTGGTGGAGCCTGGTTGATCCCTGACAGTAGCATCTGCGTCATCTGACCACTTACGTATTGAGCGAGTCACAGGTACTTCCTGCTTTAGTTTTTGCTTGTAAGCAGGAATCAGGAGGATAGAATTATGATCAGATTTTCCAAATAGAGTACGAGGGAGAGCTTTGTATGCGTCTCTGTGTGTGGAGTAAAGGTGGTCTAAAGTTTTTTTCCCTCTGGTTGCACATGTGACATGCTGGTAGAAATGAGGTATCTGGAAATGTGCATATACACCATTGCCAATCTACTGTTGCTAGCCCCACTTCTGACTTGTACTCTGATATCTGCTTCACTGATTTCTGCTCTCGTAAAAGCCTGGGTTTTCTGCACGTTAACACTAGAAGCTTATTACTTAAAATGGATCAATTGAAAGTGTGGGTTCACAGCTCCAATCCAGATGTGTTGGTCATTACTGAGACGTGGTTAAGGAAGAGTGTTTTGAATACTGATGTTAACCTTTCTGGTTTAACCTTTTTCGGCAAGACAGATCTTCCAAAGGTGGGGGAGTGGCAATCTTTACCAAGGATCACCTTTAGTGCTCGATTGTCTCCACCAAGTCTGTCCCCAAACAATTTGATTTGCTGGTTTTAAGCATTAAACTTTCAAATAGCTCGTTGTTGACTGTTGCTTGGTGCTATTGTCCTTCATCAGTACCGGCCTGTACCCTACCTGCCCTAAGCTCTCTCCTGGCCCCTTACACTAAGTCTGAATTTGTCCTGCTAGGTGACCTAAACTGGGACATGCATAAACCACTGGGACATGCTTTAAGTCCTAAAGCAATGGGACTCCCTAAATCTCCAAACACCCAGAAAAAGCTACTCTCCGAGATGTTATCCTCACAAAAAATCCTGATAGGTATCAGTGTCAAGCTGTGAGTAACTGGTGAAAAGGAGTCAGGCGGAAAATGAAATGGAAAATGAAAAGTGGATCGGCGATGGCTAGAAAGCCGGTGACGTCGACTGCCGAACGAACAAGGAGAGGGACCGACTTCGGCGGAAGTCGGCGGAAGTCAGTGAAATGACCTGTCCTGATTTGTCATAGATGCTTGGTAAAAAACTTTAATGAGCAAGCCTTCCTTCATGAAATGGCCTCTGTAAAATGGTATAGAATCAGCTTGATCCCCTCTGTCGAAGACGCTTGGACCAGTGGGATTGTTAACAAACACGCCCCCGTAAAGAAAATGAGAATTAAAAACAGGTTCAGCCCCTTGTTCGACTGTGATCTGGCAGAGTTACTCAATCTCAAGAATTGCATTTGGCGAAAGGCTTGGCACACGCATACTCAGGCTGACTGGCTCTTGTTCAGGCAAATGAGAAATAAGTGCATTCAGGCTATCCGGAAGGCCAAAGTTAGTTACTTTAAGGAGCAGTTCTCTCTCTGTGGGTCTAACCCCAAGAAGTTCTGGTTAAAATGGTTAAAGACCTGGAGAATAAACCCTCCACAGCTACCCATGTCCCTTAATGTTGATGATGTGGTTGTTACTGAAAAGAAGCACATGGCTGAGCTCTTTAAACACCACTTCATTAAGTCAGGATTCCTATTTGACTCAACCATGCCTCCTTGCCCGTTCAACATTTACTCATCTCCCACCCCTTCTAATGCGACTAGCCCCGATGCTCCTCCCTCTTTCCCCCTGCTACAAAGTTTCTCCCTGCAGGCGGTCACTGAGTCCGAGGTGCTAAAGGAGCTTGTTAAACTTGACCCCAAAAAACCATCTGGGTCAGATGGTTTAGAGCCTTTCTTCTTTGAGGTTGCAGCCCCTATCATCGCCAAAGCCTATTTCTGACCTTTTTAACCTGTCTCTCCTCTCTGGGTTCCCATTGCTTGGAAGGCAGCCATGGTTTGTCCTTTATTTAAAGGGGGAGATCAAGCTGATCCTAACTGTTATAGGCCTATTTCTGTTTTGCCCTGTTTATCAAAAGTGTTGGAAAAACTTGCCAATAATCAACTGACTGGCTTTCTTGATGTCTATAGTATTCTCCCTGGTATGCAATCTGGTTTCCGCCCAGGTTATGGATGTGTCACTGCAACCTTGAAGGTCCTCAATGATGTCCCTATTGCCCTTGATTCTAAGCAATGTTGTGCTGCTATTTTTATTGACTTGGCAAAGCTTTTGATACGGTAGACCATTCCATTCTTGTGGGCCGGCTAATGAGTTTTGGTGTCTCTGAGGGGTCTTTGGCCTGGTTTGCTAACTACCTCGTTCAAAGAGTGCAGTGTATAAAGTCAGAACATCTGCTGTCTCAGCCACTTCCTGTCACCAAGGCGTTACCCCAAGGCTCGATCCTAGGCCCCACGCTCTTCTCAATTTACATCAACAACATAGCTCAGGCAGTAGGAAGCTCTCTCATCCATTTATATGTAGATGATACAGTCTTATACTCAGCTGGCCCCTCCGCAGATTTTGTGTTAAACGCTCTACAACAAAGATTTCTTAGTGTCCAACAAGCTTTCTCTGCCCTTAACCTTGTTCTGAACACCTTCAAAACAAAGGTAATTTGGTTTGTTAAGAAGAATGCCCCTCTCCACACAGGTGTCATTACTACCTCTGAGGGTTTAGAGCTTGAGGTAGTCACCTCATACAAGTACTTGGGAGTATGGCTAGATGGTACACTTTCCTTCTCTCAGCACATATCATTTCACCTCAGCTGCCAAACTAACCCTAATTCAGATGACCATCCTACCCCATGCTAGATTACGGAGAAGTAATTTATAGATTGGCAGGAAAGGGTGCTCTCGAGCGGCTAGATGTTCTTCACCATTCGGCCATCAGATTTGCCACCAATACTCTTTATAGGACACATCACTGCACTCTATACTCCTCTGTAAACGGGTAATCTCTGTATACCCATCGCAAGACTGTTTATGCTTATTTATAAAACCCTCTTAGGCCTCACTCCCCCCTATCTGAGATGACTACTGCAGCCCTCATCCTCCACATACAACACCCGTTCTGCCAGTCACATTCTGTTAAATGTCCCCAAAGCACCCACATCCCTGGGTCGCTCTTCTTTTCAGTTAGCTGCAGCTAGTGACTGGAACGAGCTGCAACAAACACTCAAACTGGACAGTTTTATCTCAATCTCTTCATTCAAAGACTCAATCATGGACTGACAGTTGTGGCTGCTTTGTTGTATTGATGTATTGTTGTCTCTACCTTCTTGCCCTTTGTGCTGTTGTCTGTGCACAATAATGTTTGTACCATGTTTTATGCTGCTACCATGTTGTGTTGCTGCCATGTGTTGCTACCATGTTGTTGTCATGTTGTGTTGCTGCCTTGCTATGTTGTTGTCTTAGGTCTCCCTTTATGTAGTGTTGCGTTCTCTCTCTTGACGTGATGTTTTGTCCTATTATATATATTTTTTATTTTTAATCCCAGCCCCCGTCCCCGCAGGAGGCCTTTTGCCTTTTGGTAGGCCATCATTGTAAATAATAAATAAAGTCCCCCGGCCACTAGGAGCGCTGCTTCTGGATGAACATTTTCTTGTTTGCTTATGGCCTTATTCAGCGTTGGTTTGTGTTGGTAAATAGACGGCTACGAAAAATAAGGATGAAAACTCTTGGTAGATAGTGTGGTCTACAGCTTATCATGAGGTACTCTACCTCAGGCGAGCAATACCTCGAGACTACCTTAATATTAGACATTGCGCACCAGCTGTTATTGACAAAAAGACACACAACCCCACCCCTCGTCTTACCGGACGTAGCTGTACTGTCCTGCCGATGCACGGAAAACCCAGCCAACTATATACAATCTGTGTCGCTCAGCCACGACTCTGTGAAACATGAGATTTTACAGTTTTTAATGTCCCGTTGGTAGGATAGTCTTGAACGGAGCTCAACCAGTTTATTCTCCAGTGATTGCACGTTGGCTAATAGAACAGATGGTAGAGGCGGGTTACCCACTCGCAGGTGAATTCTCACAAGGCTCCCTGATCTCCACCCTCTATATTTCCTTATTTTTTTCATGTAAATGACAGGGATTTGGGCCTTGTCTGGGAGCAACATTATATCCTTCGCTTCAGACTCATTAAAGAAATAGCTTTGTCCAGTTCAAGGTGAGTAATCGCTGTTCTGATATCCAGAAGCTCTTTTCGGTCATAAGAGACGGTAGCATCAACATTATGCACAAAATAAGTTACAAGCAATGCGGAAAAAAACACACAAAATAGCACAATTTGTTAGGAGCCTGTAAAACAGCAGCCATACCCTCCGGCGCCATTCTTAAAAAAAAAATGATATAGCCTATAGTTGCGTATAGGACCTGTTTCAAATGATCACTTTTACGATCAACATAGCCACTTCATATGCGCACTCGCTCTGTAATGGGAAAAATATCCTTTCTATTTTATTCAATTATATAAAAAATCATATAATATAAAATAATCACAACGGACGGATAACATATCTTGTCTGCTAAAAGAACAAGCCTACAGCTTATGGCATGGCGCATAGCCAGATAACATACAGTAGGCCAACTTATATTCTGTCCTTCTGAAATACATTATCTTCATGTCATAATGTTTCTTTAAACCTCCCTAAAATAAATAATGGATGTATTGAGATGGTGTATATTAAATATCTTTCTTTTTACTTTTTAAACTGTAGATGGTGCATCAGTGGCTTGTATGCTTGGAGGGCTGGAGATGCTCAACATGTTTATGTTTTATAATGGTCTGTTACCGTGAGACGAGCAGTCTTTATTTGCATAGCAATGGCTGACAAAATTTCATGACCGCCACAGCCCTAGATAGGGCCCAGTTAAATGTGGGAAAAGGCTAACTTTAAGTTTTCAATTTAATGTACACTGACATCAGAATGAAGCAGTGGGTTTCAGTGTAGGGGCAGGAAATGTTCAGTGGAAAGAGTTGCTGTTATTCAACCCGACATGAAATGCTTCCGTTATCAAGTGCAGGTAAAGTCATTCCTAAAAGGATACCACCATACAATATGTCCCGACTCCTGGCAATAACAAAAGTATGCTCTGTCGTGCACGTCATTTGATAGGAATTGTAAGCGTTAGACACCGGGTGTCCCCGCACATTGACTCTGTACCGGTACCCCCTGTATATAGCTCCGCTATTGTTATTTTACTGCAGCTCTTTAATTATTTGTTATTTTTATCTCTTACTTTTTTTTAGGTATTTTCTTAAAACTGCATTGTTGGTTAAGGGCTTGTAAGTAAGCATTTCACTGTAAGGTCTACACCTGTTGTATTCGGCGCATGTGCCCTTTGGCCCATACACAAAGACAAAAAATTTAACATCACAGTGAAATAGGAAAGTTGTCTGGAATCCAATGAAAGGCAAAGTGAAAGTTCATTTCAAACTCAGTCAAAAGAACTGGAGACAGTACTTTTGCTTTTACTTTTTGGTGAATTTCGCCATTATATTCAGAAAAACAGGTTGCATCATCCTGTACAAATCATGTGTGCAGTTCCAAAACAATGTCTTCAAACTTTTATATGAGAACTATCCCTTTAAAAGCATCCACATTACCAAATCAATAAACATAAGGTGCTAGGAGATTGGAGAATATAGGCTTGAAAAACGAACAACAGATTTCATTCAGAGTAAATATACATGTGAGTGACAGTACATAATACAGTTGACCTACCTGAAGCCAAACTTGTCCATAGCGATGGCAAAGTGTCGTGGTTGGTCGTAACAGTGGTAGAGGTTACGGTCGTCCATAGGGATGAGGTCCACGTCGCTGAAGATGAAGCAGTCGTACTCTGCATCCTTCAGGGCCTCAGTGTAGCCCACGTTCAGGAGCTTGGCTCTGTTGAAGGTGTCCTCACCAAGCTACAAGATAACATAGAAAAAACACTGGTCAGAAACAGATGGACACACAGATCTACTGTAGGGGGATTAAGTTACATTTGCCATAGTTCAAGGAAAAATGTCATATTTGATAGACTTAACATATCTGGTTCTGTAGGTGGTATTAGCAAGCCTAACTAGCAAGCTTGTGTTGACGTAACTCTCAGATCATTGTTTGCATAAACACAGCATATTGACAAAGAAACATGTTGTAAAGAACCCCACAGGAAGAATGGCCTACATCAGATCAAAGTCACCATTATTAGTCAGTTGTACAACCGAATGCCTTCAACCGAAATGTGTCTTCCGCATTTAACCCAACCCCTCTGAATCAGAGAGGTGCAGGGGGCTGCCTTAATCGACATCCACGTCTTCAGCGCCCAGGGAACAGTGGGTTAACTGCCTTGTTCAGGGGCAGAACGACAGATTTTTTACCTTGTCAGCTCGAGGATTCGAACTTGCAACCCTCCGGTTACAAGTCCAACGCTCGAACCACTAGGCTACCAGCCACCTAAACAGATATCCGACAACTAAGGTTAAAATATGCTACGTAAAAAATACCGCATCACAACTTGCTTCCCTTATTTTGATAACAGATCCAATCACAGTGCCTCAGGTAAAGTAACGTATCAGTTTTAACATTTGAACTCATAATGTAGTTCAACACGTAATCCCTTGTAATCCTGTAATACCTGAGATTCAACCAAATAATCCACAGGTAAAATGTTAAGGTTACTTGCGTAACCCCTGTTCTCTGATAATAGAGTGAGGTGTCTCACAATAGGAATTAGCTGGATAAGCAACTACAGAAGGTCCAATCACACAGCGTCTGTCGACAGACAAATCGTGTGGCACAGGAGGGGGGACCCTGCTCAATATAAGCAGAGAGGAAGAGGCTAAGCGAGAGGTTTTACTCTGCCAAAAACTGCCCATGAAAATGTTTTTGTATGAAGGTCAATGAGTGTCGAATATGGTCAACAACACTTTTTATTGGTAATTTGTTACATGAGGTTTATTTGATTGAATACAAGTTTCATAATGCTTAGGTTGTTAATGAATACACTGATATAAGTGGACGCAACTTTTATTTAAAAATATATATATCAGAGATGTGCCTGTTTTCAATAAGATAGAGGACTCATCATGGATATAACACATGGACATTGCCATTGAGGGCTTCCACCATTTTATAGTGGTCAACTGGAAGGGGATTCCTATGAGTTGGGCACAATCAGCCAATGAAGAAGAATACAATTGTCTACTTTAAAATCGAGATAGCTTCAATGGCACTATAATGGCACAGATACAAAGATGAGTCCTCTATCTATCTCTATGGCCTGTTGTTCACACGTGTTTCTGCCCTCTCATTGGCTAGAATGGTCCCACCTGATCTCGCCTCCTCCCGTCTGCCTTCATCTTTGAGGACATGTATTTCCATTGTTAGAGTGAGTGGTGACTTGACTTTCTTTTATCTTTGATATAAGGCCCCAGGGGCCCGCACTCTGGTCATTCATGTCTCTCTTCCTTGAGCTCTTGCGAGCACTCTATTGCATGGGACCAAATTCTGTACAAATACCTATTACTTTTTGACACTTCAAATTGGGGAACTAGATACAAAGTGCTTTTATTTCTAAACGGTAAATCAGATATCTATGCAAATACCCCCCCAAAAAGTGACATTATGTATGGCCACCTCATAAAACATTTGCCAAAATGCAAATTGGTATAGACACATTTTATAAATGTAGCTTGGGGAGTATATATTGGCTTTATGCAAATCTTTTTTTTATTTTTATTAACTGTAGCTTTTCTTCTTTATCCAAAAACATACTGTACATCATTAAAAAGTAGAAGACAAAAATATTCTGTTTCAAAAAGTTTCTCATTACACTTCCTGCTGGGGAGATGATGCATTGACTGTCTTCTGCAGCCTCTGGTTCCAATCAATACTTATGTTAATTTGAATATTTTCAAAGGCACAAAGAAGAGAACATTAGAGACTTCAATATGTGACTTCATCAGACCGACGAAGACAGATAAGGTAATATATCTATAAAAAAACAAATAGCCTTTTTTCTCTCCAGTTGGTGAGCTCATTAAACATTATTGGAGTCATTTTTATTGCTTTAATAAGACGTGTTCCCCCTGAACCATCAGGCATCGCTAGCAAATGGAGCTGTACATCTTGTGTAATCACACGGCTGTGAAGAAAGTTCACATCCATAATAGGGACGATATGTTGACAACCACACACCCACCATTACGCCACCACAGAATAAGAGAGCTGGTGTTAGGATGATAGGATAAGGAGACATGGGTTTCAAACAGATGGTTTGAGAAGCTGAATGGGACCTGCTAATTAAGCGGTCTCATCCATCAGCACAACGGAAATTGGCAGACATTATTCTGGGTTATACTTGAAATATTCATCCTCCATGCTTCTCAGCTTCAGGGTGGAAAAGATTTTGACGTTAGGCTAATTATTGTGTGTAAACTTCACCAACAGATATGTCTGCTCTATGTTGCCAATCTACAATAAGACAGTATCCTTCCAATGATGATAAGAGACAGGTTGTAGCCTAAAGGTGAAAGGATTCTTTAACCATTGACAGAATAAGATGAGGAGCCAGAAATTAATCTTAGAATTCCAAAATTCAAACCATAGTACAGCTAAAATGACTGATGTTGGGGTTTATGGTACTACTGTCCAATCCACCATTACCTTCAGCCCATTCCTGACATACAACCCATTCATGATAACTTCACAACTTCCAAGAACAGAGACAGAGAGGGAACTTTCCCTAATATCTTATAGTATTGCCCTGCCTTCTCCTCAAAGCCCTGGTGTCTCGTCTCTCTGGCAGCTATCACAGTTCTGCCAATCTCCCTGTAAATGGCCTGTGAGAGGCAATTAACCCCATTATCTTTATCTGATAATCAACAGGATAACTCATCAGGGCTCTCCATCTATAGCGCCAATGTGTTGCCACGCCGACGCCATCCAGTCTCTCCCAGCTGGCTGACCGACCGCAGTCACACTCAGACATACCTGGGCAGTTTCTATGGAGACAGATTAGGAGCAATGCTTAGACCCAGCGCTGCCTGGCTCATCCTGAGTGATTGTATTCAGCGTTGTCGGACGGACTGCCGTGTGTTGAGTTTATCAGTCCCCAGCAGACTGACCCTATCACCCACTGCTGCTATCAACGCAGGGTGAGGGAGGCCACCAGTGAGAACTAAACTAGATTGAGGGCTGTCACCTGCTGACTGTGTGTCTGTGAGTATGTCTGTGTAGGGGGTGGGTCTGTGTGTGTGTGTGTGTGTGCAGCACAGGCCGGTGGCACCTTAATTGGGGAAGACGGGCTCATAGTAATGGCTGGAAAGGAATAATGGGAATGGTATCGAACGCATGTGTTTGATACCATTCCGTTAACTCCATTCCATCCATTATTATGAGTCGTCCTCCCCTCAGCAGCCTCCTGTGGTGTCTGTTCGTGTGTGATGGGGTTGGGTGTGCGTGCGTGTGTTTGTAAGGAACAAGTGGCATAATAAGGTGAAGCATCAGATAAAACTCTGTTTTCAGATGATACCGGAGCTCCAAGTCTAAGCCATAAGACTGCTAAACAGATAATCAAATGGATACCCGTACTATTTGTATTGACCCCATTTTTTTATGATGCTGCCACTGGCTGTTTATCATCTATGCATAGTCACTTTACACCTATGTACATATTACCTCAATTACCTCAACTAACATGTACCCCCGCACATTGACTCGGTACCGGTACCCCCTTGTATATAGCCTTGTTATTGTAATTTTTTTGTGTTACTTAAAATTTTATTTGTTTAATAAAATAAAAAAATTGTTTCTCCCCCTTTGAAGAGGGGGATGACTGCGGCAGCTTTCCAATCTTTGGGGATCTCAGACGATACGAAAGAAAGGTTGAACAGGCTAGTAATAGGGGTTGCAACAATTTCGGCGGATAATTTTAGAAAGAGAGGGTTGTCTAGATTGTCTAGCCCAGCTGATTTGTAGGGATCCAGATTTTGCAGCTCTTTCAGAACATCAGCTGTCTGGATTTGGGTGAAGGAGATGCGAGGAGGGCTTGGGCAAGTTGCAGCAGGGGGTGCTGAGATGTTGGCCAGGGTAGGGGTAGCCAGGTGGAAAGCATGCCAGCCGTAGAAAAATGCATATTGAAATTATCAATTATCGTAGATTTATCGGTGGTGACAGTGTTTCCTCGCCTCAGTGCAGTGGGCAGCTGGGAGGAGGTGCTTTTATTCTCCATGGACCTTATAGTGTCCCAAAACCTTTTGGAATTAGTGCTACAGGATGCAAATTTCTGTTTGAAAAAGCTAGCCTTAGCTTTACTAACTGACTGTGTATATTGGTTCCTGATTTCCCTGAAAAGTTGCATATCACGGGGGCTATTCGATGCTAATGCAGAACTAGATGTCTAGCTGGCTAGATGTTCTTTGAGTGGTGGACCATTCTTGATTCGCACGGGAAACTGATGATCCAGCAGCGTTGCAGTTCTTGTCTGGCACCTACTACCATACCCTGTTCAAAGGCACTTAAATATTTTGTCTTGCCCATTCACCCTCTGAATGGCACACATGCACAATCCATGTCTCAATTTTCTCAAGGCTTAAAAATCCTTATTTAACCCATCTCCTCCCCTTCAACTACACTGATTTAAGTGATGAAGTGACATCAATAAGGGATCATAGCTTTCACCTGGATTCACCTGGTCAGTCTATGTCATGGAAAGAACAGGTGTTCCTAATGTTTTGTACACTCAGTGCACAGTAGAGAAACTAGTACTGCAAGTAATATCAACATGACAGTCAATATCACATGGCTTGACATACTGTAGCATTCAAACCTCGCAGTTCATTGTATAAAACGTAAAACACGCATTAAAGAGACTGTGGCTGTGTACTGTGCAGGACTGTACACTGATAAACAAGCATACTGTAGAATTGTGTGACATGACAGCATACACCATGTATACAAAAAATCCAAAACACCTGCTCTTTCCATGACAGACTGACCAGATTGATCTAGGTGAAAGCTATGATGTCTTACTAATGTCACTTGATAAATCCACTTCAATCAGTGTAGATGAAGGGGAGGAGACCGGTGAAAGAAAGATTTTTAAGCATTGAGACAATTGAGACATGGATTTTGTATGTGTGCCATTCAGAGCGTGAATGGGCAAGACAAATGATTTAAGTGCCTTTGAACGGGGCATGATAGTAGGTGCCAGGCACACCAGTTTGTGTCAAGAACTGCAACTCTGCTGGGTTTTTCAAGCTCAACAGTTTCCTGTGTGTAACAAGAATGGTCCACCACCCAAATGACATCCAGCTAACTTGACACAACAGTGGGAAGCATTGTAGTCAACATGGGCCAGCATCATTGTTGAACGCTTTTGACAACTTGTAGAGTCCATGCCCTGACGAATTTAGGCTGCTCTGAGGGCAAAGGGGGTGCAACTCAATATTAGGAAGGTGTCTAATGTTTGGTATACTCATGGTAGGTTATATCAAATCACATTTTATTTGTCACATTGTAACAAGTGCGCTGAGAGTCAGAAAGCACAGGGAGTGAGTGTATTAATAAATGAATAAAACAATAAACACAAAACACAAACAACACACCAACATGAAACAGAGTCAATAACACTTGAGGAAAGAACTAAGCGGAGTGACAGATATAGGGAAGATAATCAAGGAGATGATGGGAGTCCAGGTGAGTGTCATGAGGCGCTGGTGCGCTTGATGATGGTGACAGGTGTGCGGGATAATCAGCAGCCTGATAACCTAGAGGCCGGAGAGGGAGTATACGTGACACACATGCACCGAATACAACAGGTGTAGACTTTAAGCCCATTCGAACAATGTCAGGAAAATCACTCAATTAGTATTTGGTAGCATTGCCTTTAAATTATTTAACTTGGGTCAAACGTTTCAGGTAGCCTTCCACAAGCTTCCCACAATAAGTTGGGTGAATTTTGGCCCATTCCTCCTGACAGAGCTGGTGTAACTGCTTTTTCAGTTCTGCACACAAATTTTCTATAGGCTTGAGGTCAGAGCTTTGTGATGGCCACTCCAATACCTTGACTTTGTTGTCCTTAACCCATTTTGCCACAACTTGGAAGTATGCTTGGGGTCATTGTCCATTTGGATGACCCATTTGCAACCAAGCTTTAGCTTCCTGACTGATGTCTTGAGATGTTGTTTCAATATATCCACATAATTGTCCTCCCTCATGATGCCATCTATTTTGTGAGGTACACCAGTCCCTCCTGCAGCAAAGCACATGATGCTGCCATCCCGTGCTTCACGGTTGGGATGGTGTTATTCGGCTTGCAAGCCTTCCCCTTTTTCCTCCAAACATAACGATGGTCATTACGGACAAACAGTTCTATTTTTGTTTCATCAAACCAGAGGACACTTCTCCAAAAAGTACGATCTTTGTCCCCATGTGCAGTTGCAAACCGTAGTTTGGCTTTTTTATGGCAGTTTTGGAGCAGTGGCTTCTTCCTTGCTGAGCCTTTCAGGTTATGTTGATATAGGACTCGTTTTACTGTGGATATAGATACTTTTGTACATGTTTCCTCCAGCATCTTCACAAGGTCCTTTGCTATTGTTCTGGGATTGATTTGCACTTTTTGCACCAAAGTATGTTCATCTCTAGGAGACAGAACGCTCCTTCCTGAGCGGTATGACGGCTGCGTGGTCCCATGGTGTTTATACTTGCATACTATTGTTTGTACAGATGAACGTGGTACCTTCAGGCGTTTGGAAATTGCTCCCAAGGATGAACCAGACTTGTGGAGGTCTACAATATATTTTCGGAAGTCTTGACTGATTTCTTTTGATTTTCCCATGATGTCAAGCATTTTCTGGAATTTTCTAATATGTTTAAAGGCACAGTCCACTTAGTGTATGTAAACTTCTGACCCACTGGAATTGTGATACAGTGAATTATAAGTGAAATAATCTGTCTGTAAACAATTGTTGGAAATATTACTTGTGTCATGCACAAAGTAGATGTCCTAAATGACTTGCCAAAACTATAGTTTGTTAACAAGACATTTGTGGAGTGGTTGAAAAACGAGTTTCAATGACTTCAACCTAAAAGGATGTAAACTTCCGACTTCAACTGTATATACTGAGATCATGTGACACTTAGATTGCACACAGGTGGACTTTATTTAACTAATTATTCGACTTCTGAAGGTAATTTGTTTCACGAGATCTTATTTAGTGGCTTCATAGCAAAGGTGAGAATACATATGTACGCACCACTTTTCAGTTATTTGGCCCCAGTGTTGTACTGGGTCGTACGCACTACCCTCTGTAGTGCCTTGCTGTCGGAGACCGAGCAGTTGCCATACCAGGCAGTGATGCAACCAGTCAGGATGCTCTCGATTGTGCAGCTGTAGAACCTTTTGAGGATCTGAGGACCCATACCAAATCTTTTCAGTCTCCTGAGGGGGAATAGGCGTTGTCGTGCCCTCTTCACAACTGTGTTAGTGTGTTTGGACCATGATAGTTTGTTGGTGATGTGGACATCAAGGAGCTCTCAACCTGTTCCACTACAGCCCTGTCGATGAGAATGGGGGCATGCTCGGTCCTCCTTTTCCTGTAGTCTACAATAATCTCCTTTGTGTAGATCACGTTGAGGGAGAGGTTGTTGTCCTGGCACCACATGACCAGGTCTCTGACCTCCTCCCTATAGGCTTTCTTATCGTTGTCGGTGATCAGGCCTTCTGTTGTGTCATCGGCAAACTTGATGATGGTGTTGGAGTCGTGCCTGGCCATACAGTCATGAGTGAACAGGGAGTACAGGAGGGGACTGAGCACGCACCCCTGAGGGGCCCCCGTGTTGAGGATCAGCGTGGCGAATGAGTACCCTTACCACCTGGGGGCGGCCCATCAGGAAGTCAAGGATCCAGTTGCAGAGGGAGGTGTTTAGTCCCAGGGTCCTTAACTTCTTGGGGACCAGTGGGGAGCTAGCGGGCTCCTCCCGACACTACCAGGTAAAATGTAAAGCGCCAAATTCAAAATCCAAAAGTTGAATTATTAAACATCCACCAATATACAAGTGTTCCATACTCATCAAAAGCTCTGTTTCTTGGCAATATCACAGCGTTGTCAGATTTCAAAAAGGCTTTACGGCGAAAGCAGCACGTTTCATTGTTTGAGGGTAGCACCTCACATATTTTTCCAATAGCCATGTATCGATTAGCCATCATGGCACACACATAACACATTTCACAGCGAAAACAAATCAATTACCTGTTGAAGAACTTCTGCTGAGGTCATCCTAAGTGTCCAACGAAGACAATCCATGGTTCTTTTGTTAGAAAAAGTAACGTATTTTATCCATAAATCCTCCATTTGGTTCGCGTGTTATAATCAGAAACGACAGCCTCCACTAGTCCATTGAAACGTGACGCGAACTCGTTCATCTTATACCTATAAACTTGTCCAAGAACAATCAAACATAGTTTTAAATGTATCCTTAGGAACACTTTTACGTATATTTACTATTATAAATCAACCGGGAATATAAACTGATCGATAACGACGGTAAAAAAGACACTGCGGGAACGCGCCCAGCCTACTGTTGTCATCAAGGGGGGACTTCCTTGTTTGGTCTTTTTCTCTGGTCTAATTCATCCAAAATGAAAAAAATACACTGTCTCGAGACTGTTGACATCATAAGGAAGCGACGGGTACTGCATTCATATGCCCTTATATGGTCATTTTCATTAGGAAGGGGTTCCCAAATGAGCAATATGTCAAAATCACTTTTTCCAGGACAGAAATTCCTCGGGGGTTTCGCCTGCTATATGCGTTCTGTTTTACTCACAGACAAATGGTTAACAGTTTTGGAAAATTCAGAGTGTGTCCTATCCAATGGTACCAAATATATGCATATCCTATTTTCTGGGCCTGAATGGGAGGAATTTTACTTTGGGCACGCCAGGCTCTCCAAAACCGACCCCTCAGCTGCCTCTCCCTAACAAGTTAAGATAAGTTTGATGGCATGTGTCACTCAGATCAGATCAGCACACATCTCTAGTCATCCAGGGGGTGACAGGACTGTCCTTCAATCCCTGTGTGGTTCTCAAATGGCTTCTGCCTACATGTCCCGAAATCACACTGAGACCAGCAGCACTCAGGCCATGGGGAACAGGCGGAAACTGCCACATCACAAAGCCAGGAGTCACAGGAGTCAGATGAGCCAAATGATCACGGCGGTGGAAAGAGATAATGTACTGGACCACTCCCAACAGGTTGACAGGCTGAGCCGAGACGTTCTAACTTGTTGCATTATTAGGAGGATGTTCCATGTTAACCGAGCCAGAACCAGATGCCTGTGGTTGAGTCTGGTAGTGGGTGATGCTTGGCGGAGTCACGCTTAGTGTTGATGACTTCAAAATGTATTTGTATTAAGAGCAATGGGGCACCAGCTGCCTCCTAATAATACTGACAGAGGCTCCTCCAATCCCCGTCACTGTGAGTTATACCCCTGTTCATTTGAGTTGCTGCTAAGAGAATAAGGTTGTGCCCAAATGGCACACTATTCCCTATATAATGCACTACTTTTAACCAGGGCCTATAAAGGTATTAAAGGGCATATTATTAAACCTAAGTTGGGACGCAACCTAAGTTCATAAATAGGCTTAGACTGTTTAAGCATGCACGACAAGCCCTGCTAATTTGATTCCGATGTTGTCGTATCTGTCCGGATGCATCAAGCATGAATAGCATGCAAAGACCGCTTTTTCTCCCATTTACTTTTAGGGCGACTCTCCACATGCGAGCATGTGACAAAACATTTGGAAATATTCCACAAAGGACCCACATGTGACAACCTTACAAGGGTCTAGCCTACCTTTATTGATCTCTGATAGTCAATTGAACATGAAAATGATTCACCCTCACCAGAGAAACAAGTTAACATCCCTTTTGAGAACTAATTAAAGTATACTGTAGATGTAACATTATTGTCATCACATATACCATCTCATTACCAACAGCAACATGATACATTGACTAAAGTATCATGAAAGAGCATATTCTACTCTTTGGGTGAGAGAGTGAAAAGTACCTAAGTGAGAGAGTGAAAAGTACCTAATTGCATAGATTCATGCTTTTTTTGCATGGCATTGTTGATTAACTAACAACATTTTACAATAAATAATTTTCGTAAAAAAGCTGCTTTTTTTTTCTCCAACAGGGAAAAAAATGGGCACAGGACAAGATACTCTTGAGAAGTACACAGCATAAAGGTTGTCAAGCGTCTACCATTCCCACTGGACATGTGATCTGAATATAAATCCAAACTAAACCTATAAGTTATACCTGGCCTGGTTTGATATCTTAACAGCCATCAGTAGCTTTGAGCAGGACTTATGGCTCAGTCTCCAACTCATCGGCTGTAGTGTGATTAATACAGCACAGACACCACTGGGGAACACCCTATTCCCCTACATGGTGCACTACTTTTGACCAGAAAAGTAGTGCACCATACAGGGAATAGGGTGTCATTTGGGACATAACCTTGGTTATCAACTGGTGCAGTGGGGTATCGATAAGGCAGAGTGAACATAAATCAACTATTTTGAAATAAGATGTAACAAAGAGATAGTGCTTGTATGATGTATTAGGGATTTTAAAGCTGTAGATTATTCATGGCCATACGTACAATGCATGTTATTGAGGAAGCAGCAGGTTCAGGGTGTGGAGTGAGCAGAGAGGAAAACACTGTATCATCAGGAGATAAACCCCACTCGCCATAACCTCAGAGTGAAGTATGGAAATGTGTGTGTGTTTGTATGACTCAGAGCGTATCGTCTAATAATGATGCCCTTGCCATGGTTTACCCTACATAGAAGTCACACAACATTTTAGTCGACATTCTTATTCAGAATGACTTACAGGAGCAATTTGGGTTAAGTGCCTTGCTAAAGGGCACAGACAGATGTTTCACCTAGTCGGCTGGGGGATTCAAACCAGCGACCTTTCAATTACTGGCCCAGCACTTTTAACCACTAGGCTACCTGACGCCCCTAGAAGAAGAAAGTTATCTTTTAACTTGAGAGTGGACGAGGAAGATGGGCCACATGGGGAATGTGTGTAAATCCCAAATGTTGCCAACTTTCCTGGCCGGCGGTAACTGCTGCTACTGAGATCTTATGTAGTCTGAGCCCTGGTCAAATGTAGTGCACTATTAAATGAATTAGGGTGTCATTTAGGATGCATCCTATCTCTCAGGATGCAATGGACACAAGTATAGATTAGGCTTAATCTCTACCAATACAGCAGCAATGATGTCCTGTCATCTAGAGAGGGGAAAAGCGACCAGTGATGTTACTCAAATAAATCCTTAATTTCAGATTCACAGAGCCTTGCCAACGCCACAGACTCGCATCACATGATAAGTCAAAGTGTGGCTTCAAGCAGGGCTAGGCCAACCAAACTTGATGTTAGGCCAACCAAACATGATGCTAGGCCAACCAAACATGATGCTAGGCCAACCAAACATGATGTTAGGCCAACCAAACATGATGCTAGGCCAACCACACATGATTTATTCCAGGATGGAAGGTGGAGAGAGGTGATTGACTCCTGTCTGTGGTGGATGGATGGCTTGTTGTTAATCCACTGGAGTGTTCACAATCAACTATGATGTCCCTTGAGACAGAAACAACTACTCTGTTCTACTGTAGCATGTAGCCTAGATAGATGTTTCTGATGACATTGCAGTATCTCTCTGCTGTCTTTCTGTTCGACGAAGATTCCTCCAAAAGGGATTATCTCCCTCTCTGTTCCATTTTCATTTTCGAGCAGAGTGTACCTGTAGCACAGATCCTCATGAGACATGAACATCTCTGGATCAACTACAGCACTGTTGGCACTTTGAATAATAAGCTTCGGCACCCTATTCCCTAAATAGAGCACTACTTTTGATCAGGCTTTGGTCAAAGGTTGGGATAGGGTGACATTTGGGACACAGCCCTGATGCTAGCACTGAGTATTCCCTTTGTTAATGAGAAGACATCCCGTAAGACCTTTCATGAGGCCTGCCCATTCATTCCCCTTCACATACAGATGTAGGGTCTAAATTTGATCACCCTGTTGCAGGAGAACTTTCTGGCAATGCAGGAAATGTTAAACGTGTAGTGCATTTGAGGTTTTAAAAGGATTCTGAAGTTTGTCATTTCCACTTGTATGAAAAATGTATAAATTATAATCCACAAAATAATTCAAATTTCTCTTGCTGCAGGATTATTTTCCTGCTGTAGCAAACTGGCTCAAATTAAGATCTTACATCTGTAGATAGGAGAAATTAAATAGGACTGCCATTAGATTAACCTTTTAATGGTAGGTTTAGCTGTAAAAAAAAGAATGTCGCTATCCCCCACATTGACCCACATTCATTCTGGTAACAACTGTAGCACTCTTTTCACTTCAGTAAACTGGAGATATGACCTTACAAATGAACTGACTGTGGTTGGAAGATTTGTAACCTTCTTCCTTGTGCCTTGTAGGCTATGTACTGTAGCATAATTATAAATGAAGCTACATGTCTGTGAAAATAATCACCTGTCGAGCAGCAGTCTTTGCAGGACCACATACAGTAGTACTATCAGAATGATATGAATGTTAAAGAGTAATGTACTTCAACTTGGTCCTGGTGGTGAGCATTGGAACATGATCATGAGCCTTCAGAACTCTCACTTTCATTAGTCCAAGAGCATCTGTCTCATCATGTTTCATGTTGCTTTACACCATGTGTTGAGAATCATGGAATTAGAGAATTCCATTAACGACTCGAGAGAACCTTGTAAGAAATCATGTTCATCAGCATATCCTGAAAATTATAGAAAAAGGATAGAAATTAAAGGATAGAAAACCACGAAACATCTAAGTCTAGTCAAATGCTACGCTGGTATATACCTGTAAAAAAGTGAATTTGAACTATATCAGAATTGCTCTACCTTATTACTGTAAATTCAATATTGTACTGTTTATTGATTGTTTGAGCCGGTGTATTTTTGTTTGGGGATTTACTCTGACCGGCAACATTTGCTTTGGCAAGGATACAGCATGGGTTATATAAAACAGAAACATTCTGTACTGAGTACTCTGGGTTCATACAGCAACCGTCATAAAATATTGAACACATGAACATGAAGCTGTTGATGCATTTCCTCTGGGGTTGTGGGGTTGACGAAAAGCGTAGAAGGATTTTGTTCTATTTTCTATTTCATTGCTTTGTAAATTGATTTCACCTGAATTGTGTCCATTCTCAGCTTTGAGGACTTCTCTGGTAATCTAGCTCAGGTCAGTGTATTATTAAAGCACACCAGAAGCTGACCTCAATTTCACATAGCTTTAAAGGTCAAACACTATTTAGAACAAACCATGGGTCTGTCCCAAACGGCACCATATTGCTATTCCTTACATAGTGCACTACTTTTGACCAAAGCCCTTTTTAGTGCACTATAAAGGGAATAAGGTGCCCTTTTGGATTCAGACCATCTCCTGGTGTGGCCTGTCTATAGCAACTCTCAGTATGGACATTTCAGCTAGGTTAACCCCATACTTCTCGCATTCTGTCCACCCACAGTAGACAACCTCACTGTCAGAATGGTATGGCATGTTTTGCCTTGCCATAGAGAGAAGAAATTTGGCAATTAAAGAATACGTCCTTAATATCCTAAATTGACCTCATTCTGCTCCAGCCACTAGTAATATGATTGTGTATTTAAACTCTGGTGTTACACTGAATACAAAAACAGACACGCACACACAAACATTCAATTTAATAAATGGATGTCATGACCATATTCTAATTCCCAATTCTATGGGCATGACTCCACTTCTATCAGAGATTCTCAAGCATATCTATACATAAATTACATGGATTCATGTATGGTATATTTCATTAGTATAATTTAAAGGGTGACTGCCTTTAAAAAGCAATGAATCCCTTTAAAAATGGCCTATATGGCACCGATACAAGTCAGAAAGAGTTATTCTAGTGTCGAAATTGACTGAAAATTGTAAATAGGATAATTTTGGTCATAAAGTCAGTCTCGTCTAAAACTGAGTTTGGAACATCCGTGCGTCACAACAGTTAAATTAAGGTTGGGTTTTGATTTGACAATGTCCATTTGCCCACTAACATTGGGTGAACAGCTGCGGAGGTTGCGCTCTGTCCAATAGCATAGACAGTGAAACAGACCTGCTCAGCAGCTCTGACTTTGTTTACATAAGACAACATGTTGTACATTTTTTTACTTGAGAAATACTGCACCAAACACCTTAGTTAGATGTCAAATTTCGCAACTAAACCATCCATCTCAGATTCATTCTGAGGAGTTTGAGGAAGTGAAATAGGCTACAGTGTCTCATGGGGGACAAACATCATTAACCAAACTGAATCGGTCAGAAAACACACCAAGACTGAAATCACGTTTTTCTAATGAGCAACAGAAGAGCACACGTGCCAATCAGCATGTTCAGTGGCTCTTTAACAACTAAGACCAAAAGTAGTACTAAGGAGATAAAGAAAGGAGATCCATCCGTTACAGAGACACTAGGATTTCATTAATTTCATCAATATGACAAAAAAAACTAGACGATTGTATTATAGTTTTGAGCTTGTTATATGTGTCCTGTGTTGTGGAATAGATACAAATCCTGGGTCATTAAGACCAGACTTTGGATTACTGTAAGACTAAGATGAATTGAACCCTTAACATGTCTCCCCTAGAGCGTACTGGGGCTCCAGATAGTATTGCTGTTTTTAAATCTACCATTAACATCGCAGGTAAATACTTCTAACATACCTCCATAAACTTGAATCATTAATGCAGCTGTCTAGACAGAGACTATGGAGAACAAATACATGGACTAGGTTGTTTCTCTACCTTTAAAAGAAGTCTCTGGTGAGTTTTAGTGGCAATACAGTCATTCTTTGTAGCTCCTTGAGTGTACAGACATCTGTCCTTGATAGCTAGGGTGAATGTGTGATGTGAATACAAAAAAGTATGAATAGACCCATGTAGCCTATACTAAAAGCAGATATGTAATTGTTCCATTGAATATTGAAGGTTAAAGTCAGTATTTGAAAAGAGATGCTATTCTATTCTGCAGTAAAGCAAAAAAATATGTATTGAACTGAACTACCAAACCACACAGTCAAGTGTCAAGTCTTGTGTTCTCATTTCAGGGCTACCGACCATCAACACAACAGTTCCAGTATAGCAGACCAGATACTGGAGGTGTCCCAAACAGCACTGGTCAAAAGTAGTGCAATATATAAGGAAATAGGCTGCCATTTGGGACACAGATCCTGAGAGCATGATGAGTTAGGAGAATGGAATACAGGGCTCTCCTCTCATATCCTCTCCATCTCTCCTCTGTTGGTGCATGGTGGATTAGGAAGGCTGTGTTGGATCCAGTGGGCGAGGAGCCTTGTCCGTCCCTGGCTGGCACTCCGATAAGCTCTGAAGCTGACGTTGTGGAGAGGGAGAAGAGAGGATCGGAGAGAGAGGAGAGGAGAGGAAAGTAGGGAAAGGGAGATACATCGACAGATACACCATCCTCAGTGTAATTAATAACTTCACCATGCTCAAAGGGATATTCAATGTCTGCTTGAATATTCTATCTACCAATAGGTGCCCTTCTTTGCGAGGCATTGGAAAACCTCCCTGGTCTTTTAGTTGAAATTCATTGCTTGATTGAGGGACCTTACAGATAATTGTATGTGTGGGGTACAGAGCGGAGATAGTCATTACAAAATCATGGTAAACACTTTTACTGCACACAGAGTGAGTCCATGCAACTTATGTGAATTGTTAATCACATTTTTACTCCTGAACTTATTTAGGCTTGCCATAACAAAGGTGTTGAATATTTATTGACTCCAGACATTTCAGCTTTTCATTTAGAAAAACATGATTGCACTTTGACATTATGGGGTATTATGTGTAGGCCAGTGACAAAAGAATCTCAATTTAATCAATTTTAAATTCAGGCTGTAACACAAAAAAATTTGGAAAATGTCAATGGGTTTGAATACTTTCTGAAGGCACTGTAGGTCTGTCACAATCTGTTCAGACTATGTTTTAAATGTAAACCACTCGATAGGTACAGTACTAGATAGGGGCTCAGCTTTCACTGGGGATGGGGACATGCCCCCCACACACATTCTGAAATTGCATTTTTGTCCCCCACAGTTTTATCATTGGAATGTGATACAAAACAAATGCAACAGTGTGCTTTAGGACCATGCGGACGCCTCTTGACGGGTAGGCTTTTTGCAGTGATAATCCGACTGGATAAAAAATAATAATAATTATGCCCCCCCCACTTCTAAAACTAAAGATGCGCCCCAGGTACTAGGTAGGTATGTCAGTCTGTTAAGGCTATGTTTAAAATGTAATCAACGAGGAGTAGTGGTCGAAAAACAATGAATTTCTCTACAATTAAGTGATTTAGATTGTATAGTTGAGAAACAAACTGTAATTTAATATTAAGAGACCAGAGAGGTCACTGAGGTGGGAGAGGAGAATGCTAAAGATCGAACATCTTGACAAGATGGACTTTGTGGTGGTCATTTTAATATTTCATGAGGCAGATAGAGCTTGAGCCCTGAAAGCAGAAACTGTGAAGGAAGGTCCTTGAAAAGAATCATATCTGATACTACACCAATCAATATTTTCACTGAGAACTGAAAAGCTCTATTGACAGGAGAGCTTTTTCCTCACAGATTAGATATGGAGATTTTTATCCCACCTTTACCATGAATTAGAATTTCTGACACCACCGATATACATTCGTATACACATACAGGTATTATAGCAAGACATTTTTTGGGACCCTGTGCCTTAACACAATCCTGTCTCAGAGCGCTACGGGCAATTCCTTCGACCTCATGGCTTGGTTTTTGCTCTGACATGCACTGTCAATTGTGGGACCTTATATAGACAGATGTGTGTCTTTCTAAATCTTGGACTCCAATCAAGTTGTAGAAACATCCCAAGGATGATCAATGGAAACAGGATGCACCTGAGCTCAATTTTGAGTTTCATAGCAAAGGGTCTGAATACTTATGTAAATAAGGTATTTCTGTTTTTCTAAAAACCTGTTTTCACTTTGTCATTATGGGGTATTGTGTGTAGATTGATGAGGAAAACCGTTATTTAATACATTTTAGAACAGGGCTGTAACATAACAAAATGTGGCAAAAGGGAAGGGGTGTGAATACTTTCAGAATGCACTGTATCTCACTGAGATTCTACTGTCCTCAAGCTTTAGCTGTGGTGCAGAAATACAATTCTGCTCCATGCCAGAAAGAGAGAGAGAGAGAGAGAGAGAGAGCATTGAAGACGACCACCCTGCAAAGCACACTGTGAGAGAGAACAGAGAGAGGAAGGAAGAGCACGAGACTCACCTTCCAACAACACAAAACAAAGACCGCAGAAGTACCAGCCAGTATGAAATGTTTCATCTTGCCTATTCTTGGAATTAAACTCCACAACCATCGGCATTACAGGGGCGTAGCATAATAGGTTTCCTTCCATTATGTTTTATTTATGACAGGCACAATAGATTACCAATTGAGGAGGGATTCAATGCCTCGTCGTTGAAAGAGTGAGAGAATTGGTGGGTGTATTACAGAATCCATTAAGTTCACCCCCGGCTTACACAAAGCCACAGCACCATCAGCATGTTATGGTTTTCTGCTGTCACTCCGAGTGGCACATATCCTGCCTCTGATAAGGCAGCTGGGCTGGCGGTGAACAACAGGCGACCCAGATTACATTAACATGATAAATTGGAGGCTGGAACAATGAATCACCTTGGAATAAGACATTTTCACCAGGTTTTACTGTAATTTGTCACTGTCATGGAAATAAGTCAGGATTTCTCTCTGCTCTTTTGAAGTGAGGCTGTCAGACACAGACACAGAGAGAGAGAGAGAGAGAGAGAGAGAGAGAGAGAGAGAGAGAGAGAGAGAGAGAGAGAGAGAGAGAGAGGCAAGATTGAATATAACAAAAGAGGAACTGTATAAATACCATGACATTTCACCACAGCGGGAAAGAGAGAACACAATTTGTGGTGCAAACGGACAGGATTCATGAAGTCATTTCTGTAGTTAGCTAGATGGACTATGCATCTAATTACTTAGGCTACATCATAGCCTAATCCTTTGAATGTAGTTTCTATTTTACTCTGTTTCTCGCTTTACTACCGCATCTAATGGTATCCACATGTAGTCATCTCTTAAGATTACAGGTCACACAATAAAATCGTTGTCTTGAGACTACCACTTTATGATAATCTACTAACAAGTCCATTTATTTTGTGGTTGGCTAAACCTTGAGGACAGTGCGTTTTTTCCTCTCTGCGTTCTGCCTTTAATGGGAGGACGTGGTAAATAACACACTGTGAATGGGTCTTAATGGACACCTAAGTCCTCGGCCAATAAAATAAAACCTCCATTACCACTTCAATAATGCACCATATACTCAGCTCTCTTTAGCACCTTTTCGAAGCACATTTTTATTTATTTTATTTAACCTTTATTTTGACAGGCTGTCATGCTGAGACCAAGCTATCTTTTACAGATGAGCCCTGTAATTAGACAAAATATACATATCAATACACACTATGAAAAGCAAAACAGAGATACAAAATACTATCATAGAAAACAAACATTCTTCAATTAAAAGGTTCTCAATCCGCCATCTGATTCCCCATCTGGAGGTTCCCGGGGCATTTTATTTGTCCTTCTAAGTTTTCTTCATTTTGGAAATCTGTTCCAAAGTATTCACATATATCTCTATATGTGAAATTATACTTTTTTTGTCAAATGTTATATCAGTTTGGGCTTCTTGCGGTCAATTTTCACTCTACAAATTATTTGTAATGTGTTCCGGTCCCCTGACCATCCGCTCAAGAAAAAATCGTCCTGCGGCTGAATCTAGTTGATAATCCCATCCCTAGAGGCACCAAATAATCACATTTTAGAGAGTTTTGGAGATTATTCGACAAGATGCAAAAAAAAAAAAAAAGATTTAAAAGTGATCTCTAGAGTTAGCCATCCCTGAGACTGGGTCTGGTAGCTCGTACGTCTGTAGGTTAACAATGAAGTAAGGTATGGCGGAAATTTGTGCAAGCGTGCTTTACAAACCAAATGAGTGCAATGCATCGATCTAGGAGACTTCAGTGGCCAGGCTACATTCTGATACAGAAACCAGTGACGTGTACTGAACCTATCATCCGCTGTGATAAACTGCGCCCAAAGGCTTCAATAAAGTGGCAGCTGTATTTATATAGACGATATCGGAATAATCTATAACCAGTATGAATGTTGACTGAATTATTTGTTTTCTGCTATTTAACAAAAGGCATAACCTATTCCTATAAAGCAATCCCATTTTAATTCATAACTTTTTAACAACTCAACAATATACTTTTTGAAAGATAGCTACCAGGATATTTATAACCGGGACACGATCAATGTGGGCACCATCCAATGTACATATGCATAAATCACCAGATACATTTTTTGGTAACAACATACATCATCAGCGAGTCTTTGGCCTTTTCTCTTCTTCTTTTTAAAATAGAGTCAAAGGACATCCGCAGCCTTCAGTTCAGTAATATTGTGCTTGCTCCTCAAAGTCCAACAATCATTCTAAATGTTTGAACTCTGTCATCTTTGAAAGTTATTCCCCTATTTCCTTCTCAAGGCAAGGTTAAGGGCTGTGCTGAGAAACGAGCAGAAGTTTGCATCTTAAGCCTTCATGAATATTTAATTGCAACACATGCTAGCGCGATCTCAGCACCACTTTGCACCCGGGATCTAATGGCTGCCTGCTTGTTCGGTCGGAGAATATGACGCAAGTACCAGGCACTTTACACCGTCTGCTCTGCAAAACACTACAAGTGTTTTTTAGAACACACAGGAACATACAGTCACAGAGGGCAGAAACAGAGTTGTTCATAAGATCGATATCCTGTTCTTGGTCAATTGCACAAACCTCTTCCTTTTTTGCTTTTTCTACTCATACCAGTGGAGAGTGTTCCTGATGAAAAGCGTATCGCAATCCTACACTGGGTTATTCTACCTAAGGAATAAAAGGTACCAATAGAGGTAGCCTTTCTTTAGTCTGAGCGGTTTATGAAGATTTCTTAACTCTGCCTGCAAACCTTCCTTGCAGATAAGAAAATTATGATTGCCTCAAAGGGGGCTTGAGTTTATATAATAATTGGGTGAAGGAACGAGACCTAAATGCTCATCAAAGGTAGAGAGTAGAGTCAAAATAATTCACACTTTTTGTAATACGCTTCCATTCTTTCAACATGCTAAAAGACAGATGTAGGATCTAAATTTGATCACTCTTTTGTTGCTGATAATTTTCCTGCACTTCAGCTTCTTGATTTACATAAATTCACTGAAAGTCCACACTAACACATGGTTATTTTAACAGTATTGCACTTTTCATGTAGCCTTCTAATAGCCTAAGCACCGATCAAGCAACATTATGGACTAAACGTTCAAAACATTAGGAACCAGGTGAATCCAGGTGAAAGGTATGATCCCTTATTGATGTCACCAGTTAAATCCACTTCAATTAGTGTAGATGAAGGGGAGGAGACATGTTAAAGAAGGATTTTTTTAAGCCTTAATACAATTGAGACAGGGATTGTGTATGTGTGCCATTCAGAGGGTGAAGGGGCAAGACAAAATATTTAAGTGCCTTTGAACGGGGTATGGTAGTAGGTGCCAGGCGCACCGGTTTGAGTGAGTCATGAAGTGCAACGCTGCAGGGTTTTTCACACTCAGCATTTTCCCGTGTGTATCAAGAATGGTCCACCACCCAAAGGACATCCAGCCAAAATATTAGGAAGGTCTTCTTAATGTTTTGTACACTAAGTGTAGGTCAAATAATAAAGGTCCATTTAATTATGAAACTGATACTAAGTAATCTGCCTCTGAGGACCTCACTATTTCAGTTGTGAGAGATAACCATGTCATGTGTTGATAATCATGAGGAGTTCAGCCTATAGCCTCAGCTTAGATAACATAGATGACAGCATACATAAAGCCCTCAGCAAATTGCAGTACTTTGTGATTATACTATGAACCATTATTTGCAAACCATGCAGTTAGTTAAAGTACAGACTGAAACTGGTCCAGCATGGGGACCATGCTGTCTATGGAGTTGGGGAATTGAATGATATCATTTAAGTGACTTCTAATACAAGTATTCAAAGACCTCTGGCCAAGGCTCAAAGCCATCTCCATGTCACGACTAGGACAAGCAGCATCATCTGACCCTCACACACACACAAAGCGAACATGTGCTCACATACGCCCTTAAAAGACCTTCAGCTGAAAATCAGCAATAGAATGTTTGTCCATTTTGAGATGCCATAGCCAGTATACTTCCTCATAATAATCCGAATTAATCGAAGATAACTCAAGAAATCTGCCATTAATGTTGACGTTTTTGCCGAGATCTTAGTACAGCAATTTTACATCTAACTAAGACGTTTGGTGCAGAATTTCTCGTAAAATTTTTTTGCATGAAAACGAGTCATCTCTCGTTGAATGACAAGACTTTATTGAAGAATCTCTACTGTTGACCAATCACCAACGAAAGGGGCGTAGACTTCTGGCTATTGTGTGTCTGAACAACCGGAAAAACGCTTTCCGAATTCCAAAACTAACAGAAACGTCACAAATACACAGTATTAATACACAGTATGCACAAACTCTTCCAAACTGTTTCGGGCTGGGAAGCATGCGGACACCTTCACTCTCACACACATCCCAACCAGAGAGCACTGCTTACAGACTTCCAGGAATCATTTCACTGCTACTCTATACCAACCATGAAGAGTTTCTAATTAGTTTAGCAATTATAATTTTGTTGATAATGGATGTACCTAGCATATGTTAAAAGCATAGCCAGCTATGTGTGTTCTTTTTTTTGTCCCCCTAGTCTGGGCCTCCTTCCAAGTATAATGGGGCGACAAGCAAACATCTGCAGCAGATACAGTAGACCCAGACCTCCAGCACCACGGACACCGTGTCCAGCCACCCACGCAGAACATAACATGCCTTATTGCTGGCTGTCCTTGGTAATGTATGAATACACTACTGAGTCTCTATCTGAGATCAGGTAGAAGTCCACTGGGAGGGACATGTATCCCCGTCTGACTCTGCCAGGCTTTGACCCATTGGTTTTCCCACTGGTAAATTTAGGCCTCATCTGATGCCATCAAGCCACCACATCCCTAAGCTCATTGCACAGTAATGGGGTTGAAGCACTTTGCTGCACCACTCTAACCCCAATGGGGCTTTTACCTGTGCATCTCCTGGAAGGGTTCACATGTTCAGAATCAGATTAGGAGCAGAGCAAAGTAGACCCTCTCTTCTACTGAGCAACATAGCAGGTTAGTACTGATGCTGCTGGCCTGGGGTATGGTGGGTGGAGAAGCTATATGTCTGTCTCTCTGGCTCATTTCACTCAAAATATGTTTTTTAGGACATCGTAGCTGATTAAACTCTACGATATACAATGGATTTGAGCCGAGAGTCATTTTTTTTTGTAAATAAAAAAACTGCAGATTTTGGCACCCAAAGAATAGACGTCGGAGCTCCAGTCCGCCCACACTCGTCGCTACTCAACTCCATTGTAAATCGTGGCGTTGAGTTTAAAGGACATGGCAGACATTATCTGCAAGCATGAATAAACTGGGAAATTATCACGTTTTTCTCCCCAACTCCCTCCCCACAGCTCTGAGTAAAATGCTCCAACTTACAATTATTTAACACTCTGGTGAGCATGATAGATTAAGTGTCCTCCTCCGAGAGAGGAGAGGAGAGGAGGGGAGGGGAAGATACGGCAACAGCAAAAAGGTGTGGATGAGACTACTGCATCAAAATCCCATCTCTTCTAGCCCCGGTCTCTGGTCTCTTGGTGCCTTTTTGATTGTCAAGGTTTCTCTCCCTCCTCTGGTTGTGTTGTTTTGGGAGGGAGTAGATCCCACCGCAGCCGCAGTGTGAAGCTCCTATTATAGCAACAATTATAGAGCACCACTCACTATCTGACTGAGCCATATGGAGAGAGTTAACCTGGGAAATAAAACTGCCATGATGTGTAGGTGTACAGTATGGACATAGTATTTCACAGCTCTCTCAAGCTCAATGCTGTGCTTAGTCACAATTAGGGCTGTAGCGGTCATTACATTTTGTCAGCCCGTGATTGTCATGCAAATAACTGCCGGTCTCACGGTAATTGACTGTTAATTAACATAAACACGTTTAGCATCTCCGGCTTCCATGCATAGCCTACAAGCCACTGATGTGGACCTTTGGAACATCAACATTTTAAGAAGTCTAATAAATCAATTTAATATAGCCTACACCATCACAATAAATACATTTATTTTAGGTAGGTCTAAAGAAACATGATATGAAGAAAATGTTGCCTATTTCAGAAGAACAGAATAGCATATTCTGAGTCGTCCTTATGTTAGGCACTGATCTGGCTATGCCATATGGCTGTGGGCTACACTAGTTAATTTAGCAGACAAGATTTGCTTATAATTCCCGTGACATTATTTTATATTATTTTATAGCATGAAGGATACCATTGAACATAGCTGAATAAAATAGAAAGGATATTTGTGCGCAAATGCGGCTATTCTGTGTTGAGTGGTTAACAAATTAAGGTCCTCCTATATGCTTAATTTAGAGTTATTTATACAACTTTAGTTGTGATACAAACATGAGGTTATATGTTTTGATTTCTAATATATTCTAAGGTTGTATGATGCGACTCTAATGAGGATTTTTAAGTCACATGAAAGGCATGCGTTCTGCTCTGTTTCTTGTTCTTGCGCAGGCTTCACACACTTCATCATTCTCTCATTCACAATTTGACAAGCACTTGATAATATTCTCACCCATCTGACTATTCTGGTCTTTACATATAGCCTACTAATATATGGGCTTCCGAGGGGTGCATCGGTCTAAGGCACTGAATCTCAGTGCAAGAGGCGTCACAACAGTCCCTGGTTTGAATCCAGGCTGTATCACATCCGGACGTGATTGCGAGTCCCATAGGGCGGCGCACAATTGGCCCAGCGTCGTCCAGGTTTGGCCAGGGTAAATAAGAATTTGTTCTTAACTGACTTATCTAGTAAAATAAAAAAATAGGTGTGTAATAATTTTTTATTTAGAATGGCCCACAAACATGTCATCCGTAGCCTGTGCTCTAATAGCAAATGGTGGTTACGTTTTTAATATGCCAGGTAGGCTACACCGGTTGTAAAGCAGATTAATATGCTTAATTTTAGAATTGAGAAATAAATATAGCAGCACGAGAAAGCTGGGAGCCTCTTTTAAATAGTGGCCAGTGAAAACTCGATTGGCTTATTGTTTGCGTAATGTCTTATAATAACACGTTTCACGGCTCTGTACGCTATGGACTATCCAACCCTGTTCCAAGGGTCCTAGGCTTATAGGCTATGTTTTGAGTTATTTGACCCCTTTAGTTGTAATACAAACCAAAACATATACTGTAGGCCTATGGACTAGGTTACATGATGCATGTGACTATGATTTGGAAAAGTAAACAAAAATGCATGCGCTGTTTCTTGCCTTAGACTGCACACGCTGGGCATCATTCACAAGTGATAATATTCTCACCAATCAGACCATTCTCAACTTAATGTTGTCTTTACATATACTAAATAATACATGTGTGAAATTAGTTTGGATGTAGAATGGGCCATTATCATGCACCTGTCGAAACAGGGGCAGGGCAACAACAACAAAAACCATCATCTGTATGCACTGGAATAGCGAATAGTGTCAGGCTCTGATCTGTTTCAGCTGTCCTTGTGCTTGTCTCCACCCCCCTCCAGGTGTTGCCCATCTTCCCCACTTATCCCCTGGGTATTTATACCTGTGTTTTCTGTCTGTCTGGGCGAGTTCGTCTTGTTTGTTCAAGTCAACCAGTGTTTTGTCTCAGCTCCAGCTTTTCCCAGTCTCTCTTTTTCTCGTCCTCCTAGTTTTGACCAATGCCTGACCTGACCCTGGGCCTGCCTGCCGCGCTGTACCATGGCCCCACTACTCTGTATTATCGACCCCGTGACTCAACGGTCACAGGGAATTTGGCTGCTGTCAATGACTCGTGACCACCAGCGTGGCGGTAATACGGTCACCGTAACAGCCCTAGTTACAATGCTAATGGTGTTGCACAAAGACCAAAGTCAGATATATCACAAAACACTCATTTGGAGGGACATGTATTGTAGTTATAGGCTGTATAAAACAAAAACAAAGGCAAAACCATTAGATGCAACTACCAACAAATGAATGTAATTAACAGATTTTCTTTTTTACAAATCAAGGCTTTTCCCTGCAGCTGCCATTTGGTGTCTTGATGAGTCAATCCTCTGTCATTGTTTCTAATGGAAATGTGCTTCTTGGAGAATATTATGTGCTTTAAGCATCTGACAGTTCAAATGGTGATCTGCAATTCCATTTATTAGGCTAGATAAGATATGCCTCAAATTTAGTCCAAAGCCCAATAGGCAGGACACCCTTATTTACAGGTTCTGCTCATCATCCAAACTTTTACTACAGTATATATTCAGGGAGAATATACCAGATGGAAATCAATGGGGGAAACAGAAGCATTGCACGCACACACGTGCGCATACACACATGCACGCACATACACACCACACACAGTTGTCCGCTTCTTAGTTCCCAGTGCAGAATAAAAACCAGCGCTGCATTAATGATAGAGAAGGCGAAGTCTCTGACATGGATATGATATGATAGAATGGGACATACAACAAGAGACACATTGGGTTAAGTTGAGCTGAGCAGGCGGAGCAAAACTGCCTGTTCCACGGGGGGAGTGATTAGGACTTCGCGCTGCACCCACAGGAAGGACTGACGGAAGACATCAGCGCTCATTACCCAGCATTCTCCCCCTACGTGGTGGAGACTTGTCGTGGACACTTCCATTCTCCCATGGTGAACAGGGGTGGGCATGGAAGGGCAGGGCCATTAGAACTAGCTGAATCATCATGCTTAGTCATTAGTCATCATGCTTAGTCCTAATAAGATGGTCCCTTTGCCCCCTCATGTAGCTCTTTGGGAATAAATATGTCACTCAATAAAGTATGAAAAAGCAGAATGCATTGGCTTATAGGCCAAATTCATCTCATATTTGTATTTCAAGGATCTGTCTACCTTTGGTTACACAGTCAGTAGCCAGAGGTCTTCCATTATTAACATTAAGTCCCTTTAACTGTTCCAGGACTCAGTTCCTTGATTTGTGGTAAAAGGTAGGTCCAGGTTAGAGGCAGCTGATCCTGAGTCAGTCTTTAATGACATGCTATATGGTATAACAAGTGTATAAGGCCCCATACTATGTAAAAGCAGCCAGACTAATGGCAGTTTTTCCTGAAGACCTGCTTTCTACTGACCTGGGTGATGATATAGATTGCGTAGTCGATCTTCTGCCGTCGTAGGATGGGGTGCAGGTAGTGCAACCAGTACTTGAGGTGGTTGTCTCTGTGTCTGAATGGGATAATAATAGCCACCTTCTGTTTGGCACGGCAGTCCGGCGGGGTGTACTTGCCCCCCTCCGTCACGTTTGGGTTCTCTTTCTGCACCCGTTCCATTGTCATCTGGGAGGCAAACTCGATGAGGAGGCGGCCCACTGCAGAGAGAAGGGGGGAATACATGGTCAACATCAAAGCAGCCAAACAGCCAACCAATCAGCATGTTACTGGTGCTTAGCAAACTTTTAGAAGAAATTGTGTTCAACCAAATACAATGTTATTTTACAGAAAACAAATGAACAACAAACTTTCAGCATGCTTATAGGGAAGGGCACTCAACATGCTGACACAAATGACTGATGATTGTGGAAGCTGTTTTGTTAGACTTTAGAGTGGCATTTGATATCTATGATTATAACATATTGCTGAAAACTCATATGTGTTATGGATTTACATCCTCTGCCTTATCATAGATTGAGAGTTACCTATCTAATAGAACACAGAGGGTTATCTTTAATGGAAGTCTCTCTAATGCAAATTCGGTTGAGTGTGGTATACCACAGGGCAGCCGGCTTGGGCCATTATTGTTTGCTGTTTTTATTAATGACCTTCCACTGACCTTTAATAAAGCCTGTGTGTCTATGTACGCTGACAACTCAACTGTATACACGTTGACAGTAAAATAAATAACTAACACTCTTAATATAGAGCTCCAGTCAGTTTTAGAATGGGTAACTAGCAATAGGCTGATGCTAAATACACTACATGGCCAAAAGTATGGGGACACCTGCTTGTTGAACATCTCATTCCAAAATCATGGACATCAATATGGAGTTGGTCCCCCCCTTTGCTGCTATAACAGCCTCCAGTTTTCTTGGAATGCTTTTCACTGGATGTTGGAACATTGCTGTGGGGACTTGATTCCATTCAGCCACAAGAGCATTAGTGAGGTCGGGCACTGATATTGGGCGATTAGGCCTGGCTCGCAGTCGGTGTTCCAATTCATCCCAAAGGTGTTCGATGGGGTTGAGGTCAGGGCTCTGTGCAGGCCAGTCAAGTTTTTCCACACCGATCTCGACAAACCATTTCTGTATAGACCTCGCTTTGTGCATGGGGGCATTGTCATGCTGAAACAGGAAAGGGCCATCCCTGTTGCCACAAAGTTGGAAGCACAGAATCATCTACAATGTCATTATATGCTGTTGCGTTAAGATTTCCCTTCACTGGAACTAAGGGGCCTAGCCGGTAGCGTTCTCCCTGGCAAACCCAAATTCGTCCGTCGGACTGCCAGATGGTGAAGCGTGATTCACCACTCCAGAGAAAGCGGTTCCACTGCTCTAGAGTCCAATGGTGGCGAGCTTCACACCACTCCAGCCGACATTTGGCATTGTGCATGGTGATCGGCTATTCGGCCACAGAAACACTTTTCATGAAGCTCCCGATGACCAGTTCTTGTACTGATGTTGCTTACAGAGGCAGTTTGGAACTCGGTAGTGAGTGTTGCAACTGAGGACAGACAATTTTTATGCGCTACGTGCGTCAGCCCTCGGCGGTCCCATTCTGTGAGCTTTTATGGCCTACCACTTCGCGGCTGAGCCGTTGTTGCTCCTAGACGTTTCCACTTCAGCACTTAGTTGACCGGTGCATCTCTAGCAGGGCAGAATTTTGACGAACTGACTTGTCCACTCATTTGAAGGGATGTCCACCTACTTTTGGCCATGTAGTGTATCTGAAAGAAATTGGGGGACAAATCACTTAATCAATCCGAAACCTCATAAGGATGTATTATTAAATATTGTGGCAATTGAGCAAGTTGAGTAGACTAAACTGCTGGGTGTAACCCTAGATAGCAAGCTGTCATGATCAAAACATAAAGACTAAATGGTTGCTAAAATGGGAAGAGTTCTGTCGATGATAAGGCATTTCTCTGCTTTCTTGCCATCTCAGTCAACCAGACAGGTCCTCCAGTTCCTTGTTTGGTCATACCTGGATTACTGCCCAGTTGTGTGGTCAGGTGCGGAAAATAAGGACATAGTCAAATTGCAGTTGGTCCAGAACAGAGCAGCATCTATTGCACTTAGATGTTCACTGAGGGCTAATGTCAATAACATGCATGTCAAACTCTCCTGGCTCAAAGTTGAGGAGAGATGGACCGCATCGCTATTGGTCTTTGTGCAAAGTGTTGATGTGTTGAAGGTACCAAACTGTTGGTTCAAACAGTTGGCACACAGTTCAGACACTCATCGGTATGACACAAGACATCAAATCAAATGTTATTTGTCACATGCTTCGTAAACAACAGGTGTAGATTAACAGTGAAATGCTTACTTACGGGTCCTTTTCCAACAATGCAGAGAGAAAAATATAGAAAATATTAACACATGGAATAAATACACAAAGAGTAACGATAACTTGGCTATATGCACAGAGTATCCGTACCAAGTCGATGTGCAGGGGTACGAGATAATTGACGTAAATATGTACATATTATAGGTAGGGGTAAAGTGACTTGGAAACACGATAGACAACAGTAGCAGCAGCATATGTGATGAGTTAAAAGAGTTAATGCAAAGAGAGTCAATGCAGACAGTCCAGGGAGCTATTTGGTTAATTATTTAGTAGTCTTATGGCTTGGGGGTAGAAACTGTTCAGGGACCTGTTGGTTCCAGACATGATGCATCGGTACCGCTTGCCGTAGGGTAGCAGAGAGAACAGTCTATGGCTCGAGTTGTCTTTGACAAAAGGCCTTCCTCTAACACCGCCTGGTATAGAGGTCCTGGATGCCAGGGAGCTCGGTTCCAGTGATGTAATGGGCCGTATGCACTACCCTCTGAAGTGCCTTGCGAGTCTTTGTTGTGTTTTGATTCCTGTTTGGAGCCCAGGAAGAGTAGCCGCTGCCTCGGGGGCAGCTAATTGGGGATCCTAATAATGACTAAATACTAAAAGCAAACTGCTTGGTATGCCAAGCAGTGGCCATACCAAGCAATGATGCAGACAGTCAAGATGCTCTCAATGGTGCAACTGTAGAACCTTTTGAGGATCTGAGGGCCCATGCCAAATCTTTTCAGCCTCCTGAGGGGAAAGCATGCAACCAGAGGTCTCTTCACAGTCCCCAGGTCCAGAACGGAGGCTGGGAAACGCACAGTATTGACTACAAGGAACTCTCTGCTATCCCAGGTAACTCAAGCTGGAAATAAAACGAGATTCAAGAAACAGATAAAAGAACACCTTACAGAGGCCTCCCGAGTGGCGCAGCGGTCTAAGGCACCTGCATGTCTCCCGAGTGGCACAGCGGTCTAAGGCACTGCATGGCTCCCGAGTGGTGCAGCGGTCTAAGGCACTGCATATCAGTGCTAGACGCGTCATTACAGACCCTGGTTCGACTCCAGGCTGTATCACAACCGGCCGTGACTCCGGTCGTCAGTTGGACGGTGTTTCCTCCGACACATTGTTGCGGCTGGCTTCCAGATTAAGCGGGCAGGTGTTAAGAAGCGCGGTTTGGCGGGTCATGTTTCGCATGACATGACCTGAGCCTGTTGGGGAGTTGCAGGATTGAGACAAGATCATAATTGGATATCATGAAAAGGGGGGAAAAATACAAAAAAATTATAATTTAATAACTTGCGGCTTGACGGGGACTGTGAAGAGACACAGGTATTTTGCATTGTATTATGTAGGGATATGTGATACGTGATTTTATTTGCTGTGTTTTGATTCCTGTTTGGAGCCCAGGAAGAGTTGCCGCTGCCTCGGCAGCAGCTAATTGGGGATCCTAATAATTACTAAATACTAAAAGCAAACTGCTTGGTATGTATAAATAAACATTTGCAGCAAGGTGAAGCATGATGTTGCCTCTGACAAACAGTATCCACAGCTTTGAAATGATAACACCTAAGACACTAAAAACAAAAAAACACTGCTTCCCAAATGGCACCCAATTTATATTTTTCTTCTCCCATCCCAAATGGCACTCCCTATGGGCCCTGGTCAAAAGTAGTGCACTATATAGGGAATACCATTTGGGATACAGCCATGAAAAGCAATTATGAACCTGCAATGCCCATCTAGAGCCACAACAACAACGACAACAATACAGTTGGAGGGGTATAATGTAAAGCAGGATCAATGAGTTAGTCAGCTAACTTGCCTAAATATTTTGAAATAACTTGACATGGGCATCGTCTAATTGATTCAACAAACAAAAACTCATATCTATGTTTAGCTTTCTTAATGAACCAAAAAATCTGTAGTTATTTTTGGTTGTTTATCATAGTTAGCTGGCTAACTCATTGATCCTGCTTTGTAGTATACCTCTCGGGTCTTATTATTCTAATGATCTGTCTGCAACAACAAACCATTCCTTTGTCTTCTCTGGCCCCCAGAGTGAACGCTACCACAACTCTCTCATGAGGTAATCCATTCAGAATTAATGTATGTACTATGTGCTGAAAAGACCAATCAATGATGCATTAGAAAAGAGTGTGATTGAAACTAACTGAATGATGTGTCTCATATAGACAGACACTCCACATGACCTCTGAGTCATCGACAAGGCAAGGTGAGTTAGATACCAATCTGTATCATTCTAGCATGTAACCTATTAAGCCTGAATCCACTGACTAACATACAGGCTGTGTCTCCAATGGCACCCTATTTCCTTATATAGTTCACTACTCCATAGGGATCTGGTAAAACAAATAGTGCACTACATAGAGACTAAGGTGCCATTTGGGATACAGGAAGACCTCATCCCAGGTATGCTCCCCTCCCTCCTCATATTTCTCACTTCGTGCCCTCCAATAATCCACTCGTTAGTGTTAGAGAATGACTCATTAATATGTGTAAAGTGGACATAGTAGGAGTGGTTCTAAACTCCACTAATGGGATGATAATTGGAACACGCTGCACACACAGTCAGTGCTCTGCACACACACACACTTCGCTCTGCACACACACGGTCACACACACAGTCACACACACATACACTTCGAGCAATGTGGCTGTTTTTGTTGGTGGTGTTGAGTTGTTATTGATGATGATGATGATATGCCCCTGTTATTCTATGAGGACATTGTTTTCCTCAACAGCACCATTACTGCTGTAACATAACCAGTATCTTAAGAAATGCTTGGTTAGATACTATTGAGAAAATATGGAGATTGGATTTCACGAATAAGCATACATAAACAGCATGCACCCTCAAAAAAGGGGTATGGTCAAGGTACATTAAGATTTGAGCATGTCCACTGCCAGTTTAGAAGTTTTTATGAAGGTTACATAAGAGAATGTGACAATAAAAAGTTATTGTAGCAACCTTAACACTAAATCTAGCGAATTTGTCAGGAGGTTTGGACCTGTTGGTGTAGCAGTTAAGGTGTTGGCTTGAGAGTCCCTGGACTTGGGTTCGAGTCCCGGTCGGGGCTACCCCTGAATTAGCTACATTTATGTTAGAAGTGGGATTGAGACTGTGAGGCCATCAAAGAGGCGTGTACACGTGAGTAGGGTTGCAAAGTTACCAGTAATTTACCAAAGTTACTGGAATCTTCAGTCATTTTGGTAATTAACAGAAGATCTATGGCAATCTATCGTAACTTTGGTCATTTATACTTGAAAAACTTTTTGTTTAAGTATCATATAGTATTAATTTATTATATCTGTGTCCATATTGTCCATGAGTTTCTAGTAGATAGACCATATGGTCTAAGAGAAAATTGCCTAATTAATGAAAAAGAATCTAATCAACAATGGCATTACTTTAAATTGACTCAGCAACTCTTCCAAACTATTAACTGTGTCCACAACTGTCACCAGTTTGACGCCAAAACATCGACAAAAAATGGGGCGGCAGGTAGCCTAGTGGTTAGAGCGTTGGACTAGTAACCGAAAGATTGCAAGATCAAATCCTCGAGCTGACAAGGTAAAAATCTGTCGTTCTGCCCCTGAACAAGGCAGTTAACCCGCTGTTCCTAGGCCGTCATTGAAAATAAGAATTTGTTCTTAACTGACTTGCCTAGTAAAATAAATACATAGTAAAAAGGATATTTGATGCCCGAAACCCTCATATTAAACACCAATGTATTCACTGGATGGATGTTTTATAATTAACATATGTTTTACAGCTTTGTCATTCAATTTTTTTATCGTATTATTTATACTGAACAAAAATATGAACGCAACATGCAACAATTTCAACAATTTTACTGAGTTACAGTTCATATAAGGAAATTACTCAATTTGAAATACATTCATTAGGCCCTAATTTATGAATGTCACATGACTGGGCAGGGATGCAGCCATGGGTGGGCCTGGGAGGGCATAGGCCCACCCACATAGCAGCCAGTCCCACCCACTGGGACTGGCTGCTTTTTTACACTTAAAACATGACTCAGCCGTTGTACTGTAGAATTTGTGAATTTTGTCCCATGTATAATAAATTCAAAAAACGGAGTGTACAAAACATTAAGAACACCTTTCTAATATTGAGTTCCACAGGGATGCTGGCCCATGTTGTCTCTAATGCTTCCCACAGTTGTGTCAAGTTGGCTGGATGTCCTTTGGGTGGTGGACCATTCTTGATACACACGGGAAACTGTTGAGCGTGAAAAACCCAGCAGCATTACAGTTCTTGATTCAAACTGGTGTGCCTGGAACCTACTTTTTCACTTCCATTTTTTGTCTTACCCACTAACCCTGGCACATATACCCATGTCTCAATTGTCTCAAGTTTTAAAAATAATTATTTCACCTGTCTCATCCCCTTCATCTACACTGATTGAAGTGGATTTAACAAGTGACATCATTAAGGGATCATAGCTTTCACCTGGATTCACCTGGTCAGTCTATGTCATGGAAAGGGTGTTTTGTAGACTCAGTGTACATTAGTTTATACTGGATTAACTACTTAGGGAGCAGTGGGGCGCTACAAATCAAACATAATTCTTAATGTATCCTTAGGTATCCTTTTGTGTATATTTGCTGTAATATTTCAACCGGACGATAACGTGAACGATAGGAAAGAAAAATAAAGTGGTGCGCGTTCACAATCTCGCTCGCGTCAAACCTTGTTTACAAAAGTGGTCCCCTGACAACTTCTTCCTATCTGTTTTGTTTACTCCTAGAATTCCCAGTCTTTGTATAGAGACTGTTGACATCTAGTGGAAGCCATAGGTACTGCAGTCTCAGTCCTGGTTAAAATAAATCCAGATGGATTTTCCTCGGGTTTTCGCCTGCTATATCAGTTCTGTTATACTCACATACATTATTTTAACACTCTTAGAAACTTCAGAGTGTTTCCTATCCAATAGTACTAATTATGTGCATATCCTATTCTCTGGGCCTGAGTGGCAGGCATTTTACTTTGGGCACGCCAGAATCTCCAAAACCGTCACCTATGCAGCCGCTCCCTAATAAGTTAAGGGTATATTTTCATGAACTGTAATTTAGACAATCTATCTGTGAATTCTGAAAGCTATCCAAGGATTGTTCCATAGGGTTGTGTTTTTAAGGAGTGATATTGGTTCTTGTAGAATCCGGTTCATTTTCTTCCATAATGTTATAGTGTTCTTAACTATGAAGTTGTTCATGTTCTTAGCTCCATCCTTTGAAAACAAACACGTGAAAATATTCTGGGGATGAGCATGTGTGAGGGATAGTTGATTGGTTAAGATCATTGTCTATTCGCTAACCCAGTCAATCAGTAAACAGAACCAAGACATTCTAAGGAAGGTCAAATAAACCTCCTTATTATTGAGAAGAGGCGGAACTAACAATCACGTTCTGCGTGATACGGGGGAGATGTAAAGAAATGCTGAATAGAGTGCCTGAATAAAAAGCCTACAGAACAAAGACAACAAAAATACCTTCTCAGAACAGTTAGAAATAATGTGACTTACCTGAAATTAGTGGAGTCTACTGGAGAATGGAAGAGAGACTTTACGTGTAATACTATTCTCATTCTTTGGTGCTACAAGTGGAGCGAGAGACCACCAACGTTTTACTGGGGCACAGAAGATTGGCTAGCTTGCTAATGGCAAGAGTCTTCAGCTACGGAGAGCTGACTAAGCAGCAGCAGGGGATCGGGACCAGCAAAGTCGAGGATCGGGACACTGAATAGTGCGGGAAATTGTAGCTCGAGGAAAGCAGACATTAAACTACAGCAAAGGGAAGTAAAAACTGTCACTATTGGATTTAGACTTAACGTCATTCATAGAACGAGATAGTAGCAGTGTGAACGGACAGTGACGGTGTGAGTTGGCAAGAGTAATAATTAGCCACAGTAGCAGACCGTGCAGTTAATGCAAATACAGCAATTCTGGAACCTCATGAGTAGGAGCATATCGCAAGCTCTGACTATAGAAGTAGATTACTAACTAATTCTAGCTGAAGATCATTCGTTTGGTAACTGATGAGAGAAGCAGACTTGTGATTTCACAGTGACTGTAAGAGAAAGAACATTATTCTGTCATGGGAGAAAAGAGTTCCATGAAGGGAGCTGAAAGGGCATTGTCATTGAAGACAGTTTAGCTGAGTCGCTGAGTTGAAACAAAACCAACTTTATTATTTTATTTTATTGACAATTTTAATTGTGACTTACTTTCAGGTTATCTAATAATTAATGGTTGATTATCTACAAGGTAATGGGTTGGATGACTGTTTGAATATTTCCCCAACCAGTGTCAAACTATTTCGGTACTGGTTATTGAGGGTCACTGAGTGTAAGAAATATATTTTTATGCCTTGTTGAATACTGTATGTGGTTGTGAAACTACTGTTTCTTTTTGAGTATTTAATGCTGATGGTAGGAGAAATCAGTCCACTGCTCTTTATTATTTTGATTGAGTGTTATCAGTCTGAAGCTATATCACTGTTTGGAGTGTTGATTATCAAGACTCTGGACTCTATACCACTACTCCTAGTGGATGAACATTGTTTATGTGAAATATTCTATAATTCTAATGGAAGAATAGAAGAGACTGATGGGTGGAATTAAACCAAATAACTCTAAACGTTTATCTGGACTCACCACATGGATTTATTAATAGAGACCCTACTATTGCACTCTTACACATGTGAATCATACATATGTACCCATTGTTCACCCGTAGTGAATTTAACAATATGTTGCAAGTAAAAGCCTTGGGTGGCGAGTTGATGAGTTGAATTCCAAATCTGGAATGTTAAAACCACCCTCAGATTTAGGGACATGTAAAACTTTCCTATTTATTCCATGAGTTTTATTTGCCCATATGAAGTCTGTTATGGCAGAGTATACTTTTTTAAAGAATGTCTTCGGTGGGGTAATTGGTATTACCAAAAATGTATATAAAAACTTTGGAAGCAATGCCATTCTGAGGAGTTTTATTCTACCCGACAAATTTATGGGGAGATGATCAATTTAATTAGATCTGCTTTTTTTGTTGTCACTTATTAAGCATCCTATTATTTAATATTTTTTGTGGTCCACTTAAAAGTATTTCTGTAGATCATGAGTTATTATTTTTATTTTTCCTATTGTCATTATTTCAGTTTTTTCCATGTTCATTTTAGAGTATTGCAAAAATGTTTTAAACAAGGGGGGCATTGAGTTTTCAATATTTGTCAAGTACATCAGAAGATCGTCGGGAAATAAGTTTAGTTTATATTCATGTTTATCAATATTGATACTTGTTACGTTTGGGTCCAGTCTAATTCTTTCTGCAAGCTTTCAATTGCCAGGGAAAACAGGAGGGTGGGGAGAATACATCCCTGTCTCGTACCCCTTTCTAAGGCAATTTAATCAGATAATGTATTATTTGTGTATATTTTTGCTTTAGGATATTTCTATAATATTTTTAGGAAATGTATTATTTCAGCAGCAAAGCTGAGTGCCTCAAGTTTTGAATAGAAAAGACCATTCAAGCCTTTTCGGCATCAACAGCCATTATTCAGTCCCTCCAGGATTCTGTGATTGCAAAATTTAATGCAAAATCAACCAATCAGCGGATATTATGTGAGAGCTCGCAATTTTGACCAATCCCTGCACATTTAGTGCATTAAAGGGTCCAATCAAAAGCGGTTTGTAATTTTGACCAGTTATTGCACTGTTACTGTGGAAAATGGCCCAATCCAACCACACATCAACAACGTTTTTTCCCCCTGGCTGTCAGCATATTCATGTGCAAAGATGATGAGTGATTGTTGATGGCTGATAAATCAAAACAAACTTTATTTGTCACATGCGACGAATACAACAAGTGTAGACTTTACCATGAAATGCTTACTTACAAGCCCTTAACCAACAATGCAGTTCAAGAAGAGTTAAGAAAATATTTACCAAGTAGATAAAAATAAAAAGTAACACAATAAGAATAATGAGGCTATATTAGTTAGGGTAATTTGTACATGTAGGTGGGGGTGAAGTGACTATGCATAGATAATGAACAACGAGTAGCAGCAGTGTACAAAGGTCAGGGGGGTGGGGGGGTCAATGTAAGTTGTCCGTGGCAATTTTATTAATTATTCAGCAGTCTTATGGGTTGGGGGTAGAAGCTGTTGAGGAGCCTTTTGGTCCTAGTCTTGGCGCTCCAGTACTGCTTGTCGTGCGGTAGCAGAGAACAGACTATAACTTGGGTAACTGGAGTCTCTGACAATTTTATGGGCTTTCCTCTGACACCGCCTATTGTATAGTTCCTGGATGACAGGAAGCTTGGCCCCAGTGATGTACTGGGCCGTTCGCACTACCCTCTGTAGCACCTTACGGTCAGATGCAGAGCAGTTGCCATACCAGGCGGTGATGCAACCGGTCAGGATGTTCTCGATGGTGAAGCTGTAGAACCTTTTGAGGATCTGGGCAGGTCGAGGCTGGGTTTCCCTTTGTAGTCATGGGGACCCATGGCAAATCTTTTCAGTCTCCTGAGGGGGAAAAGGTTATGACGTGCCCTCTTTACAACTGTCTTTCTATGTTTGGACCATGATAGTTCATTGGTGATGTGGACGGACACCAAGGAACTTGAAACTCTCAACCCGCTCCACTACAGCCCGTCGATGTTAATGGGGGCCTGTTTGGCCCTCCTTTTCCTGTAGTCCACGATCAGCTCCTTTGTCTTGCTCACATTGAGGGAGAGGTTGTTGTCCTGGCACCATAATGAACGGCAGTACAATGAACGGAAATCATTTGCCCAAAAAATAACAACTAATGTTTTTGGAAACAAAAAGTCGACAATAAACAGTCACTTCGAATCAGCAAAGCATATGAGAATGTCAGAACAGTTCCAGCGGCAGATCATCATGACTGAAGTGGTAGCAGGGAAGACTGTGGCAAGCGCTGAAAGAATCAAGGTGAGTGGCGTTTTTCTCAAACTTTTACTCCGCTAACCTTGGCTTTAGTAGGGTGGTCGGCACTCTGCTCTGTGGAGAGCGCTGCTTGTCAGCTTTGCCGTTTGAGCACACATTACTTTTTATTGCATTATATTAAATGAACATGAAAAAAAACATAGCAGAATGTCAGAAATGCTGCCGCAATATCAAGCATTTTTGACCGCAGAAATCTTTTTTTTTTTTTGAGAAATCCTGGAGGGACTGATTATTGATAAATCTACATCTTGTTTTTTTGCGTATTGTATTATACTAAAACATGTTATTGTATTTGTTTTTAAGTCTCTATTTTTAATTAATTAATTAATAATTAATTAATAAATATTTATAAAGTGTGGTAATACTTTTTCCATTCTGTTGCTTATGAGTTTTGTTATTATTTTATTATCACAATTGAATTAACTTATGGGTCTGTAATCGGCAAGGGACTCTCCAGATTTTCCTGGTTTAAAATAACTGAAATAACTGTTTGATACATGGAACTCGGAGGCACTGAATTGAGTGACGTGTGTTGTCATTTGAGTAAATAGGGTTACTACTTTGTCCCAAAATATCAAATCAAATTATATGGGAAAGCCATCCATCTCTGCTGGTGCTTTTTTTTAATCTGCTGATAGTTGCTTCCGGGTTATTGAAGTATAGTGGCTGGTGGGGCTCTAAGAGTCCGAAGGGAGATGAGTGGAGGCACCACACATACTTCAGGGAAGTGTTTGATGCTCTCCCAGCTCCCCCGTCCCGATCCCTCGGATTGAACCCATCTCCACTCTTGCCAATAACCACCATTGTATCTTAACTATAATGGCAAACAAGGAATAATAATGGCTTGACCTCCTCTCTTAATTTGGCCAGAGCTCTCAATCATTTTACAGCAGGTTTGCAAGTCACAAAAATAAATACAATTACATTGCACTATAGATAAATACTTCTGTCCCTTTTTCCCAATCCAAGCTTGTCCCTCTCCACCTCCCCCTCCCAGTTTACCACCCCACCCTTGCCCAGCCAAGCTTGTCACAACCTCCCACCCTTGCCTACCCATACCCACCCAAGCCAAGTTTGTCCCAACATCCTGTCTTTTCCCACCCTCCCTTCTTCTCAAACACATTTACACCCATCCGTACATCGAGTTAATCCATTCTCCTTCATTCACATACAACATAGACCCTATGCATCCGCCATTCTCTCCTGCTCTTCTACACATATTCATATTCACCCACCTTCACACTCCCATTCATATGTACAAACACACACCCCCACACAAATCCATAAAATTGTTATTGACATATGCTATATTTCCTCTTTTGTATTGTATTTTCAGTGTGTATTCCTTTGGTTTTTATCTAAGCCTATCCGACATGTCCTGAAATAATCAATAATAACTGAAATAATAACTGGCCGTGAATTATTATTTATATTTTTACCTTTACACCTTTTTTCTCCCCAATCTTGTCCCATCGCTGCAACTCCCCTACAGACTCGGGAGAGGCGAAGATCAGGAGCCATGTGTCCTCTGAAACACAACCCTGCCAAGCTTGAAGATTACTATGCGAGGTAATTTAATGTCCTTTTGTTTCAATTCATCTTCTAAAGTTTACTTTGTTTCCAGAAGGCTAATTTTATGAAGGTACACTTTTGTACCTGTGGGTTTATGTAAGAAAGGTGCTATATTGTCGCTAAGGTACACATATACAGTTGAAGTCGGAAGTTTACATACACCTTAGACAAAAACATTTAAACTCAGTTTTTCACAATTCCTGACATTTAATCCTAGTAAAAATTCCCTGTCTTAGGTTAGTTAGGATCACCACTTTATTTTAAGAACGTGAAATGTCAGAATAACAGTAGAGAGAATAATTTATTTCAGATTTTATTTCTTTCATCACATTCCCAGTGTGTCAGAAGTTTTCATACACTCAATTAGTATTTGGTAGCATTGCCTTTAAATTGTTTAACTTGGGACAAACGTTTCGAGTAGCCTTCCACAAGCTTCCCACAATAAGTTGGGTGAATTTTGGCCCATTCCTCCTGACAGAGCTGGTGTAACTGAGTCAGGTTTGTAGGCCTCCTTGCTCGTACACGCTTTTTCAGTTCTGCCCACACATTTTCTATAGGATTGAGGTCAGGGCCTTGTGATGGCCACACCAATACCTTGGACTTTGTTGTCCTTAAGCCATTTTTCAACAACTTTGGAAGTATGCTTGGGGTCAATGTCCATTTGGAAGACCCATTTGCGACCAAGCTTTAACTTCCTGACTGATGTCTTGAGATATTGCTTCAATTTATCCACATCATTTTCCTCCCTCAGGATGCCATCCATTTTGTGAAGTGCACCAGTCCCTCCTGCAGCAAAGAACCCCCACAACATGATGCTGCCACCCCTGTGCTTCACGGTTGGGATGGTGTTCTTCGGCTTGCAAGCCTCCCCCTTTTCCCTCCAAACATAACGATGGTCATTATGGCCAAATAGTTCAATTTATCAGACCAGAGGACTTCTCCAAAAAGTACGATCTTTTTCCCCATGTGCAGTTGCAAAACGTCGTCTGGCTTTTTTATGGCGGTTTTGTAGCAGTGGCTTCTTCCTTGCTGAGCGGCCTTTCAGGTTATGTCGATTTAGGACTCGTTTTACTGTGGATATAGATCGTTTTATACCTGTTTCCTCCAGCATCTTCACAAGGTCCTTTGCTATTGATTTGCACTTTTCGCACCAAAGTACGTTCATTTCTAGGAGACAGAACGCGTCTCCTTCCTGAGTGGTATGACGGCTGCGTGGTCCCATGGTGTTTATACATGCTTACTATTGTTTGTACAGATGAACGTGGTACCTTCAGGAGTTTGGAAATTGCTCCCAAGGATGAACCCGACTTGTGGAGGTATACAATTATTTTCGGAGGTCTTGGCTGATTTATTTTGATTTTCCCATGATGTCAAGCAAAGAGGCACTGAGTTTGAAGGTAGGCCTTGAAATACATCCACAGGTACACCTCCAATTGACTCAAATTATGTCAATTAGCCTATCAGAAGCTTCTAAAGCCATGACATCCTTTTCTGGAATGTTCCAATATGTTTAAATGCACAGTCAACTTAGTGTATGTAAACTTCTGACCCACTGGAATTGTGATACAGTGAATTATAAGTGAAATAATCTGTCTGTAAACAATTGTTGGAAAAATTACTTGTGTCATGCACAAAGTAGATGTCCTAACAGACTTGCCAAAAGTATAGTTTGTTAACAAGAAATTTGTGGAGTGGTTGAAAAATGAGTTTTAATGACTCCAACCTAAGTGTATGTAAACTTCCGACTTCAAGTGTAGCTCTGTTAAGGTACGAACTGCAAGGGTACAATTAGATACCTATAACTAATGATACAATGGATGTGTCTTACAGGGTACCACTACAGTGACAAGCGTTTGTACTCCTTTAAGTACAATTCTGTACTTCTTTTTCTGAGAGTGTGCAGTATAAACCAACAAAATACTTATCAAAAATAGACCTACATTACACCACAGTACTGCACATTCCATAAGATCGAGCACAAGGAACAGGTCAAATGAATAATACAGTACAAACATAAAGAGATCTCAACATCTTCAGTGAATGGGAGGACTTAATTGGGATCTGCACTGATACTGGCTAATTATGTGATTAAAAAAGCCTGCTATAAATTATAATCACATTACATTATTACGCTATCTGGGACGTGGTCTGTACTTTGGGAGATCTCCTGATCTCAGAATAATAATGTGGAAGTAGTAAAGACAAACTTAACTTGCAGTTTACCACAACACACTATACAGAAGGCTATATAGCCACACTTGAGGCACTATTCTAGGATGCAAGGTGTGCAAAAATTGTTCTTTGTAATTGGAAAGAAATGTGGGCAAGATTGCTTACAGGAGTTGAATGTGTGGCATCTATTTGCAGCAGCAGTCCTTTGCTGCTTTTCCTCGGATACAGGCCTGTGATATTGAAATAACAAAATCTGCAGCTCCTGGGTCACTTGTGGGAAGCATATTTTGGCTATAATTTAGTTTTAATATCTGAGGAGGAGGCCTCATTTTCTCTGGCCATGCTTGTTTCTCTACCTCCCTCATAGTCCTGTAGTCTCCATGACAATATACACGTTCAGATGTTTGAATCTTAGGACTTCTCTTTCCTTCTCCTCAATGATCCCACTAACAGTGCCCCCTCAGAGCGCTTCCGTACACACCATCCTGTAATTGCCCATTCTTCAGACAGAGAGCAGAGCAGCAGCAGAGATTGAAAAGGGCACTTTTTATGAGATGCAGAGGTCAGCCACCTAATTAGCAACCCTCTCGGCCTTTCCATAAATTCACCATACCGCCGCTGTTCTCTGTTGCTGTCGCCACCGTGTTCCTATTCATTCTTTATCTCTCCAACCGATGGCCCCTTTGAAGAGATCCCACTACAAAGGAAGATTGGATCCAGCGACTTTTAATTAGCTGCTTTTTGTGAGAAAAGGCATGTAGTCAAGAAATCTGTCGAGTTACGGGAGCAATTAGGGTGAAGTGCCTTGCTCAAGGGCACATCGACATATCTTTTTTCACCTAGTCGACTCGGGATTTGAACCAGCTACCTTTCGGTTACTGGCCCAAGGCTCTTAACTGCTAGGCTACCTGCTGCCACACAGAGTGGAAGATACAGTATAAACACTGCTATAACCTGGCAGATCCCAATTAAACACACACAGCCTTGAAAAGGTAATCACAAGCTGAGAAATAGGAGGCAGGAGCACACTGGTTCAACACATACAACAACACAGAGTTACACATGGAATAAACAAACATACAGTCAATAATACAGTATAAAAAGTCTATATACAGTGTATGCAAATGAGGTAAGATAAGGGAGGTAAGGCAATAAATAGGCCATAGTGGCGAGGTAATTACGATATAGCAATTAAACACTGGAGTGATAGATGTGCAGAAGATGAATGTGCAAGTAGAGATACTGGGGTGCAAAGCAGCAAAATAAATAAATAAATACAGTATGGGAATGAGGTAGTTGTATGGGCTATATACAGATGGGCTATGTACAGATGCAATGATCTGTGAGCTGCTCTGACAGCTGGTGCTTGAAGTTAGTGAGGGAGATATGAGTCTCCAGCTTCAGTGATTTTTGCAGTTCGTTCCAGTCATTGGCAGCAGAGAACTGGAAGGAAAGGCGGCCAAAGGAGAAATTGGCTTTGGGGGTGACCAGTGAAATATACCTGCTGGAGCGCGTGCTGCGGGTGGGTGCTGCTATGGTGACCAGTGAGCTGAGATAAGGCGGGGCTTTACCTAGCAAAGACTTGTAGTGCCCCAGAAGATTTTTGAGTTTGTGCTACGGGATGCAAATTTCTGTTTGAAAAAGCTAGCCTTAGCTTTCCTAACTGCCTGTGTATATTGGTTCCTAACTTCCCCGAAAAGTTGCATATCATTGGGGCTATTCGATGCTAATGCAGTACGCCACAGGATGTTTTTGTGCTTGTCAAGGGCAGTCAGGTCTGGAGTAAACCAAGGGCTATATATGTTCCTGGTAAAAAGAAATTGAATAGGGCATGCTTATTTAAGATGGTGAGGAAGGCACTTTTAAAGAATAACCAGGCATCCTCTACTGACGGAATGAGGTCAATATCCTTCCAGGATACCCGGGCCAGGTCAATTAGAAAGGCCTGCTCGCTGAAGTGTTTTAGGGAGCGTTTGACAGTGATGAGGGGTGGACCCATTATGGATGCAGGCAATGAGGCAGTAATTGCTGTGATCTTGGTTGAAGACAGCAGAGGTGTATTTGGAGGGCAAGTTGGTTAGGATGATATCTATGAGGGTGCCCGTGTTTACGGATTTGGGGTTGTACCTGGTAGGTTCATTGATAATTTGTGTGAGATTGAGGGACTCAAGCTTAGATTGTAGGATGGCCGGGGTGTTAAGCATGTCCCAGTTTAGGTCACCTAGCAGCACGAGCTCTGAAGATAGATGGGGGGCAATCAATTCACATATGGTGTCCAGGGCACAGCTGGGGGCAGAGGGTGGTCTATAGCAAGCGGCAACGGTAAGAGACTTGTTTCTGGAAAGGTGGATTTTTAAAAGTAGAAGCTCAAATTGTTTGGGTACAGACCTGGATAGTAAGACAGAACTCTGCAGGCAAACTCTGCCCCCTTTGGCATTTCTATCCTGTCGGAAAATGTTATAGTTAGGGATGGAAATTTCAGGGGTTTTGGTGGTCTTGCTAAGCCAGGATTCAGACACGGCTTGGACATCCGGGTTGGCAGAGGGTGTTAACCTCTTCCAGCTAGGGTCCCATTTTCCGAATTTTCGCCTGTCTGACGTGCCCAAAGTTAAATGCCTACCACTCATGGCCAGAAACTAGGATATTTACATATTTAGTACTATTGGATAGGAAACACTCTGAAGTTTATAAAACCATTAAGATATAGTCTGTGGCTATTCCAGAACAGATTTAGCAGGCAAAAACCAGAGAAATTTCTGTCCGAATTTATTTTCTGTTGCTCTCCTCTCATTTTGAAGCCCATGTAATATTTTTCTATGGGGAATAGGACCGAGGTTGCAGTACTTATGGCTTCCACTAGATGTCAACAGTCTCTGGAAAGGGTATGGAGGAAAAAGCTCTGACCAGATCCTTAGAGAGAGAGAATTACTACGGGTAGGGAAAATAGGTAAACAGACGCGTGCACGTTCACGAGAACGTGAACGCCAGCGCGACCAACTTTCTTTTCGTCTTTTAACGTTTCACTTACCGTTCTTGTAAAATATGATCGCTATTATTCATAAAAGAATACATAAGGATGCATTATTAATGATATTTGATTTGTTTGTGAAAAAGATGAGAGGTATAATTTGAACGCCGATCCCTTCACTGTAAAGCGGGCGAGTAGACTGACAATGCTTGGTGGAGTAGCTGAGCGTAGCGTGCCAAAAACAACGGATATTTATGGATATAATTATTTACTTTTTCTAACAAAAGAACCATGGATTATCTTGTTTGGACACTTGGGAAGACCTCAGAAGAAGTTATTTGAAAGGTAAGCGATTTATATTAGCTGTGATATGGATATTTTGAGAACCGAGCTGGATATGAATTTATGCTAATGTGGAAAATATGTGAGGTACTAGCCTCAAACAATCAAATGTAGTGCTTTTTCGCCGTAAAGCCTTTTTAAAATCTGACAACGCAGTGATATTGCCAAGAAGCAGAGCTTTTGATGGCTATGCAACACTATGCAACACTTGTATATCGAAGTTAAATATTACGAATATGTATTACGAATATGTATTTTGAATTTGGCGCGTTATGTTTGCTCTGAAAACGATCCCGCTAAAGGGATCGGCGCGCTAAGAGGTTAAGGCTGTGAATAAAACAAACTTGGGGAGGAGGTTTCTAATGTTAACATACATGAAAGGCTTTTACGGTTACAGAAGTCAACAAATGAGAGCGCCTGGGGAATGGGAGTGGAGCTAGGCACTGCAGGGCCTGGATTAACCTCTACATCACCAGAGGAACAGAGGAGGAGTAGGATAAGGGTACGGCTAAAGGCAATAAGAACTGGTCGTCTAGTACGTTCGGAACAGAGTAAAAGGAGCAGGTTTCTGGGCGCGATAGAATAGTTTCAAGGCATAATGTACAGACAAATGGTAGGATGTGAATACAGTGGAGGTAAACTTAGGCATAGAGTGACGATGAGAGAGATATTGTCTCTAGAAACATCATTTAAACCAGGTTATGTCACCGCATGTGTGGGAGGTAGAACTGAAGGGTTAGCTAAGGCATATTGAGCAGGGCTAGAGGTTCTACTGTGCAATAAGACAATAATCACTAACCAGAAAAGCAACAGGACACGACAAGTCTGACTGCTACGCCATCTTGGGAACATCAACAGCCCTTGAGCAAGGCACTTAACCCTAATTGCTCCCGTAAGTCGCTCTGGATAAGAGTTTCTGCTAAATGACCTGCAGGTTGATAAGGCTCTATCAACACAGACACAGTAGATAGACAGGGTTTGGTTTTGAGACAGAGCCAGCTCCCTGCTTCTCCTGTAGTACAGACCGTATCTCCTGAAAGCCAGCCAGGCAATAAGCACCATTACCACCATGACTGTTCTGTTGTTGGGGCTCTAAATTTAGTGGGCTGATAGATTCGCTGCGGCTCTCTCTCTGGACAGAGGGAGCAGCAGATTAAAGTATCATCCCCAGCCACTGGGGAAAAGCCTCAACCCCAGTGAAATAGATATCAACCTAGGCCTTTGTTTAGTTGTGCTAAACAAAGCTTAAAACCCCAAACAGCAAGCAATGCAGATGTAGAAGCACGGTGGCTAAGAAAAACTCCCTAGAAAAGGACTACTGTACTGTACCTCCCCCTTTCCTGTGCCCATTGTCCCCCTTCTCCCTCCTCTTATTCTCCTGTGCGGTGGCGTGCTGAGGGTTGAGGTGGTCTGAGAGCCTGGAGCCATGCTCTTATATAACACCCACACAAATAATGTAGTGTGAAAGACAACACGCTGCGTGAGCAGAGGGAAACAAATCCTGCCTGAACACTACAGTGCTGCTGTTGAGTGCATGGCTCCTACCATTACTACTTTATGAGGGACAGGAATAGGGGCTGGGAAAAGGGACAGGGGCTGGGGAAAGGGACCGGGGATGGGAAAAGGGACCGGGGCTGGGGAAAGGGACAGCGGCTGGGAAAAGGACAAGGACAGGGTCAGGGACTGGGCACACTGGTTGAATCAACGTTGTTTCCACGTCATTAAATTACGTTGAACCAATGTGGAATAGACGTTGAATTGACGTCTGTGCCCAGGGGGTTGGGATATGGGTTGGGACAAGGATAAAGACAGGGACAAGGGCTGCTGGAAGCTGTTTTTTTCTCTCTTTCAAGGAGATTAATGGTATCTGGAAATCTCTTTTACCCACATCGAGACAAGCAGGACAATCCAACCATACCTCTGTAAATCAAATCGTATTGGTTGTATACACAAATTTGCTATGTTATTGCAGGTGCAGTATAAATTTTGTTTTTCTAGTTCCAACAGTGCAGTAATACCAAGCAATAAAACATTTAAACAGAAAGTAAACATTATTAAAGTGACCAGTGCACTCAGAACAGCCTCAATTCGTCAGGTCTGTAGTCATTTAGGCAGGTTGCCTTAGTGTTCTTGGGCACAGGGACTATGGTGGTCTGCAGGACTCTACAAGGTGTCGAAAGTGTTCTACAGGGTTGTTGGCCCATTTTGTCTCCAATGCTTCCCACAGTTGTGTCAAGTTGGCTGGATGTCCTTTGGGTTGTGGACCATTCTTGATCCACACGTGAAATGGTTGAGCGTGTTCTTGTCAGAAAACCAGTGCCCTTAGCACCTACTACCATACCCTGTTTAAGGCACTTGAATATTTTGTCTTGCCCATTCACCCTCTGAATGGCACACATACACAATCCATGTCTCAATTCCAAATCAAAATGTATTTGTCATGTGCGCCGAGTACAACAGGTTACAGTGAAATGCTTACTTACAGGCCCTAACCAACAGTGCAATTTTTAAGTAAAAAATAGGTATTAGGTAAACAATAAATAAGTAAAAAAAAAATATAAACAACCATGTTAAAAAGATAATGAAAAATAACAGTAGCGAGGCTATATACAGTGGGGGAAAAAAGTATTTAGTCAGCCACCAATTGTGCAAGTTCTCTCACTTAAAAAGATGAGAGAGGCCTGTAATTATTCATCATAGGTACACTTCAACTATGACAGACAAAATGAGGAAAAAAAATCCAGAAAATCACATTGTAGGATTTTTTATGAATTTATTTGCAAATTATGGTGGAAAATAAGTATTTGGTCACATACAAACAAGCAAGATTTCTGGCTCTCACAGACCTGTAACTTCTTCTTTAAGAGGCTCCTCTGTCCTCCACTCATTACCTGTATTAATGGCACCTGTTTGAACTTGTTATCAGTATAAAAGACACCTGTCCACAACCTCAAACAGTCACACTCCAAACTCCACTATGGCCAAGACCAAAGAGCTGTCAAAGGACACCAGAAACAAAATTGTAGACCTGCACCAGGTTGGGAAGACTGAATCTGCAATAGGTAAGCAGCTTGGTTTGAAGAAATCAAGTGTGGGAGCAATTATTAGGAAATGGAAGACATACAAGACCACTGATAATCTTCCTCGATCTGGGGCTCCACGCAAGATCTCACCCGTGGGGTCAAAATGATCACAAGAAGCGGTGAGCAAAAATCCCAGAACCACACGGGGACCTAGTGAATGACCAGCAGAGAGCTGGGACCAAAGTAACAAGTCTACCATCAGTAACACACTCGCCGCCAGGGACTCAAATCCTGCAGTGCCAGACGTGTCCCCCTGCTTAAGCCAGTACATGTTCAGGGCCGTCTAAAGTTTGCTAGAGAGCATTTGGATGATCCAGATGAGGATTGGGAGAATGTCAGATGAAACCAAAATATAACTTTTTGGTAAAAACTCAACTCGTCGTGTTTGGAGGACAAAGAATGTTGAGTTGCATCCAAAGAACACCATACCTACTGTGAAGCATGGGGGTGGAAACATCATGCTTTGGGGCTGTTTTTCTGCAAAGGGACCAGGACGACTGAGATTTTGAGTGAAAACCTCCTTCCATCAGCAAGGGCATTGAAGATGAAACGTGGCTGGGTCTTTCAGCATGACAATGATCCCAAACACACCGCCCGAACGAAGGAGTGGCTTCGTAAGAAGCATTTCAAGGTCCTGGAGTGGCCTAGCCAGTCTCCAGATCTCAACCCCATAGAAAATCTTTGGAGGAGTTGAAAGTCCGTGTTGCCCAGCGACAGCCCCAAAACATCACTGCTCTAGAGGAGATCTGCATGGAGGAATGGGCCAAAATACCAGCAACAGTGTGTGAAAACCTTGTGAAGACTTACAGAAAACGTTTGACCTCTGTCATTGCCAACAAAGGGTATATAACAAAGTATTGAGATAAACTTTTGTTATTGACCAAATACTTATTTTCCACCATAATTTGCAAATAAATTCATAAAAAATCCTACAATGTGATTTTCTGGAATTTCTTTCCTAATTTTGTCTGTCATAGTTGAAGTGTACCTATGATGAAAATTACAGGCCTCTCTCATCTTTTTAAGTGAGAGAACTTGCACAATTGGTGGCTGACTAAATACTTTTTTTTCCCCACTGTATAGTAGCGATGCTTTAACAGTAGCGAGGCTATATACAGGCACCAGTTAGTCGGGCTAATTGAGGTAGTATGTACATGTAGATATGGTTAAAGTGACTATGCATATATGATAAACAGAGAGCAGCAGCAGCGTAAAAGAGGGGTTGGAGATTTGATTACCTGTTCAGGAGTTTTATGGCTTGGGGGTAAAAGTTGTTGAGAAGCCTTTTGGTCCTAGACTTGGAGCTCCCGGTATCTCTTGCCATGCGGTAGTAGAGAGAACAGTCTATGACTGGGGTGGCTGGGGTCCTTGACAATTTTTAGGGCCTTCCTGTGACACCGCCTGGTGTAGAGGTCCTGGATGGCAGGCAACTTAGTCCCAGTGAAATACTCGGCCGTACGGACTATCCTCTGTAGTGCCTTGCGGTCGGAGGCCGAGCAGTTGCCGTACCAGGCAATGATGCAACCAGTCAGGATGCTCTCGATGTTGCAGCTGTAGAACCATTTGAGTATCTGAGGACCCATGCTAAATCTTTTAAGTCTCCTGAGGGGTAATAGGCTTTGTCGTGCCCTCTTCACGACTGTCTTGGTGTGTTTCGACCATTCTAGTTTGTTGGTGATGTGGACTCCAAGGAACTTGAAGCTCTCAACCTGCTCCACTACAGCCACGTCGATGAGAATGGGGGCGTGCTCGGTCTTCCTTTTGCTGTAGTCCACAATCATCTCCTTTGTCTTGGTTACATTGAGGGATAGGTTTGTTATTCTGGCACCACCCGGCCAGGTCTCTGACCTCCTCCCTATAGGCTGTCTTGTCGTTGTCGGTGATCAAGCCTACCACTGTTGTGTTGCCTGCAAACTTAACGGTGATGGAGTCGTGCCTGGCCACGCAGTTGTGGGTGAACAGGGAGTACAGGAGGGGACTGAGCATGCACCCCCGAGGGGCTCCAGTGTTGAGGATCAGTGTGGCGGATGTGTTGCTACCTACCCTCACCAACTGGGGGCGGCCCGTCAGGAAGTCCAGGATCCAGTTGCAGAGGGAGGTGTTTAGTTGCAGGATCCTTAGCTTATTGATGAGTTTTGAGGGTACTATGGTGTTGAACGCTGAGCTGTAGTCAATGAATAGCGTTCTCACGTAGGTGTTCCTTTTGTCCAGGTGGGAAAGAACGTGTGGAGTTCAATAGAGATTGCATCATCTGTGGATCTGTTTGGGCGGTATGCAAATTGGAGTGGGTCTAGGGTTTCTGGGATAATGGTGTTAATGTGAGCCATTACCAGCCTTTCAAAGCACTTCATGGCTACAGACGTGAGTGCTACGGGTCTGTAGTCATTTAGGCAGGTTGCCTTAGTGTTCTTGGGCACAGGGACTATGGTGGTCTGCTTGAAACATGTTGGTATTGCAGACTCAATCAGGGACATGTTGAAAATGTCAGTGAAGACACTTGCCAGTTGGTCAGCATGTTCCCGGAGCACACGTCCTGGTAATCCGTCTGGCCCCGCGGCCTTGTGAATGTTGACCTGTTTAAAGGTCTTACACACGTCGGCTATGGAGAGCGTGATCACACAACCGTCCGGAACAGCTGATACTCTCATGCATGCCTCAGTGTTGCTTGCCTTGAAGCGAGCATAGAAGTGATTTAGCTCGTCTGGTAGGCTTGTGTCACTGGGCATCTCGCGGCTGTGCTTCCCTTTGTAGTCTGTAATGCCCTGCCACATAAGACGAGCGTCGGTGCCGGTGTAGGTCAATTCAATCTTAGCCCTGTATTGGCGCATTGCCAGGAATCAGGAGGATAGAATTGTGGTCAGATTTACCAAATGGAGGGCGAGCTTTGTATGCGTCTCTGTGTGTGGAGTACAGGTGATCTATAATTTTTTTCCCTCTGGTTGCACATTTAACATGTTGATAGAAATTTGGTAAAACTGATTTAAGTTCCCCCCCCTGTCCTCGTCTTACCTGAGTGTGCTGTTCTATCTAGCCGGTGCAGTGTATATCCTGCTAGCTGAATATCCATGTCATCATTCAGCCACGATTCCGTGAAACATAAGATGTTACAGTTTCTGATGTCCCGTTGGTAGGATATTCGTGATCATACCTCGTCTAATTTATTGTCCAATGATTGTAAGTTGGCGAGTAATACTGACGGCAAAGGCAGCTTTCCCACGTGCCGTCTGCGGATCCTTACGAGGCACCCCGCTGTAATCCTCTGTACCTGCGTCTCTTTCTCTTGCCAATAACTGGGATATTGGCCTTGTCAAGTGATTGAAGTACATCCTGGGCGTCCTGCTTGTTGAAGAAAAAATCTTTGTCTAATCCGAGGTGAGTGATCGTTGTCCTGATATCCAGAAGCTCTTTTTTGCCATAAGATACGGTGGCAGAAATAGAAAAAAAAACACATAGCACAATTGGTTAGGCGCCCGTAAAACTGTTGCCATTTCTTCCGGTGCCATTTTATCATTTGTCTCAAGACTTAAAACATTTTCTTTAACCTGTCTCCTCCCCTTCATCTGAACTGATTGAAGGGGATTTAAACAAGTGACATAACTAAGGGATCATAGCTTTCACCTGGATTCACCTGGTCAGTCTATGACATGGTATCCTTAATGTTTTGTACACTCAGTGTATGTACATAGGGCAGCAGTCTCTAAGGTGGAGGGTAGAGTACCGGGTGGTAGCTGGCTTGAACAGTGACTAAGGTTCACGGCAGGGTACTGGGCGGAGGCCGGCTTGTGGTGACTGTTTAACAGTCTGATGGCTTAGAGATAGAAGCTGTTGCTCAGTCTCTCTGCAAAACTTACTTTCTACAAATTCAGATTAGATTTTTGTTCAGTACCAGAGGGGGACCATGGATAGTGAGGCCAGAGCTTAGATAACTAGGCCCAGACTACCAGTTCTATGGGTCGATAGTACACTATCGGGCCCTGTAGTGCTCGACTGGGGATAGTGCTCGACTATTGTCACGAGGGTAGATCTCTGCGGTGTAGAGGGACATCCTGTCGGTATGGTGTAGGGTGGGACAGATGAAGCATGGCAGAGGGGGAGGAGTGACAGGATGGAGGGATAGGAGGAGAAGCAGATGGAGGAAGGATGTAACAATGCTGCACCCTTGCAGCCGGGGAACCAGAGGATGGACAGAACGAGAAAAAGAGGGGGGAGGACAGAGGAGTGTGTGATAAATGTGTTGTTTTGGCTAAGCCTGATTAGACAGCTGAATTGTGACCTGTGGTGGGCAGAACTGGCCGTGCCAGGCAGTGCCTCTGGGACAGGCTTTTCACATACTAATCTGCCCTGACCCCCAGGCCCTTACAGGGCCAACGACAGGCGGGCAGCAGGGCACAGTGGCCAGTAGATAACCCCCAACAGTAGCTTCCCTCCTAACAACACTCATGATGATACCAGGGCAACACATGGCATGTGGACTGGAGCTGGGGGGTAGACAGGAAGGGGTCTACTGGGATGATGGTTGTCTACACCGACTACAGTACAAACACCAAACACCATGGAAGTGGAGGCTGATACATTGGATTCTAATAATGTAAGTTTAATACTCTTTATCCCGACCATGGCCCCAAAAAACATTTCTATTTACCTCAATCCAAGAGCCAAACTGTTCTCGCACTCTTCTTTAACCTCTATCACTTTTCCAAAATCCCCTCTACCAACCAACCGCATATCATACCGTGGTTTTTAATGCAAGACTGTGCTTAAGGGTATTCAAAGTTAGAATTTCAAACACATCTAGTCCCAAAATGACTGACTACTTCAAAGGCTCCGTGTCTAGAAACGAACTCCCGCGATGGCGGGCCTGGAGTATTGGGTTATGGAGAGCTTTCCAACATAGTATTGGCCCAAGGGGCATTGCCATTCACATAAAAGTGTGTGCCTATGCCTAATGTGGGATGCAGTAAAATATCAGGACAAAGTACTCTACCAGAAAATAGGTAATGAGAGAGAGAGAGAGACATCCATCCAACAAACAAACAAACACTCAGGGGCAAGTGGCAGACACGTCTGAGACATGAGGTGATATCCACCTGCTCACCAGGAGGTAAATTGACAGACTGGCTCTTCCATGGGGGAGTCTGAGGCTCCTGGGGTCTATCACCACAATCTCCGTCTGTCTCTATAGAAGTCTGCTCTGCATCTCAAATGTCACCCTTTCCCCTATATAGTGCACTACTTTTGACAAATGTAGTGCACTATATAGGAAAATAGGGTGACATTTGGGACGCATCCCTGCTCCCCCATCTCCCTCACTCCCCAGCCAGCCCAGAGCCAACGATCCCTGAACCACTCAAATACTGCAACAGCAGGTGCAATTTCATCAAAATAGGCCATAACTGTCAGCATCATGGAAAATGATGATGTCCATCTGTTAACTACAGTGTGTGTTATTTTGAACGAATTGATTGTGGTACGTTTGAGGTAGGCTAAACACTATTATTACGTCTGATCTTTTCAGCGTTTGTTGGAAAGAGTCATGACACGGCAATGACGGTGTAACAGCACTTTTTTTCGTCCTAACACAACCAAGTGACTTGGTCTCATGAGAATAAGGATCAGCTGAGTGTCTGAGTCACAAAGATCCTATTACATTTCTATATGTTATTCTACAGTCTGAGTAATGTAATTTACTAAAAAGAGAGAGGAAGTCAATCAGTGGAGGCTCCTCAGAGGAGGAAGGGTAGTACCATCCTCCTCAGTGAATTTCATAAAAATAAAAATTGTAAAACATTGAAAAAGTTATTATTTTTAGATAAAACTATACTAAATATAATCACGTCACCAAATAATTGATTAAAACACACTGTTTTGAAATGAAGGTCTACAGTAACCTCAACAGCACTCTGTAGCATAGCACCATGGTGTAGCTGGAGTTCTCACCCCCTTCCATACACTTACACAGTAATTATCACAACTTCCGGAGGACGTCCTCCAACCTATCAGAGCTTAATTTCTTAAAAATGAAGAAGAAGTAAGAGAGAGAGAGAGAGAGTGTCATTTCTTTTCAGTTTCACTTAGCTAGAAAATGCAGCTGGCTGGTTTAGTTACTCAAACACCTGGCTCAAACAGAGGGATGCTATGTTAGCTAGCTGGCTATGACAGTAGTTCTATTAGCTATGTTGACTAGGACTTTACTTTAGCTAATATGGGGACAACGATGTAGGCTGTGTGTAGCGGTTATGACATGGTTTGGCTTGGAAAGTTTTTTTTTCTTTTGAATGTGTCACTGACTGCCCGTGTGTCACTGTCTGTAATATCACATTTTTCTCTCAACCTACGTTGTAAACTTTCATTCATAGGCTAGGTTGTAGCAACCTTATGATGAGAATAGGGAAAATTTGAGTATCATGTGATAGCCTAAACCTATCAATGTTACATTGAACTGGGTGAATGGGATATAAATGACAGTTATCCAATATGCTGTAATAGAAATAAGGCCATGCTCATGAAATAAAATGTATCCTCTCTCAAAAATGGCACTGAATGATAGCGGACTGGGCTGTAACAGTCATTAATGGCTGACTAGCTGTTATTCCACACTGAATTTATGACTTTCTGGAGTAATAAGAACAGACAAGATGTTGTGATATGCTTCCATTTTGAGAGAACACGCACACACACGCACGCACAACAAACATTTAAATGACAGAACAAACAACATTATGAAAACACTGCCTAATGGGAAATATAGCTATTCAAATATAATCTAGGAGGCCTATGTTTCAGGAGAAACATTGCTTTCATTAATACAACTCAGCCTGGAAGAAAGCTTATTGAAAAACCCAACAGCTAATGTTTCCATGTTTATGCATACGCAACGTGGTCTCAAGGTAATTCTTATTATTCTATACGTAAATCTGTGACACTCCATTTAGTATATGTTACGGTTGTACAATATCATCTGAATTAGAGGACGTATAGCAGGTATCATCAACTATATTCAGCCATGGGCCAATTATTTCTTGAGCGGAAGGTCAGGGGGCCCAAATATGATTACTAATAATTTGTTGACTGCAAATTGACCGCAAGAAGCCCAAACAGATATAATATTTTAGTAAAACATAATCATTTCAAACTATGCTTACATTTGAATACAATCATATCTCTCTCTATGACTTCCAAAATAAAAATATCATACGTTTATGATGATGGATGATGTAACTAATCATATATATCTTGGAGGACATATAGCATTGTACGTTTTTATCTGAGACCAGAGTGCCTGTTGATCCGTAACAGCAAAGGAGAAGCTGGTTGAGAGAATGCCAAGAGCATACAAAGCTGTCATCAAGGCAAAGGGTGGCTACTTTGAAGAATCTTAAATATAAAATATATTTGTTTAACACTTTTTTTGGCTACTACATGATTCCATACAGTATGTGTTCTTTCATAGTGTTGATGTCTTCCCTATTATTCTACAATGTAGAAAATAGTACAAATAAAGAAAAGCCTTGGAATGAGTAGGTGTGTCCAAACTTTTGACTGGTACTGTACGTTTAATTTGAACACATTCCAGCACATATTGATGTGGATGGTGGTGATGATGACAACAATGATAATGGTAATGATGATATGGCCATAACCGACATTAGTCCCCGAAACACGTATGTGATTTGAGAATACTGTACATTGACAGGCAATGTGTCAGTAAGCAGAAATGTAAATACGGATGTGGATAGAAGTGATGACGATTATGATGATGATGAGTGATGATTATGACAATGATGATGATGACGATGAACATCTGACAAGCAGTGAATCTTTCCATCACAAATAAATATTTGTCCTAGATAGAACCATATTTGCCATATTGAGAATACTGTATGTTTACAGGGAATGTGTAAGTAAGCATAAATGTGGAATAGGCTAAAGATGGTGATTAGGCTAGAGAGGCCGGCGAGGGATGTCAGCCCAGGTGCATTCTGGGATTGAACCCTCGCCATGGGCCCTGATTCAGCTCCATCCTGCATTAATTGAGTTTTTGCATTTCTCTACGATAAAACCCTGGCAACCGGATTCCATCTTCTCTATGGCCAGTGATACAGATTTGATTTCCAAACAGGCCGGAGCCCGGGCTACAAAAGAGACAGCTGAAAGAGACTAAGGGGATATAGAAGGCTCCTTTTGTTTCAGACCGCCAGCTGCCTTCCCCCCAGTCAACATGCTCTTTCATGTGGAGCCACAGAGAGAGAATGTGTGTGAGATACAGACACAAAGACGGAGAGCGATAGGGATAGAGAGAGAGACCGAGAGAGAAACAGGGATGGAGAGAGAAAGGGAGAGAGAGAGCCATGGACACATAATGCAGACAGGCCCCAGAGAGAGAGAGAGAGAGAGAGAGGCTAGAGCTAAATCCACCTCTATAGGTAACCTAACCGGATCTCAGCATCAACACATCCCTTTTATATGATGCTGCTGTACTGTCCAACGGGACAAGGCCATTCATTCATCCTTGATTAGATGGCTGTGAAAAGTTGAGTTTCTTTCCTACGTTTGCAGTCAAATCCCTCAGAAAAAGGCAACAATTAGTTGTAAACATCTTAACATAATACTTAACATGTCTGTGTTTCAAACAGTGGCGTCATTTCGGGGGGGTTATAACGTTGAAGCTCATTTACTGCATTTATACACAATTTAATAACTCTAAAATGCTATTTGGAGAACAGCAAAAACAAGCTACATTTACTCTAGCCATTATCATCTTGGCTACTTTAGCATCATTCCCCTAAGAAGTCAAAAATCAGTTACTTAGCCATCTACAGTCATCTTCCACCTCCAGACTTTTAAAAGAAAAGTTGAGCTGTTCACTGCAGCTGCATCGGCACGATGCGATCTAAAGCCAGCCAGCCCCGAGAAGGAGTCTGCATGGTCTTAAAACCTGCCAGCTATTACTGCTAAACTGCATTTGCCTTTTATTCAGGATTGGAATGATTTTTGTAGCCTATTTTCTTGCTGTAGAGCTATAGCGACTGCTATACCCAATTGAGAACCCTGTTTTCAAAGCGGATTAAAACATTCTGGTTTAGATGCAGTGTTTAGGTGGTAAATAAATCCCAAACTGGCTCTTACTGGCAGGAAATTAAGTTAATAACAGAACTGAGATGCTGACTCAGATAACATAAAGCACTATTCAAACGGCATTTATTACAAATATCACAGGGAATGCTGAAACTCTAAGAGAGCTGCCGGACATTGATAGGAGAAAATGCATTAAAAAGACATCAAACCTATTTCCATATTCAGGTGAGTGACAATCAAACAACTGCCATCCACAATAACACTCGACTTAAAATAACAAAATTGGAGTTATTAGCCGGTGGTGAGACTATTACAATTATATAGACTTTTAACCAAAAGTGTGTTGGGTTAGGGTTCTACGCAAAGCCCTGCAAATAATAACCTCTGACAATGCTTAGCTTATATCAGCATAACTGAAACATTTTGGGGCCCATATTGGAGAGGTGCCATGGTGTGTAGATTGATAAACAGCAGGACAAACATACTCAGTGATTGATTGACACAAAATGAGGGCAGCAGACTGGAAAGAAAGAGGGTCGTAAAGAAGGAAAAACACAGGAAGTGATGAAGTGGCCATACATTCATCTCCTCAGCTCTGCCTCTCCTCTGGCCGGGTAGGTACTTCTCTCTCAGGGCTGGCTGTGAAACCATATAGCTTCTCTCTTTTGATCTCCTCCTCTCTTTCCCCACAATCTCTATCCAGCCCAGGAGAAAACCTCTGTGAAATTGTGTTGTTTCTCACTACATCTAGAGCACCACAGAGCGAACGCTGCCTGCAACCCCCTTACTTAACGTAGCAGTAGTAAAAAGACGGCTGAGTGGAATCCCCACATCCGTTTTTCAAGAGAAACCAACGTTAGGTTGGAAATATTGTATCCCTGAAAACCGGAAAACATCCACTTTCTACCAACCCTGCGGAGAGTGGCAACCCCCTAACTTAATGTTAAGGACAATAAAATGAAAAGGTCGGCATTCCAAATGGAACCCTATTCCCTATTTAGTGCACTACTTTTGACCAGGTCCCATATCCATTCGGGTGCGATTTAAGACGCACACAATGACTGAATACAGAGTGGACCAAGGACCGACAAAACGAATAGAGTGATGATGACTAGGCTGTTTGATTACAATATATTTCACAACAATGACCAGGGGTTAAAGAAAGGCACTACCGGCAAAATAAATAGTGGGTACCCCGTATCAGTAAAACATTTTAATTATCACAAGAATTAAAACAAAATATCAAGAAAACTGTAGGCTATTACACCATGATTAATTGTTACCGCATGTCAGAGGCATGAACAATGTGCGAATTGAAAACGGGTAGTATAGCCTATGTTCCAAAATGCGATGTGATTAGACTAGAACACTGGCATTTTGCCAAAGCAGAGATGAGTGACTAACACCGAGACGTGCGCGGACAGCAGTGGACACATCAATTCTGGCCTAATGACAATCGCCAAAGGTCATTACACTTTTTGATGTTTTGTGTGAGAGATATCTCTTTCCATTCACCACTGTTTGGATGCTGGAGATATGTTGTGAGTGGATGAACGTGCACACGGGTAGCCTAGTAAAGGAGCACTTTGAAGTGATTGTTTGACGATCAGATGAAAACACCATGAAAAGATAATACATTTTAAAAGTTAAATGGCATATCTTTACGACTAAGCCCACAGAGATCCTACTGAATTAATTACTCGCAAGCGCATGCACATATAGCAGGTCCCGTACTGGGAAGAAATGTATTCTACTTTCACCCCTGACTATGACTAACATAGCTATAACCTATAGCCAATATTGTCAAACTACAGAATACAGTATTGCGGTTGTAGTGATAGGTCAGTGTGCTTAGGCATGTTTGTACTGTTCTTTCCCTATAAACCCCTTAAAAGGTAGCTGAGTGAGTTGGATATCATACATTATTTTACTGCATTTCCCTTCTTCACTCTGAAGTTAAGCTCCCTCGGTGGAGGCACGGCACGGCACTCAGATGGTAAATTGGCACCAGAGGCTGAGATTAAGACAAGCCATTAGAAACACATACAACTTTATCAGCTATTTGGGCTTCATCTTACCTCCTCCCAGCCCTATCACAAGTGACAACAAAGTCAGTTGGAGGGGAAACAGCAAGTTTTCTTAGGGAAGAGTATTGTCATTAGTGTAAGATAGAAGGCCAGCACCAGTCCTAAAGCAGTGACATGAGGATTTACAGAATGCTGTATCTTTCCTTCCAGAATATTCAGAGCCAGACTGCCATGTCCGGAAGCTAAAATGCTTCTAATTAATACTTAGTGAGGCATCATTTGGCAAAGTTTAAAACATAATCCCAATTCCTCAGAGGAGGAAATGGCTTTCCACACTTCTGCTGTACTATTTTGCATCCCATGTTCTTTTTTCCTGCCATCTTTGGGAAAAGTTAGGAGTTATAACCAACCAAGAAAAGTCAGAAGGCAACTCTTTACCACCTTCTTACAGCAGACTGCTTCTTCAGTGGACAGCAGACTTTTCAAACTCCTGAGTAATCAGGAATAACTGCATTAACATACTGTAACACATCAATATCCTCAAGCAGAGGTGGGACCAAGTCACTATTATTCGAGTCACAAGCAAGTCTCAAGTCACAAGGTCCGAGTCTCAAGTCGAGTTCCAAGTAGAACGGGTCAAGTCCAAGTTGTGCATTCTAAGAGCAAGTCAAGTCGAGTCACAAGTTTAAATCAAGTAAAAACAAAATCTATACATGCAACGACTTGTTCAACTACAAAACTATGTCTATTTATTGAGTCTACCAGAAAGCCCTTTTCATTATTTTGTATAATTGTAAAATAGGGACATGTAGCAGTCATAAGGCCATGACATCAGCAGAAGGCAAGGCAGGTTGACAAGCTCAGAGTGTACATTTATTTACTGATCTTGTTGGTCCATATCATACAAAATATACAAGTAGCTTTACCAAATATACACGGGCAATAGCCCAAAATAAATAGCCTCTGTGTCAACCTGTCCTATCTGAACGGACACTGGTAGAGGGCAAGACTGTACTGCCTCCCCTAGAGAAACCAAATGGAATCTGTCTAACAGGAGCTCAAACAGGTACTGTAGGCCTCCATAATATAAGCACTTGGTCCCCAGGCCCCTACAATTACTCAATTGGCAATTACAACCAATAAACTGGTTATACAATGTAAAAGGCAATTTCCACATATATTGTTACAATCGTCTTAATCAGACCTAATGATTTATCAACAACATGCAACAATCAGTTTCTCTTAATCAAAGTTCTGACTCCAAAGCGTGGAGTGCAGGCCACGTAGCTGTAATGAATACTCAGGGAGAGAAAAGTGTAGATTCACGCGCAGAGTGCGGCAGATGTTTATTAAGCCTTTGCAGAAGGCAGGAATCGTGGTCGCAGGCAGGCAATGGTCAAACACAGGTAGGCAGTCAAAAACAAACAATATCTCACAACCATACAAACAGAAAGAACTGAACTAAATAGGGAGCTGATGAGACCAGGTGAGAAACGAAACACAGGTGAAATGAACAAAAATGAAAGACAGGGCTACGTTCAAGAACACAAAGAAAAATAACACAAAGTTGACTAAGAAAAGAAAAGCAGAACCTTACAGTAGCCTATTTCTATGCGCACTGAGGTGAGCGTGCTCCTATTACGAGCAACCAAATTGACAGAGACATAAGACACAGACACATGGAACTCCGACAACCCAGGAAATATGAACAAAGGAATCCTTACATTGAATAAAAAGTATTTTGCGAACATTCATGTGCACAATAAACGTTGTGCCCAAGAAATGGTTGGCTATAAAATGAAAATGTATTTTAGGCCTATCAAACATGAAACACAAATAACTACGTGTTGGAATAAACGGTACGGGATGGAATAATAAAACGCTAGCAATTATTGTAGTATTAAATGGAATGTAGATTTAACACATAGGACCTATTCATTTAAATGTGTAAAAGCAACAACAAACATTTTAAACAAGAGAAAAAAGCATTCTCCACTCCTATGGTGCATCTTCCCCAAAGTAATAATTCATTTTTAACAAAAAATTCCAAATGCAAGCTTCATAAGTAAATTAGCAGTTTCAAGCAATTGTTACATACCAAAAGACCAGTAGGCATATGCTAGTAATTGTTGCCCCATTGTTGGTGAGCAGCTCATATTCTTGATCACAAAACAATTTTTGGAGCTGCATATTTATTTATTATGGCAAGTTATTTTAAGTTATTTCATTTTCTATCAAGTTGAGTCTCAAGTCATACAATTTGTGACTCGAGTCTAAGTCATGTGAAGCCAAAGCATAGACTCATTGTAGGGCACCCACCAGAGTGAAAAATAGAATCCAAACACTGTGGTCTAGTTCAACCTCCGTCGCTCCTGCCTGTCCAAGAAAAGTGAAAAACACAGCCTTGATTAGCTTCGATTGTTTGCCATCACACTGGCACAGTACGCTCAACAGTAGCTGGTAGCTACAATGAAAGACCACTACCTGTTCATTAACTTCTAGAGCTTGAAACTATTAGTCAAACAACATTGCAAAAAGGACCAATATAGCAAAGTACGGCATACGGAGAGAGAGATGATAATGGGTTGACAGTAACATAGGAGACTGTGGTTCTCTCCCAAAGACAGTTGGCTGAATCAACCGACCAGTCTCTGTCTAATTGGGGCAGAGGACATAAGGTTTGGGCCCTCAGCGGGCCAATCCCTATAAGCCCATGGCCACACCAGACAGGCAGGAGCGACGGAGGTTGAACTGGACCACATACCCATCCAGCTGGCAAGGTACAGGGCTTGTATCTGAACAGAAGGGCCTGTACCAGCAAATAGCTTGACTGCCGGCCCCAAACTGGACCTTTGATACAAGCAGCAATTGTGGAAATGAATCGGATGCAGCAATCCTCGTGTGTGATTGAAGTAGACGGCCATAGGCTAACGGATCGCGTTTACAGCATGTACTATACATGTCCAATAGCAAGAACAGTGCTATTCTCTGTTCTTACATATCACCTTTAATGTCACATTTCTAATCTCTAATATCTGACAGTCAATGTACTCCGATTAATTAGATGGAAGATGTCAGGAGCACTCAATAACATTTCATGATTACAAGCAGCAAGATTCAGGAACTTCAACTTTTCATTTTGTAAGTGACTTGACGCCATAGCCTTTTTCTTGTCTGGCACCTGCCACCAGGAATTCTCTAACTAGTGCATCACTGCTACTTATTCAATGTGTGAATTAAGAGGCTGCCAGTGCAGTTGTTATTGTACAGTGTAGCCTTAACACTGTGTGAACATGAGCAATACCATGGATACTGCTGCTGCTGGGTTACTGCTGCTGGGTTACTCAACCTGCTACGTTCCAAATGGCACCCTATTCCCTATATAGTGCACTACTTTTGACCAGAGCCCTACGCAATTTGAGATGCATCCGTTGACGGATACACCACGAGAGATCTTCCTTCTACAGTGATTTTCTGCACGATTTTTGGCTTTTTCGTCTTGCAGTTATTTCCCCATTCTGTCCACATTCTGCTGTGCTATTCTAATTGCCAACCTTCACAGCCTTCATCCCAGTCTACCAAAATATCCAGATTATGTATAATATGAGCTGGCCTTTGAACTGGTGGATGTCTTTCACTAGACTCTCTCAATCTACTGTAATTACAGTAAACTGTTCAGCTGGAGCTGAAATTAACAAGCTCTGGCAATATTGCAGCCTGAGCGCTTGGAGCAACATCCACTAAAAACAATGTTTGCCCATTACTTTGATTGTGACTAAGGCAATATAGAGAGGGAATCTTTTGTCTAAGCTACTTTCTTATGCTTAGCGAAAACAACAAAGCACAACAACAGTCTAAATTGTGCTGGCTTTGTTTGAAAGACGCAAATGAAATGGGGCAGCTTGAAATGGGAGAAATGTCTCTAGAGCATCTGTATGGATTTTGTTTGTTTAATTCGTCTCTGGCTCTACGACTCTCGACAGCACCCTCAGACATTCAGCCACTTTAACATAATCAGCAAAAGATATTCTTCAGATTCAACCTTCAATAACATTTCAGTCTTGATCAGAAAGAAAAAGTACCCAGTTACAAAATGTACTCAAGGTAAAAAAGTATTTAATTCCTCACTTTCAAATGCCCCTAAATTTAATCTAATCTGCAGTTTTTAATCGAGCGATGTTGTTGAAACCAGGATTATGTTTGTCCTTAAGCAGCTAATCAAGTGCTGTTAAAGCCTGGGTCTGTCACAAATGTTGCTCATGATTACAGAAACAGCATTTATGTAAACACCTTCTGTCAACCATATTAAGGACTAATTTCCAGATTAAACAATATTCCAAAAGTCAAAAACAACTGTCAAGCAACCGTCAGGGATTATCCGTTGCAAACATCATTGGTCTATGTTGGATTAGCCAAAACAAGGCACAGAAGGGACACAGCAGAATTTTGGCATGTACTGAACATTTTGGGGCGGTTGGTACAGTATGCCTGCCTGCTTCATTTTTCACCTTTCACCTTTGGTCCGTTCACTCAGGGCCAATGGTTCACACGCACACTGCTGTCAAGGCAAGATGGCTCCGCAACAAAGATAAATAATGACAGATTTGATACAGGATGAGATGAGGGATTACAACTACATTTAGACATGGGTTGAAAAAGACCACTTGCTTCAGTAAAGAGCCTTACATGACTCAAATGGTTACATCATCATATCTACAGTAAAAAAATAAATGCATATGTATAAAAATAAAACTGTTCTTCACTATTACATGGCCAATAAAGAAAACTTTAACAAACAACCACAGTTTATGCAACATTTAAATAAAGATTTTCTGTAACTTATGGAGCTCATCCCAATGACTGGTAACTGATGAGTAAATACTAACAACTGTGTTGAACATTGATTCCTTAGTTCTCCTGGTATTGCGCCACAGAGAGTCCTATAAGGACACGTCAGAATGTAATTGGAGGAGCTGAGGAGTTGTAATTGGGACTCTGGACCCCTGAATGAAGGAGTCAAAGGTTCAAGTCTCAAGTGGGTCTCTGCTAGACAGTAGGCACTATATAGATTGAAAGGTTCAGCTGTGATTCAGACACTGATAGTGCTGTAAATGAGACTTTCAAGGAGGTTTGTCTGAGGCACTATACAGCAATAGAGTGTTATTTTAGTTAGTTGGAATTCTGACTTTATCCAATGCATATTACTGTACTGCCTTTCCGCCCTACACACGCGCAAAGTATCAGTGGTGGAAAAAGTACTCAATTGTCATACTTGAGTAAAAGTAAAGATACCTTAATAGAAAATGGCTCAAGTAAATGTGAAAGTCACCCAGTAAAATACTACTTGAGTAAAAGTCTAAAAGTATTTGGTTTTAAAGATACTTAAGTATCAAAAGTAAATGGAATTGCTAAAATGTACTTAAGTATCAAAAGTAAAAGCATAAACCATATCAAATTCCTTATATTAAGCAAACCAGACGGCACAATTTTATTTTACATTTTTATTGACGGTTAGCCAGGGCCACACTCCAACCCTCAGATATAATTTACAAACAAATAATTTGTGTTTAGTGAGTCCACTAGATCAGAAGCAGTAGGGATGACGAGGGATATTCTCTTGATAAGTGTGTGAATCGGACCACTTTCCTGTCAACATGAAATGAGTACTTATGGGTGTCAGGGAAAATGTATGGAGTAAAAAGTACATTATGTAGTGAAGTAAATGTAGAAGTTGATAAAAATATAAATAGTAAAGTAAAGTACAGATTCTCCAGAAAACTACTTAAGTAGTGCTTTAAAGTATTTTTACCTAAGTACTTTACACCACTGTAAAGTATACAACCTAATAAACCAATCAGGGCATTTATTTTCTTTCAAAGGAAAAGACTGTTTACATTTCTGCTAGAACTCTGAGTAGATCTGTCAGTAAGATATGCCCATGATAGACAACACCCTGTGTAGAGCATAACATGATGAATATTAATTACTGTTTTGACCTAATACATCATAGCTCATCAGCCCTGCAAAGGAAAAATCCTTTCACGAAGACAACTGTCTTTGGGGATATCATTTGATACAAACATTGAACACTAACATCCACATCATTGGTCTGTGTTGTCCACTGCAGTGCCTTAATTACATAACGCAGATACTAGATTATATAGCTGTAAATCCTCTAATATGCTCCACCCGGCCGGTCCACTCAGGCCCTGTGTCTCTGTTGCTCCATATGACTTTCTAAACGCTTCTATTTCCCCACAGGGCCTGAAACTGATACAGGCATTCTGCCTTTTTCACTTTAGGACTGCCTCCGTTCTCCCTTCCCTTGCCCACTCTCATATCCCCTCTTGGTATGCGTCCCAAATGGTACCCTATTCCCTGGCTTTATAGTGCACTACTGTTGACCAGAGCCATATGCACTATGAAGGGAATAGGTCAAAAGTAGTGCACTATAAAAAGCATAGGGTGCTATTTGGGATACGCTTTCTGTCTTTATTGTTATGTCCTGCTGGCCAGAGGTAGCATGAATCCTCCTATGGAGACCATCCCTGGCGCACATGATGCACATTTCATTTGTCGGAGTAGGATGGAAGAGAAGAGAGGCGAGGTCTGTGGGGTCAGGGCTTAGTGTGTGTGTGTGTGTGTGGGTGTGTGTGAGAGAGAGACACACTGCAGGGCCAAAAGACTCTTCAACCCCTATCTATCAGAGACCACTGTAACACCAGTAATCCTTTTAACTAATCCATATTAAATCTTTCAATATGGTAATCCGCTAGACATGATGCCCAATGGCACTTATCAGTAAACATTTCACTTATACACCCTTATGACGTTAATAATTGAATCCAATGGAAAATCATTGCAGTATCCAGGGATAATGACTATTACCTATTGATGTGGTAAGGGGCTGTGGTGGCAGCACCTAGCTACAATACAGTACATTATGCATCTACACATCACAGACAAACTGAAATGGTCCACCCACACAGACAGTGTGGTGAAGGCGCAACAGCGCCTCTTCGACCTCAGGAGGCTGAAGAAATTTGGCTTGTCACCCAAAACCCTGACTAACTTTTACAGATCCACAATTGAGAGCATCCTGTCGGGCTCTCCAGAGGGTGGTGCGGTCTGCACAACGCATCACCGGGGGCAAACTACCTGCCCTCCCTGACACCTATAGCACTCGATGTCACAGGAAGGCAAAAAAGATCAAGGACATCAACCACCCGAGCCACTGCCTGTTCACCCCGCTACCATCTAGAAGGTGAGCCGAGAGACTGAAGAACAGCTACTATCTCAAGGCCATCAGACTGCTAAACAGCAATCACTAACTCAGAGAGGCTCCTGCCTACATGGAGACCCAATCACTGGCCACTTTAACAAATGGATCACTAGTCACTTTAAACAATGGCACTTTAAATAATGCCACTTTAATAATGTTTACATATCTTACATTACTCATATCATATGTATATACTGTATTTTATACCATCTACTGCACCTTGCCTATGCAGCTCGGCCAACGCTCAACCACATATTTATATGTACAGTCGTGGCCAAAAGTTTTGAGAATGACACAAATATTAATTTTCACAAAGTCTGCTGCTTCAGTTTGTATGATGGCAATTTGCATATACTCCAGAATGACATGAAGAGTGATCAGATGAATTGCAATTAATGCAAATGAACTGAATCACAAAAAAACATGTCAACTGCATTTCAGCACTGCCACAAAAGGACCAGCTGACATCATGTCAGTGACTCTCTCGTTAACACAGGTGTGAGTGTTGACGAGGACAAGGCTGGGGATCACTCTGTCATGCTGATTGAGTTCGAATAACAGACTGGAAGCTTCAAAAGGAGGGTGGTGCTTGGAATCATTGTTCTTTCTCTGTCAACCGTGGTTACCTGCAAGGAAACACGTGCAGTCATCATTGCTTTGCACAAAAAGGGCTTCACAGGCAAGTATATTGCTGCCAGTAAAATTGCACCTAAATCAACCATTTATCGGATCATCAAGAACTTCAAGGAGAGCGGTTCAATTGTTGTGAAGAAGGCTTCAGGGCGCCCAAGAAAGTCCAGCAAGCGCCAGGACCGTTTCCTAAAGTTGATTCAGCTGCGAGATCAGGGCACCACCCGTACAGAGCTTGCTGGCAGCAGGCAGGTGTGAGTGCATCTGCACGCACAGTGAGGTGAAGACTTTTGGAGGATGGCCTGGTGTCAAGAAGGGCAGCAAAGAAGCCACTTCTCTCCAGGAAAAACATCAGGAACAGACTGATATTCTGCAAAAGGTACAGAGATTGGACTGCTGAGGACTGGGGTAAAGTCCTTTTCTCTGATGAATCCCCTTTCCGATAGTTTGGGGCATCCTGAAAAAAGCTTGTCCGGAGAAGACAAGGTGAGCGATACCATCAGTCCTGTGTCATGCCAACAGTAAAGCATCCTGAGACCATTCATGCGTGGGGTTGCTTCTCAGCCAAGGGAGTGGGCTCAATTTTGCCTAAGAACACAGCCATGAATAAAGAATGGTACCAACACATCCTCCGAGAGCAAGTTCTCCCAACCATCCAGGAACAGTTTGGTGACAAACAAGGCCTTTTCCAGCACGATGGAGCACCTTGCCATAAGGCAAAAGTGATAACTAAGTGGCTCGGGGAACAAAACATTGATATTTTGGGTCCATGGCCAGGAAACTCCCCAGACCTTAATCCCATTGAGAACTTGTGGTCAATCCTCAAGAGGCGGGTGGACAAACAAAAACCTACAAATTCTGACCAACTCCAAGCATTGATTATGCAAGAATGGGCTGCCATCAGTCAGGATGTGGCCCAGAGGTTAATTGACAGCATGCCAGGGCGGATTGCAGAGGTCTTGAAAAAGAAGGGCCAACACTGCAAATATTGACTCTTTGCATCAACTTCATGTAATTGTCAATAAAAGCCTTTGACACTTATGAAATGCTTGTAATTATACTTCCGTATTCCATAGTAATATCTGACAAAAATATCTAAAGACACTGAAGCAGCAAACTTTGTGGAAATTAATATTTGTGTCATTCCCAAAACTTTTGGCCACGACTGTACATATTCTTATTCACCCCTTTTAGATTTGTGTGCATTAGGTAGTTGTTGGGGAATTGTTAGATTACTTGTTAGATATTACTGCACTTTCGGAACCAGAAGCACAAGCATTTCGCTACACTCGCATTAACATCTGCTAACAATGTCTATGTGACAAATAAAAATATATTTGATTTATAAACTGGAGGGTTCGAGCCCTGAATGCTAATTGGCTGACAGCCGTGGTATATCAGACCATATACCATGGGTATCACAAAATATGTATTTTTATTGCTCTAATTACATTGGTACCAGTTTATAATAGCAATAAGGCACCTCAGGGGTTTGTGGTATAAGGCCAATATACTCCGTGTTGCGTTGTGCATAAGAACAGCCCTTAGCCATGGTATATTGGCCATATACCACACCCCCTTGGGCCTTATTGCTTAACTATATAATAAGCTCAACATTAATCTACTGTTTGCTGACACTGATGTGAGATACATTGTTAAAATACAGAATTCTCGTCATGATGTCATGATCATGTTGTGAACCTATGGATGAGCAACACTAGTAAGTCCAGTAACAATAAAGAGATATGTAGGCCGTCCACACCAAGTACAACTATAACAATAAAAAAAATCTAAATAGATCTAATTGAAGTGGACAGGAGTGTTCACACTACAACAATAACTACAAAAAGAGTGGAGAATGATAACAAGCGCTATCGTTTAGATCACTTTCTGAGCTATTTTGTCCCACCGACGATAAAACATTAACAACCAATCAAAAATGTGTTCTATTGAAGCCTTCTTGGTTCTAGGAGCGCGAAACTGCTCGGAGAGGAGCGAAGGCAGAGCACATGGTAAACTTGCCTGAATAAATGAGCATTCTTGAGCTTATTGGTGGCCACGTTAATTATAGGACGAATCGGGATAATGAAGATCCACAAACAGCGCAATTCTTTCCGATAGTATCTGTTAACGTCGATACATCCTGACAAAATACACACTATGACTGGCCTGCTGATATGCCTTACGGGACCTTGTAAACTGTTGAGAATAGACCATTAACTCATCCAAATGGTTGCATAATAAGGTTGTATGCCGTTATTTCGGCACGAAGCATTCAATACAGGACGTTGGTGCGGTTATTGAAATGAGCCTACATCACTACAGTTTACAGCCCTAGACAATAATTGTGTACTCCCTTGATAACAATAATACCTTCCTCATTGCACTGTGTTGTTGTAGCCTAGGTAGAATAATGTTATTGTCTAAAAGGTAGGCCTAATCAATAGTGGAGCTTTGCGTGTCTGTGACTGAAGAGCGCAGCCGGGAGGAACGCACTTGACAGATTCCTATTTAAAGCCCTACTATTTAGCTAATGAATGACATAATATTGAGCTAATATTTAGCTTCTTACTTCGTCTACACATCTCTAGCCTCTCTTCCAGCTGTTCCTGTGCGCTATTCCTCTTCACGTGAAAGCCCAGGAAAAGCTATAGGCCACAAAATCTATAGGACATTTATTTATTTATTTCAGCCTTTTTTTATACTAGGCCTAATAGCCTTTTTGTGGAGAGAAGCAGGTTTGCTCTTGCTAATTGCTGAATGTACAATAGGGCTAGGCCAAATGAACTGTTGCACAAGACAGGCAGAAAGATGAGCACAATGAAAAAGAGGATCCAAACGAATTGACAACCATTAGAAAAATGGAAATCACTTGAATTGCTACATTTAAATATGAGTTTCTATGTTATTTTTAATTACATGTACATTGAAGTATTATTTGCAGTTGTCATTATGACAATGAACACCCTGAAGCACTGATGAATGGTCTATGTTATCACCTGATTAATAGGCCTACAGTGTGCAGTAGGATGCGTTGATTGACATGTGTACTGCAAGAAAGATAAACGGTCCACTGGTGATTATAGTTAAATTCAAATTCAAATTCAAGCTGCTTTATTGGCATGAAAAACATTGTGTCAATATTGCCAAAGCAACAATGTATACAATATACATTGTAATAAAATTAGAAACAATAACAAATAATAATATAAAATGGTAGTAAATAATAATACAAAATTAAATACAAAAATAATAACAATAAAATGGTAATAGTCAGTTATCGTCATAGTTATCATCCTTGGTGTAGATGGCCCTTAAACCTTATCTTTTCAGCTGTTACATATCAGTCTGCAGTGTCCCTTCATTCTGAGGCAGATTGTCACTCAAACAATTCTTCACTTCATTTTATGTTAATATATTTAAAAAAAACTTTAATTGAGGTTTCTATTTTTAGCTATATGGCTGACTAACAGTTCCAAGTCTAACAGGATTGTTTAATTGGAAAGGGAATATCTGCTGTTACATGATGGGAAGAGAAGCTGCTTATTACTGTGTCTTTCCTCTTGTCTCCTAAAGTCATCTTGTTTTGACAATATTTGACATTGAGGACATTTTACATTGAGGATATAGTGATATTCCATTTTATTTGACTTTCATAACCTTTTTCCAGCTGCCTTGACAGTTTGTCTGCTTGTTGAAACTACACGTATCAGACAGTTGATGAGAATTGATCAAAGCTGCCACTCTGTCAAACTATATCCTGTGCCATGCTACAGCCAATGTGACACTTAGAATTATAGCTCTCAACCAAAGATAAAACATATATTTTACAACACTCTGATGAAGCAATGCTGCAGATGAGTCATGAGAGGTAGGGGAGGGTAGGTATTGCTATACTTGATCCAGGATAGATACAATATGAAAACATATCTATATTCTCAAACCAGAAATATCCACATAGGAATACTCGGTCATAAATGAACAAAATAAATTGATCATAGTCACAATAATGGCAAGCTAACATAATGTGGACTTCTAAAATGTCAAAGCACTGCAACATCAAACTACAATGCATCATACCATCTGTACAGTGCCAGCCAAATCACTCATACAATTATTTATAGTTCATGACCATCCAGCTAAGCTTATTGTATTAACAGCTCCAGGGTTAATCCAATAGGGATGTCTCAAATCCTCTGATCTTTTTCATGTGCAATGTACGTACAGGTTAAAACTCAACATGCATTAAAGACAATACATCAGAAATAAAAATATAAATTATAAAGCCAAGCCATGTCTCTACAATTCCTCTTTTTGAGAACAATCCACATGCAATATGGTATTGTATATGAAGTAACGCAAGCAGCAAGATGAACATCCACAACATCACACCTGCCCTGACCCACCTGCTCACACCCCCATCTCCAGCGTCCCCATCACTCTCCGCCACATGGCCTGAAGCTGCACCATTTTGTTTCTCTCAGTCGCCCACGCACTGTCAACATTTAGATAACAAATCATTTCATCTTTCCATTGTGTTAACAATGGAGGATTGGTTGATTTCCAGTTTTTAAGTATACGATTTTTCAAGATGATTGACGAGAAAACTATCATCCAACCCATCGGGTATCTCACTACACCCCCATATGCCATGTCTTCAAATACGCAGACAGGCGGATTAAAAGTACATTTACATTATAACACTTCTGACAGCCAACTTTCTAATGCAAACCATAACTTTTGGACTTCCCAGAAAGCATGGATTATTGAATCATTGTTAGTTTTACACTTAAGACATGACTCTGCCGTTGTGCTGTAGAATTTGTGAATTTTGTCTCTTGTGTAATAAATTATATACATTAGTTTATACTGGATTAAGCGTACATTTTCGTTAAATGTAATTTTGTTAGTTACATTTCAACATTCCCTCCATCTTGTGCCAATATATACTGAACAAAAATATAAACGCAACATGCAACAATTTCTAAGATTTTACTGAGTTACAGTTCATGTAAGGAAATCAGTCAATTGAAATAAATTCATTAGGCCCGAATCTATGGATGTCACATGACTGGGCAGGGGCGCAGCCATGGGGAGCCAGGCCCAGCCAATCAGAATGAGTTTTTCCCCACAAAAGTTTAAGTTCTTTTTTAAGTCTTCGTTCCAACTGTTTACATTTTTTTCTAAGAGATTGTCAGTTGGATAGGCTATCCACAAGGTTTTGAATATATTATCTATCATATGAATATCCTTTTCTGACTCAAATATGATTCCCTTAAGATTGCTCTGATGTAAAAGAGATTTAAAATCGAAATTTCTTGATATGAAACTTTTAAGTTGCATTTATTTGAAAATATCTACATTGGTCAGTCCAAAATTGTTTTTTCATTCTGCCATGGATATGAATGTATTTCCTATTAACAAGTCATTTACGGTTTCGATGCCTTTAGTTTTCCCATGTGGACCAATTTATTGGTGAATTCTGAAAAACAATCTAAGGATTGTTCCATAGGGTTGTGTTTTTAGGGAGTGATTTTGGCTCTTGTAGAATACATTTAATTTTCTTCAATATAGTTATAGTGTTCTTAACTATGAAGTTGTTCATGTTCTTAGCTTTATCCTTTAAAAATAGACACGTAAAAAGAGGATGAGCATGTGCATCATCAATATGTACCCATTGTTCCTCTGTAGTACATTTAACTACATGTCGCAAGTAAAAGCCTTGGGTGGCGAGAGGATACAGCTCCAAGTCTGGAAGGTTAAAACCAGCCTCAGACTTAGGAAGATGTAAAACATTCCTTTTATCCCAGGATGGTAAGAGTAGTAAAGATACTCTATGTGGTGACCTTTGTAACCTTTGTTAAAATTTTGCAAACGATCCAATTGTCTGGCTTTCCCTTCTGTTGCTGTGGCTTGATGAAAGAGAGACAGATGACAATGTCATGCCTCTGTTTTGTCATGGATCATTTAGAGAGCAAGCAGTTCAACTAGTTAGGCCAGGCACATCTTAATGGTTGCCTGGGAGTGGAGGAGGAACAGAGGGGATGGAACCTATTTTCTATCCTGCCCAGACACACAAACCCGGAGCTTTGCTTTGCTGTTCATTGATTCTGTGTCCACTATTTTCCATGAGACACTGACCTGATGTGACAATCTTAATACCGAAGCCCCATTAAATATCTGGATACTAATATTTACTGAATCCTTGGCTGTGATAGGATGAGGATAGGAAACCATCTCATGTATATGCAGTTAAAGCACATGCTATGCTATTATGGTGTCCAGAGCACATTAGTGTCATTGTCAGGGTCATTTTGGATGTCTCGCTGGGTAATTGACAGTCACAGTATTATTGAACACATTGCAGTTTGAGTGTAGATGATAAACTGTTCACTTTTCAGAGCTCAGTCGTTTTTTCTACAGTACATATGTCATAACATGACCCTCTTCTGAATTCACCGTCTGGGCTGAGATCGATGATGGGCTAAGTTTGCTCCAGTAAGCCCTTAAAAACCTGTACAGTATTTACTCATACGGAATGTGAATGGATAGAACCGATGAATAGATTAAACATTGACATTGACTTTCTGGTAGAATTCATAACAGCCCAATACTTCCACTATTCTCTGTTCTAGGACGAGAGGGCAACCTAAACGGAGACCACAGTTTCAAAGAGACCACACTCCTAAAACACAAAGTGCTCTTTCTAGCTACCCAGAACATACTATTGTTCTTAACAAAAACGTGCAGCCCCCCTTTTCAACATTACCGTATTAAACTTGCATGAGTGTGCTCATTAAATATACTGCATCATGAACTGAATATTCACTGAGCATTCAGAAGGTAGCAGGCAGGAGGCTGGGGGGTTGAGGGGTGGAAGGTAGAAGGTGAGAGGCTTGGTGCGTTGAGTGGTGGTGAGGGGCGGAAGGTAGCAGGTGGGGGAGATGGGGGGGATTAAGGGGTGGAAGGCAGAAGGTGGGAGGCTGGGGGCTTAAGTGATGATGCTCAGCAGCTATTTATACCTTCCTGTCTTATTGAGAGAAGCCCTCTTCCTCAGAGCTACCCTGCCCTACCCCAGCCCCAGACAGGGAAACACATAAATAAATGCAAAACCCAAGTGTCACACCACCATTATTACAGGAAAAGACTCAAATTAAAACAGTGGGAGAAAAGAGGATGAAAGAGGCAGGAGAAGTTTGAGGATGAATAAGTAAAGAGTGTTCTCCTTTTTCTGCCTGAAGCGCAAAGGAGCAGTTTATACAGCAGAAAGTCACTTACCGTATACTGTACTTTACTGTGACGGGAGGTACCATCACTAATGGGGTCACTATAACCTATACTGAGAGCTTTAACGGTGAATCTACTGTATGAGCGTACATATGCTGGATATGGTGCCATGCACTGAACCCCAAAGAAATGTAGTAGCCAAATAGATTTAAACTCCGTTTTTTTTACAGTTCCTGACATATAATCCTAGTAAAAATTCCCTGTTATAGGTCAGTTAGGATCACTACTTTATTTTAAGAATGTGAAATGTCAGAATAATAGTAATAGAGAATGATTATTTCAGCTTTTATTTATTTCATCACATTCCCGGTGGGTCAGATGTTTACATACACTCAATTAGTATTTGGTAGCATTGCTTTTAAATTGTTTAACTTGGGTCAAACGTTTGGGTAGCCTTCCACAAGCTTCCCACAATAAGTTGGGTGAATTTTGACCCATTCCTCCTGACAGAGCTGGTGTAACTGAGTCAGGTTTGTAGGCCTCCTTGCTCGTACACACTTTTTCAGTTCTGCCCACACATTTTCTTTAGGATTGAGGTCAGGGCTTTGTGATGGCCACTCCAATACCTTGGACTTTGTTGTTCTTAAGCCATTGAGATGCTGCTTCAATATATCCACTACACCCCCATATGCCATTTCCTTCCTCAGGATGCCATCTATTTTGTGAAGTGCACCAGTCCCTCCTGCAGCAAAGCACCCCCACAAAATGATGCTGCCACCCCCGTGCTTCACGGTTGGGATGGTGTTCTTCGGCTTGCAAGCCTCCCCCTTTTTCCTCCAAACATAACGATGGTCATTATGGCCAAACAGTTCTATTTTTGTTTCATCAGACCAGAGGACATTTCTCCAAAAAGTATGATCTTTGTCCCCATGTGCAAACCATAGTCTGGCTTTTTATGCCGGTTCTGGAGCAGTGGCTTCTTCCTTACTGAGCGGCCTTTCAGGTTATGTCGATATAGGACTTGTTTTACTGTGGATATAGATCGTTTTGTACCTGTTTCCTCCAGCATCTTCACAAGGTCTTTGCTGTTGTTCTGGGATTGATTTGCACCAAAGTACGTTCATCTCTAGGAGACAGAACGCGCCTCCTTCCTGAGCGGTATGACGGCTGCATGGTCCCATGGTGTTTATACTTGCGTACTATTGTTTGTACAGATGAAAATGGTACCTTCAGGTGTTTGGAAATTGCTCCCAAGGTCTTGGCTGATTTCTTTTGATTTTCCCATGATGTCAAGCAAAAGGGCACTGAGTTTGATGGTAGGAAATACATCCACAGGTACACCTTCAATTGACTCAAATTATGCCAATTAGCCTCTCAGAAGCTTCTAAAGCCATGACATAATTTTCTGTAATTTTCCAAGCTATTTAAAGGCACAGTCAACTTAGTGCATGTAAACTTCTGACCCACAGGAATTGTGATACAGTGAATTATAAGTGAAATAATCTGTCTGTAAACAATTGATGGAAAGATTACTTGTGTCAAGTAGATGTCCTAACTGACTTGCCAAAACTATAGTTTGTTAACAAGAAATTTGTGGAGTGGTTGAAAAACGAGTTTTAATGACTCCAAACTAAGTGTATGTAAACTTCCGACTTCAACTGTAGGCTATATGTCATCCCCAGACCTGGTAATTACTGTACGTGCTAAGCAAACAGCCATCCATAGCATCAACTTTACCCTCTCTCTCTCTGAGCTGTGCTCCTCCTTCAGAAAGAAACACTTCCACAGCAGTGTGATCCCACGAGGAGAAATACGAATGAAAAGACAGGGAAAAGGACTGGAGCTGTCTCCTCTGTTGGTGCGAAGTGAAGACCCAGCAGCATGCTACATTAAGGTTGGTCCAGCGCCCAGTGGCACTAAGACTGGTCTTAGTATTAGTACAGCAGGGAAGTATGACCTCTCTCTACACAGATCAGTGGTTCTGAGCATCTGAAAACAGGAGGAGCAGACCAAGTTATTATGACAATAACCTCAGCACAAAGGCTCCTTGAGGATACTGTAGGTGTGTTCAAGTTCAGTTTTTAACCTAAAGTAGACAAATCACTCTTTCCCATCTATTCCAAACCATGGCAACATGAGTTAAGGGGTTTTGAAGGTGTTATTGAGAAAAATAGAGAAATGAATCAACCTATGGGTTGGACACCAACCCTAACATGGGCTAAACAACACCAGCACTGCACTGAGTGGGTACTATTCCAGCATTCATAAAACACTGCTCTCTCTGCAACTCTGTGGTGCAAATATTCCAATATACTGCCACCATGACAGATATTTCCTTCCTCATGGAGAAGAGACGTTTTGCCATTACAATTTCTTAATTTGGTCGTTAGGGGTTGCGGAGATTGCAGACCCATATTGACAGCTGACTTACCTCCATTAATTCCTCCTCGCCCATGAGAGAGAGAGAGAAATAAGAGTGTGAGAGACAGGGAGAGGGAGATGGAGAAAGAGAAAGCTGAGATAGGGGTAGGGGTGGGTGTCCATTCCAACACAAGTAGCACCTGTCAGCTGGGTTGGGAGACTTGAGTCTCCCATATCTCCCCTGGCCAAGGCCTCCTCTCCCTGGGGCTTTCATCCCTCCCTCTACCCTCAACCACCATCTATCTATATGCACCAGGCTGTGACTAAAACAGAGGTATTCTGCACCCAGATACCTACTCCACTGAGAGGAGAGGCAGGGAGGCAGGGAGGCAGATAGCTACCTGGGCTGGCCTCGATGCACAACACCATAAAGCCTCCTCTCGCTCCATGCTAGGGAAAGAGCAGGCAGTCACAACATTATATCAAATCTAACTCAATAGAAATAGTCAAATTAGAGGCCTGGTAATACAATGCATGATGTACTTTATGAATAGTTGATTCAAATGAATCTGGCTAATGAACCCTTATTCTGATTTGGGAAATTGAACACATTCTTTCTCCATCTAAAAATGTAGGCTATCAACTGGACTTGTAAAGATAAACAAATGTATTGAGTTGAAATGGTTGGTTCAATTACCATAATTTGCATAAACAGTAATAATTTCTGTATTCAGGCCCAAACTATAGATCCATGATACTTGGTCAACAGAAGCATCTGGTATCAAAGTGTGAGAACACTTTCCGAATAGGCTGAGCACAGCAAGAACACAGTTCAGCCACAACTTGATAACCCAATCATCTTGTTCATTTTTTCCACTTTGAGCCTGTCATAGTGGGGTCATTAAAACAAGCCACCCAGACAACAGTAGATAAGCTACTTAAGCCTAACTACTGCAGTTTCTCCAGGCAGACAACTCTGTAGGAAAGTGATTATCTGAGAGAAGCTGAGGTAAACCGACAAGAACAACACAACACAGCTCGATGCTTGCATCTATCTAGCTGGACATAACATGAGGTAACGAATGAAAGTCAACATTGGAGCTCTGTTCTTTGCAATGACACACAATGCACATATGGATTGTGGTTAACTTGTTAGGGATCGGCTCATGAGGTGACCGTTTTGGAGAGCCTGGCGTGCCCAAAATAAAATGCCTCCCATTCAGGCCCAGAACATAGGATATGCACGTATTTAGTACCATTGGATAGGAAACACTCTGAATTTTCCAAAAGTGTTAACCATTTGTCTGTGAGTAAAACAGAACGCATATGGCAGGCGAAAGTGATTTTGACACATTGCTCATTTGGAACCCCTCCCTCATGAAAATGACCATATAAGGGCATATGAATGCAGTACCCATCGCTTCCTCTGGATGTCAACAGTCTCGAGACAGTGTAAATTTTCAATTTGGATGAATTAGACCAGAGAAGAAGAGCAAACCAGGAAGTGTACTTTTTATGTCAACAGTACCCAGTGCGCGCTCCCGACAAGGCGCGCAGTGTCTTTTTTACCGTCTTTATCGATCAGTTTATATTCCAAGGGATTTATAATAGTAAATATACGTAAAAGTGTTCCTAAGGATACATTTAAAACTATGTTTGATTGTTCTTGGACAAGTTTATAGGTATAAGATGAACGAGTTCTCGTCACGTTTCAATGGAGGCTGTCTTTTCAGATTATAACGCGCGAACCAAATGAAGATTTATGGATAAAATACATTACTTTTTCTAACAAAAGAACCATGGATTGTCTTCGTTGGAAACTTAGGATGACCTCAGCAAAAGTTCTTCAACAGGTAATTGATTTGTTTTCGCTGTGAAATGTGTTATGTGTGTGCCATGATGGCTAATGGATTCATGGCTATGGGAAAAATATGTGAGGTGCTACCCTCAAACAATCAAATGTGCTGCTTTCGCCGTAAAGCCTTTTTGAAATCTGACAACGCTGTGATATTGCCAAGAAACAGAGCTTTTGATGAGTATGGAACACTTGTATATTGGTGGATGTTTAATAATTCAACTTTTGGATTTTGAATTTGGCGCCTTGCATTTCACCTGGTAGTGTCGGGATTGGGGCGCTAGCGCCCCAGCAATCCCTGAGAGGTTAAATTAAGCCCATGCTTTGTAACAGGCTTCAGAGCAAGTCCATCAACCACTCCTTGATGTCGGTGAGAGGGTGTTTGTGCGTGCTTACGGGAATGTTTGTGCGCATGCGTGCTTGTCTGCGGAGTGAATGTCAACCCCTCAGAAGTGCTGATGTGGCTCCCAAAGACATCCCAGTCAACAACCGAAAACTCAGTGGAAACCTCAACCCAAATAAATAATAGGGAAGAGAATGCATAGGAGTGGAAGGTCATGAGATAAAGAGTTGGTTCCCCACAACTCCCTCTAGTGCTCTACTTAAAACTCATTAGCAGGAGCTGCGTGGCAAAGAGCTGGTGCTCACATGCATATTTGATGCATAATGAACAGGAAATGCCTCACAATGACATTGTAGTGAATATGAAGGAGTTCTTCCTAAGGTAACTGGGGTTCCCGTATTGCAATAGCTTTAAATTAAGTAGGCTGGAAGCCTGAAAGCATAGGAATAACTCAAACGCCACACAACTATATCTTAGTTGACTGTGTTTTCCTGTATTTGAAAGAATACTGTTGTGTTAGTCAGTTATACTTTGATTTGGACTACAGGTGTATCCTTCTATGAAATATTACAGGGGAGAGTGCTGATATGAAATCTATTGTATGTTTCACCCGGGCGGGACAGAAAATCCTACAGAAACACTAGCTTTTACAGTAATTGGAGTAAACATTCCATCCACCACGTTTTAGAATGGAAAGTGGTTGCCAGAGAGAGTCTGCTGCTCGAACACATGCAGGTCTATATTCTTCTGACATCTATTTTCAGATTACTACACACTATACTAATTAGAGTAATTAACTGTTACCAAATCCACTTTTTCAGTTTGAATAACGATTATGAGCTGTAATTAGTTTGCTGGCCTGGTTAAAGCCACAGTAGGACAATGTAAAAAGTATGACTATCACAGACCCAGGTTCGATCCCAGGCTGTGTCACAGCCGGCCGTGACCAGGAGACCCATGAGGCGGCGCAATCGGCCCAGAGTCATCCGGGTTAGGGGAGCGTTTTGCCCGGCCGAGATTTACTTGTCCCATGGCGTTCTAGCGACTCCTTGTGGCGTGCCGGGAGCCTGCAAGCTGACCTCTGTCGCCAGCTGGATGGTGTTTCCTCTGACACATTGGTGCAGCTGGCTTCCGTGTTAAGCGAGCACTGTGTCAAGAAGCAGTGCATTTTGGCAGGGTCATGGTTCGGAAGACGCATGGCTCTTGACCTTCGCCTCTTCCGAGTCCGTAGGGGAGTTGCAGCGATGGGACAAGAATGTAACTACCAATTGGAGAGAAAATCTGTAGCCATGAAATGCTTTGAAAGGCTGGTCATGGCTCACATCAACAACATCATCCCAGAAACCCTGGATCCACTCCAATTCGCATACCGCCCCAACAGATCCACAGATGATGCAATCAGATGACCAAATCCTCGTGATGCCATCTATTTTGTGAAGTGCACCAGTCCCTCCTGCAGCAAAGCACCCCCACAACATGATGCTGCCACCTCCGTGCTTCACGGTTGGGATGGTGTTCTTCGGCTTGCAAGCCTCCCCCTTTTTCCTCCACACATAACGACGGTCATTATGGCCAAAAAGTTATATTTTTGTTTCATCAGACCAGAGGACATTTCTCCAAAAGGTTTGATCTTCGTCTCCATGTGCAGTTGCAAACCGTAGTCTAGCTTTTTTATGGCGGTTTTGGAGCAGTGGCTTCTTTCTTGCTGAGCGGCCTTTCAGGTTATATCAATACAGGACTCGTTTTACTGTGGATATAGATACTTTTGTACCTGTTTCCTCCAGCGTCTTCACAAGGTCCTTTGCTGTTGTTCTGGGTTTGATATGCACTTTTCGCACCAAAGTACGTTCATCTATAGGAGACAGAACGCGTCTCCTTCCTGAGCGGTATGACGGCTGCGTGGTCCCATGGTGTTTATACTTGCGTGCTATTGTTTGTACAGGTGAACTTGGTATCTTCAGGCGTTTGGAAATTGCTCCCAAGGATGAACCAGACTTGTGGAGGTCTACAATATATTTTCGGAAGTCTTGACTGATTTCTTTTGATTTTCCCATGATGTCAAGCATTTTCTGGAATTTTCTAATATGTTTAAAGGCACAGTCCACTTAGTGTATGTAAACTTCTGACCCACTGGAATTGTGATACAGTGAATTATAAGTGAAATAATCTGTCTGTAAACAATTGTTGGAAAAATTACTTCTGTCATGCACAAAGTAGATGTCCTAACCGACTTGCCAAAACTATAGTTTGTTAACAAGACATTTGTGGAGTGGTTGAAATACGAGTTTTAATGACTCCAACTCCAAGTGTATGTAAACTTCCGACTTCAACTGTATGGTTATATTACGTAAGAACAATGATGCAACACTAATAAAACGAATATTACTTTATAACAAATGCATTTTCTCCCACGTTGGATAGTGGTTGCTGTCTGCGGTTCTGAAACACATCAGTGCGCAGTTGAATTGGCACCTTTTCCTAGACCATGTTGCTATGTGCATATTGGCAAAGTTATCCAGCATATTGGTGTTGAGAACAATGCGGTGGAGGAGGCAGCAGCCCTTTCCTTAATTGACAAAGAAAAGTGAGGAGAGAAGAAACTCCAACTTAGTTAGGTCTATAATCAATAGCCTAAGTGTTAAATGAGCCTGGCTTTATAAATCATCCATATACAGTACGTGTATACTGTATCTACAGAAATACGACAGATCCTGCTTCTGTTGCCTGTTTGAGTGTTTGGTTAGTAGCCTACTGATTCCATGAGCACCAAGCCTCACGCAAACACATGTCGGATAAACAATTTCACAAATTCAACTGTTTTTAATCTTTGCTATTCTGTAATAAAGGCTTTACACTCTTTTTTTCATTAGACCAGCCTCTCTGGTATTAGTTATAATTTATTTAGTGTTGTTTACACTGTTCCAAATTGTCTGGAAAATAATATTTATAATCATAATAATAATAATAACAACAACACTGTTCCCCGGGCGCCGAAAATGTGGATGTCAATTATGGCAGGCCCCCGCACCTCTCTGATTCAGAGGGTTGGGTTAAATGCGGAAGACACATTTCAGTTGAATGCATTCAGTTGTACAACTGACAAGGTATCTCCCTTTCCCTTTCCCTTAGTAACAACAACCCTCCTTTTTCTTGAGCTCCTTCTTATTGTTATTATTACTATTATCATCATCACTATAGTAATAAGTATGATGATCATAATAATAAGTAATGTAATTATCATTAGTAGGCTTAATACAGCAGCCTTGGGTCCCGTGTGGCTCAATTTGTAGAGCATGGCGCTTGCAAAGCCAGAGTTGTGGGTTCGAGTCCCACTGGGGACCAGTTTGAAAACTTATGAAAAATGTATGCACTCACTACTGTAAGTCGCTCTGGACTAATGACTAAAATGTAAATGTTGTATAACCACTATCGAGCCGTAGGCCTAAGAGCAGTTCTTCGGACTCCCTCTAATCATTTGAGTGACTTAATTATTTAATCAAACAGTGTGCTTAAAGCATCAGACAAGCTCAGTGCATATACTCAATTTGCGTAATACACATAGGATGTCTATATATGGAATAATGCACGTTTAAAAATGTTGACCAATTGATTGGTCGAAAGATTGGTCGACTTTTTTTGGGTCGGGGACAGCCCTAGTGAGAATGCTGTTCATTGACTACAGCTCAGCGTTTAACACCATAGTGCTCTCCGAGCTCATCACTAAGCTAAGGACCATGGGACTGAACACCTGCCTATGCAACTGGATCGCTCAACACTCCCTGTTCACCCACGACTGCGTGGCCACGCACGACTCCAACACCATCCTTAAGTTTGCCAATGACATGGCGGTGGTAGGCCTGATCACAGACGACAATGAGACAGCCTATAGTGAGGAGGTTAGAGACACAACAACCTCTCCCTCAACGTGAGCAAGACAAAGGAGCTGATCGCGGACTACAGGAAAAAGAGGGCCAAGCACGCCCCCATTCACATCAACAGGGCGTTATACACCTGCACCATCGAGAGCATCCTGACTGGTTGCATCACCCCTTGGTTTAACAAGTTCTCGGAATCAGACTGCAAGGCTCTACAGAGGACAGTGCGTACGGCCCAGTGCATCATTGGGCCAAGCTTCCTTCCATCCAGGACCTCTTTACCAGGCAGTATCAGAGGAAGGCCCTAAAAATTGTCAAAGAGTCCAGCCACCCAAGTCAGAGACTGTTCTCTCTGCTACTGCACAACAAGCGGTACCGGAGCACCAAGTCTGGGACCAAAAGGCTCCTGAACAGCTTCTACCCCCGAGCCGTAACACTGCTGAACAGTTAATTATATAGCTACCTTAACTATTTGCATTGACCCCCTTTTTTTATTTTGATTTAATGCTATTTTTTGCTCTGACTCTCTTGCATAGGCTCGATGTACACTCACTGGACTCTAACTACACACTCACACATACTACACTGACACTTAAACACACACACATGCATTTTGACGCCACACACACACACATAAACATACATTCACATTCCTTCACACTCTTCACATACGCTGCTGCTACTCTCTTTTTATTATCTATGCATAGTCACTTTACCCCTTCCTACATGCACGTATTACCTCAATTACCTCGACTAAACGGTACCCGGCACATTGACTCTGTACCGGTACCTCCTGTGTATAGCGTCGTTATTGTTATTTTATTGTGTTACTATTTTTCCTTTAGCACATTTTTCTTACTTTATTTAAACTCTGCATTATTGGTTAAGGGTTCGCAAGTAAGCATTTCACAGTAAGGTCCAAACCTGTTGTATTCGGCACGTGACAAATACAATTGTATTTTATTTGATACTTGTACTCCGTGTATACATCCAAGTTATCGTTACTCATTGTGTATTTATTATTACTTCTATTGTTTCTCTATTTTCTTTCTCTCTGCATTGTAAGTTAGTAAGAACTTCACTGTTAGTCCACACCCGTTGTTTACGAAGCATTAAACAAATCAAATTTGAATTGATTTGAGTATGGTTTGGGTCAGCACCCTAATGTGAACAATGTACTTCCGTCATTAGTCATTAGTGTAAAGGGGGATCATCACCTACCTAGACCGGGGGGTATCTCCGGACATGGTGGTATAGGTTTGGCAGTTGGTGGCGTGTGGTTTCCCTCAGGTCGTACGCTGGGCAGCAGCTGGTCTGCGGTGGCCAGGTAGCTGGCGAAGGTGGCATTGGGCCGGCTGAGGTTGTAGTAGTAGTGGTGACCGTTGCGGCTGGCGTTGCGGCCGTTGTTGAAGCGGCTGAAGATCTGGTCGAAGCGCTGGGTGTAGACGTCGAAGTAGAGGATCATCATGATGACAAAGTGCACCAGGCAGAGCAGCAGGACAGCCTTGCAGATGCGCTCCAGGGTCCGGCCTAACATCAGCCGAGTCATGGTTGAGCCTGCCGCCCCTGCCGCACAGTCTAGGGCATCCGGTCGGTCACTCCCCTGGGCCTGGGCTGGCCTGGACTGCTGCTGCACGCTGCCTCACTCTATCACCTGTGGGAGGGCCAGGGAACAACATTAAATGATGTTCACAATAAATTGATATTTTGTTGCCATTTAAGTAAATTAGGCCCAACACAGGAAATGAGAAGCAAATCACAGTATCTGTATATGTCATGTACAGGTTTCCAAGAAAATAAACATCAAGGAATAAACCAAAACCAACCTACTCCACCCAACAACGTGATTTGAAAAACAATTCTAATAAAATGGCTTGACTAGACTGCCCTGCTCTCTCCCCTGGCAGGATCACAGGTGGAAACATCATGGGGAAAGCACCAGATATCAAAGATGACTGCCTGGCTCTAGCCTAGCAGATAGATAGATTACCCAGGTGCAATGTGGAGGGAGGGCGGTGGGATGGAACGGCACTGTCAATGTCAGACCCAACTCTATCTCACCAGGCCGGGTCTCACTCATTGATTTTCTCACAGACAAGCACACACAATACAGTGGTGCTGTGTGTTTGATGAGGGGTTTTTAGATGGCGTACAGACGTAGGATCTTAATTTGATCACCCTGTTGTTGCAGGAAATGTCCTGCACAGCAGGAAAAGAAAACTTGTTGTGTAATCGAGGTTAAAAATTCTTCTAAAGTTTAATTTCCACTTACCCTAATTTCCATTTGCCCCAACTAAAAACCTATCAACAAAAATGTTCATTAATTAAAATCCACACAATAATTCACATTTCCTGTTGCTGCAGGATTATTTTTCTGCTGCAAGAAACTGATCAAATTAAGGTAGCCTACCTGTTAGGCTAGTAACCAAAAGGTCGCTAGTTCGAATTACCCAGCCAACAAGGTGAAAATCTGCCAATGTGCCCTTCAGAGCAAGGCACTAAACCTAATTGCTCCAGGGTCGCCATTGATAATGGCTGGCCCTGGCCGGGACCCCACTCTCCGAAGGTGTCTCAGAGGAAGTTGGGATATGCAAAAAAACACATTTCCATTTTACACATACGTATAATACACACTTGTGCGTGTGTAAAACAGGACAAATCTAAGCACCCACCAAATTATTAATTATTTGACTTACCTGTGTAGTTCTAAGTTCTGTGGTAAACGGACTATTTTCTACATGCATTAGTCCAGTACTAATACTTGTAAAACATTCATTAGAAAGAGACTGAGCTCATGGAGGACAAGGCTAGTTGGTGAAAGCTTTAGAAGCCTTTACATCTCTACATTAAGACTCAATTATGACAGCTGCTGCACCACACTGTTAAACAGCATGACGTCAAAAACAGATTATAAACTGGGTGGTTCGAGCCGTGAATGCTGATTGGCTGACAGCCGTGGCATATCATACCGTAAACCACGGGTATGACAAAACATCTATTTTTACTGCTCTAATTATGTTGGTAATCAGTCTATAATAGCAATAAGGCACCTCAGGGGTTTGTGGTATATGGCCAATATATCACGGCCAAGGGTTGTTTCCAGGCACTCCGCGTGCTTAAGAACAGCCCTTAGCCGTGGCATATTGGCCATATACCACACCTCCTCAGGCCTGATTGCTTAATTCGCCTTTTGAAAGCCCATACACCAGTTTATCAGTTTGCTCACTGACATTAAAGACAAGCCAACATAATTCAAGTCTAACCTGAAAAAAATGTACACAGTAGCCTATATGTGCAGTGAAACCAGGCCTTAGCATTAGAGAATATCAACATGGGACCAAGATGCTTGTTTAGAAACGGCTGGTGTCTAGTAAATATTTAATTCCATATTGGACACTAAATCCCTTGGACACTAAATGGACGATGAGAACTATTTTAGATTAAACCGACACACCAATAAAGTAAAGTCCTGGAAATATGGTGTACAGCATGTATGTTCAAATTTTAATAGTGTGCTGGCTCTTGATGTGGCGCCCAGTTAATCTGTCGGTGCATAATTCATTATGGGCTAGTTAGTCTTTCTACCAGACCCATCTCCCCCTGTGACAGCTATATTAAGACTAAACAAAGCCATAAACAACACAATGATAATGGCCAGTATAAATTGTATACCACTTTATTGGCATCGGCATATTTGGCAGCATATTTTCAATCCCTCTCATTTTTGTAATGTGGTGTCACCTCTGCTCTGCATACATTACTGTAATCAGGCACAGCTGTCTTAGGCCTATACAGTAATGTTACAATGAATGTGTTTAAACTTTAGAACAGGGCTGGTTGATTTTGTAATTTTTTTGAAATTATTATTTTGGCTTAAAAAACCACTACAAGCCACAGTTGAACATCTAAAACTGTATGGGAAGTATGTAGAAATGATAATGGTCCTATATATTTTTATAAATTGATTTTGTTGAACAAATCAGTCAAAAGAAAATCTGTGCAGCCCTACGTTGAACCCTTCATGGATGTGGAATTTCGAAATCTCAATGTGTCCCTCGAGCCCAAATGTTTGCTTTAGAACAACCCTTATCACAGAGACAGAGCAGTAGCCCCAAATCATGACAACTGATTTGCCAATATTAGGTGAGTCATCATTTTCAGAGTTTCTTGCGATCCAACGTAAACCAAGGATTTGTGGCTGAATTCTTAGTAAAGAGACACATAGATTAACAATACTCAGTGGTGACAATGTTTTATGTAACATTACATAATGATATAAAGGAAAATCCAATCCTGAGCAGCAGAGAGATGGTTAAGTAGTAGATATTTAGAGTATAGCCTTTAAGCAGTAGCAATTCACTGTTTAATTGTTTTTGTCAACACAGCTGGGGAAATGCTGATGCTGAAAGAAGAAAACTAATAGATGAGTGACTATGCTCTTTCTGTCTTTATATTATTTTCAAGTGGTAATGAGAGGTTGTCAGACAGAGAAATGTGTTACAGCATCCCTTCTGTGATGGAGATCTCCAAATGCGGTGTTTTAAAGGGGAAACACTTGGGTAGGACCCTAGCCTAGCACTAGCTTCTCTTTGCTCTACTCTAAGGCCACGGGCCCTAGTGCAACCCACCAACCAGCCCTCATGGCCTTATCAAATATTCATTAGATATGCTACACTTGATAGCATTGGGCAAAACTGTAGCCTTCAAGCATTTCTTTGTGCATTTCTAGCTTGACACCTCAACAACATACAAACCATGCAGTGCTAGTGTGTTTTACCAAATGTATAAATCTGTCTAACAATCAATCTAACACTTAGGCTAATCATTCAAACAAAGCTTTAACGTTGTGTCATATGCCAGTTTCCAACAAACAAGTCCCCATGCATTCATGAGAACCTGCTCTTCCCATGACCAGGTGAATCCAGGTAAAAGCTATGATCCCTTATTGATGTCTCTTGTTAAATCCACTTAAATCAGTGTAGATGAAGGGGAGGAGACAGGTTAAAGAAGGATTTTTAAGCCTTTAGACAATTGAGACAAGGATTTTGCATGTGTACCATTCAGAGGGTGACAAAATATTTAAGTGCCTTTGAACGGGGTATGGTAGTAGGTTCCAGGCGCACCGGTTTGAGTCAAGAACTGTAACGCTGCTGGGTTTCACGCTCAACAGTTTCCCATGTGTATCAAGAATTGCCCACCATCCAAAACACATCCAGCCAACTTGACACAACTGTGGAAACCATTGGAGTCAACATGGGCCAGCATTCCTGTGGAACACTTTCGACACCTTGTAGAGTCCCCGCCCCAACGAATTGAGACTGTTTTGAGGGCAAAAAGGGGGTGCAACTCAATATTAGGAAGGTATTCCTAATGTTTGGTATACTCAGTGTACATTATATGCTCAGTGAGAGGAAATAAATGTATGGGTGGATTTACATCTTTCTGGTGCAAACTGTAGGTCCCATGTTCTTCACAGAATCACATTTAACGTTGATAACAGTGCTGAGGTAAATTCTCTCACATGATCTGTGCAGTAAAATAGGGAGCATGAAATACAGTGCATTAGGAAAGCATTCAGACCCCTTGACTTTTTCCACATTTTGTTACGTTACAGGATTATTCTGAAATTGATTAAATTGTTTTGTTTTTTCTCATTAAAAAAACAGGTTTTTAGAAATCTTTGCAAATTTATTTAAAAAAATTACAAATGTAATTTCATATTTACATAAGTATTCAGACCCTTTACTTAGTACTTTGTATAAGCTCTTTTGGCAGCGATTACAGCCTTGAGTCTTCTTAGGTATGACGCTACAAGCTTGGCACACCTGTATTTGGGGAGTTTCTCCCATTCTTCTCTGCAGAAGCTCTGTCAGGTTGGATGGGGAGTGTTGCTGCACAGCTATTTTCAGGTCTCTCCAGAGATGTTCGATCGGGTTCAAGTCCGGGCTCTGGCTGGGCCACTCAAGGAAAGGTCCCAAAGCCAATCCTGCATTGTCTTTACTGTGTGCTTATGGTCGTTGTCCTGTTGAAAGGTGAACCTTCTCCCCAGTCTGAGGTCCTGTGCGCTCTGCAGTAGGCTTTCATCAAGGATCTTTGCTCTGTTCATCTTTGCCTCGATCCTGACTAGCCTCCCAGTCCCTGCTGCTGAAAAACATCCCCACAGCATGATGCTGCCACCACCATGCTTCACCATAGGGATGGTGCCAGGTTTCCGAAAAGCGTGACACTTGGCATTCAGGCCAAAGTGTTTAATCTTGGTTTCATCAGACCAGATAATCTTGTTTCTCATGGTCTGAGAGTCTGTAGGTGCATTTTGGCAAACTCCAAGCGGGAGTTTGTGTCTTTTACTGAGCTTCCGTCTTGGCCACTCTATCATAAAGGCCTGATTGGTGGAGTGCTGCAGAGATGGTTGTACTTCTGGAAGGTTCTCCCATCTCAACAAAGGCACTCTGGAGCTCTTTCAGTGTCACCATCGGGTTCTGGAGGTGACACTGACCAAGGCCCTTCGCCCCTGATTGCTCAGTTCGGCCGGGTGGCCAGTTCTAGGAAGAGTCTTGGTGGTTCCAAACGTCTTCCATTTAAGAATGATAGAGGCCACTGTGTTCTTGGGGACCTTCAATGCTGCAAAAATGTTTTGGTACCCTTACCCAGATCTGTGCCTCGACACAATCCTGTCTCGGAGCTCTATGGACAATTCCTTCGACCTCATGGCTTGGTTTTTGCTTTGACCTGCCTGCACTGTCAACTGTGGGACCTTATATAGACTGGTGTGCGTCTTTCCAAATCATGTCCAATCAATTGAATTTACCACAGGTGGACTCCAATCAAGTTGTAGAAACATCTCAAGGATGACCAACGGAAACAGGATGCACCTGAGCTCAATTTCGAGTCTCATAGCAAAGGGTCTGAACAGTTATGTAAATAAGGTATTTCTGTTTTGTAGTTTTTTTGCAAAAATCGCTCAAAATATGTTTTTGCTTTGTCATAATGGGGTATTGTGTGTAGATTGCTGAGGATTTTTTTTTATTCAATCCATTTTAGACTAAGGCTGTAACGTAACAAAATGTGGAAAAAGTCAATGGGTTTGAATACTTTCCGAAGGAACTGTATGTGTCGTTTGACGTTGAGGACAGATTATCATGTTTATAGCATAGTGAAGACAGTAGCAATGCTGTAATGTTTTGTATTAATTACCATTCACAATCATAGCCGTGGGAAGTAGTTTAGGGGTGGAGGTGCTTTATCGGTTCTCTAATAAAGGCTGATTAAAGGCCAGTGTATTAGTTTTGTGAAAAAAGTTTTGTTTAAACAATATATATAATAATAAATATATACAGTGCATTCGGAAAGTATTCAGACCCCTTGACTTTTTCCACATTTTGTTACGTTACAGCATTATTCTAAAATTGATTAAATCATTTCCCCCCCTCATCAATCTACACACAATACCCAATAACGACAAGGCAAAAACAGGTTTTTAGATGTCTTTAACTAATTTATTTAAAAAAACATTTACCAGAAATGTTACATGTTACAAAAGTATTCAGACCCTTTACTCAGTACTTTGTTGAAGCACCGTTGGCAGCAATAACAGCATTGAGTCTTCTTAGGTATGACACTACAAGCTTGGCACACCTGTATTTGGGGGGTTACTCCCATTCTTCTCTGAAGATGCTCTCAAGCTCCGTCAGGTTGGATGGAGAGCGTCGCTGCACAACTATTTTCAGGTCTCTCCAGAGATACAGACAATTCCTTTGAACTCATGGCTTTGTTTTTGCTCTGACATACACTGTCAACTGTGGGACCTTATATAGACAGGGATGTCTTTCCAAATCATGTTCAATCAATTGAATTTACCATAGGTGGACTCCAATCAAGTTGTAGAAACATCTCAAGGATGAATGGAAACAGGACGCACAATTTGTAATATATTTGCAAACATTTCTAAAAACCTGCTTTTGCTTTGTTATTATTGGGCATTTATGTGTAGATTGACATGGGAAATGTTTCATTTAATCAATTTTAGAATAAGGCTGCAAAGTAACAAAACGTGGAAAAAGTCAAGGGGTCTGAATGCACTATGCGCTCCAGCACTAGGCGGTCCCGTTCTGTGAGCTTGTGTGGTCTACCACTTCGCGGCTGAACCGTTGCTGCTCCTAGACATTTACACTCAAAATAACAACACAGTTGACCGGGGCAGCTCTAGCAGGGCAGAAATTTGACAAAATGACTTGTTGGAAAGGTGGAATTCTATGACAGGGCCACATTGAAAGTCACTGAGCTCTTCAGTTAGGCCATTCTACTGCCAATGTTTGTCTATGGAGATTACATGGCTGTGCGCTCAATTTTATACATCCATCAGTAACGGGTGTGGCTGAAATAGCCGAATCCACTAACTTTTGTATATACAATGTATGTTTTACAATGGTGGGGGAGTGCCAAGATGGAGGTCTGGTGGCTTCAACACAGCGCCCCCTGTCAGTCATCTAGTGTATATATACACAGTGCCTTCTTAAAGTAATCATACCACTGGACTTATTCAAAATGTTGTTGTATTAAAGCCTGAATTCAAAATGGATTACATATATTTTTTCTCTCACCCATCTACACACAATATCCCATTATGACAAGGTGAAAACATGTTTTCAGAACATTTGCACATTTATTGAAAATTAAATACAGAAATATCTAATTTACATAAGTATTCACACCCCTGAGTCGATACTTTGTAGAAGCACCTTTGGCAGTGACTGCACCAGTGGAGGCTGCTGAGGGGAGGATGGCTCATAACAATGGCTGGAACACAGTAAATGGAATGGCATGTGTGTGATGTATTTGATACCATTCCACTTATACCGCTCCAGCCATTCCAACTAGCCCGTCCTCGCCAATTAAGGTGCCACCAACCTCATGTGGATTACACCTGTGAGTCTTTCTGGGTAAGTCTCTAAGAGCTTTCCACACCTGGATTATGCAACATTTGCAGTATTAGTTTAGTGCCTTGCTGCAAACAGAATGAATGATTTTTATTCTGTACAGGCTTCCTTCTTTTCCCTCTGTTAAATTAGATTAGTATTGTGGAGTAACTACAATGTTGTTGACCCATCCTCAGTTTTCTCCTATCCCAGCCATTAAACTCTAACTGTTTTAACGTCACCATTGGCCTCATGGTGAAATCCCTGCGCTGTTTCTTTCCTCTCCGGCAACTGAGTTAGGAAAGATGCCTGTATATTTGTATTGACTGGGTGTATTGATACACCATCCAAAGTGTAATTAATAACTTCACCATGGTCAAAGGGATATTCAATTTTTTACCCATCTACCAATAGGTGGCCTTCTTTGCAAGGCATTGGAAAACCTCCCTGGTCTTTGTGGTTGAATCTGTATTTGAAATGCAATGCTAGACTGAGGGACCTTACAGATAATTGTATGTGTGGGGTACATAGATGAGGTAGTCTCATTCAAAAATCCAGTTAAACACAATTATTACACACAGAGTGAGTCCATGCAACTTATTATGTGACTTGTTATGCACATTTTTACTCCTTGCAATAAGAAAGGGGTTGAATACTTATTGACTGAAGACATTTCAGCTTTTCATTTTTGCATTAATTTGTAAAAATGTAGAAAAACAATTATATTTTGACATTATGGGATATTGTGTGTAGAGCAGTGACAAAACATATACATTTAATCCATTTTAAATTCAGGCTGTAACACAAACAACATATGGAAAAAGTCAAGGGGTGTGAACGCTTACTGAAGGCACTGTAAATCATTATACACAATGCAGTGTAATTGAAAGTGTGTTGGCAGGAGTCATGCCTAAACACAAGGATTGACACTGTTTTGGTAACACATCAAAACACACGCACTGCTGAGGAGATCTGAGTCACTCAAAATACCATGAGTAGATTTGATCGAAATGTCCACATACTCCTGATTGCATTAGATCTCTAGATTTAAATAAAAGATTGTTGAAAATTGATTCCACCATTATGCAGTGAATCACCACCTCATATGGGTGTGAATAGAATAGAACAGAATGCTGTTGGTTAACAGAACGTGCAAAGTACAAAATACAAAGGGGGAATGGGGCATATTATTATAATGAATAACACATTGCATTTGAGCTATTATTTCAGTGTAATAACGTTTTTCAATGATGTGCCACCAATGTATATAGACTTACATCAGCATTCTGCATTCATACAGGCATACAAAAACAAACATTGAAGTAAATCAACACCTCACAAGGCGAGACATCACACTAAAACAACACATTTTCCAGGACATCTAATAAGACTAATGCTCCAAATTGGCATAGCTTTGTGTAAAATGTAACATTACATTGTTGGCTCAAGGCATTTTCAGTCCCATGGATTCCTACAGGAGTCAAATGTGTTGCTTGTCAAAAGACTAAGAGTCTAAAGACTAGATAAACAAAGACAGTAAGGGGTGTGAAGGGCAAACTGTGTCACTGCCCTCTTGCCTGGAATGGCATTATGCTCATGCCAACCACTTTGAGAAAGGAACACCCCTCACCTTCTGACTGGCACACACATAGATTCCTCTCTGTTGCTCCCCCGGGGGGAGAATTAGGCCTACCTTGCACAGCATAGAAGTTGTAAACTAACAGCCCTGTACAAACAAGAGATATGTAATTATATATATTTTATTTCTGGAAAGGAAAGTTGTGTGGATACTTGGGCTTGAGGTATTACTAGGAGTTTGTAAAGAAAACGTTTTTTTTTTACAAACCAAACAATAACTATCATAGCACATGTTTTTAAGTGCCGTGCTGTCATTAATAATTTGGTTTGAAAGAAATTGGCCATGGTGGCGAATAGCAATACACTGACACAAAAATACAAAATCATTCTCCTTCACCAGCACCATCATCTCAACACAGATTAAGATAGAGGGGTAAAGAGAGTGATGCCATTTAAGGGGAACAACTCTTGATAATCCATGTTGTGTAACATCACAAACAGACATGTTCTCACAGCTGGAGGAGAGGATCCCAGATATCAGACTTCACACTCACGCCCGATTACCACCAACACTGTGGAGCAGAGCACACGCACAGTTCAGTCTGCTGACCCTTGTCAGAAACACTGCATGTTTCACATTTCAACTAATGGAAAACGGATAGACACTCTTGTCAAGTTAGGTCTGTGATGCTTCTACTATCAAATCCCAATCAAATATTATTCATAGGCTACATGCCAAATATTCAAGCCAGAAATTAAATAAATATCTGACTACTAAACTAGGTTATTTATGCATCAACCAAACTCTACCATTGTACTAGAACATTCCCTTGATGTTCTCCTATCAAGGTTCTTATGATAGTACAGTACTATACAGTTCTGCTGGATTTTACTCAAGGGACAACATTACATTAATCTACAATGACAGTAGGATGCACCAGATCTCTGCTCTGTGCAGGGGGGTATCACATCACCCCTGTGCTTCCTTTCATGTGCTACACATGACTGATTATGACATGTTGATTATACAATATATAAAATTGTAAGTATTTCTACCATATTTCTATTGAGATTGCTATCTTCACAGTGTGTAGCTAGCCTATTTCAATACATAGCCTACACAGAAGGCCTCAGTGGCCATGCTCCAGAGTTGCTAAGCTCTAAAGTCTCTCCACCATCAAATATAGGTTTGCCTCCCTCTCTGCTTCCTCAGATCGAGCTGCTCATTTGGCTCCCGAGCCAAAAAATAAATGAAGTGCTTGGATGGAGGGAAGGTTTTATTGGGACAGCCTGGGATTCAGGGTAGGTTTTGGGCAGTCTCAGAGCTGATTCTCTGTTAAACACTACAGCAACAAACTGAAATCTACTACAGCACCAATAGGGGATATTACGGGCTGTATTGCTATAATGAACTAAACAGGGTTTCTTTACAAACCAAACAATTACTATCATAGCACATATTTTTTAAGTGCCATTCCGTCTTTAATAATTTGGTTTGAAAAAACTGGGCTTTGCAATACAATGCAATTAATGATTACTCCTATCTGTATTGATCCATGCTACCCTTATTTTAAAGTAAACCTCTCGCTCTCAGACTGTAGATTAATCAATGAATGCAAGGACACATCCTTTGAGATTTTGAATGAAACTCACAATTTACAGCTCTGAATAGGCTGGTTTTTAGACAAAACACCAAGTCAATGCATAGAGCGAAGCAGTCCTCTCCAACTGCCACCTTTTGTTGCTCAGGTCTGGCTGTTCCCATGACAACAAATCTGAACATTGAATTAACCTGAAAGAATAGAACACTCCTTCACAAACAAACTGCCAGGAACAATCAACATTTCAATTGTAGGCATCCTAGGAACAAAGCAATGGCTTATTCTTTACACTTAAGTCAAATGTAATTCATTTAAACTTTAAACGTCATTAGTTCAAGTATGCTAAGGGTCTATCAAACACAGAACCAAATTCTTACACAATTTTTGGCTATCCAGTTGTGTAAGAAACAAGTGGAATTAAGTGAATGGCAGTCCTAAGGAAGTAGTCACTCCTCACCTGCTTTCACAGACTGGTCACATAGACTAGACATAACATAGCATACGAAGCATACGAAAATAAAGGACCCTCAAATTAGTATGACATGGTTACATAAGATAGAAAGTTACTTAAGACAAAAACGAAAGGAGGGTGGTTGGTGTGGATGGGTAGTCATATAATCCAAACGTCTAGCAACCCAAAGGTTGTGTGTTTCGAATCTCGAAAACTTTTGCTAATTAGCAACTACTTACCACTTTTTAGCTACTTTGTTAGCTAACCCTAATCCTTTAGCTAACCCTTCCCCTAACCTTAACCCTTAAACCTAACCCTAACCCCTAGAGTTAACTATAGCTATCTAGCTAATGTTAGCCACCTAGTTAAAGTTGGCACAACAAATTAGAATTTGTAACATACAGTTGAAGTCAGAAGTTTACATACACTTAGGTTGGAGTCATTAAAACTCGTTTTTCAACCACTCCACACATTTCTTGTTAACAAACTATAGTTTTGGGAAGTCTGTTAGGACATCTACTTTGTGCATGACACAAGTAATTGTTCCAACAATTGTTTACAGACAGATTATTTCACTTATAATTCACTGTATCACAATTCCAGTGGGTCAGAAGTTTACATACACTAAGATGACTGTGCCTTTAAACAGCTTGGAAAATTCCAGAAAATGATGTCATGGCTTTAGAAGCTTCTAATAGACAAATGTACATAATTTGAGTCAATTGTAGGTGTACCTGTGGATGTATTTCATGGCCTACCTTCAAACTCAGTGCCTCTTTGCTTGACAAAATGGGAAACTCAAAAGAAATCAGCCAAGACCTCAAAAAAAAAAAATTGTAGACCTCCACAAGTCTGATTCATCCATGGGAGTGATTTCCAAACGCCTCAAGGTACCACGTTCATCTGTACAAAAAAACAGTACGCAAGTATAAACACCATGGGACCATGCAGCCGTCATAGCGCTCAGGAAGGAGACGCGTTCTGTCTCCTAGAGATGAACGTACTTTGGTGCAAAAAGTGCAAATCAATCCCAGAACAACAGCAAAGGACCTTGTGAAGACGCTGGAGGAAACAGGTACAAAAGTATCTATATCCACAGTAAAACGAGTCCAAATCGACAAACCTGGGGCGGCAGGTAGCCCAGTGGTTAGAGTGTTGGACTTGTAACCGGAAGCTGACAAGGTAAAAATCTGTTGTTCTGCCCCTGAACGAGGCAGTTAACCCAATGTTCCTAGGCCGTCATTGAAAATAAGAATTTGTTCTTAACTGACTTGCCTAGTTAAATAAAGGTAAAGAAAAAAAAGAAAGACCGTTCAGCAAGGAAGAAGCCACTGCTCCAAAACCACCATAAAAAAAGCTAGACTACAGTTTAGAACTGCACATGGGGACAAATATCATACTTTTTGAAGAAATGTCCTCTGGTCTGATGAAACAGAAATAGAACTGTTTGCCGATAATGACCATCGTTATGTTTGGAGGAAAAAGGGGGAGGCTTGCAAGCCGAAGAACACCATCCCAACCGTGAAGCACGGGGGTGGCAGCATCATGTTGTGGGGGTGCTTTGCTGCAGGAGGGACTAGTGCACTTCACAAAATAGATGGCATCATGAGGATGGAAAATTATTTGGATATATTGAAGCAACATCTCAAGACATCGGTCAGGAAGTTATAGCTTGGTCGCATATGGGTCTTCCAAATGGAAAATGACCCCAAGCATACTTACAAAGTTGTGGCAAAATGGCCTAAGGACAAGAAAGTCAAGGTATTGGAGTGGCCATCACAAAGCCCTGACCTCAACCCTATAGAAAATGTGTGGGCAGAACTGAAAAAGTGTGTACGAGCAAGGAGGCCTACAAACCTGACTCAGTTACACTAGCTCTGTCAGGAGGAATGGGACAAAATTCACCCAACTTATTGTGGGAAGCTTGTGGAAGGCTACCCAAAACGTTTGACCCAAGTTAAACAATGTAAAGGCAATGCTACCAAATACTAATTGAGTGTATGTAAACTTCTGACCCACTGGGAATGTGATTAAATAAATAAAAGCTGAAATAAATTATTCTCTACTATTATTCTGAAATTTCACATTCTTAAAATAAAGTGGTGATCCTAACTGACCTAAGACAGGGAATTCTTATTAGGATTAAATGTCAAGAATTGTGAAAAACTGAGTTTAAATGTATTTGGTTAAGGTGTATGCAAACTTCCGACTTCAACTGTATCATACGTTTTGCAAATTAGTAGCATATTGTACAAATTGTAATTCGTTACATATCAAACGAAATGGATGATGGACATCCAAAAATGTATACTTCCCATACGAAAAGTAACTTATCATATCAAACGGGCCGTCTCAGATTTACGTACAGAATAATACGAAACGCTCTGTGACCATGTTGGCTTTGGCCACCCTGGTGGGTGGGCTCTCAGGCTATGGACCACATTCATTGGTATACACAAAGGCCACTTCAACAGGGTGCACATACCAAAATCAGATAGTGCTCAACATATTATTCCTGATTATTTTGTGATTTGTTTATGATCAGGAGGGATATAATTGGAGCAAAGTAGCCCAACTGAGCAAAACACATTTCCACCACTGTTATTGTGGGTTCCATTAATTTATCCTGAGCCCTGAAAAGTTAATCATGACCCTGTCATTGACTGACTGAAGCGAGGTCAGTGAAACCACAAAGTAAGACCAGTGAAGTGAATGCATCCACGATCAGTTTTGCCCTACAAACACAATTGCATCAATGCACATAATGACACAGAAGCATTTCTAAATGGATACATTTGACATGCAAAACTAAACTGAGGATACATAGCATTGATGTAAAAAAAAACATTTTCGATCAAGATATAGTGATATCTACTTACACTATGTAGGCAATATAGCTAGTAGCCTAAAACTTCTAGATGAAAACGGACGTATAGAAATAGCTCTCTATTTCGTGAGTTATTATGTAGATAGTAAATAATCATTTGAGCAACTTGTCAACATCGTCTTTTAACTAACTAGATAGATACCAGTTGGCAGCATGAGAGCATCACTGCATGCTGCCCGGATGGATCGTTCCATCGCTGATCAAAGGACCTTTCGGTTTGTTGAAATAATGTCGAACGTTTGGATCACTTGAAAACAGGGATGTTGCAAATGCATGTAGAATGGACGGTCTTTCAGCAACATACTTCAATAAAATGTGCATGACAACAAAGAAAATGGTATAATAAAACATCAATAATCAACAGTAAACATATACATGTTGATAAATGCAAATGTATAGGATAATAAAGAAGAATCCAAATGGCAGGCTAAATGTAAAAATACAAGAAAAACAAAAGAACGAAATGTGATGATGAACAAATGAAATATAATGTATTCTTACCTTAAGGTAGCAAGCAATCCTCCACTCCTATGAACGCATGTTCTTTGTTGTTGCAGCAACCTTTCATATGAAATCTGTAAATGTCATTAAAAAAAAAGATAACAAAAAGTCGTCACGAAAACCTGCTCTCTGTCGTTAAAAGGCACGTAATATCCACTTAATAATGCCTGGCGTGCGTTTTATTTATTTATGATTATATAAATCGGTAATTTCATTTTTCGTGCAGACACATTGATCAAAACGTTTTGCCATATAACAGACATGGGAGATATGAATGCCTCATTGTTTGATTATTTACGGAGGGCGAATATAGGGTAGTAAATCTTCTACCTTCCTAATTCCGACAGTCCGTTACGTTTTAATGTGGCTATGAAGACAAAAAATGAGTCTGGAACAGTTCTCTTGTCGAAGATGATCTATTATATTGACAAGATGGTCGACTGGCCGCTCCAACGATGGAAATATTTGTCCACAAAGGCGAAAGGCAGGCGGGAGGAGGCGAGATCAGGTGGGAACATTCTTGCCAATGAGAGGGCAGATACGCGTGTGAACAACGGTCACAACTCCGAAATAAAAACGTTTATCCAAATGTCACGCGCATTGCACTTTAATCAATAAACTCGTAACAGCCATTATCAAACTTCAATTCGATCAAAATAACAATTCACTTTTATCTTCAACAAATTCGACACTCATTGCCCCGCTATACAAAAACTCCCCAACTTGGTCTGCTTAACGCTCATTTTTTGCGCGGACAGAGTTGTGCGCAGTCGATCCTCTCTTTTCCAATCTTCCTCTCTGGTCTCGCGCTCTTCAGTACGGGATCTCTGATAGTCCAAACACCCGTGTATTCTGCCACCAGAGGGAGCTTAAACTAGGTCTTATTATTGCATTGCACAACTCTAGTAGTCTGCAGTTATAAGATAGGACTACAGTAAATGTAAATAATTTCTTCACTTGTGAGGTACAACTTGATATTTCTAAAGACAAGAAAAGTAATTGAATTAATATGCCAAATGTCGCTGCCCCCACTTTTTCAAATGTTGTAAATGATCAATAAGGGAGGCATACGGTGTGATAGGTCCCCGGTAAATGTAAAAATACTTATCTAGCGCCATCTAGTGGGCAAATCGTTTTTGCAAAGAGTGGGACTGAGACATTAGTAACATTATAGAACCACACAAAAAATAAACGACTTACTGTACAGCCAGAAATGGATTGGTCACCCACACCCCTCCCCCGATTCCTCTCTAGGTGTCTTCCCTTCGGGAGTTTTCCTGGCCACTAGGCCCCATATCTGTAAAGCAATTTGTGACAGCTGATGTAGAAATGGCTTTATAAAACACATTTGATTAATTTGATTGAACAATCAGGTTGGAATATTTTATTATTTGAAGGACAATTATGAAGTAAAGAGGACCCACTTTTACATGTCAAAACAATGGATTCACCACATCAACATATTAAACACTCACTGAAGTATGGTCTAGAAATCTTCCTTTACATTAGGAATGACACCACTACAGTAGGTGGCCAACCAAGGACCTAGAGGGCCTCAACGTAAGCCATGTGCATTCATGGCCATCTCTCAAGCAGCATACTTTTAAACCAACAACAGCTGGACTTAAAATACAAATGTTATCCATTCAAGTTAAACCCTTCAGCACTGAGGCTCTCCGAGACCAGGAAGGCCAACCCAGTATTACACCAAAGGTCCATTTAGAAATGCTCAGAAGTAATGAACACAGCTGAATCAATGTATGAAACCCACACCAAATAGTATTTCAAATGATCTTTTTTGGCCTTTTGCCATTGGGACCAGCCAAACAATCTTTCATCTCCATGGATAAATACCATTAATTTCTACATATAAAAAAAATAATAATACTATACATGTATGATTGGTGAGGACAGGATGGAACACTCAGCTGGAGACCCCCATAAGTAGTCGTAAATGCATCCCAAATGGAACCCTATTTCTTATAATGCACTACTTTTGATCAGGGCCCAAAGGGCTCAGGTCAAATGTAGTGCACAACATAGGGAATAGGATGCCATTTGGGACAAACCCATGGTCACAGCAAGTTGGATGTTATGAACATTAACGTGGAAGTCAGTTTCTGACAGACTGAAGGGTTATTTTAATTTAAGGGCTCAAGCTAATTGTCTTAACACTAATTCATTAGATAAAAAAAAAAATGACAAAACAAAATCATGACTAAGTACAAGGCCAACTGGTCTGAGAAAGTTCTTATCGATGTTCTGCTCGAGTACCATCTCTCCAAAAGAGTATGCGTATCAGCCCATTCACAGCAGTCGAAAGACAAGGAGCTCAGATCATTCAAGCTCACAATTATCAAAAAACAGAAGGAAATCAGAAAATGTACACGCAGTGTTTCCCCTAAGACTTTTCAGCAGTGGTGTCAGAAGTAGTGGGTGGGGGTCTTCAGCAGCGGTGGCAGAGGTAGTGGGAGCAGGGTGTCATCTTGGGGTATACATCTACATTATGAAATCTCTGGTGCGCCGCTGCTAAATGAATAAAGGGGAAACACTGACACGGATAAATGGTCTTGAGGAAAACATCTACATTTCACTCTCCACAGATGGATAGTTTACAGGGGATTACAGACCTGAGAAGGAGAAAACAGATATTATCTATGGTCACTTGAAATCAGATAATACTTATATTCATCAGCAACAGTTCACTCACTGTGGCTAAAGACCACTTGCATCAGAATGGTAAACACCCTCATGCTTCAAAGAAACAGACATGTGCCCTTTATATACTGTACACAACAATAATTTACAATTCAAATGTTTAACCAATCAGGACTGAAGAGTGCCTACCAAAATGTTATGCATATATCAAAACAAAAAAAACTGAATGACAGCTGACCAATGTCAAACGACCAACAACAATTACTATTTCAGTGTAATATCTCCTTAGAGCACCCTTGTATCCACACATATTGATTCATTCTGTGCTACTACAGAAATGGTTACTTACACCAGTCATGGAAAAATATACTGTAACTGAAACTAGTGGAAAAACATTATGGATTACATCAGCCATAAATATAATCATTTGCTTTGTTATACATTACGACTTTTGCATACAAACAGTTCAAATACTTCAAACACATTTTTACAGGCATTCAATACAAATTACAACATTGTTGAAATGTTTCACTTCCATGTAAATGAACAGAACAGCTCTTTACGGAACAGCAAGCATGTCCACCACCAGAGAAACCATATGCGTGTTAAACCAGACTTGGGTACCTTAGATGTTAATACACAGCGGCATTCCATGATTTGATCACAGGTAACAAATCCTATACTGTACAGATGTTAATGAAATCAAACATAGTGATAAAATGTCCCTACTACGGAGTAAATTCCCTAAATGTCTAGTGGCCCTTTCAATTGTGATAGATTTGATACAACAGTAAAACTGTGTGGGGAAAGCCAAGAGGTTTTCTAGAGATTAATTATATGTACCACTGTACTATGAAGACCAATTGTATTCAACAGGGACTGGATTTTGTCTTAAACACCTGCAGTTTAATATAACCATTTGGCTGCATTCCTTTAAGACAAAATGGTGTAAATATGTCACTCTTCAGCAAATGATGGTTAAAAACAATCACAGACAAAAAATACATTTAAATAATTTACTATGTATTTACACAATCCATCTGCTTGTCCAGCGTTGTCTTCCATTGATCTTGTCATCTTCAAGATGAATCTTCTAGTCACCCATTTTTACTTTCGAAGTCTACAAGAAAATACATTTGATCAAGTATGTAATAAAACAAGAAAGCAAACCCATTCTTGGTTGATGCAATCAGCTACTGAATATGATAGAATATTATGCTATTCAACCAATCAAGGGGTGAAAGAAAACCATGTCAAAAGAATGTCAGTTACCTGCAAGATGGCCACAATCACTCCAAATAGCCCAATTGCACTGCCGAAGATTTCCACAATAAGGATTTTAACGAAGAGGCTGCCGTTCTGAGCATCTGCCAGGGCAGCCCCACTACCAACGATGCCAACACAGATGCCACAGAAGAGATTGGAGAATCCCACAGTTAGACCCGCACCAAACATGGAGTAGCCTGTTAGGAGAGAACGCAATCACAAGAGCACAGCATTTCCTTCAGCTGTATTTTATCATTGCACTGTTTAACTAAGCCAACGCCAAGACGTGCCTACTTTACTTGTGCCTGCCTTAATCCTATTGGAATTTAATGACTGGCTCCAATCAACACCTCGTCTGAGTGCAAGTGTGTTTGTGCTATCATGCCAACTTGTTGTCATGCCAAACAATGCTTGATTTTCAATCTTAACAATGGAGTTGGCAAGAGCAGACACAGATCTGGGACGAGGCTAAGCAACACCCACCAACGATTAATATCTTACCTGCTTGGTAGTTCCTTGCCCCAATGGTCTCTGGTGTGGTGCCACTAAAGCTCTATAAAAAGAGAGATGTAAAGAAATAATAAAATGTGTGCAGTCTACTACAGTATCACACACACAGCAGGGAGATGCAGGGCTCTACTCCAATATGTCCTATGTAAAAGGCTACAATTAGAAGCCACAAGTTCAGTCCAAAATAGCACCCTATTCGATATATACAGTTGTGCACTGTCTGACCAGGGCCCATTGGGCTCTTGTCAAAAGTAGTAAACTAGGGAATAGGGTGCCATTTGGAATGCAGTCACCATAATCACTAGTGAAAATGTTGATCAAAGTATGTCATCCTCTCTTGCCTACCTCAGCCATGTTACTTATAACGATCGCCATGATGATCCCATAGATGGCTACAGCCTCACAGAAGATAATGCTTTGGAAGGGAGGAGACAATCACAGCATTTAACACAGTAGTATATTGATCAGAAAGATGCAGACTTAATACAGTACGGTCATACAGATATAAAAAGTTTTACGCCTACACAGAAAGCATACAAGGCCTGTTTCTTAGATCCAGATTAAGCCTAGACGTTGACTAAAAAGGATTTTCCATTGACCATGCTTTTTAGTCAAGGACTAGGTTTAATTATGGGTCTGTGAAACCGGTCCATGACAGATTCTACATTTACATTTTAGTCATTTAGCAGACACTCTTATCCAGAGCGACTTACAGTTAATGCATTCATCTGAAAATCCCAATGGAGCTGTTTTTATTCCAATATCAAATCATTTCTGGGTAACAATTAAGCACCTTACTGTGTAGGCTTGAGTGGTAGACCATATAGCGGGGTATTTGGAAATAGTCCCGGTATAGTTTTTCAATACCTTCAAAACTATTTATTTTAAGTATTTGAATACATATGAATAATTGTAGCTACTTTCTAAGTAAATACCTGCAGCCAACTTGTTCAATACATTGGGAGACAAAGATTTTTCATTTCAACTATTACATAATTTTTCATTATGAAGTTTACCAGTAGTCCCCAGTCACGTGGTGCTTGACTACAAGCACACAATGTCGAGAGACCGAAGCCTTGTGAGTCCCTCACTGTTGTGCAGCACACGCCAGGTGATCTAGTTACAGTATAGAAATCACAACTAAATGTTTAGCAGCTAGATATCTTAAAATGATGAAGTTAACAGTCTAAAATTGTTAAACGCTCTGCAGTTGTGCATTTGGTTTGCTACTTTAGTAGCTTGTTAACCACTTAGCTAGATGGCTATCTTCTTCCAAAATCAAGCTTTGCTTGATAAAAGCAGAGAATCCCCTCCTGGATCAAGAGCCTTAAGGCCTAATATTGGTTGTGTGCATTCAGCAAACTGAGTAGCATTTTTGAGTTACTTGTTTAACTTTATGGGCCGGGATGTCTGTCCTGCAAATACTTAGGTCAGAGACTATACATTTTCACAATGCGCTCGTAAGCATTCTCTATGGGATTTTACTAGTAAGCATTGCTAACCTTCTCATTACAAAAGCTCAGAGGGGTTAAAAAAATGGTGCCCTTGTGTTCAGTGCCAGTATTACCGAATATATCTTCAAGATGCACAAATCGCTCTGCCATTTCCTGGTTGCTTCTAATAATTCAGGTAATTTCAGTTAGTGACAAAACAAGCAGTCATTGTGTAGAGAATCATTGTACCATCTAAACCACTGAAATATATTTTCAATAACCCAAAAAATGTGTACAAAACCGAAAGTAAAAGATGCAAAAGCAAAAACTTCAGAACGGGAAGCACAGAAATAGCACATATACAACAGGTCTACCACTTCTTAGACTTGCTTAAAAATATATAACTCACATTTCTATGTGAATTTGGTCAGATCACCCAAAAAAGTTACATATTGTAGCTTTAAAATTGTCAAAAAGAAATTAAAAATGCTTCTTAGCAAGTGCAAGGAATTTTGCTAAGTGGTCTGAGTGGGGAGGGGGAAATGGAAAATTAGCTGTTATTAGGAGAGGGGTGGCTGGTTCCATTCTCTTTAATAGCCTACCTGACCAGATTCTTTGTTTTAATCCGTGGTGCTTTTACACCACCTCCTATGATGCTGGAACCTGTGATGTAAATGCCCCTGTAAAACAAGGACACAATTCAGTAGAAACATTAACAGAACATGCCCTCCAAGAGGAGAAATGTGGCATAAATGGAATGGGGAATAGGATGGGGACAAGACACTAGTTGCTATTTCAATTTTCAAGTCTATTCCAAAATCAAAACGGGACAATCTCTTCTGAAGAAACACTCAGGGGGAAATGAAGAGTACTCACCAAGCAGCTCCAACAACAGAGAGCGAGATGGCCAAGCCAATCCCAAGGTTCGCCCACATGAAGGGCGAGGTTTCTGTCAAAAACCTGTGGGAGAGAGAGAGAGCAAGATTTCACAAACGTTCCATGCTCTAGTCTAGGCTAACATTTCTGGGGGGGGCACCTGACTGAAATTCAGAGGTTTTACCACCAGTAGTCAGCACCAGGCTCAGAATATAAAACAGATTTATATTTATAGGTCTATGACATGTTCTAAGACAAGGGATTGTGTGTCATACTAACCATGCCACATCGAAGCGGAATCCAAGGTCAAAGATTGTGTAGCAAATACCTGAAAAAAAGCACCAATCCAGGTAATGCATTGTCAAGTATGCAGAACAAGTGTGCAAACATTTTCATTGGTTTATGCATTTGTGTGCGTGTGTTGCAGTACAGTAACAGTACATGCAAAGCCACAGAACAAAATTGTGTCAAATGATTAAGTGTCAGAAGATAAGTGTGATAGCTCACCCCCACATGACAAGTGTTTCAGTTCCCATTTTCCTTACTCTAGCAGCCAAGCAAGTGAGCTAGCTAACTATGGCAACTATAAATTATGTAACTAACACTTTTCTATACTTAACGGTATGCTTTTAAAGTTTTAGTGCAGGGTAGCCTTATGCAGTCGAACATTAGCTAGTTATCGGGCTCTCTAGTCTGATTAATCAGGCTGTACTACACAATTAATTTGGTGTACATACGACCAGAAGTTAATGCCTACCAACTCGTGTAAATGTTCCTTACAATGTAGAATGTCGAATAAAATGACTGTACATTTAAAACTTACTCTACCGGTTACGTTCCTGTGGCTGTTTTGTTTCCAAATTCGAGCAGTTGAAGGACACCCGGTAGAGTAAGTTTAAATGTAATTGTATTAAACATTCCTGCTTTTAACGAACATTAACCCGACTTTGCATGCATTAGCGTCAGGCTGTCTATACACCAATGAATTGTGTCTTACAGCCTGATTAATTAGACTACTGACTCTGCAGTGATATGCTAGCTAACAACTAGCTAGCTGACTTGCTAGGTAACTAGCTAACGTTACTTCTATACACGTTTAGTCGAATTCTTACAAACGAATAGCTAGCTAATCTACCATTTGGACGACAGTGCCAAAGGTACACAACATATAATTCAAGGAGGTTAGTTAGCTAGCCTGCCTGACAAATACAGCTATTACCTAGCTAGCACATCACTGCAGACCCAGATTAGTTTACGCCGTTGCCGCTAGCTAGCGCAACAGGCTAACGTTAGCTGGCAAGCAGCACGGTCTGTGAAGCACGACACAGACATATACAATCAAATGAATTAAAGTAATATATTTACAAAGTGCATTATATATTTGCATCATCGTTAACCAAATTACCCTAGCTAGCAAATGTAGCTAAAGACGTTCTTACCGACGATGAGAATGGTAGTCCAGAAGGCCAAAGTGACCCCGGTGTAGAGAATGGCGTGTCCGTTCATGATCGCCCAAACCGCGTAGTTTTCCGGACTATCTCACTATGCTACCTTCAATTTTGTCTTTACAATTGACGCCGAACGGTCTGAATAATCAAAATAAGTTATTCAGACCCCAAAATCGTTCAATTGAGGAAGGGAAATCTAACCATCAAAAGGGAAGGGATGCAGTCAGCTGATCGAGCTTGACTTGAGCATGTGACCGTGACAACAACGTAATTCCACTTCGTGCCAGTTTCTGCGGGAGCGCCCAAGCACAGACGTGGGATCAGTTGTACTTTTCAACTTTGTATTACTTTTTCATTCACAGGTCAAAGCGCAAAACCGACCTTAGACCAGCACTTGGGCAATCTACACACTGTAGGCTACGGTAATTTGTTATAAAAAAAAAAAAATTAGGCTACGGCTATTCTCTTGTATTTTATTGTCGCGATTTTTTTCGCGCATCTAAGAAAATGTAGTTCCGTAAGTAGAAACATAAAATTGCATTTTGTTCTCATGATGTACGCTAAATTCCAAAATACAAACTTGAGTTCCTGGTTTGTCTTTTAACTTTCTCAAATATAGAACTACTTCCCAGCAAAGATGTTGGTATATACTATGGCTTCACCTCTTTCTCTCTGTTTCCAGTTAGCAAAGACTATATAGAAATAGTAAGGAGCAAATTGCAGGTGTTTGTAATTCAGCTCCTTGCAGTGTTAAGCAATGACCACATGATGGCGCTACATCACTGGTTCAGAAATGAAGAAGCCGCATAAAGTGACGCATTATTATTTGCACATTCCAAGTCAAGTCTGGAATCAGGAATATTGGCTATTTGAGCGATGGACCTATTATGTAGGCCTACGTAAAAAAATATATATCTCCAGAGCGACTTACAGTAGTGAGCACATACATTTTCATAAATTCCATGGGAATCTAACCTACAACCTGGTGTTGCAAGAGCCACACGAAGCTCACTGCGTGAGACAGATCTACAGGGACTGTCACTCCCAGAAAAACAAAAGTCAGACAAAGAAAGGGTAGTATAGACCTACTTACAGAACATGCAGATATTTTCAAACTTCAACCCTTCAGGCAGATCATGCACATTTATTCAGGGGTTGTTGGAAATGTCAATAGTTTACACATTAAAAACTCTGTAATCCATTCACAAACATCCATATTCCTCTAAACCTGAAGAAAATTTGTTTTTATGAAAAAAGTGCCAATTTAAAGAATTCAGGGGAAATCAAGGCCACAAGGTGCAAATTACGGTGCAATTTTTTACCGGTGACTACTAACTAGTCTTGATCAGAGATCTTGGTGTAGTGCCCTATATAGAATAGGGTGCCATTTGGATCCGACAACTTGCAGAGTACAGTGCATGCAGACTGATAAATAACGACCGGTATCCCTTCTTTCTTTTCTTTCCAAAACACTTGACCATGCTGTCTCTGACCAACTCTCTTCTTATCTCTCTCAGAATTATCTTCTTGAGCCACTATACAACACAACACTAAACAATGCACCACCAACTCAGAAAAGTAGGCGAAATTAAGAGGGGTAAATATACCAAATTATTAGGGTGAGGCACATGGGCTACTAACATCTTACTACACAACATACACTTAGTATTACTTTCTTAGCTACAATATACATATCTCCCTGGCATATTACATAATTTATGCAGCAGCATACAATACATTTTTGGATTCACCTTGTGCTGTGCTCACTTGAACAGGAAAGTGGCGCGGTGGTCCTTCGTGGGCAAATTTTGCAATCAAAATCTGGTATTCTCTGGATTTATGGTGCTTTCAAAACAACTGGGAACTCGGAAAAAAACAAGGTCGAATCATGATGACGTCATTGATTTTCAGGTCGTAGCTCTAGAAAGAGGCCAGATTTACAATTCTGAGTTGGATGACCGTTCAAAATGTATTTTCCCCAGTCGGAGCACGTTTATTCCCGACTTCCAAGTGAAGTCAAGTTTTCTCAGTTCCGAGTTAACAATTGTTTTGAGCGCGGCACAAATCATGCTTCATTGACAGCATGGCCAATGTTGAATGTTTATCATTTTTTGGGGGGGAAAAAAGCCCCTTAATCCCAGATTTGGGACAACACAGCTACTCTACTGAATAGCAGGCTCGAGATTGCTTTGCAATGCGTGTAGTTAGCCACTGTTACTGATTCCTTCAAAACCACTGATTGCTGAATTTGCGACTTCCAACTTGTTGTGTAATGTTTATGGCCATTGAGCACCGATACGTTTTATCTATAATTTGTCTTCATTATTTCTCTGCATATGACAAGGATTAAAAATGATTTGCCAGTAGATTGTCGATTTGATTCATGATGATGACTGCTAGCTAAGATTTTGAAAGTATGATGTTGACATGATCAGTCCAATCAAAGCTACTGTACATATAAAGTGATTTGACGTCATTTTATCTGTGGCCAATGACCTTGAGCCTTCTTGGATGGGCACTTCTAATGTAACTATATTGCAGCACCCATTCGGCTAGAATTTTCCCCATGAATGAGAGAACACTGACCCAATCACGGCGCAACGCTCCGTATTTTCGTCTGGCTTGCCCCACCACCACAGAGAGCACCGAGTTTGGCTGAAACACCTGTATTTTTGAGCTGCTTACTCAAGAAAACAAAAAATAAACCATGTTTGTATGCGGCTTTATTATCTCAATGATATACAGTTGAAGTCGGAAGTTTACATACACTCAGGTTGGAGTCATTAAAACTTGTTTTTCAACCACACCACACATTTCTTGCTAACAAACTATAGTTTTGGAAAGTCGGTTAGGACATCTACTTTGTGCATGACACAAGTAATTTTTCCAACAATTGTTAACAGACAGATTATTTCAAATATAATTCACTGTATCACAATTCCAGTGGCTCAGAAGTTTACATACACTAAGTTGACTGTGCCTTTAAACAGCTTGGAAATTTCCAGAAAAAGGATGTCATGGCTTTAGAAGCTTCTGACAGGCTAATTGACATCATTTGAGTCCATTGGAGGTGGAGGTGTGGATGTACCTTCAAAGTCAGTGCCTCTTTGCTTGATATCATGTGAAAATCAAAAGAAATCAGCCAAGACCAAAGAAAAACATTTGTTGACCTCCACAAGTCTGGTTCATCTTTGGGACAAATTTCCAAACGCCTGAAGGTACCACGTTCATCTGTACAAACAATAGTACGCAAGTATAAACACCATGGGAACACACAGCCGCCATACCGCTCAGGAAGGAGACGCCTTCTGTCTCTTAGAGATTAACGTACTTTGGTGCGAAAAGTGCAAATCAATCCCAGAACAACAGCAAAGGACATTGTGAAGATGCTGGAGGAAACAGGTACAAAAGTATCTATATCCACAGTAAAACAAGTCCTATATCGACATAACCTGAAAGGCCGCTCTGCAAGGAAGAAGCCACTGCTCCAAAACCGCCATAAAAAATCCAGACTACGGTTTGCAACTGCACATGGGGACAAAGATCGTACTTTTTGGAGAAATGTCCTCTGGTCTGATGAAAAAAAATTGAATTGTTTGGAGAAAAAAAGGGGAGGCTTGCAAGCCGAAGAACACCATCCCAACCGTGAAGCACGGGGGTGGCAGAATCATGTTGTGGGGGTGCTTTGCTGCAGGATGGACTGGTGCACTTCACAAAATAGATGGCATCAAGAGGAGGGAAAATTATGTGGATATATTGAAGCAACATCAAGACATCTTTCAGGAAGTTAAAGCTTGGTTGCAAATGGGTCTTCCAAATGGACAATGACCCCAAGCATACTTCCAAAGTTGTGGCAAAATGGCTTAAGGACAACAAAGTCAAAGTATTGGAGTGGCCATCACAAAGCCCTGACCTCAATCCTATAGAAAATTTGTGGGCAGAACTGAAAAAGCGTGTGCGAGCAAGGAGGCCTACAAACCTGACTCAGTTACACCAGCTCTGTCAGGAGGAATGGGACAATATTCACCCAACTTATTGTGGGAAGCTTGTGGAAGGCTACCCAAAACATTTGACCCAAGTTAAACAATTTAAAGGCAATGCTACCAAATACTAATTAGGTTGGATGGGGAGCGTCGCTGCACAGCTATTTTCAGGTCTTTCCAGAGATCGGGTTCATGTCCGGGCTCTGGCTGGGCCACTCAAGGACATTCAGAGAATTGTCCTGAAGCCACTCCTGCGTTGTCTTGGCTGTGTGCTTAGTGTCTTTGTCCTGTTGGAAGGTGAACCTTCACCTTTGCCTTTTGGCAAACTCCAAGTGGGCTTTAATGTGCCTTTTACTGAGGACTGGCTTCCGTCTGGCCACTCTACCATAGGCCTTGGTGGAGTGCTGCAGAGATGGTTGTCCTTCTGGAAGGTTCTCCCATCTCCACAGAGGAACTCTGGAGCTCTGTCAGAGTGACCATCAGGTTCTTGGTCACCTGACCAAGGCCCTTCTCCCCCCAATTGCTCAGTTTGGCCGGGTGGCCAGCTCTAGGCAGTCTTGGTGGTTCCAAACTTCTTCCATTTAAGAATGATGGAGGCCACTGTGTTCTTTTGGGACCTATAATGCTGCAGAAATTGTTTGGTACCCTTCCCCAGATCTGTGTCTCGACACAATCCTGTCTCGGAGCTCTACAGACAATTCCTTTGACCTCATGGCTTGGTTTTTGCTCTGACATACACTGTCAACTGTGGGACCATTTATAGACAGGTGTGTGCCTTTCCAAATCATGTCCAATCAATTGAATTTACCACAGGTGGAGTCCAATCAAGTTGTAGAAACATCTCAAGGATGATCAGTGACACCACCCGAGCTCAATTTCGAGTGTCATAGCAAAGGGTCTGAATAGTTATGTAAATAAGGTATTTCTGTTTTGTAGTTTTAATACATTTGAAAACATTACACTTTGATATGATGGGGTATTGTGTGCAGATTGATGAGGGAAATAAATACTTTAATCAATTTCAGAATAAGGCTGTAACGTAACAAAATGTGGAAAAAGGGAAGGGATCAGAATACTTTCCAAATGCACTGTACATTCAATACTGTTACACTTTCCTACGGAGCAGCAAGGAGAACTGCACCTCCTTACCTTCAGGCTATGCTCAAACACTACATCCCAACCCGAGAACTCCATTCCGAGTGGGGAGAAGTTTACAGATATGGATGTTGACTTGTTGAAATCCATCAATGAAAGGCTTGCCAATCTTGATATCTTGGATATACTACGAGAGGACATCAATGCATTATGTACCAGTCTAGAATTCAGCCAATGTCAGATTGATGATCTAAGTACTGTAGACTCTATTCATGGTAAGGTGGAGGTGGTGCAAAGGGAGAACTTAATGAAACCTTGCTTGATGTACAGTGTTGATTAATGCGGGACAATCTAATCCTTTCAGGGATACCGGAGAATGACAACAGCAGAAGCTGTGAGGGCACTGTCCGATACTTTATGTAAATTCAACTGAAACTGCCCACAGATGTCGTGCATTATGTCACTTTAGAGTCCTTAGAATGGGTAAGGCCTCTGGGAATAGGCCACGGGCTATTATTGCATGTTCTGAACATTTTAAGCAAAAGGAAATGGTGAAGAGCAGGGGCAGAGAACTCAGAAACACTGATTTTGGAATGAATGATCACTTCCCTACGGACATCAATGAAAGGAGAAAAAACTCTGTATTCGATCATGAAGGAAAAGCATTGCCTGAATGAACAAGTCTCCTTGGTGATGGATAAACTTTACATCAATGGGCAACTGTATCGGGACTCTAGAGTAACTCACTGGCTATTTTAATCTCATGTTCAAATCTGAGTTTGCATGTTGTAGTGTATCATGACAACTTCAACTATAACAAACACATGCTCTATTGATTTTTACTGGACAAGGAAAGGGTTGCATATAGCTCATGTTAATGTATGTAGCTTTCTTAACAAAATACATTAGGTTTTTAACTTGGTCAAAATAAATATTCATATTGTAGCTTTGCCCGAAACGCATTTGGATGCATCTGTAAATGATGGGCAAATGAACATTCATGGATATAGTCTACTTAGAAGCGACAGGAATAGGAATGGTGGGGGTGTAGCATTGTACATTCAGAATCATATACCTTTTAAGAGGAGGGATGACCTTAATGTATGTCAAATAGAGGCACTATGGGCTCAAGTACATCTACCTCACCAGGCACCCATATTGGTAGGATGTGTGTATAGACCTCCTACAGTGAGGGAAAAAAAGTATTTGATCCCCTGCTGATTTTGTACGTTTACCCACTGACAAAGAAATGATCAGTCTATCATTTTAATGGTAGGTTTATTTGAACAGTGAGAGACAGAATAACAACAAAAAAATCCAGAAAAAACGCATGTGAAAAATGTTATAAATTGATTTGCATTTTAATAAGGGAAATAAGTATTTGACCCCTCTGCAAAACATTACTAAGTACTTAGTGGCAAAACCTTTGTTGGCAATCACAGAGGTCAGACGTTTCTTGTAGTTGGCCACCAGGTTTGCACACATCTCAGGAGGGATTTTGTCCCACTCCTCTTTGCAGATCTTCTCCAAGTCATTAGGGTTTCGAGGCTGACGTTTGGCAAGGTTTTCTATGGGATTAAGGTCTGGAGACTGGCTAGGCCACTACAGGACCTTAATGTGCTTCTTCTTGAGCCACTCCTTTGTTGCCTTGGCTGTGTGTTTTGGGTCATTGTCATGCTGGAATACACATCCACGACCCATTTTCAATACCCTGGCTGAGGGAAGGAGGTTCTCACCCAAGATTTGACGGTACATGGCCCCGTCCATCATCCCTTTGATGCGGTGAAGTTGTCCTGTCCCCTTAGCAGAAAAACACCCCCAAAGCATAATGTTTCCACCTCCATGTTTGACGGTGGGGCTGGTGTTCTTGGGGTCATAGGCAGCATTCCTCCTCCTCCAAACACGGCGAGTTGAGTTGATGCCAAAGAGCTCCATTTTGGTCTCATCTGACCACAACACTTTCACCCAGTTGTCCTCTTGTGTAGGTCCAGCCTCTTGTGTATTCCAGCCTTGTGTAGGTCTACAATCTTGGCCCTGACATCCTTGGAGAGCTCTTTGGTCTTGGCCATGGTGGAGAGTTTGGAATCTGATTGATTGATTGTCGGCCAAAGGAGGAATTGGCTTTGGGGGTGACCAGTGAGATATACCTGCTGGAGCGCGTGCTATGGGTTGGTGCTGCTATGGTGACCAGCGAGCTGAGATAAGGCGGGGCTTTACCTAGCAGGGACTTGTAGATGACCTGGAGCCAGTGGGTATGGCGACGAGTGTAAAGCGAGGGCCAGCCAACGAGAGCGTACAGGTCGTAGTGGTGGGTGGTATATGGGGCTTTGGTAACAAAACGGATGGCACTGTGATAGACTGCATCCAATTTGTTGAGTAGAGTATTGGAGGCTATTTTGTAAATGACATCACCGAAGTCGAGGATCGGTAGGATGGTCAGTTTTACGAGGGTATGTTTGGGATGCTTTGTTGCGAAATAGGAAGCCAATTCTAGATTTAATTTTGGATTGGAGATGTTTGATGTGAGTCTGGAAGGAGAGTTTACAGTCTAACCAGACACCTAGATATTTGTAGTTGTCCACATAATCTAAGACAGAACCGTCCAGAGTAGTGATGCTGGACGGGCGGACATCGGTTGAAGAGCATGCATTTAGTTTAACTTGCGTTTAAGAGAAGTTGGAGGCCACAGAAGGAGAGTTGTATGGCATTGAAGCTCGTCTGGAGGGTAGTTAACACAGTGTCCAAAGAGGGGCCAGACGTATACAGAATGGTGTCGTCTGCGTAGAGGTGGATCAGAGACTCACCAGCAGCAAGAGCGACATCATTGATGTATACAGAGAAGAGAGTCGGCCCAAGAATTGAACCCTGTGGCACCCCCATAGAGACTGCCAGAGGCCCGGACAACAGCCCCTCTGATTTGACACACTGAACTCTATCGGAGAAGTAGTTGGTGAACCATGCGAGGCAATCATTTGAGAAACCAAGGCTGTCGAGTCTGCCGATAAGGATGTGGTGATTGACAGAGTCGAAAGCCTTGGCCACATCAATGAATACGGCTGCACAGTAATGTCTCTTATCGATGGCGGTTATGATGTCGTTTAGGACCTTGAGCGTGGCTGAGGTGCACCCATGACCAGCTCTGAAACCAGATTGCATAGCGGAGAAGGTACGGTGGGATTCGAAATGGTCGGTAATCTGTTTGCTAACTTGGCTTTCAAAGACCTTAGAAAGGCAGGGTAGGATAGATATAGGTCTATAGCAGTTTGGTCAAGAGTGTCTCCCCCTTTGAAAAGGGGGATGACCGCAGCTGCTTTCCAGTCTTTGGGAATCTCAGACAACACGAAAGAGAGGTTGAAAAGGCTAGTAATAGGGGTTGCAACAATTTCGGCAGATAATTTTAGAAAGAAAGGGTCCAGATTGTCTAGCCCGGCTGATTTGTAGGGGTCCAGATTTTGGGGGAGGCTTTGGCGAGTTACTGAGGGGGGTGCAGGGCTGTTGACCGGGGTAGGGGTAGCCAGGTGGAAAGCATGGCCAGCCGTAGAAAAATGCTTATTGAAATTCTCAATTATTGTGGGTTTATCGGTGGTGACTAATGAGATATGCCAAGAACTGTGGTTTGAAACAAATGGTTAATGAAACTACTAGATCGTCAACTCAGTTAGGTCACTGTTCAGACACATGCATTGATCTGTGAAATGGCGCCGGAGCAGAAGGCAGACGTTTTACGTGCCCCCAACCAATTGTGTTTTTTTGTTTGTTGATCTGTGTTGTTTGTAACTTTTATTTTTTACTCATTTTGTACAGAATGTTGCCGGTACCGTCTCTTATGACCGAAAATAACTTCTAGACATCAGAACTGCGATTACTCACCACGGACTAGCAGAATCCTTTTTCTTCTTTCACGACTCTGACGAGCCCAAGGCGGAGGATATACGGATCCCTCGGGAACAGGCCCCGACCCCTGTGATCTGCATGAAGAGGAGGCGGAGAAAGAGATGCCGGAGAGCGGGCTGCCTTCTGAGAATTTGGAGGCGATCGAATAAACCCCCACTTCCCTCAATTCTGCTAGCAAACATGCAATCTTTGGACAATAAAATAGACTAATTACAGGGATGATTAAACTACCAACGGGACATTAAAAACTGTAACATCTTGTGCTTCACGGAGTCGTGGCTGAACGACGAAAATATCAACATACAGCTGGGTGGTTATACGATGTTCCCGGCAGGATAGAACAGCAACATCTGGTAAGACAAGGGGCGGCGGACAATGTATTTTTGTAAAAAAACAGCTGGGGAACTATATCTAAAGAAGTCTTGAGCTATTGCTCGCATGAGGTTGAGTATATCATGATAAGTTGTAGACCACACTACCTACCGAGAGAGTTCTCATCTGTATTCTTCGTAGCTGTTTACATACCACCTCAGTCAGAGGTTGGCACTAAGATAGCATTGAATGAGCTGTATTCCGCCATAAGCAAACAAGAAAACGCTCACCCAGAGGCGACGCTCCTAGTAGCCGGGGACTTTAATGCAGGGAAACGTAAATCAGTTTTACCAAATTTCTATCAGCATGTTAAATGTGCAACCAGAGGGAAAAGAACTCTGGACCACCTATACTCCACACACAGAGATGCATACAAAGATCTCCCTCGCCCTCCATTTGGCAAATATGACCATAATTCCATCCTCCTGATTGCTGCTACAAGCAAAAATTCAAGCATGAAGCACCAGTGACTAGATCAATAAAAAAGTGGTCAGATGAAGCAGATGCTAAGCTACAGGACCGTTTTGCTAGCACAGACTGGTATATGTTCAGGGATTCCTCCAATGGCATTGTGGAGTGCACCACATCTGTCATTGGCTTCATCAATGAGTGCATCGATGATGTCGTCCCCACATTGACCGTACGTACATACCCCAACCAGAAGCCACGGATTACCAGGACGTGTACTGCGAATATGCGCTGACCAACTGGCAAGTGTCTTCACTGACATTTTCAACCTCTCCCTGTCCGAGTCTGAAATACCGACATGTTTTAAGCAGACCACAATAGTGCCTGTGCCCAAGGAACACTAAGGTAACCTGCCTAAATGACTACCGACCCGTAGTACTCACGTCTGTAGCCATGAAGTGCTTTGAAAGGCTGGTCATGGCTCACATCAACACCATCATCCCAGAAACCCTAGACCCACTCCAATTTGCATACCGCCCCAACAGATCCACAGATGATGCAATAGAGATTGCACTCCACACTGCCCTTTCCCACCTGGACAAAAGGAACACTTATGTGAGAATGCTATTCATCGACTACAGCTCAGCGTTCAACACCATAGTGCCCTCAAAGCTCATCAATAAGCTAAGGACCCTGGGACTAAACAACTCCCTCTGCAACTGGATCCTGGACTACCTGACGGGCCGCCCCCAGTTGGTGAGGGTAGGTAACAACACATCCGCCACGCTGATCCTCAACACGGGCCCCTCGGGTGTGTGCTCAGCCCCCTCCTGTACTCCCTGTTCACTCATGACTGCACGGCCAGGCACGACTCCAACACCATCATTAAATTTTCCGATGACACAACAGTGGTAGGCCTGATCACAGACAACAACGAGACAGCCTATAGGGAGGAGGTCAGAGACCTAGCCGTGTTGCGAGGACAACAACCCTCAACGTGATCAAGACAAAGGAGATGATTGTGGACTACAGGAAAAGGAGGACCAAGCACGCTCCCATTCTCATTGACTGGGCTGTAGTGGAGCAGGTTGAGAGCTTCAAGTTCCTTGGTGTCCACATCACCAACAAACTAGAATTGTCCAAACACACCAAGACAGTCGTGAAGAGGGCACGGCAAAACCTATTCCCCCTCAGGAGACTGAAAATATTTGGCATGGGTCCTCAGATCCTCAAATGGTTCTACAGCTGCACCATCAAGTGCATCCTGACTGGTTGCATCACTGCCTGGTATGGCAACTGCTCGGCCTCCGACCTCAAGGCACTACAGAGGGTAGTGCGAACGGCCCAGTACATCACTGGGGCCAAGCTTCCTGCCATCCAGCTCTATGATGAAACTGGCTCTCATGAGACCGCCACAGGAAAGGAAGACCCAGAGTTACCTCTGCTGCAGAGGATAACTTAATTAGAGTTACCAGCCTTAGAAATTGCAGCCCAAATACATGCTTCAAAGAGTTCAAGTAACAGAAACATCTCAACATTCTAAATGCGTCACTGCTTTGGAAATAACATGTTATCCAATTTTTTCCATGTTTACTCCATGTTACTTCGTGAATAATCATGGTATTCAATTGAACTGCTGGCTAAGGTAATGGTTCACTAATGGTTCTTCTATTGAACTTTCTTTAGACCTCTTCCTTCCTTGTCAGGAAGGGCTCTGTGTCAATGTGATGCTCAATCATTTTGGTGGCATAGGCACCAAACTCACTCTCACAGAATATGGTTGTGTTAAACATCACTGATGGAAAACTTATCCAATTACATGCCCATATCATATTTTGTCTCCATTTATTTGTTGTTCACTGATCCTGAATGGATTCATTTCCTGGTTATGAAGGATTATCACAGTTCAGTCTTCATTTGTATTTGGACTGACCAACCATGCACTGAGTATAGACGAGCTGATGATGCAGTGCATTTCAAACCGACTCTGCTACAATGGGATGACTTGACCCCGGGTTGTTTAACCTATTGACATTCAGGTCTTGTGTATTACTTATTATTACTTATTTGGTGAGGTATGACTACAGACACATCTCAACATTAACTGTTCAGAGGAGACTGCGTGAATCATGCTTTCATGGTCGAATTGCTGCAAAGAAACCACTACTAAAGGACACCAATAAGATAAAGAGACTTGCTTGGGCCAAGAAACACAAGCAATGGACATTAGACCGGTGGAAATCCGTCCGTTGGTCTGAAGAGTCCAAATTTGAGATTTTTGGTTCCAACCACCGTTTCTTTGTGAGATGCAGAATAGGTGAATGGATGATCTCCGCATGTGTGTTTCCCACCTTTAAACATGGAGGAGAAGGTGTGATGGTTTGGGGGTGCTTTGCTGGTGACACTGTCAGTGATTTATTTAGAATTCAAGGCACACTTAACCAGCATGGCTACCACAGCATTTTGAAGCGATACACCATCCCATCTGAAGCGATACACCATCCCAACAGGACATTGGCCCAACACACCTCCAGGCTGTATAAGGGCTATTTAACCAAGAAGGAGAGTGACAGAGTGCTGCATCAGATGACCTGGCCTCCACAATCACCCAACCTCAACCCAATTGATATGGTTTGGGATGAGTTGGACCACAGAGCGAAGGAAAAGCAGCCAACAAGTGCTCAGCATATGTGGGAACTCCTTTAAGACTGTTGGGAAAGCATTCCTCAGCTGGTTGAGAGAATGCCAAGAGTGTGCAAAGCTGTCATCAAGGCAAAGGGTGGCTACTTTGAAGAATCTCAAATATAAAATATATATAGTTACTACATGATTCCATGTGTTATTTCATCATTTTTATGTATTTATTATTATTCTACAATGTAGAAAATAGTAAAAATAAAGAAAAACCCTTAAATGAGTAGGTGTCCAAACTTTTTACTGGTACTGTATATAAATATATTTTTTACAATTATTTAAACATTTAATGAATTTCATTGCCCATTCTCAGTTCAACCTACATAGCTGGATAGATCAATGTAGATTGCTTAGCATGAGAGAAAAAAGAGACATCTTTAATTGGAATCAGTACATAGGTGAGATTTATTCATTCAGAGCACAGTACTCAAACTCAGATCTAAATAGCGTAAAATAATCTGACGCTTTGCAGATGAAAGTCAATGAGTGTCATGGCCAAACCAACCTTATAGACTGCTTATGGAACAAAAAAAAAACAAAGAAAGCAGCCTGTGTGGAAGAACATCACGTGTTATGGTGGTACTGATCAACAGATGAAGGGAGTGAACACCGGGATTCAGATGTACAGAAACGGTAGCTAGATTAATGACAGAGCAATAGATGCCAGCTAGCTAACATTACATTCTCTTCCAAGTCATCACGTATTGTTAGCGTCTCAGTGTGTTCTGTTGTCAATCTGTGATGTAAGATTCAATCATTGATGCATGAGCTCCCATGTGCCACAAAAATCAGTGGGTAATGTACCGTTGTGGATGCTAGCCTAAGCCCATCACACTGCAATTTGTCATTGAGAGAATGACTAATTAAGTAATTAACACCTTCTGAAATAGTGACGAAGGCAGTAAACCTTCTATTCATTCCATTTTCCACCCAAATATATAATTTTACTCTTTTCTCATCTAACAGCAATTTTATTTTCTTCCTCAGAAGTGTTGTAGGTCTGCACACAGTTACATATAAAATACTAACTAGCCAGGCCTAGAAAAGCACAACATTTACAAGTGAATGCATGGCATAGCTGACATTATACCGTTGTATAGCAGAAAAGACAAGATTAAATAAAGACAGCCCATACGTTAGTTACTTTTTTTCAGGTTTCTCTTTAATTATATGAAATACTTGAATCGAAGCTTCTAGTACACAAATTAACCTTTAAGATTAACATTTCCACAACTTTTATTTCTGGATGACACATTTGTTATGACACAGCAGCATTCAGTATTCTTCCGGAAGAATGGGCAATATTTCCAGGTTTTCCCCATTGAAAGTTAATTATGGACTTGTTCAGCTTGGTCCAGCACAATTGAGTTTGGTCTTCTAGAATCTATTGTGCTTTCAATACTGTACATGGGAAGAAGACACATCCTGAGAACAGACAATTTTGATGGGAACAAACTATAAACACAATGAATAATGTTTACAACCCAATGTGCTGCAGACCAGTCATCATTGCTCCGAGTCCAGCCGGTCTGGCACTGTCCCTGACCAAGGCTCCTGAGGCTTTCACCTGGCTGTGACCGACTGATGATCCCTAACTCCACACAGACATTTATCAATTAAGTTGTTTATTAAATAGTTGTTTATTTATTTTGATGGACTGTACACTGCAATTCAGCTCTAAGCTGCCAATGTTGTACACCTTGACAATAAACTAAAACATTGTGAATGGTAGAGTTATGGTATAGTACTTTCTGCTTTCGAATAATCAGACATACAGTGGATAATTTAATTTTAAAATACACTTTTGCAACCATACCCATATGCCTATTGCATTGTTGGTGGAGTAGAGAGGTTATTTCTTGCTTATTTCTTATTTATAGAGCGGCTATTTCTTTCTTGATCAAGACCTTTGTTTGGCAGATAGATAACGTTGACTTACGACGCCATGTTCAACTTTACGACGCCATTGGCAACCATGTTCAAAGACCACCGCATTAATTATTCCGACAACAGCCGAGTTGCTACCCCAAATTGCATGATAACAGTGCCTAAAACTAGTTGATTCACCACCACGGTCATTTTCTGTGGATTATTTCGCTGCTCTAACAAGGCTGTAAAGACAACGGGGGAAAATAGGTTTACAGATTTCCCGCAATCATGAAACACCAATGAGATAAGACTCAAGAACTGTCAGAAACGTAAAGAAACTTTTTTGCCCATCAAGACCTGAACCCAGACAGCTGTCAGGGTCTGTTACGATCATTTCATCACTGGTAAATCAAGTATGATCGATTTCGAGTTTAGTTTAGCTGTTATGCTAACCAGGTGTTAACAACAACACTAAATTAAGCCAAATTTAGCTAGCTAGATCATTTGTAGTCTAGCTAGGATTAGCTTGAGTGAGTTTCAAGTTTTGGGGAAGCAATTTCTTCACCATAAAAAGGCACCTTTATAACAAATGATTGCATGCCTATATCATTGCATTTGCAGACTAATGCAAGCCTATTATTCCTAATGTGTTTAGTAGATTGGATAGTGATAATTTAGGCTATTAATAAGTGGGTAGAGGCATAGGCTATATCAGATACATGTATTTCCTTTGCACAGGGAAAATGTGGCCTTTGATAAGCGTGATGCAATTGTACTACACTTTATATGACCGGATACATTAGCATAATATTTTTTAATACGATAGTAGCCTAGGCCACCTCTACTGACACTATATCAATAAAAAAAAAGTTGTCTTGAATGCAACCATTTAATTTGACAAATGCTGGATCCCTTCTACCCATGACCATGAAAAGGGAAGAAGCAAATTATACAATATGACGTCCATATCGCCTGGAGGACATTGTCCAAAACAACTCGATTGGTGACTATATATTCACATGATAACCCATTGATAATTTGTTGAGAACTTTATTAATAAGATGAGGGAAATGTATGTACATTACAGCATAGGACAAAGGCCTCAATGGGATAGGACAACCTGCTGTGTTGACTATTGTGTGTTCCAGCCCAACAATAGATTTCACCTTTATATGACACTAAAACACCTGAATTAATTCAACACAACCAAACAATTTAAGAGCCCTGATGGTATAGGTGACCCAAATAAGTGCTATTCTAACATCTGGTGTGCTTTTCATTTGTTTATGTACTACTGTTGGTTCACCAGCTGACCTCTTATCAAGACACCCATGTCAACTGAATTCCCACTGTGATGATAAGCAATGCTGGAGCAGCATGAGTTTCTACTTCTACTACTTTGTCCTTTTCCAGATATGAAAGGAGACGTCCCTCAGTTATATGAGATGGTATTCATATGCTGTGCTTTGGTCAATCTGAATGATTCTGTTGTGCCATTTGAGTAGAGATTTTTTTTTTTTTTTTTTAACTAGACAAGTCAGTTAAGAACAAATTCTTATTTACAATGACGGCCTAGGAACTGCCTTGTTCAGGGGCAGAACGACAGATTTTTACCTTGTCAGCTCTGGGATTCGATCTAGCAACCTTTCACCTTGTCGTCATGACAAAAGTGCCCCCTTAAACCGTATGAATATAAAAAAATCTTTGGAGCGTGTAAAATACTATTGTTTATGATATTATAAACACAGTGTACTTTAATAATAGGCTATTGTATGGGTGAAATGAAGTAATGTCATCTCTGCTTTGAATAAAAAAGTATTTCTTATAGCCCAACTATTTTCTTTATTTTACAATTTAAACACATTTAGCATAGACCATGTAATTGTTGTGGTAGTCTTAGGCAAACCATCTTCATTATCACAGTGGCACCTCCTAGTGCCGCTCAGACCTTCTGGGAGAAAATTATCTGGTATTGAACTTGGTGGTAGTAGTTGTATGTTTTAAGCTAAGGATCCCATCATCTCTTGCTTTCAGACATTTCACCACCTAGATTACAAGGGTTGGATTTGCACTAAACAATTTCATGTCAGCACAAGGCATGTATCAAATCTAGTATAATGATTAGCCTCATACATTGTCTACTGGTATTGTTTTTATGTTGTTCAGCTATATGTTCTCAATGTAAAAAAAAAATGTGAGTTAAGCTATTCTCTGCTTCTGATGCACAAAATCAAGAGGTGCATTGCAAATGCCTAATAAGGCTAATGCCATCATACTTTAGGCCAGTGGTTCCCAACTCAGGTCCACGAGTACCCCCAACAGTACCATTTATTGTAGCCCCGGACAAACACACCTATTTCAACTTGTCAACTAATCATCAGGCCCTCCGAGTTGAATCAGGTATGTTTTTCCAGGGCTACAGAAAAAAATGTGTGCTGTTGGGGAGTACTCAAGGACTGGAGTTGGGAACCATTGCTGTAAGCCTATGGCTGCATTGGCATTGCATTCCATTATCAGCTGCAAAATGGGTTCACATGGCTGATATCCTGAAAAAATTATGACAATCAAATAAAACGAATTGGAAAGCTTATGACTGAACAAAATGGTAATGTTCATTTGAGAATACAACACAGAAACACAGACATTGGAGACAGATTCCCTTCCTCTCTTTATTGCAAGATTGTGATGTGATTAATCGACACTAGTTTAAATACTTAACTTCAAAGAATCAACACTTTCATATAATTTAAAAGTGTATAAGTAAGCTAATTCATATATAAAGGTTAGACATTTTAGTAACAAGTAGGTTGTTATTACTAAATAATAAGGTCAATACCAGAGGTGGCCAACCTCATTCCACTGATCCCTGATCTACTGGGTGAGCAAACTTCTGTTCCAGCCCAGCAATAGCACACTTGAAAATTAACAAATTAGGTTTGATACATTGAATCAGGTGTGTTAATGCTAGGCTGGAACAGAAGCGTTGCACACCCAGCAGGGTTGGCCTGTTCCAGTTGAAATAGGTTTATACATTGTGTGACTTTTTATAACAGTATTTTTGTTCTCAAAATGTGCTAATATAGGTACACATATAATCCATGGTATACAAGGATATACCCTTATTCTCGTGGGACATTCATTGGGACCTCTTTATCTGCAGACACAGACAGAAAATATCATAAAGAAACCTTATACTCAAATTATACAGCACTGAATATTATGTTGCTATATCTCTCTGTCCTTAGTTTGTCTCGCTAGGGACTGGAACTGGAGAATATTTTCATAATGTCCTCCACAAAAGTACCTGCCCTATCCAGAGTAGCCTACCCTCCCTTCTCTGAAAGATAGAACTGATAGCTAATACTTTCACCCTCTTCCGTGGCTGTTAGCTAGCTACTGCTACCTAGCTACAAATGCATTTAGAGTTACAACGATAAATACATCAAGATAGCTAGCTAACATGAAATTAGCTAACTGGTGATATTTAATTTACTTAGCTAGCTGTACATTATGTAAAGTTAGAAGCTCATTCGAGTTAGCCTGCACACAAAGTTTCTGTAGCAAGCCAATAATACGTGGCTTTTGATCATTGTCAAAATATATTTATTTACTTGAATAAGTTCTCCCACTGCCTCCATTTCCTGGGTCCTTACAAAAACTAAATAATGGGCAATCTTCCTGAAGTTTCCGGTGGTAGCAAAATGAAGCCAGCCATGTGGACAATTGGAGGACTTCCAACATGACGCTTGGTGTGGTTGCTAGGTGATTTGTGATGCAACTGCAAGCCCTCTATAGTGCCTGATTGTCTTCCTTCCTGCAGCTGTCTCCTTAGTCTTATTCAAAGCCTGGCCTTTGGGAATTGAATGTCATTTTGATAGATAACACTATGTCATCTTATATAACATGTCCATAACAAGTTTGTGGGTAAAAGCCTGTGTGGTGTTAAGAGGTCAGCAAAGAGTCACTGTATGTGTCATTTGAAAAACCCTGTGTGTCGAAATCGGTAGCAAGCCCTCAGCAGAACATGATGTTGACAGCCTGACAGGCTATATGGCTATCTATGATACATGATTTGATAAAGGCTTTGAATAAGGCATTGGATTCAATGGATGACATTTCTATGAAAATATCCCTCCATGTAATGTATCTGTCATCATTACGTTTGTTTTCTTACATTAGCTTGCTGAATAGCAAAATGCATTAGTGGACAACAGCACTAATACCACCAAGGCAGAAAAAAAAAGAGTCTCTTCAAATGTAATTCTTCAAGGCTTTTTGTCAATTATGTAAGTACTAATGATCAATATGGTTGGGGTGTTTAAGTCAAGAACCTCAGTACATCACTGTAGGCCTACATACAGTGAATTCGGTAAGTATTCAAACCCCTTGATTTAATCCACATTTTGTTTTGTTGCCTTATTCTAAAATTGATTAAATTAATTATTTCCTCATCAATCTACACACAATTCCCAAAAGGACAAAGTGAAAACAGCTAATTTGCTAATTTGTTAAAAATAAATAACAGAAATACCTTTTTCACATAAGTTTTCAGACCCTTTGCTATGAGACTCAAAATTGAGCTCAGGTGCATCCTGTTTCCATTGATCATCCTTGAGATGTTTCTACAACTTGATTGGGCTCCACCTGTGGTAATTAAATTGATTGGACATGATTTGGAAAGGCACACACCTGTCTATATAAGGTCCCACAGTTGACAGTGTCAGAGCAAAAACCAAGCCATGAGGTCGAAGGAATTGTCCATAGAACTCCGAGACAGGATAGTGTCGAGACACAGATCTGGGGAAGGGTACCAAACAATTTCTACAGCATTGAAGGTCCCCAAGAACACAGTGGTCTCCATCGTTCTTAAATGGAAGAAGTCTGTAACCACTAAGACTCTTCCTAGAGCTGGCCACCTGTGTTCTTGGGGACCTTTGGGGGAGAAGGGCCTTGGCAATTGGGGGAGAAGGGCCTTGGTCAGGGAGGTGACCAAGAACCTGATGGTCACTCTGACAGAGCTCCAGAGTCCCTTACAGAAGTACAACGATCTCTGCAGCACTCCACCAATCAGGCCTTTATGGTAGAGTGGCTAGATGGAAGCCACTTCTCAGTAAAATACACATTACAGCCAAAGGCCACCTAAATGACTCTCAGACCATGAGAAACAAGATTCTCTGGTCTGATGAAACCAAGATTGAACTCTTTGGCCTGAATGCCAAGCGTCACGTCTGGAGGAAATCTGGCACCATCCCTACGGTGAAGCATGGTGGTGGCAGCATCATGCTGTAGGGAAACTAGTCAGGATCGAGGGAAAGATGAACGAGTACAGAGAGATCCTTGATGAAAACCTGCTCCAGAGCACTGGGGCAAAGGTTCACCTTCCAACAGGACAACGACCCTAAGCACACAGCCAAGACAACGCAGCAGTGGCTTCGGGACAAGCCTCAATGTCCTTGATTGGCCCAGCCAGAGCCCGGACTGGAACCGATCTAACATCTCTGGAGAGAGCTGTGCATCGACACTCCACCATCCAATCTGCAGAGAAGAATGGGAGAAACTCCCCAAATATTTGTATTTATTATTTATTTTATTTTACCAGGCAAGTCAGTTAAGAACAAACTCTTATTTACAATGACGGCCATTTCGATCTAGCTACCTTTCGGTTACTGGCCCAACGCTCTAACCACTAGGCTACCTGTCACCCCGTGTGCTAAGCTTGTAGCGTCATACCTACAAGGTATGAAACTCGAGGCTGTAATCACTGCCAAAGGTGCTTCAACAAAGCACTGTGTAAAGGGTCTGAATACATTTTTTGTATTTGATATAAATTTGGAAACATTTCTAAAAACCTGTTTTTGATTTGTCCTTATGGGGTATTATGTATAGATTGATGATGAAAAAACGATTTCATCACATTTTAGAATAAGACTGTAACGTAACAAAATGTGGAAAAAGTCAGGGGTCTGAATACGTTCCGAATGCACTGTACATACGATTACTATCTCGCTTTTAAAAAATAATCTCAGTTTTTGACACAAAGAACAACCGTCAAGAGCGTTCCAGATCTTCTACAGTAAATGGCCCATTGGTTGTTTCTAATATTACACATAGTGATTAAAAAGCAGTGTGTGTGGTAGTGAACTGGTTTTAGATTATGTTATGTTCCATTATGGTGCCTTCTCATGCGGAAGGCTTAGTCGTGAGAATCTTCATAATCATTTACATTTGAATAAATGGGACCATTTCAGGTTTTCTGGAGGAAGATGCTTCTATGGAGCTTTTGTATGAAGAACTCAAAGATGATAGTGTCTTAAAGAGTAGTTACATTTTTTTGATTTATCGACCGATGGCCTGTAAGGTCCGGAAAGATATATCCACATTTTGTTTTGTTATGTTTTGACATCTCCTTTTGTCTAGTATTTAGCCCAACTAAGCAGCCTCAATTGCTGGAAAACACTGAATCCAGCAAATATCTATTTGAGGATCAACCATCCATCAATTCTTGAGTAAGAAGTATCTTCACTGTATAATGCTGAATAGTCTTGTTGATAGATTTCAATGGAAAACGAATTACTTTAAACGTTAACACTACAATTCAAATGGCTGCTGCAGTTTTGGCTATCTCCAGTGATGCAAAAATTGATGTCAAGGAAAATGAGACTTGGAGCAAGGTTGTGGGACGAAATGCCCCAAAGATGAGTTAAACTCTTTTAGGACGTTTACCCCTTTTTCTCCCCAATTGGGAGTTAAAGTCTTGTCCCATCGCTGCAACTCTCCTACGGACTCAGGAGAGGCGAAGGTTTTGAGCCATGCATCCTCCGAAACACGACCCTGCTAAGCCGCACTGCTTCTTGACACACTGCTCGCTTAACCCGGAAGCCAGCTGCACCAATGTGTCAGAGAAAACACCGTCCAGATGGCGACCGAAGTCAGCTTGCAGGCGCCCTGCTCGCCACAAGGAGTTGCTAGAGCGCAATGGGACAAGGAAGTCCTGGCCAGCCAAACCCTCCCATAACCTGGACAATGCTGGGCCAATTGTGCACCGCTTCATGGGTCTCTTGGTCATGGCCAGCTGTGACACAGCCTGGGATCAAACTTGGGTCTGTAGTGACGCCTCATGCACTGTGAATCAGTGCCTTAGACCGCTGCGCCACTCGGGAGGCCCTTGTTTTAGCTATTTTTATCATGGAGAGAGAAATCCTGACTAAGGAGGAAGCCATAGTCAACCCCATTAAGGAGGAGGAGCTCTACCACAGTCTCATACATGAAATTCATCCAAACCACTTGAGGTCAGTACAGAGAGTTCGTGCACTTTGGCATATATATCTTCTCAGTAAGGAAGCATGGGCAAAGCTTCTGATCAAAGGAATGACAGTCAGAGGAAAACATGTTGTGTTCAAACACAATAATCCTTTCAGTTTGAAGTCGCATGTCTGACCAGAACTCAATTCAAGTTACAATTAAAGAACTACCTGAATCAATCAGATGATAATGTTGTGACTGAGTTCCTGGCTAAAGCTGGATGTAAGGTGGTGGGGAGGGTGATGAGGCGCATGATAAGATACAAGGGTCAACTCACAAACTCATTTTGTGGATGTTGAAGCAGTACCCATCACTCACATAACACGGTCTAAACATAGATTGGCCTTCACTGGATCAAAGTATTTTATGATGGACAAGGCCCTGCGTGTAGACAGGACTGGCTGACACAATCCCACTGTAGAGGGGGTCAGGAGATGGGGGTCAGGAGATGGTAGAGTACAGTCCTACAGTCCGTGCTTCTACATCTGCATTGCTTGCTGTTTGGGGTTTTAGGCTGGGTTTCTGTACAGCACTTTGTGACATTGGCTGATGTAAAAAGGGCTCTATAAATCAATTTGATTGATTTATTGATACTACACTGACAACATAAGGTACATAGAGGAAACTGTTTCACACTACATGTATGTGCAGGACAACACTCCTGTCCCAATGAGTAGGGCAGACGTATCACATATCCCAGCTGAAATGAACATGAGACTGAGGTTGAAGAGGATAATTTCTCAGCTCCCAAGGACAAAGGTGCAGTGAATGAAAGTTGGTATCTGGTGAGCCAGAGTACAACAATGACCTCTCATTTCAAGAAGAATAAGAAGAATAAGAGGAAAATGCTAAAAATGAAGCTGGGAAAGTGGCTACTGAGTCCAGTGACAATCATAACCCAATAGAAAACTCTGAGGATAATAAGGGGCCCCGAAGGCAGTGCAACTCTCTGGGGAATACAAAAGAAGGCAGCCAAACATCAATGCTGGCCTCATTCAAACAATCCGGAATCAACAGACACCCAAGCGGCCCAGGGTACCAAGCTCCCCATCAGAGTCTGGAGTTATGACACCTGCAGAGAAAAAGGCTAATATGGGGGATGTAATTCTGGGAGAAGTGGAGAAAAGTCTGTCTAATTATCCATCCAGACTGAAATCACTGATGAATGGTGGCACATGAATGATTGAAATCATCTTGATTTGAGTAGCCTATATTGTCTGGTTCAGAGAAGGATGTGTTTTTGAGAATAACCTCTGTCACTGACATGGCTTTTCAAGAGAATCAGAAATCTGCAGATAATCTAATATTAATGCAAACTCTTGATACATATCCCAAACAAAATTCGCCTTGGAGACAGAACTTCAGTTCCCTTAACCCAGCTATTAGAAAGCATTGTACCATGAACCTTTTTCAAACCGTTAATCGGGAAAAAATTCTCTGGGACCCTTGTTCCAAGCCTAAAGTAATATTAGGAGGTCATCTGAATATTCATAGCATTATTTCTAAGAGTGAACAGGTGGAACATTTACTGAATGACTCTAATCTAGATTTTTTTCTGTTTCTCTGAGACATGGCTTAATAAATCTAATCCTTTTTCTGCCTTTAATGTTCCTGGATATTCCATATTCAGGAAGGATAGGGGAGAGGGCAGAGGCGGTGGATTGCTTATGTACATGAAAGATAACTTTAAATGCAATCATATCATATGGAAACATGCCAATGACCTTGAATGTATGGGGCTGAATGTCTTCCTCTCCCCTCATATGTCTCTCACTATTTAAATGCCATTCTTAAAGAATGTGATCATAAGAAGGAGATCATCTTCATGAGCGATTTCAATAAAACTGGGAAAACAAAACTTGCAGGAAAAAACTCAGATCACAGATCATTTCAACTTGTCAAATAATACAAGGATCAACCAGAGTAACACAGACATCCCAGACTCAAATTGATCTGGTGTTCACTAACAGACCTGATCGAATAACTAAGTCCATTAACTTACTAACTGGCATATCTGACCACAATGCTACATTGGTGGTTAGAAAGCTCACTAAAATGGTGGGAAAAGTACCCCATTTTCATACTTAAGTAAAAGTAAAGATACCCTATAAGAAAATTACTCAAGTAAAAGTGAAAGTCACCCAGTAAAATACTACTTAAGTAAAAGTCTCAAAGTATTTGGTTTTAAATGTACTTAAGTATCAAAAGTAAAAGTATAAATAATTTAAAATGTGTTATATTAACTACTTAGGGAGCAGTGGGGCGCTCCTATCCGTTCCTCTTACTCCATTCACTCCCAGTCTTTGTATATAGACATCTAGTGGAAGCCATAGGTACTGCAATCCAAGTCAATGGGGAGAGTGTCAAACAGAGCAAAGGTCACCAAAAACTGCATTTCCGGATGGAATTTCCTCAGGTTTTTGCCTGCTATATCAGTTCTGTTATACTCACAGACATTATGTTAACACTTTTAGAAACTTCAGAGTGTTTCCTATCCAATAGTACTAATTATGTGCATATCCTATTTTCTGAGCCTGAGTGGCAGGCATTTTACTTTGGGCACGCCAGACTCTCCAAAACCGTCACCTCTGCTGCCGCTCCCTAAGAAGTTAAGCAAACCAGACAACACAATTTGCTTGTTTTTAAACATTTATGGATAGCCAGGGGCACAGATCAACACTCGGACATGTTCACACAGGGATGTTCTCTTGAGTGCGGGAATTAGACAATTTTCCTGTCCTGCTAAGCATTCAAAATGTAACTAGTACTTTTGTGTGTCAGGGAAAATGTATGGAGTAAAAAGTACATAATTTTCTTTAGGAATGTAGTGGAGTAAAAGTAAGTTGTCAAAAAAATAAATAGTAAAGTAAAGTACAGAAACCCTAAAAATTGAGTTAAGTACTTTACACCACTGCTAAAAAGAGATTTAAGAATCATATCAATGTGCAACACTACGATAAACAAATCCCGAAAAGTGAGCAGAATAACTACGATGCAGCTATAAGTCAAAATAACTGGTCTGATCTGTTATGCAATGAAGACCCAGAGTCTGGATACAGAACATTTCTGTCACCTATTGACAAATTTCAATTATAAGCCAAGATGTAAAACCTCTCTAGCATGGCTCAATGAGGACCTTTGGAGGCAGATGAGAGAACGGGATCTTTCCTTGAAAAAAGCACTGAAGTCTGGTCAGAAAGATGACAGATGTATATTTACATCACTGAGAAATAAGGTGGTAATATTTAAAACAATAAGGTGGTAATATTTAAAACAAGCAAAAGCAGAGTTTTTCTTCCGAGTGATCAATTAATTTAAAGGAAATGGCAAATAGATTTTGGAGAATCTCAACAAACTAACAGGGAGAGCTGCTGAAAAGTCCATAAAGCGTCCTGAATTAAAGGTTAATGGGATTGTAATTCAAGACTCCAATTTCATATCCACCAACTTTAAAAATGTTTTTGTTGACTGTCAGGGAACCGGCTCAAAAGTTTTCAACCAAGAGCACAGTTCTCACTCCCATGGATAATAAACCAATATTCACAATTCCTGAAATCGCAGCATCAGCAGTGGACAGTATTAGAAGCTTCTTCAGGAGCTCTACAAACAAAATATGTATTTGGTCTAGACACTGTATTCCTGAAGACACAAATATGATCGTATTGCCCCTATTGTACATCTAGTGAAAGGACCGACGCCGGAGATGAGAAGCAGGTACGGGGAGTTGAACATTTAATGCTGAACAGACAGGTAACAAGACAGGAACAGCGTCAGAACACAGGTAACAAACGACATACGAACATTAATTCTGAAGCAGGGAACAGAGCGGGGAACCAGACATATATAGGGAAGTTAATGAGGTAATAGTGTCCAGGTGAGTCCAATAATCGCTGATGCGCGTGACGGGGGAAAGGCAGATGTGCGTAATGATGGTGGCAAGAGTGTGCAATGCTGGAGAGCCTGGCGCCCTTGAGCGCCAGGGGGGAAGAGTGGGAGCAGGCGTGACATCTAGTTAATCTGTCCATCAAATATGAGTTCTGCCCCAATGCTTGGAAGTCTGCTGCATTGATACCTGTTTTAAAATCTGGTGACCCAACAATGGTGGAAAATTACCGATCTATAAGCATTCTTGCAGTGCTATCAAAAGTAGCTGAAAGACGGGTGGCTGATCATCTGACTGATCACCTCATTCAGGGCAACTCCATACATCAAATGCCATTTGGATTCAGAATTATCCATTCTACCGAAACAGCCAATTGCTATTTTCTAGAGTGCATTAAATCTAAACTGGAAATAGGTGGTGAAGTCGGCGCAATCTTTTTGGATCTTAAAAAGGCCTTTGATACTGTCAATCATGAGGTCCTCTTTTTCAAACTATCCTCCCTTAATGTGTTCATTGAAGTCATTAGTTGGATGTATTCCTATCTGACAAATAGAATCCAAAAGGTTCGTCTGGGGGACACTCAGTCAGATTCTCTTTACTATAACATTGGGGTCCAACAAGGGTCAACATTAGGCCCCCTTCTGTTTACCATCTACATTGCATTCATAAAGTATTCAGACCCCTTGACCTTTTCCAAATGTTATTACGTTACAGCCTTATTGTAAAATGATAACATGTTTTTGCTTTGTCATTATGGGATTTTATACATTTTTGCAAATGTATTACAAAAAATGTGAACAGAAATATCACATTAACATAAGTATTCAGACCATTTACACAGTACTTTGTTGAAGCACCTTTGGCAGCGATAACAGCCTTGAGTCTTCTTGGTTATGACTCTACAAGCTTGGCACACCTGTATTTGAAGAGTTTCTCCAATACTTCTCTGCAGATCCTCTCAAGCTCTGACAGGTTGGATGGGGAGTGTCGGTACACAGCTACAGTTGAAGTCGGAAGTTTACATACACCTAGGTTACATTGACTTTGTTGGGGCAGGGGGGAAATACTGATGATCATACTGATAGATTGCGTATGTCTTTAGTTCAGTAGTTATCATCTAGGCTATACAGTTGAAGTCGGAAGTTTGCATACACTCGTTTTTCAAACACTCCACAAATTTCTTGTTAACAAACTATAGTTTTGGCAAGTCTACTTTGTGCATGACACAAGTAATTTTTCCAACAACTATTATTTACAGACAGATTATTTAACTTATTCACTGTATCACAATTCCAGTGGGTCAGAAGTTTAAATACACTAAGTTGACTGTGCCTTTAAACAGCTTGGAAAATTCCAGAAAATTATGTCATGGCTTTAGAAGCTTCTGATAGGCTAATTGACATCATTTGAGTCAATTGTAGGTGTACCTGTGGATGTATTTCAAGAACTACCTTCAAACTCAGTGCCTCTTTGCTTGACATCATGGGGAAAAAAAAAAAAAATGCCAAGACCTCAGAAAAAAAAATAGTTGACCTCCACAAGTCTGGTTCATCCTTGGGAGCAATTTCCAAACGCCTGAAGGTACCAAGTTCATCTGTACAAACAATAGCACGCAAGTATGAACACCATGGGACCACGCAGTCGTCATACCGCTCAGGAAGGAGACGCGTTCTGTCTCCTAGAGATTAACGTACTTTGGTGCGAAAAGTGCATATCAAACCCAGAACAACAGCAAAGGACCCTGTGAAGATGCTGGAGGAAACAGGTACAAAAGTATCTATATCCACAGTAAAACGAGTCCTGTATCGACATAACCTGAAAGGCCTCTCAGCAAGGAAGAAGCCACTGCTCCAAAACCGCCATAAAAAAGCTAGACTACGGTTTGCAACTGCACATGGAGACGAAGATCAAACCTTTTGGAGAAATGTCCTCTGGTCTGATGAAACAAAAATATAACTTTTTGGCCATAATGACCGTCGTTATGTGTGGAGGAAAAAGGGGGAGGCTTGCAAGCCGAAGAACACCATCCCAACCGTGAAGCACGGAGGTGGCAGCATCATGTTGTGGGGGTGCTTTAGTGCAGGAGGGACTGGTGCACTTCACAAAATAGATGGCATCAGGAGGATGGAAAATTATGTGGATATACTGAAGCAACATCTCAAGACATCGGTCAGGAAGTTGAAGCTTGGTCGCAAATGGGTCTTCTAAATGGACAATGACCCCAAGCATACTTCCAAAGTTGTGGCAAAATTGCTTAAGGACAACAAAGTCAAGGTATTGGAGTGGCCAGCACAAAGCCCTGACCTCAATCCTATAGAACATTTGTGGGCAGGAGGAATGATCCAAAATTCACCCAACTTATTGTGGGAAGCTTGTGGAAGCCTACCCAAAACATTTGACCCAAGTTAAACCATTTAAAGGCAATGCTACCAAATACTAATTGAGTGTATGTAAACTTCTGACCCTGATGAAAGAAATAAAAGCTGAAATAAATTATTCTCTCTACTATTATTCTGACATTTCACATTCTTAAAACAGTGGTGATCATAACTGACCTAAAACAGGGACTTTTTACTGGGATTAAATGTCAGGAATTGTGAAAAACTGAGTTGAAATGTATTTGAATGTAAACTTCCGACTTCAACTTTATTTTTCAGGTCTCTCCAGAGAGGTTTGATCGGGTTCAAGTCCGGCCTCTGGCTGGGCCACTCAAGGACATTCAGAGACTTGTCCCAAAGCCACTCCTGTGCTGTCTTGGCTGTGGGCTTAGGGTCGTTTTCCAGTTGGAAGGTGAACCTTTGCCCCAGTCTGAGGTCCTGAGCCGCTCTGGAGCAGGTTTTCATCAAGGATCTCTCTGTACTTTGCTCTGTTCATTTTTTCCACATTCCGGACTTGTCTCCTAGTCACTGCCGCTGAAAAGCATACCATAGCATGATGCTGCCACCACCATGCTTCACCATAGGGATGGTGCCTGGTTTCCTCCAGACGTGACACTTGGCATTCAACCCAAAGAGTTCAATCTTGGTTTCATCAGACCAGAGAATCTTGTTTCTCATGGTCTGAGAGTCCTTTAGGTTCCTTTTGGCAAACTCCAAGAAGGCTGTCATGTGCCTTTTACTGACGAGTGGCTTCCGTCTGGCCACTCTACCATAAAGGCCCTTCTCCCCCGATTGCTCAGTTTGGCCGGGCGGCCAGCTCTATGAAGAGTCTTGGTGGTTCCAAACTTCCATTTAAGAATGATGGAGGCCGCTGTGTTCTTGGGGACCTTCAATGCTGTAGACATTTTTTGGTACCCTTCCCCAGATCTGTGCCTCGACACACTCCTGTCTCTGGGCTCTACTGACAATTTCTTCAACCTCATGGTTTGGTTTTTGCTCTGACATGCACTGTCAACTGTGGGACCTTATGTAGACAGGTGTGTGTCTTTCCAAATCATGTCCAATCAATTGAATTTACCACAGGTGGACTCCAATCCAGTTGTAGAAACATCTCAAGGATGATCAATGGAAACAGGATGCACCTGAGCTCAATTTCGAGTCTTATAGCAAAGGGTCTGAATAGTCATGTAAATAAGGTATTTCTGTTTTTGTTTTTAATACATTAGCAAACATTTCTAAAAACCGGTTTTCGCTTTGTCATTATGGGGTATTGTGAGTATATTGCTGTGGATTTTTTTTTGTTTTTAATCCATTTTAGAAGGCTGAAACGTAACAAAATGTGGAACATTTCAAGAGGTCTGAATACTTTCCGAAGACACTGTATGCATGCTATGATTTTCTCCCATCTGAGATTTACGTGAAAGGTTGGGAAACTAAACAACAAAGGTTAGGTGAATTTAAGTTGCAGGTCAGGGGGAAGTGGGTTATGCTTAGAATAAGGGTTAGGGGAAGGGGTAGCAAAAATGGTACAGTTGTCCCTTACGTGACTTGAACATGCAGCCTTGCTAGAATTGCTAGACGGTTGCAGATTACGCCCACCCATCCTCCCGACCAACCTCTCTACTTTTGTTTCTGGCTAAAGTAACTAGACTCTTCTTCTTCTTCTTCTGTGGGTTTTATAGCGAACTACAACCCCAAAATATGTACTGCCACCACCAACTGAGCTAGACCATTAGTAGGTATCATATGTCTTGTAGGTGCTCAGAAATACTTAAAGTATATTTCGTATGGCTCTGAGGCCAGGCTGGGTTGACACGACAAAAAATCACACACCAACAGACATTACACAAATAGAGAGCAATTAGTAATGGCGTCTTTTTGTAGGCACTAACGGAGGCTAACTCCGCCATGGCTCGTAGGCCAAAGCCTATGGGGAAATGAATGGGTTTTTGGATAAACACCGAAAATAAGGTCTGTGGTTAACACAGGCTTAAGAGATCTTATACGTTTTGTTCTATGAGATCATTTTCATCCGCTAACATAACTTTTTGTGAATTTTTAAGCAAAAAGCTAACAATGTGCTAACATGTAAAAAATAAAACGATATATGCCTTTGACAGCTAGCTAACAGGCTTAGCAAACCTTAGCATTGCGCATGGTGATCTTAGTGTGAGGCTGCTCGGCCATGGAAACCCATTTCATGAAGCTCCTGATGAACAGTTCTTGTGCTGACGTTGCTTCCAGAGGAAATTAGGAACTTGGTAGTGAGTGTTGCAACCGAGGACAGACAAATTTTCTGCGATATGCGTTTCAGCACTCAGCAGTCCCGTTCTGTGAGCTAGTGTGGCCTACCACTTCGCGGCCGAGCCGTTGTTGCTCCTAGACGTTCCCACTTCACAATAACAGCACTTACACTTGACGGGGGCAGCTCTAGCAGGGCAGACATTTTATGAAGTGACTTGTTGAAAAGGTGGCATCCTATGACGGTGCCACGTTGAAAGTCACTGAGCTCTTCAGTATGGGACATTCTACTGCCAATGTTTGTCTATGAAGATGGTATGGCTGTGTGCTCGATTTTATACACCTGTCAGCAATGGGTGTGGCTGAAATAGCCGAATCCACTAATTTGAAAGGGTGTCCACATACTTTTAGCCATGTAGTGTAGTTTGGGAACCGATCAAACAAGCATCTTCCATCTTAAGATATATGGTTTCAGCCTGGAGAAAACAATATACCATCCTTGCATTTTTCTTCGAGCTGGTAAGCAGAAAGATAACTAGCTTTTTAGCGAACTAGTGTAGCGTAGACTAGTTTGCATAGTCGGCGTAGTGAAAAATGTGCAACTAATGTCGTAGTTCCATTTCTCTGACAAATCGTTAGCAACTGACTTATTTCGATCACATAAAGGCTTCATAATTCATAAAAGCCATGTTAACTAGATGATATTATCTCATAGAACAAAACATATAAGATCTCCTAAGCCCGTGTTAACCTCAGACCTTATTTTCAGTGTATATCCCAAAACCCCATTCATTTCCCACAAAGGATTGGCCAATGAACCAGAGGTAGAAAATGCTAACTAATTTCAGTTTTTTAGGACTACAAACAGGTGAGCTCTCGACACATTCATCCAACCTGACCAAATTCACATATGTGAGTTATAGATCTGCCATTTTCTGCCACATTTACATAATGATCAGAGCTGCAATTATGGGATGTTATACCACAGCACTCTCTGAAATGTTTCTCTCTCTCAGATAGATCAACTCTCCAGGTGCTGCCCAAACTATTGTTTTTCTTTTCTTATAGTGGTTATTACATTGAAGATCTGACATTGTTTCAAAGGTACAAATTCAACATATTTTATACATGTTGGTTACCATGATGACACAATCCTGTTGTTGAAATTTTACCCTCAAAACAACACTATGTTGATGACTTTTTGCAAATCCAATGTTTTTTCCACGTAGATTCCACGTCACAATACGTTGACAGATTCCGTTGAAACAATGTTGATGTAACCAGTTTGTGCCCAGTAGGATGAAACATTTCTTATCTGTTTGCAAAAGGCTTATATGAAAGCGGGAAAGTTACGTTTTCATTGCATTATCTCTAGTTAAGTGGCACTGAATAACGTTCCCAATATGAGATCTATTGATCAGGCCTTCTTGTACTAACATGCTTTGTGTTTATTTAGGAAAAGCTATTGACATCAGAAGCGCATCGCAGATGCAGTTTGTACATCATGTTTTGTCCTCTGACTGCACCTGCTTAAATGTTAAGAACATGAGGACTCTGAATAGTAATTTTCTACTGGAAATACTTACTTAGCCTACTTACTAAAAAACTTATTCTAAATGCGTCACTGCTTTGGAAATAACATGTTACCCAATTTTTTCCATGTTTACTCCATGTTACTTCGTGAATAATCATGGTATTCAATTGAACTGCTGGCTAAGGTAATGGTTCACTAATGGTTCTTCTATTCTTTTAACTTTCTTTAGACCTCTTCCTTCCTTGTCAGGAAGGGCTCTGTGTCAATGTGATGCTCAATCATTTTGGTGGCATAGGCACCAAACTCACTCTCACAGAATATGGTTGTGTTAAACATCACTGATGGAAAACTTATCCAATTACATGCCCATATCATATTTTGTCTCCATTTATTTGTTGTTCACTGATCCTGAATGGCTTCATTTCCTGGTTATGAAGGATTATCACAGTTCAGTCTTCATTTGTATTTGGACTGACCAACCATGCACTGAGTATAGACGAGCGGATGATGCAGTGCATTTTAAACCGGCTCTGCTACAATGGGATGACTTGACCCCGGGTTGTTTAACCTATTGACATTCAGGTCTTGTGTATTACTTATTATTACTTATTTGGTGAGGTACGACTACAGACACACATGAGTGTATTGCCCCAGAAGGAACCATATCAGTCAATGCTTTGTTGATCTAGCACTTTTAACCTTAAAGATGCAGTCCAGGATCTTAAGCACTTATACATTAAATCAAATATTGTATGAATTGCAAAAACACATCTCAACATTAACTGTTCAGAGGAGACTGCGTGAATCATGCTTTCGTGGTTGAATTGCTGCAAAGAAACCACTACTAAAGGACACCAATAAGAAGAAGAGACTTGCTTGGGCCAAGAAACACGAGCAATAGACATCAGACCAGTGGAAATCTGTCCTTTGGTCTGATGACGAGTTTTGAGATTTTTGGTTCCAACCACCGTGTCTTTGTGAGATGCAGAGTAAGTGAATGGATGATCTCCGCATGTGTGGTTCCCACCGTGAAGCATGTGTGGTTCCCACCATGAAGCATGGAGGAGGAGGTGTGATGGTGCTTTTCTGGTGACACTGTCTGTGATTTATTTAGAATTCAAGGCACACTTAACCAGCATGGCTACCACAGCATTCTGTGGTGATACGCCATCCCATCTGGTTTGCGCTTAGTGGGACTATAATTTGTTTTTCAACAGGACAATGACCCAAAACACACCTCCAGGCTGTATAAGGGCTATTTGACCAAGAAGGAAAGTGATGGAGTGCTGCATCAGATGACCTGGCCTCCACAATCACCCGACCTCAACCCAATTGAGATGGTTTGGGATGAGTTGGACCGCAGAGTGAAGGAAAAGCAGCCAACAAGTGCTCAGCATATGTCTGAACTCCTTCAAGTCTGTTGGGAAACAATTCCTCATGAAGCTGGTTGAGAGAATGACAAGAGTGTGCAAAGCTGTTATCAAGGCAAAGGGTGGGTACTTTGAAGAATATAAAATATATTTGGATTTGTTTAACACTTTTTTTTGGCTATAATATGATTCCATATGTATTATTTCATAGTTTTGATGTCTTCACTATTATTCAACAATGTAGAAAATAATACGAATAAAGAAAAGAGTCCAAACATTTGACTGGTACTGTATATATATTTTTTTTAGGATGTAACATATCGTAAGAAATGGATGACGTTGTACACAATTGTGCACAATTCTCTGAGCCCCTTTAGCTTCGTGCGCGCACTACTTTCAAAACTGCTGGCTGAAATTATACAAAAGCTCTGGAGCATCACTGTTATTCAAGGACATCAAACATGCTTTTGGCGCTCTTCATATTTAGTCAACAAACACACAATTCTCCATGATTCAACACACATACCCACTTAAATTAGTTGCTAAGAGACTGCATCAGGCTTCCCACACACATTCTTTTGCACATTATCAGAGTTTTCACTTCACTTTTGCTCTACTGTATCTCATTATTACAGTATATTTGTATTATATGCTGTGAAACTGTGTTTATAGTTTGGGTTTTAAACTAACAAAGCCAATTCAATGTTGCTAGAGAGAAGAGAGATTTCACAGTATGTTAAATCATACATCATCTTTGAACAACATGCTGATTGGTGATTGTTATGCAACAGCCTGAGCAAGTTCAACTCTTATACATGATAGGGCAAAATATGCCTCCCCAGTCCCCAATCACAAATGTTACATATCCAATATAAGAGAAATTGAGAAATGTTCTCGTCCTTATGTCCAGGTCAAAATTATTAATTGTCTTTGAAAACATTCATCTTTTTGGCATATGAGAAACTGAACACAAGTGAATTAAAGAGAAAAGCAACACCTTTTTACAGTATAAAAAATATAAACATCTTTGAGAAGTCCCTACATTTTCAGCATCGGAAAGCACCAAAGAGAATTGGAATTTCACTGGACTTCCTGAATTGACTGGAATTTAAATGGAATTTACCATTGAAAATATTATTAGAGCTATACAATAGGTCACTAAACAGCTCAAGGAAATGAAATAATGTAAGTTACGTAAGTATGCATATGTTGACTGGGGTTTAAAGCCCCTTACTACACAGTATACAGTGTATTTATTAGATTTAGTCAAAGTCAGAACCTGGCTGAAGCAGCTGTTGTGTTTCTGTCAGTGAGAAAAATACTGTAGATGGTAAACAGGCAAATGGTACGGTATGGATGACCAATCATGGAAAATAATAGCAAATGTCAAATTCAATCATGCCATTATTGTTCTTGTTTCTTTATCCATAAGCTTTTGTATAAAATAATAGCACTTTATTTTTCACACCAACTTGCCTTTAACCAATTGTATTATATGTTTTAGCAATCTATCTAAAGAATCCCTACCTACAGTAATTCCCTGACAAATAGGCCAGAGTCTTCTTGCTGTAGCTAGCTACATTGACAGTGGGTTGTGAATCCCAGGCAGCCTTGTTAACACCAAGGCTGTGCTCCCTGTATCTTAAAGTTCAACCACCTACTGCTTTCCAAATGTCGACAAGCATCATGGGCAAATCACCAGAGAGCATGTAAAATGTTACTTTGGTACGGAGCTTAACCTGGCTGGAGGGAGAAGCCATGTGGTTACTGTAGCCTATCATATGGCTTGAGGTTGTATTTTATCAGCATTTGTCTTGAAAAAAGAATGCATACCTCAATGCATATTTCATGATGACATACTATATCAATATAACATGACAAAACCTGTGGCAATATACAGTACATATGCTAATTTCTATGTAAGTACATGTATATTTACTATCATTGTTCACAGGTAAATCTCTAATCGCAAGCTTCATATTGTTGATCTCAAGGAAGTAGCAGAAAGAATATAGAAAGGCTCCTTGGCACTAAATTGCAGAGCACTGTCACTACCTCAATCTGAATACTATTCAACATTAAGTGCTGCTTATCCATGATTGTACTGTATTTCTTAAAGGTTACTGTCATGATTAGCAATATATCATTTTTAAGAGATTGAGAACTGAGATTTAGGATTAACTGTGTGTTTAATCCACTCCAAAATCTGATGCCACGTTTGAATCGATTATCATTGGAAGTGTTATCCTAATACATTGAGATTTTCATTCCAACTAAAGAGGCTGATCCTATGCCATCTCATCTTTAAATTATCATTTCAGAGTTTATGTTATTTGAATGTACCACCACTACATTAAACAGTACCTGTAACAATAGTAAAAAATAACTTCTTACATAGAGTATCCATGAGTATAAACACAGAATATGACCAATACTGTATGATAAGGCAGCGTTTGACTGCATTGAAAGCAGAGAGTATGAGGTACCAAATTCCAGATTGTTGCTAGGAGACCTGACATCAGCTATTTATTCCACAATCAGGCAGTATCCCACGTGTGTCCCTGCTCAGTATAAAGCCAATGGGATCTCATCCTTGAGTAGAAGTAGTTTAGGAGGCAGCTTTTGCAACAAGGTTAGAAAAGTGTGAGCTCAACAGAAGTATACCCTACTGTCAGACCCATTCTAACCATAGAAAGATTCAAGAACTCCTAAGAACTCATCCCCACCTGAACCATTATTCACTTGAGCATGACTCCTCAATGTTATCTGGACAGATCAATTTCCTTCTCAGTAGTTAAAGGGGATTTATTATACACAAGTTATCACCCCAAGGCTACATTTAAAGAGCTTTGACTTCTTTTCACACATCAAGATGTTCCCTCCCGACGTGTGGAATTCTACGGACCTGATGTGGTTCAATGCGTCTGAGTTGAATGCTTCTCTGGAGGATCCGGAGGAGGGGGACCACCCGTTCCTGACAGACGCCTGGCTGGTGCCGCTCTTCTTTGCTCTTATCATGCTGGTGGGGCTCATTGGGAACTCGCTGGTCATCTATGTCATCTCCAAACACAGGCAGATGAGGACGGCCACCAACTTCTACATAGGTGAGCAAGACTAAGGGGTTTCCCTTACAGTTACAAAGGCTTTTCCTCTTATAACACAGTCACTGAACCTCATTGTTCTTGTGGATTGTCATGAACTGGGAAGAAACGTGTTCTTTGTGTGTGACTGTCACAGTCAATGTTATGTAAAGTATGTGGATCAGAGAAATAGTTGATTTCCACTGTAAACTAGGACTAATGACTGTATAATCTTGCAGCCTTAATGACTGTATTCATTTTTTTAATGACGAGTGTACATGAATATTGTGGATAGTAACCTTATCCATTGTGTCTGTAGAAGGCATATATACAATACAGTACTGTAGCCTATACTAACAAACAACATATGAAAGGGATCATGTCTCTAAACTAAATAACAGATAATGTTTGACATTGGAAATGCATGTGTGGAGTGGAGATGTGCAAAATCAATGAATTTTGAAATATTATGAATTGACCAAGGTGGACAGTGCTTATAAATAACAATGATGGTATCAACGTGTGTGTGTGTGTGTGTGTGTGTGTGTGTGTGTGTGTGTGTGTGTGTGTGTGTGTGTGTGTGTGTGTGTGTGTGTGTGTGTGTGTGTGTGTTTGAAATGACTGACTGATATCTCCCTAGCCAGCTACACTGGAACCTGTTTTTAATATTTAATCATATTGGTTTACTACTTCCACCTCCTGTGGACAACAGCTCAAATGTTCTCTCGCCTCTCAGTTGTTGCTATAAATGATGCAAGTCCATTCAAAAGAGAGCACCATTTTAGACAACTGTGATACAATAAATCTATTTTATTACAGCTATACAACTAATCTGAAAGGAACATAAGTCCTATTGTGGCAGATGTCCTTACTGTACCCCTGCAGGTCCTGTCCACCTGTATTAAAGAGACCTCTTCTACATGTCAGTGAAACAGTAATATCTCCCATCATTTCAAAACAAAATACTGTAGTATCTTGTGAGAAATTTCTCCCACATTTCATATAATTTCCCTCCCCCAATGTGTATTTAGCTTTCGGAATTTTGTGAAATCAATTGGCTCTTTGAAGCCCATGCAAAAATACACTGATTTGGTGACATGCCTTTGAATTTTACAAATCAAGTAATTTATTCAAATGAATAACTTTGACTCACAGGTTCAAATGGTTCTTTTATGTTGAAAAAGTTTGTTCATCAGAAATAAATGAATGAGTTCCCTCCTAACTGAGCTTATTTCCACAGCTAACCTGGCTGCCACAGACATCATCTTCCTGGTGTGTTGTGTCCCGTTCACAGCCACTCTTTACCCGCTCCCTGGATGGATATTTGGGGACTTCATGTGTAAATTTGTTGCTTTTCTACAACAGGTAAATAATTTGAATAAAACACATTGCCTCTGATCACAGACTTCCATCTGTTTTTATATTTGCATATTAATGATGGCTTTTCTCACCACAATGCAATTTGGGTATCATTGCTTTCAATCAGGATCCCTGAGGTACTGTCTTGTCCTATTAGTCTGAAAAATTATAACTGTTCTGGTGCCTGACTGTACCCAATTAAATTACGTAACTGCAATATTGAATTTGCAGTGTCATTTCATTTATCCGGTAGAGGGTAGAGGTTCATGGTCATTTTTCAACAATGTATGGGCAACTTTGTATTTTTAAATGCAATTTGAGTACCAATACGTGTATTTTTTCATATTAATACAAGCCGTTTGAAACTCCCAATAAATCAAAATTCAAGGCTTATCTGAGTATCATTCACTGTGGCCCTACTCCATTTGGAGAGAGCTCATTGGTTAAGACTGGTTGGTTATGACTCAAGACATGTAAAGGATTTATGCAAGTGAATGATGAATCACTGTCTATATAAAGAATGTCCTTTTTCCATTTGAAAAACATTTAGACAACTAGTCCATCAGGCTTCTTGCGATTAACTACAGCTTCAATCAAGCAGGTTCGGAAGATTAAAACTAATCTGTTGGGTTGGTAAATGACTGAAGCTCTGAGCATACTGTAGATGGACTCCTAGACTAGGATCCAATCTCAGAAGTCATCCAATCTCAGATGTCACGGGTGTTTCAATTTCACCACAGTAAGGAGAGGGATGAATACTTGTCAGCACACCGCACAATGTGTCTCTAGACTCTGAAGAAGTCAAGTTTTTATTGTCACGTGCACAAGTACGGTGAAATGCCTTTCTTGCAAGCTCTTTCCCATCAATGAAGTAAGTCAATCAAAGTAAGCAGTAAGTCAATCAAAAATACCTTTAAATGCATAGTGCGGGGAGCAAAAATAGAATGATGATAGAGCAAAGCAGAAGAGAGGTGTCAGCATCATGCAGTATGCTATTGTCTCATCTTCACCACATGAACCCTCAGCCACCAGGGGGATCTTGTGAGCTTTGATAATACCCTATGTCAATACCACACATCCTCTCAGTAAACCATGGCTTTCACTGACATTGGCAAAGGTCGGTTATTTAGCCACAGCATGTGATCAACACATTTCATTGAACTGAACTCCATTGAAACAGGACTTGCCATTGGAAATCTATCTGAAATGTGTCAATTTAAAGCACGGTTCTCCAACTGCTTTCAAAATAAAAATATATATTGTTGGACATAAAACCTAAAAATACAGGGAAATCAGCTCCAAGTGATTTTAATTTAGGAAATCTGTTCCCAAGTATTCCCATGCATAATAGAGAGACACGTGATCGTATACAAATGATTGTGTTTTAGTCAAATATTATACCCGTTTGGGCGGTCAATTTGCAGTCTACAAATTATTTGTCATTATGGTCCAGACCATCCACTCAAGACAAAATCGGACCTACTTGGACCTATTACTCTTCCATATCTTGAAAACTTGATTGCTGACATGCAAAACATTTTGGGACTATATCATTTTGGGACTATTTTGAGGAGGGACAAACATGTCACATTCAATTTAATAAAGAAATGACATAGTTGCAAAAGCAGTCTTATGTGTAGGTTAAAAAATGACTGATGCTCAACAAAACTTCTACACAGATGTCAGTAGTCTCAGTGTAGCATGTAGGTAGAGTCAGGCGCAGGACAACGGAGATGAGTATGCAATAAGATTTATTCATAAACAAACTACCAAAATGGGTAGTAAAAGTTACATGCACACAAACATGAAAGAACATCTAACAATAAACAAACATGCACAAAATCATGAGGAGAAACAGAGGGTTTAAATAAGGAACAAATAATAAGGTGATTGGAAACCAGGTGTGTATGATGAAGACAAAAACATAGAAATTGAAAAGTAGATTGGCGGTAGCTATAAAACCGGTGACGTCGACCGCTGAAAGCCGCCCGAACAAGGAGAGGTAGATTTGTATTTTCATCAAAATGACCAACTCTCTCTATGATGTATATTTTTGGTAGACTAATTGATAACTCACTCCCCCACATATGCAAATATCACTGCTGCTGTACAGTGTGTAAGTGGGAGGATTAATTAAATCAAACTTTGTGGTTCATTAAATCAAATATCAGTTGTAATTCTTAGCTTTTTATATATATGTTTACTATTTTCTTAAATCCTTTTTACTTGTTCAACCCACACGCAGTGCTTCTCTTTGTTCAAGAGACTCATGCATTCTGTCTCTACGTTATGACAAGAGTATGGCACTTGTCTTTGGATCAATGATGTACACCTGGTCAGTCTCTCTTTTGCACTTCAGTGAGAGACAAGGGCATTGGATAGATCTCAAGTAGTGTAGTTACTGAACTGGGTCACAAATCCTACTCTCCAACAACATTACGTTGTTTAGAACCTGCTAATCTGTTATCACAGATGGTAACCAACTGTCAGAGGCATCATGCATCCATTAACATTTTATTTATGGAGAAAGGATTTCAAACTCAACATTATTTTATGAATTATGTGTGAAAGAAACTTTATGGTTTATACTTGAATCCTAGAAATGGGGAGAAAATTATGGGCATGACACCTAACCCAGAAGGATGAGTTAATAATGATTTGAGATAATGTCTTTCTAAAGTTACATTTTCTCATTATGCTCATCATTTTCATTTCTTCCCAGTGTGATGGCAGGCAGGTGCCATTTATTTGAATTTACATGAATATTATGTAAAATTGTTAATATTGTTTCACCTGTGAACAACCCAGAATGATAGTCATTATTTTGTTCTTCTTTTTTCTAAGGTGACTGTTCAGGCTACCTGCATCACCCTCACTGCCATAAGTGGGGATCGCTGCTATGTCACAGTGTACCCTCTAAAGTCCCTACGCCATCGCACTCCACGGGTCGCCATGATCGTTAGCATCTGTATATGGATTGGTAAGTCACATAATAGCCTGAACCAACTGAAAACCATTTATTTTGGCTCAAAGCATCATGAACAAATCTACAGTTTCTATAAAGTTCAACTAATTCTATGTTTTTTGTCTTTTTTAAAGGTTCCTTCATTCTATCCACCCCGATCTTCATGTACCAAAGGATTGAGGAGGGCTACTGGTATGGACCGAGACACTACTGCATGGAGAGGTTTCCCTCTAAGACCCAGGAAAGGGCTTTCATCCTGTACCAGTTCATAGCTGCCTACCTGCTACCTGTCATCACCATCTCATTCTGCTACACACTCATGTTGAAGAGGGTGGGCCAGCCGTCAGTTGAGCCAGTTGACAATAATTACCAGGTATGGAGAGACTATTACTTTAGGTGTTCCTTTGATGTTTTAAACTAAGTCTTAATAGGTGCACTCCTTTGTCATGATTACACAATGAAAGCATGAGTTCATATTTGGAGCCCTTCCAATTTGCAGGTATACTACAGTATGTCATTAAAGACCCTCAGCCGGTGGCCATGTTTTGAACTGCATACAGTATAGGTAATTTCGAAGCCCATCACAGTAGTAGTGAGTTAACTTCAACATTTCTACTACAGGTCCACCTGTTGTCTGAGAGGACCATCACTCTGAGGAGTAAGATCTCCAAGATGGTGGTGGTGATTGTCCTCCTATTCACCATCTGCTGGGGGCCTATCCAACTCTTTGCTCTGTTCCAGTCCTTCTACCCCAACTACACGGTCAACTACGCTACCTATAAGATCAAGACATGGGCTAACTGCATGTCCTACGCTAACTCCTCCATCAACCCAATCATTTATGGCTTCATGGGAGACAGTTTCCGCAAGTCCTTCAAGAAGACTTTCCCCTTCCTGCTCAAACACAAAGTGAGAGACAGCAGTGTCACGTCGCGCACGGCTAATGCAGAAATCAAGTTAGTTGCTGCAGAGGAAGGCAACAACGATGGGAAATGAAATGAGCCATGGGCTGAGTGAGCTGCTGGGGGGCAAAGCTGTTGGAGATTCAGTTCACATTGGCACACAAACAGAAAAACACATGATAGACTGCTGCAAATAGACACTTTTCAGAAGGCAAAGACCCCCTGGTGGGAGCAGCATTTTAAAATGGCATTTGATGTGTTGTTTGTTTGCAATTCTACAAAAGCCTACTGATCCTGCTCTGTTCTGATATCACAGACAGTGAAAGGACATTAAAATATATATATAATGTTCACCACATAGGCAGAATGCTCAGAATAATATGAAAATAATACAATAAAACAAAAAAAGTTATTGGAAGTCACATACATGATGTGAAATCTAGTAGACACTATGGTTACAAGAGAAGTCCAAGGTGATCTCAAAATGGGTTTGTGGCCATTTTGATATCAGATGTACACAGGTTGGTAACACGTTGTTAACACATCGTTATCATTAACTCAACTCAAAGCTGTGAAGTGATTGCACCCGATTTATATTATTCAATGGAGAAATGTATGATGGTAGCTAGGAATTTCACATGAATGGCATTACAAATCACTCAGGAGTTAAATTCCAGGCCAGTGCAATGGGTTTACAGCCAACAGTGATGTGTAGGAGCTTGCTCAGGTAAGGGCATAGTCAATGAGGTGTGGTGAGTGTTACCTTTACTACTATGTTCCAGACACACACTTACACCTCCCTTTACACACAGAGCACAGGTGGCGGGGGCCGGCCCTATCATAGTTTCACTGGCCAACCCTTACATTCCCATAGCATTATCTTATGCGACTTATAGTCACCCGATCGTTTCCTTTTCTTTTGACAGCGACGCTGTAAAAAAGGACACAATCTGTGACTGACCTGTCCTAACAGTGCCTCCTCCCAATCTGCTGTGACTGACCTGTCCTAACAGTCCCTCCTCCTAATCTGCCGTGACTGACCTGTCCTAACAGTGCCTCCTCCCAATTTGCCGTGACTGACCTGTCCTAACAATGCCTCCCCCCAATCTGCCGTAACTGACCTGTCCTAACAGTGCCTCCTCCTAATCTGCCGTGACTGACCTGTCCTAACAGTGCCTCCTCCCAATCTGCTGTGACTGACCTGTCCTAACAGTGCCTCCTCCCAATCTGCCGTGACTGACCTGTCCTAACAGTGCCTCCTCCCAATCTGCCGTGACTGACCTGTCCTAACAGTGCCTCTTCCCAATCTGCTGTGACTGACCTGTCCTAACAGTGCCTCTTCCCAATCTGCTGTGACTGACCTGTCCTAACAGTGCCTCTTCCCAATCTGCTGTGACTGACCTGTCCTAACAGTGCCTCTTCCCAATCTGCTGTGACTGACCTGTCCTAACAGTGCCTCTTCCCAATCTGCCGTGACTGACCTGTCCTAACAGTGCCTCCTCCCAATCTGCCGTGACTGACCTGTCCTAACAGTGCCTCTTCCCAATCTGCTGTGACTGACCTGTCCTAACAGTGCCTCTTCCCAATCTGCTGTGACTGACCTGTCCTAACAGTGCCTCTTCCCAATCTGCCGTGACTGACCTGTCCTAACAGTGCCTCTTCCCAATCTGCTGTGACTGACCTGTCCTAACAGTGCCTCTTCCCAATCTGCCGTGACTGTCTGTCCTTGTTTGAATTGCGGATGAAAGCATCTGTACTGTTGGAAGTATCTGTGTTCTATCTGGCACTATTTTAGCATTGAGTTGAAAAGTTGACTTGAAAAAAGAAGAAAAGTGGGAAGATAAACAGAACTAAAGCCCTTGGACACAACGGAAAACTTTGAACAGATTTTGATTGAATTCTGTACATAATGTTTTACTGCATTCACACTTGAATGCAGTTTAGTCCATGTTTGATTGTACCGCTCCCTGTGAAAATATGTATTGTCTTCAGGCATTTCAGATGTCTGTACATTTTGTTTTTAATCACTCCACTTATTAAGTGTTTTTTGAAAAGCTTTTATTATAGACTTTCCCTACAGTATTTGCACCATCTTTATTTATTATTAATATATTGATCTTACCCTAAGATCTATGAATCATGTAACATTATTGTAAATGCCTAACTACTGTAGGCCTACATGAATATGTATAGTACTGTGGATTTAACCACTGTGTTTGATTATACATTTACTTTTAGGCTTTTTTGTGTGTAACCAGAAATGTGAAAAGTACATATCATTGCCATTGTTACTAACACAGAATTGTACATTATTTACTTTTTGTTTTATTAGAAATTTTGCAGGATGAAATCTCTTGATGCACCATCTCCTTTTCAAGTGTCCAATTTAAAAAGAAAGAAGAAGAATAATAAGAATAATAATTAGTAATATGTAAACTACTGTCTAATAATAATAATAATAATAATAATAATAATAATAATACATACAGACATATTTACAAATGTCTGTTCGTTCTAAACATTTGAAAAAGGGCTTTCTTAAATTCACTGTGTGATTTAAATGCCCTGATTTCAGTAGGTAAATGATTCCAGTCAGTTGGGTCTTTGTATCTGAAAGATCTTACTCTAACCTCATGATGAACCCTTGGAATGTGTAACTGCTGCTGTTGTCTAAAGGAGTAGTGTGAGTCTTGTAAAGTTAGGTGTTCCTACAGGGAAATATAAGCTGATACATTTAAAAATAAATTGGTATCAATGCAGTTGTCTTCTGTTTGGGAGTGACAGACAATTTACTGATTCATAGGACTTTGTTTTATTTAAAACCACATTCTTTGCTAAAAAACATTTTTGTAAAGTGTTACTAGCAACTCTCCAAGATTATTTTATATGGAAATTATTTGAACCTGATAGAGTATAGAGCACTGTATCATCATCATAAAAGTGAACATGGGTATTCTGACGAAGGCAATTCATTTATGAATATACAGAATTGTACATTGGGGCGGCAGGTAGCCTAGTGGTTAGAGCGTTGGGCCAGTAACCGAAAGGTTGCTGAATCGAATCCCCGAGCTGACAAGGTAAAAATCTGCCGTTCTGCCCCTGAATAAGGCAGTTAACCCACTATTCCCTGGTAGGCCGTCAATGTAAATAAGAATTTGTTCTTAACTGACTTGCCTAGGTAAATAAAGGTTAAATAAAATAAATAAAATAATAATAATATATATAGAGGAAAGGGGGGCCAATACTGAGCCTTGAGGTACACCTTTTGAGGTATACCTTTTTTTGAGGTACGCATTTTGTACAGCAAATACTAAAAAGCGTAAAATAATGTACTGTAGCTTTAACACTGTTAGTGGTTCATTTGTTGCCCATAGTTTGCAACTTTGCATACAGTATACTGTACATAATCAAATGTATTTCTGTGTGTATTTTATTGCAAGATAACCAATGGAAGCTTTCCCTGGGCCCATTTGTAACAGACCCAATATCTTCTTATGTCTGGCTAGATTTGATTATCTACCGCTTCAAAACCATTGAAAGGATATACAGTTGAAGTCGGAAGTTTATATACACCTTAGCCAAATACATTTAAAATCAGTTTTTCACAATTCCTGACATTTAATCTTAATAAATATTCCCTGTCTTAAGTCAGTTAGGATCACCACTTTCCTTTAAGAATGTGAAATGTCAGAATAATAGTAGAGAGAATTATTTATTTCAGCTTTTATTTCCATCATCACATTCCCAGTGGGTCAGAAGTTTACATACACTCAATTAGTATTTGGTAGCAATGCCTTTAAATTAAACTTGGGTCAAACGTTTTGGGTAGCCTTCCACAAGCTTCCCACAATAAGTTGGGTGAATTTTGGCCCATTCCTCCTGACAGAGCTGGTGTAACTGAGTCAGGTTTGTAGGCCTCCTTGCTTGCACACGCTTTTTCAGTTCTGCCCACACATTTTCTATAGGATTGAGGTCAGGGATTTGTGATGGCCACTCCAATACCTTGGACTTTGTTGTCCTTAAGCCATTTTGCCACAACTTTGGAAGTATGCTTGGAGTCAAGCTTTAACTTCCTGACTGATGTCTTGAGATGTTGCTTCAATATATCCACATAAGCACTCCCGTGCTTCACGGTTGGCATGGTGGTCTTCGGCTTGCAAGCCTCCCCCTTTTTCCTCCAAACATAACGGTGGTCATTATGGCCAAACAGTTCTATTTTTGTTTCATCAGACCAGAGGACATTTCTCCAAAAAGTACGATCTTCGTCCCAATGTGCAGTTGCAAACCGTAGTCTGGCTTTTTTATGGCGGTTTAGGAGCAGTGGCTTCTTCCTTGCTTAGCAGCCTTTCAGGTTATGTTGATATAGGACTCGTTTTCCTGTGGATATAGATACTTTTGTACCTGTTTCCTCCAGCATCTTCACAAGGTCCTTTGCTGTTGTTCTGGGATTGATTTGCACTTTTCGCACCAAAGTACGTTTGTCTCTAGGAGACAGAACGCGTCTCCTTCCTGAGTGGTATGACGGCTGTGTGGTCCCATGGTGTTTATACTTGCGTACAATTGTTTGTACAGATAAACGTGGTACCTTCAGGCATTTGGAAATCACTCCCAAGGATGAACCCGACTTGCGGAGGGCTACAACTTTTTTTCTGAGGTCCTGGCTGATTTCTTTTGATTTTCCCATGATGTCAAGCAAAGAGGCACTGAGTTTGAAGGTAGGCCTTGACATACATCCACAGGTACACCTCCAGTTGACTAAAATGATGTCAATTAGCCTATCAGAAGCTTCTAAAGCCATGACATCATTTTCTTGAACGTTCCAAGCTGTTTAAAGGCACAGTCAACTTAGTGTATGTAGATTTCTGACCCACTGGAATTGTGATACAATGAATTATAAGTGAAATAATCTGTCTGTAAACAATTGTTGGAAAAATTACTGGTGTCCTGAACAAAGTAGATGTCCTAACTGACTTGCCAAAACTATAGTTTGTTAACAAGAAATTTGTGGTGGTTGAAAAACGAGTTTCAATGACTCCAACCTAAGTGTATGTAAACTTCCGACTTCAACTGTATGTACTGAACAGATACCTGCAGATAATGTAAGACTGACATAAGCAACCAACAAAACTGCAAACAACTGACTGAAAAGGTCACATTTCCGGTTTGACCTGACGACCTTGATAGCATTGTTACGTGCCCGTTTTGGCCTTGCAGTCCTCTCATTGATAATCGTTATCCTGTTCAGTGACTTTATTATATCATAGGTAAAACATATTGTATGCACTGTAACTCCCCAGGAAGACAGCCCACCAATATCTCATGACTGATTTGTGATCAGTTCCACTATGACTCGACAAGGAGGCACATTCAAAGGGGTTGGGTTAAATGCGGAAGACACATTTCAGTTGAATGCATTCAGTTGTACAACTGACTAGGTATCCCCCTTTCCCTTTCTTTAGTCTTCATATAAGCAGAGAAAACACTCAATTTAAAAAGTATACACCAAGCACTCTCCCTACTTGCTCGCACAAGTTCTCAACATTCTTTTAGGCTGACAGACCGTTTGCCGACCGGTATTGTTATTTGCACGAGACACAGGAAATATGCACAACATGCCACACCTCTCAGGTCATACCCCACAGGTTATGCACTTATCAGACTTAACAGATAAGCCATCCAGGGTGTCATCCAATATGGACGATAGGGGTAGCGTGCAAGGTGTGGCAGCACAGCAAGAGAAGCAGCAGAGCAGCTCTAGCCGGGTACGATGCTAATGTATCAAGACAGGATCTGAGAATCATCACCTTTAAATCAAATCCAACCAAATGTTATTTGTCACATGAGCCGAATACAACGGGTGTAGACTTTACCGTGAAATGCTTGCTAACGAGCCAATTCCTAACGATGCAGAGTTAAAAAATAAAAGTAGTAACACAAGATGAATAAAATACACAAGAATGGAGCTAAACTCAGCAAAAAAAGAAACGCCCATTTTCCAGGACCCTGTCTTTCAAAGATAATTAGTAAAAATCTAAAAAAAAAATCACAGATCTTCATTGTAAAGGGTTTAAACACTGTTTCCCATGATTGTTCAACGAACCATAAACAATTAATGAACATGCACATGTGGAACGGTCGTTAAGACACTAACAGCTTACAGACGGTAGGCAATTAAGTTCACAGTTAGGAAAACTTAGGACACTAAAGAGGCCTTTCTACTGACTCTGAAAAACACCCAAAGAAAGATGCCCAGGGTCCCTGCTCATCTGCGTGAATGTGCCTTAGGCATGCTGCAAGGAGGCATGAGGACTGCAGATGTGGCCAGGGCAATAAATTGCAATGTCCGTACTGTGAGATGCCCAAGACAGCGCTACAGGGAGACAGGACGGACAGCGGATCGTCCTCGCAGTGGCAGACCATGTGTAACAACACCTGCACAAGATTGGTACATCCGAACAACACACCTGCGGGACAGGTACAGGATGGCAACAACAACTGCCCGAGTTACACCAGGAACGCACAATCCTTCCATTAGTGCTCAGATTGTCCGCAATAGGCTGAGAGAGGCTGGACTGAGGGCTTGTAGGCCTGTTGTAAGGCAGGTCCTCACCAGGCATCACAGGCAACAATTTTGCCTATGGGCACAAACCCACTGTCGCTGGACCAGACAGGACTGGCAAAAAGTGCTCTTCACTGACGAGTCACGGTTATGTCTCACCAGGGGTGATGGTCGGATTCGCGTTTATCGACGAAGGAATGAGCGTTAAACCGAGGCCTGTACTCTGGAGCAGGACCGATTTGGAGGGGACACATTATTTCATTTCTGTTAGTCACATGTCTGTGGAACTTGTTCAGTTTGTCTTAGTTGTTGAATCTTGTTATGTTAATACAAATATTTACACGTTAAGCTTGCTGAAAATAAACGCAGTTGACAGTGAGAGGACGTTTCTTTTTTTGAGTTTACATACAGGGAGTACCAGTACCAGATCAATGTGGAGCTATATACAGGGAGTACCAGTACCAGATCAATGTGCAGGGGTACGAGGTGTTTGAGGTAGATATGTACATGAAGGCAGGGTAAAGTGACTAGGCATCAGGATAGATAATAATAGTAGTAAAAAAGAGAACAAGAGTAGCAGCAGCATATGATGAGTGTAAAAGTGTGTGTGTATTTGTGTTGTGTCGGTATGCTTGTTTGTGTGTGTGCGTATGTATGTAGTGTATGTGAACGTGTGTGGGTTTTGCGTGAGAGTGTCAGTATAGTGTGCATATATAGTGTGTATATACGACAGGTAGCCTGGCGGGTAGGAACGTTGGGCCAGTAACTGAAAGGTTGCTGGATCGAATCCCCCGAGATGACAAGGTAAACATCTGTCGTTCTGCCCCTGAGCAAGGCAGTTAACCCAATGTTCCCCGGGTGCCGAAGACGTGGATGTCGATTAAGGCAGCCCTCCGCACCTCTCTGATTCAGAGGGGTTGGGTTAAATGCGGAAGACACATTTCAGTTGAATGCATTCAGTTGTACAACTGACTAGGTATCCCCCTTTCCCTATATAGTCTTGTGAGTGTGCATAGAGTCAGTGCAAGATAGGGCCAGTGCAGATAGTTCGGGTAACTATTTAATTAACTATTTAGCTTTAATCGTTCTATGTGGAAATAGAACCCAGTATAACACATGTCATTTTTGGTATATCAACAACAAACAAGGTAAAATAAAAATATATACATTACCAATTAAACGTTTGGACACACCTACTCATTCAAGGGTTTTTCTACATATTTTTTTTTACTATTTTCTACATTGTAGAATAATAGTGAAGACATCAAAACTATGAAATAGCACATATGGAATCATGGAGCAAACAAAAAAAGTGTTAAACAAATCAAAATAGATTCTTTAAAGTAGCCACCTCTTGCTTTGATGACAGCTTTCCACACTCTTGGCATTCTCTCAACCAGCTTCACCTGGAATGCTTTTCCAATAGTCTTGAAGGAGTTCCCACATATGCTGAGCACTTGTTGGCTGCTTTTCCTTCACTCTGCAGCCCAACTCATCCCAAACCATCTCAATTGGTTTGAGGTTGGGTGATTGTGGAGGACAGATCATCTGATGCAGCACTCTTGGTCAAATAGCCCTTATACAGCATGGAGGAGGTGTGTTGGCTCATTGTTCTGTTGAAAAACAAATTATAGTCCAACTAAGCGCTAACCAGATGGGATGGCGTATCGCTGCAGAATCCTGTGGTAGCCATGCTGGTTAAGTGTTCCTTGAATTCTAAATAAATCACAGACAGTGTCACCAGCAGAGCACACCCACACCATCACACCTCCTCCTCCATGCTTCACGGTGGGAACCACACATGCGGAGATCATCCGTTCACCTACTCTGTGTCTCACAAAGACACGGCGGTTGGAACCAGAAATCTCAAAATTGGACTCATCAGACCAAAGGACAGATTTCCACCGGTCTAATGTCTAATGCTCGTGTTTCTTGGCCCAAGAAAGTCTCTTCTTCTTATTGGTGTCCATTAGTAGTCGTTTCTTTGCAGCAATTCGACCATAAAGACATGATTCACGCAGTCTCCACTGAACAGTTAATGTTGAGATCTGTCTGTTACTTGAACTCTGTAAAGCGTTTATTTGGGCTGCAATCTGAGGTGCAGTTAACTCTAATGAACTTATCCTCTGCAGCAGAGGTAACTCTGGGTCTTCCTTTCCTGTGGCGGTCCTCATGAGAGACAGTTTCATCATAGCGTTTGATGGTTTTTGCGACTGCACTTGAAGAAACCTTCAAAGTTCTCGACATTTTCCAGATTGACTGACCTTCATGTCTTGAAGTAATGATGGACTGTCATTTCTCTTTGCATATTTGAGCTGTTCTTGCCATAATATGGACTTGGTCTTTTACCAAATTGGGCTATCTTCTGTGTACCACCCCTACCTTGTCACAACACAACTGATTGGCTCAAATGCATGAATAAATAAATAAATTCAACAAATTAACTTTTAACAAGGCACACATGTTAATTGAAATGCATTCCAGGTGACTACCTCATTAAGCTGGTTGAGAGAATGCCAAGTGTGTGCAAAGCCTCCGTCAAGGCAAAGGGTGGCTACTTTGAAGAATGTTCAAATTTAAAATATATTTTGATATGTTTAACACTTTTCTGGTTACTACATGATTCCATATGTGTTATTTCATAGTTTTGATGTATTCACTACTATTTTAGTAAAAATAAAGAAAAAACCTGGAATGAGTAGGTGTGTCCAAACCTTTGACTGGTACTGTGTATCTAAGAATGGGATTTGGAAATTAAACTTTTTTTTTTTAAGGGTAAGAAGAGGAATAGTGAAAATGGGTGGAGAGTAGTTGTCTCCCTGAGGATCACAGAACTGAGGGAAGCAGTCCTGGTATGACAGCAATAGCCAGTAGCCTAAATTATATAGTTGTAAATGTATTTTTGAAGTCAAACTGTGACAGGTATTGTACTCCCTGCTAGCAATGCATGTTCAACAGACAGGACTACAGTATAATTTCCACCTTTAGCGTTCCACCAACTGGGCACCCACTGGGTTAACGAAATTACGTTGAACCAACGTGGAATGGACGTTGAATTGACATCTGTGTCCAACGGGCAGCCTCACTGTGTGTTCTGCAGCTAATAAAGAGACACTCAAGTCATTCTAAGTAAACACTGACAGAGTAATGCAGGTGGGAAGATGAAACTCTTGTTGATGATGACAGTGGTGCTGTTCAAGGGCAAAATGATGATGATTCTGCAGTGAAAATATTTATCTTGTTGCTATGGGGACTCCACAGCCAACAGTTATTCCATATACAGTTGAAGTCATAAGTTTACATACACCGTAGCCAAATAAAGTTAAATTCGACTTGTCAAATGAATAGTTTGTTAAATAGACATTTGTGGAGTGGTTGAAAAATTTGTTTTAATGACTCTAACCTAAGTGTATGTAAACTTCCGACTTCAACTGTATATTTGTGGATGGACAAACAGTGTGTTTAGCATTTACCTGGCAAACAAATGTCAGCACACTCATGTAATCAACCATCTAAAATAAATCAATAAAGATTCAGATAATAAATGGTTCAAAGTGTGACACTGGAGTAGAAATACCATGAAATGAAACAATGCTGACAGCAATAAGAGACAATAGCCATTTTGTGCCGCTAATAGATTTCCTGGTTTTGTGACTAGACGATTACACAGAACTCTATGGCATAGCTACTCTACATGTACTGTAGGAACATTGGCAGATACACCTGAAAATGTGATTGTAAGTAATGGATTGACCCATTCGACTCTGGACATTATGACATTTCCCAGAAGTTTTTGTAGTTACTGACTACAGTCAAAACATCAGTCAAAGTACATTACCCATGGCACTCTACAATGGCAATTGGGCATATTTATATTTAATGAGATGTGAACTAGGTCCTTAAGAGAGAGATATCCTCATTCAGGTGACAGACAGACCATGAATTTAGGGACAAATAAGTTAATTGTCTTCTTTCCTGGGGCTTCCTGAGGAGGGAGGCAGAGACCCAAAGTAACTTTGGGACATTGCCCAGTGTTGAACAGCAGTAAATCACTTGGAGAAATAATAGGCGCAAAATGACCTGCTGATTAGGCTAATCTACCGTAGGGGGTTTTCTTGGCAAAACAATGTTTTTCTTCGAGAGAAAAACACACTTTTTATTCATGTTTTTTGTGTTTTTAAAAGAGAGTTGGCTTATCTTGGGGACTGGCTGTAACTGGGAGAGAGACAGACAGTGCTGAGAGGACTTGTGTGGATATCACTCACTGCTGCTGTGCTGGCACCAAAACCCACATCAGACTGATAGGGCCCCAGTTGGATTGGGGGCCCTGTGTAGAGTAATAGACAGAGAATGAGAGGTGTCACGCGCCTACTTTTCCTACTGTTTTTAGCATAGAGACTTGGACAAAAAAATGTGGTTTGTTTTTTATTTTCATGACCACCCCCCTTTCTCAAACAGCAGCCGGCAAATATGTCGTCTAACGGGGAGGAAAAACATTGTCAGACTCAGAGCTGGAAAGAGGAAAGGCAGCGTTGCAGCACAAAGAGCCCATTCTAACGGTGCGGGTGCCCCTCCACCCTGTGTCACAGTCAGAACACAGGCAGGAAACCAGTGTGCCTCTGGCACTGTGCGCGCCAGGCGGTGGAGGGCAGGGAGGGGCGTCTGGGGGCCCCTGGCTGGCTGCTGGCTGCAGCAGACTTAATGAAACTCTATAGTGAGGTCGTTTCAAAATAAACTCACCGGGCCATGTGGACATAAACAGAACAATGTATATATGGGGAGGGGAAATGCTTATTTTTATTTCTCCTGTTTATTTGGGCTGAAATGAATATTGTGCCCCGAAATATGAGCTGGACTCCATTGGGGCATTGCGTCTCTTAGCTCCTACACATGCCTGCTGAGTACTGGCCTATTAAAATTGTGGTTAGAGCCATTCTGGTCTGATTAGTGCCATCATTGTTATTACTAGTGGTAGTAAATTTACGCTGGTGTGACCAAGCTAATGAACCAACTGTGGGAAGTGTGAAATGTGAATAGTTCTGGTCGTATCATGCCAATCGCTGACCCTGTAAGTTTCTTCCACTGCGACTTTGTCAGTGGCTCTGTGTTTGGGGCTCATTGCCTAACCTTACTGTGTATTTGCAGCCCGGAGGTGGGCTGCCAAGCCACCTGGAGCAGGTATTATTAATGTGGGTGCCAGGAGACACTTAAAGTGCAGCCGCTCTGTCTAGCACAAACACGCCTGTCTGGGTGGAGATCACACACGGACACCTGCCTGACACACACGCTGACGGCTCAGCCAGTGAGTCGGGCAGGGACGTTCCAACAACAGAATAGAGAGAGATCTTGCTAACCTGTGTCGGTGCCACTCCTGAAAAACTCCCCCTCATCACACTCTCTCTTTCCACTTGTTCTTTCATGTTTCAAACAGGGAAAGAACCACTGGAATGAAGGGCCGTGTTCAATTCACCTGGGAGGTGTCTAATTGCCACAGCATCAACCGGATACATTGCCTTCTCTTACAATTGAACAATGAACTTGGCTGGCCATTCTCTGTAAGAACTAGCATTACCTCTCAGAACATGCAGAGTTTTGAACAAAGGATGACAGCAGCATTTTGAATGAAAAACAATTACTGTAGAGTAGACTGTAGAGTATGTCAGACTAGACGCCCACAGAGAGTAAAGTGGGTTTTAAGCTTGTTGGGTAGTTCAATATGTCCGAGTTAATTAAGAGGCTGGTATATGGTACCGGTAATTCTCTGGAGACTAACTCTGAAATGACCCAGACCCAAACACACTAACTAGGCCCCAATAGTGTTGCACTGTTCACTTGGAAAGATTATGACATTTTCATCCCCAAGTGGTTAATATTTGTTCCTTTCTCAAGTGTGGTACAAGTCTTTGTGTGTGTCCCAAATGGCACCCTATTCCCTTTATAGTACAATAATTTTGACCAGGGGCAATTGGGCCCTGGTCAAAAGTAATGAGCTATATAGAGAATAGGGTGCCATTTGGGATGCATTCTTTGACTTCTTGGTGCCTTACAGTAACAAAACACTGAACATAGGACAGATATGAACTAAAACGGAAAACATGGCGCTGTCGACGAAATTAGATAATTTGCTAACGATTCAAGATGTTATGACATGAATTTTGAAAGACATAATTAAATGTAGCAAGTAATGAAAGTATGCCTGAATGTAACTTCATACCTTTTACTTGCTTACAGACACACTATTAATTAAAACACTTTTAGTGTGATATCTGCCACAATCCAATCAAATTCTGTATTACTGTAGTATATAAGTAAGTATATATAAGTATATAAAAAATTAAAAAAATTGTCAAACAGTATTTAATTTCTTGCTACAATGTCACACAGCAGATTGTTCTAATTAATTGCTTTTTATTGAAGATGTATTAACGAGCATTTAATTCCCTTTAATTTCAAAAATAAAATAAAGAAATGTATACAACTGAAATTGATTAATTTAATGACAAATAAACACCATATGAAAATAGAAAAGTATCAAAATCATTTTAGACAGTTAATTACAAATTATGTGTAATGACAAGACCCAGTGTTAGGCCTAACTAAAATCATCCATAATTTAAAAACTTTTAAAAGTTCTGAATTAATTCTTAATAGTTCTGAATTAATAATTGATTTATTAAATATGCTAATGGTAACTAAACTGTTCAGATTGAGCCAAGTCCCCCAAAAAATATTCCTGCTAATGTGAAAGAATGGAACCAGTTAAATGTGTACCTTAAAGTGCACTGCCTAATTCTTGCATTTGGAGTCTGTTAAAAACAGTGCAGTGTGAGTGATAAGCAAGTGAGTTCATTAACTCAGTAAGAGGTAGCTCAGTAAATACTTTAAAGTACAAACTAATGGTAAAACTGTAGTGGGGTTGTTCCACGAAAAGACTGCCTTTTGAATCCCTTTGATATTTGAAGTAGAAACTGTGCACCAATATTGAATTCTAAAAGCCTGTTATATTAAATGAAGTGCCCCTTAATATAGACCACATGGGGAATTCCATTAAAAATGTATATGAATAAAGGCTTGCTAAAATGCAAAGATTCTGAATTTTGACATGTCTCTATGTCAACCTTATGTCACTTCTAGGAAGATTTCAACCCACTTCATTCAAACATTTACCCACGTTTCACCATCATTGTAAAACCCTAATAATTTTGTTGCTTTGACAAAGTAATTTATGTAGATTATTATTTATTTCATGTGATGAGTGATTCATTTAGATCTGTCCCTCATTTTAAGGTCAACCCTGGTATGTGAACTGAACTCTCGTTTTAATATGGTGCAACTATTCCTTTTTAAATATTTTGGTCCAAAAGAAACATTGAACGTCTAATAGTCAAATCATAGTGTAAAAGCAGGTGAGCTGGTTCTACTCTTTTTGCACTTTTCTGGTGTTTTGTGCTGTAAGACTGTGCGGGCTAAGCATAACACGTCAACCCTGTTACCCATCAGGGGTGTATAGTACTTAAGTAAAAATACTTTAAAGTACTTCTTAAGTAGTTTTTCGGGGTATCTGTACTTTACTTTACTAACTTTTACTTTTACTTCACTACATTCCTAAAGAAAATATTGTACTTTTTACTCCATATGTTTTCCCTGACAACCCAAAGTTCTTGTTACATTTTGAATGCTTAGCAGAACACTTATCAAGAGAACATCACTGGTCATCCCTACTGCCTATGTTCTGGTGGACTCACTAAACACAAGTGCATCTTTTATAAGTTATGTCTGAGTGTTGGAGTGTGCCCCTGGCTATCCATACATTTTAAAAACAAGAAAATGGTGCTATCTGCTTTACTTAATATAAGGAATTTGAAATGATTTATACTTTTATTTTTACTTTTGATGCTTAAGTATATTTTAGCAATTATATTTAATTTTGATACATATATTTCAAACAAAATACTTTTAGACTTATACTCAAGTAGTATTTTACTGGGGTACTTTCACTTTTACTTGATTAACTTTCTATTAATGTAACTATACTTTATTAAAAGTATGACGATTGGGTAATATTTCCACGACTGTTACCCATAGATAGAGGGTCCAATTTCCTTTTTTTGTGAAGCTTGCATTCAATTGCCACTCCCTGTTGCACACAACAAGCTTCCATTCCCCCGGTCACGAGGGGATTTATGGCTAATTTAAGATGAAATCATCAACCCTGTTATGGTCAAGCCTGTTACTTTATTTGGCACTTAATATGCACTTAGAGGGACACCGATCCAGTAGAGGTTTTAATAGGCACTTACTATAGTATTTTTTTAATTTAACCTCATGAGATGGGAAAACATTTTTATTAAGCTAAACACGTGCCCTTTATGAGAGAATGTAAAAATGTGGTGAAATTCAACATATTTTAAAAAATATTTCGTTTAAAATGTACTCTTCTCAAAAGGCAACAAATTGGTGGAACGACCCAGTGGTCAAAGAAAAGACAACCTGATTGCATCTGAAATCTGTAGAATGGAAAAACTATCATTTAATACACAGAATGTACAGCCAATCAAGTCCATTTTCGAGCTTGTGTTGGTGTGTATAGCCACAACAAGTCAAAAGGTTACTCAGCGCAAATACATGTGGGGGTGGATTCATTACAGTTTGATGGAAATTGTTATCTTCTTTAATACGAGGATGGAAATAAAATAAGATTATAGCCTATTACAAAGTCCCCTTTCCATGGAGTCATTCATTATAATTTCTGAGCGTGGATTACATCTTGAGCACCCAGTATGTACGAGGAAGACGGCTTAATTGCTGAACAGAAACAGGAGCGCCACTTTAACCTGAACACAAAGCATGTTTATTCAGTCAACACAATTATTCAGAATTATTGTTAAAGAGTGAAATCGTAAAATGTTAAGATGCCAAAGCGGCATTACATTCAATGACTTGAATAGCACTGCGCTTCTCATGCATATGACAACACAATTCTGAGAGTGGTTTATTTTCTGTTGGCAAGACAAAAAGGCACTGCAGTCTCTCCTTCTAAACATTGTCACCCAAAACATTCCTCCACCTAAACTTGAAATCTCACTTCACCCAGACTGAGACCTGGAGCAGGCATTGAAATACAGTATATGGGCAATTACATGATATCAATTATCTCTGGTTTCAGAAACACTGGAGAACAAGATGATCTATATATTTTCGTCACCTTGAGAGCGACAGAGCATCACTCTTCATTTGAGCCATTATTTATTGCCAATTGCCAAACAAGCCCCCTGGAATAGCAGGAGTGGTCACACCATTCCTCTTTGTTTTCATCTTCCTGTGTGACTCAAGGCAGCATTGTGGCACACTCAACAAGTGCCACATTACCAGCTAGATGTTGACATACATGTCCTGCTTCAAATTGACCTTTATTTTACTACTCACAGTGTTGCTGGTACAGGACTAGGGTTTTCTCTCTCTCAATTGGAATAGATCTGTCACTTTCCAAATGTTTCATAAAATCCCCAATGGCAACTTAACCTCCATGTTCCAAATGTATTTTAATTTGTGTTTTTGCGTAGGGTGGCTTTAATTACGGTGGTGGTGGTGGTGGTGGTGGTAGAGGCAGAGGCGGAGGGGGAAGCATATCTATTGGAACTAAAGGAAGATCCCAGCAGGCCTCGGCCCTGTGCTGTGAGTCATTCACCTTGAACAAGAACATAGCTGATCACTGAGTCACCATGGGTTACACCCCTCCAACATAGCCCCAGCCCAGTCACACAACCAGTTCTCTCTCCAACAGGCTCCTCTCTCACACAGTCACATACCCAAGCTACCCCACTCCATGTTAAAGCAAATCAATGGCTTTTTAGTGGAGTCATAAGCTACCGTATCATTCAATATTGTAATCTGAGTGTATTTTAAGGTCCAAATATAATAGAAAGCCAGGTTGTAATACTAGACCCCACACTGCAAATGCAAACACTGCAAGACATGTTTCCGTATCATCAGGCACTTATGATTGGAGTGACGCAATTTCTGATCAAATCCATAATGTACTCTATGTACTGTACGCCTGCCACTAGGCCTATATATCAGGATTTCAATAGAAATGGCATATTGATGTTGTTGTAGGTACTGAGCTGTTTCTCTTAGAGCTTCTTTGCTACAGTAATTGTAGTTATCACATGGACTCAATATAAACTGTACAGTATCTGATTGCAATGTGTGGAGACACATATCAGTCTTGAATCACATTGTGATTTCCACAAAACCTTGAACCGCCCACCTTGTCAAACACTCAGCTTTAAATGCCAACCACAGTTTGGAAAATAATACAATTCTAAATTGCTTTTTGGATGTCCCTGTCAAGATGCAACCATCGAGTCATTACAGAACTTCCTACTAGCCGTATTCATATCCAAGTTCACAAGATGCCTTCATACTGTATAAAACAATGAATTAAAATTATGGGTGGATTTGTTTTTTTACTTGGAAACTCCAGCAGGTCTTTTCTTTGACATCTCTTTGGAGCAATACGAGCACCAGACCCACAAGACATTTAAACAATTCCATCCTTAACCAAGTTTTACACATGATGGATGTGGCTATTCCAGTAACAGACTGGCATCACTCGCATATTTTCCATTTTACAGACTTCGAGGAATTAAGGGGGGAGAGAAATGCAATGATGTGATTTAAGTGTGTGGACAATGGGTGATAAATGTGTTTTTAAGTCACTAACTGTCGCTCCTATTAATTTGTCTCTTTAGTTTTACTGAAAATATTGTCTGACAAAATAATGACACTTCTGTTATATATCAATATACATTTGTTAGACCTTTGTAAAACCAATTTAACAGATGCAATACATTGAAGCTGAATACAACATTAGGATAGCTGTATAGTAAAGCGTGAGAACATTTCATAACTGTTGGCTTTGGTATTCCACAAGGAATTTTTATATAAAAAAATATCAATAGTGGACAATGTGGTTCTTTGTGATATGTTTAAATTTAGAGATCACATGCTTGTGAATCATCAAGCCTGGGTAACACACTTACTAAAGCAGGACATCATTTATTCCATAAGATCTGTGTTTTCTGTGCCAAAGACCCAAAATTGAGGTCTGACCAGAAGTTTCCTCTGCTTAGTTGCACTCTGTGACGCGGTGCACATGAATGATTCTGGGAACTATTATAGAGTACGAGAAGCACGAGGCTAGGATGAGGAGTTAGCACTACCAAGGAAGTCAGTTCCACCTTTGTGTTACAAGCTCCGAGACAGAATCACTATGTGGCACATGGCTATTATCTGGTGTATTTTGTGGTATGATACCAGCCTGCAACAGTTCAGACAACGTCAAACAGAATTTAGCATTGTCATGCCAGTTTATGGGGTTAAAAAATTTTTTATCATGAGAATCATAGTAAAGGGAAAGGGGATACCTAGTCAGTTGTACAACTGAAATGTGTCTTTCGCATTTAACCCAACTGAATCGACGTCCATGTCATCAGCGCCCATGGAACAGTTGTTATTGGGGGTTAACTACCTTGCTCTAGGGCAAATAGACAGATCTTTTACTTGTCAGATCGGGGATTTGATCCAGCAACCTTCCGGTTACTGGCCAAACGCTCCTACCCGTCAACGTATCCGATTCTACCCAGTTTTACAGATCAGAGAAAAACACAATTCTGTACATGCAACTCTAATGTTTACAATGTTCTTGTCAGAACCAATGTTCCAACATCAAGGGTGTGCACCAGGAATACAATTTGTCTGTGTGTCTGGGGCGGATCTCCTCTACCTCCCTGTTATGAGAGCTGACTTGAGGAAGAGTACTGCGCTCTGGCTAACGTTACCCTGAGGAACTCTATACCATTCATTATGCATTGACAATAAAGATGAAACAGTTAACTGCCTCTGCGGGGACGGCACTCTCATGGCCACCCAAATGAACGCCAATATCCTGAGTGTTGCAGCTGGTGCACTGTAATCTTAATGATGATAATGGCAATTTCTCATACTACGGGCTGGTTTCCTGGACACCGATTAAGAATAGGCCTGGACTAAAAAGCTATTTTAATGGAGATTCTCCAGTCCATGACTAGGGTTGATCTCTGCCTGGGAAACCACCCAGGGATCTACTCTGAAAACAGACAACCATCATACAATACCACACCGTGATAAGTGGACTCACTCCGACAGCTTGCTACTAATCCACTGAGACAGAGAACATGACATGTGTCCATCCCAAATGGCACCCTATTCCCTATATAGTGCACTAATTTTGATGGGGGCCTATTGGACTTTTGGATGCAGACTATGTGTTTACAATAAGCCAGGTAATGCTAATGAAAACCAGGTAGTATGTTATTTTACCCGCTACTCCTCCACTGTCTGACACATTAGGAAGTGATAATTTATCCCAGTAACCTAGTTAACTTAACCTAGTTAACCACACAGTAGGCCAGAGATGTCACAGTTCAGACAGCCCTATGGGTAGTGCACTATGAAGGGAATAGGGTGCCATTTGGGACGCATGGAGAGAACAATGTGGCTCTAAAAGGAGGAAGGATGGACATGCTTCATTCAGATCAGAGAGGCCATCTCAGGTCATTAGGCCTCTCCCTGTGCAGAGATAGACATCTTAACCTGTCATCTGAAAGCCCCTCAAGCCCACTCTGTTGAGTGTTGAGTTGTTATACTGTTTCTATACTACTATGATCTTCCACTGCCTCCCCTGTGTCCTCTCTAAACTTTTAACCCACATTTGATTCCATGTCGGTTCTGGAAGTCTCAGTCAGTCACCGCTTGATCCCCGGTCCAAACCACACGGTGACTCATGGGGGAAATGAGTGAGCGGTGAGTGGAGGACAGAAACCAATATTAAGTTGGGGGAACGATTTGGGGGTGAGAATCAAAGAAAGAGAAAATTAACTGTAGTACTGGAGAAACGGTTCAGCGAGGAGCCTGGAACGATAAATTGGAGCTGTCAGATGAGCATGGTGGTCTGACAAAAATGGCATTTTAATTTAGCTTAGGTTTTTGGGAGAACTTCCAGTCTCCTGTGAGGGTATCATATTATGAATGACAAATGCTGGATCTTTAAAACAAGCTTTATTTTCATTCACATTAAACGAAAAATACATATATTTATTAATAATAAGATAATTACTTACTACTGTATGAGGCACATTCTTTTCAATGGCCTTTGTAGGTTCCATATTATACACTTCAAGGTTTTCGTTAAATAGTGAATTCATATTTCTCTATATGATACGCAGTGTAGAAAGAATGGCATACTACAAGATCACATTATATCTTGTTATTTGAATGTTATCCACAGAATATCTCCAGAAACTTTACATTTAAATAATCCTGACTAAAATGTATTTTGTAATTAATTTAGAATGAACAATAACTTTCTGTTAAAGTGCGTTACGTTCCAGTGTGTGCTTTTCTATATGGTTATTTTGCCGCTGTCTGTAACTACATGTTCACCAATTTTCCTGAAAAGTCTCTGTTTTGGAGATGAGGTTTTCATCAGACAGTGACGAGAGCCTACTGAAAATTTGCTGTAAACCTAAAGCCCTGCTTACACTCTCTCGCAATCAATACGTTCTCATTTCATCACAAAGGAAGCTAGGCGTAATTTGCCAGCGACATTAGTGAAGAGGGAGAGAGAGAGAGAGTTATCCTTCAACACTGGGCTTTGTGCCTTAATCACAAAGGAAAGAAAGCAGGCGAGACACCAGTCGCTTTAGACTCATTTTTACACCGGATGTCATATAACTTTAATGTACACAACATTGCTTTGTTCACCTAGCCAGGTTGAGATGTTCAGCTGCATAGACTAGTCTACGCATTTCAGCTGGCCAAACAAAGGTAAAAGGTACTTATCAAAGGACTAAGTGATTCATCATTCTAACTAAAAGGTGACACACTTTAAACAAATATGACCTATAGACTCTCTGAGCTAGAATAGCTAGCTGATATAAGAGCCATAGCTGATCAATGGAGCTATAATGTAGTATTTAGAATCACAATCTTGTCGGTTGCCTTAGTGACCAGATCATTATGATGAATGCCTTCTGTACAGCGACAGCGTGGGCGTTCCACTTTGAAGTCAGTCTCTGTGCTCCTTGTGAAATTAGGCCATTGTCTGAGGGATCAACGGAGGTAGGGGCCTATGACTAACTAAGTGAGGATGCACAGCTCCACACCATCTGGCCATTATCAGTGAGAGCGATGGCCAGTTGATAACAAGGCCCAGCTGTCTGCCATGCCAGACCAGAGGAGGCTAGGGTCTGGGACTGAGTGTGGGAAAACAACATGGTTGTAGCAGCCCTGCCGCGCTCCGCTCTGCTCGGTCCGGGGCATGGACAGTGGCCATAACAATAGTCTACTTACAGTGTAGCCCACACCAGCCAGCCATAAAGAGTCTGCCTGCCCCAGGGGCATGACTCATGGTTTAAGCCTTCCTGCCTGTGACATGGCCAAAGGAAATCAGATCCACATGCCGAGATATATCCATAGACACATGGCGGCAGGCTCACACGGCAGTCTCACACGACACACAGACCCTCAGCCCGCTCCTCTACACTGAACAATCTGTGCCACAGACAATGTCACCAGTGAAACTTGCTATATGCCCTTTTGGCTTAGTGTTTTTTCTTAATATATCCCAATTCGTTTATTCCAATGTAAAATGCCACTGATCTGGGTCGGGTGCATTTCTAAGAGGTGATCTGGGATGAATGCATTTTAATTTGGTAACGATAGTTGCAGTACAATTCCTGGAAGAGAGATTGCCCAACTGAGTCACGACAACAGATTTCTTTCCTGATACATCTCCATTGACGTAATAACATCGGATCAAGGTTGTCAACGCCAACAAGGGAACAAAACAAAGAATGAGGTGTTCTTTCTAGTCACACTCTGGCTGGTTTCATCCCCAGAGAGAACACTCTGGGTTCTGGACATTGTCATCCTTGAAATTGGTCCATTTCATCGCTATTGTCATATTGGATATTAACTTGGTGCTGTAAGACTTTCATCTTCATCTTCCCGCTCTTGCTGTACACAATGATCTTTAGACAAATTACATTGAACAACACAAAGACTTCCACAGACTAACAGTACTGCAATCATTAAATACAAAATGGCAGCTATTTTGTATAGAGTATATTCAATGCAGAGGCACAATGATACATATTAGATGAATACACCCTTTAGTTAAAACAGAATTCGATTTTTTTTGTTCATGGCAGAATGTAACACAATTAAGTCACCAGGATAATTTCTGAGTAGAAAATCAAACTTCCATGAACACTGTGGATTGAATTTGAATCTGGTGTACACTGGGGTGAACTGAAGACTAACCAGTGTAAAAGCAAGTTGATTGTAACGCAGGATTGAGGCAGGGGGGGCTGTCCTTCACCTGTAAAGGTTACCCTTCACCCACGCCTTTACCCACACTGTATGTGTAGATGCACGATTTGAGAGCCTCCATAAAATATCAAGAAGTATAACTCGAGGCAGTGAGGATGAAACAAATAAAGTGCAACACTCAGCTATATCACATTAATAATCATCCAATAAATGTTTTCTTCAAAAGGTATGTCCACTAATCTCTGGTCATTTATTTGGCAGAGTATTACATCCCAATGGAATCTATTAAAAATAAAAGCACATAAATCTAAGAACATTTAGAGGATGAATGATGATGAACCACAGCTGCCATGACTGGTTTTGTCATTTGTCATGAATTATAAGGAACAAAGTGACTAGACCTACATTGACTAGACCTATAAGTTCATCTTGACGAGGCCTATATCAATTTATCTTACTGTGGTTGACATAATCACCGAATATTTACCTCAGCTGTGGGGGATTATTAGCAGATATGGGGAACACACTGTTTCATGAAATTGTTCTACATTCTCATTATATTATAATACCGTATAGCCTATGCTTTCTACTAAACAATTAGTTTTTCTTCAACCTCTAGGTTCAAACATCATCTTGAAGAATGCAGACAGTGTGGTTATGCAGTTCATGGATTCTCTTGAGTTGCTTGGATTCATTTACTAAGGAAGCACATGATTTCTTCAGATCTAGATTTGTGTGGAGAATGCGTTAGAACCAATCTTGATATATTGTTTGCTTTTAACAAAGTCACCACAAACTACAATAAATCTATACAATACAACACAAGAATAAGAACATCTGGAATTTTGACATTTGCTATTAAAACACAAGAGATCTGTTACCTTAAATTGAAGTTATGTTCAAGCTATTATATAAACAAACTAAGATCTTCTACAATAATTATCCATTACCATTTGAAACTTAGCTAACGTTGAAGTGTGAGCCAGAAACAAGTATTGCATTACAATGGAGGTAGTATTCTGTCAGCCAGGCAAGTCAAGGGTAAATTGTTTAAATTTAAAGTCGTCGACCCCTGCTATTGTTTGTTCTGCATGGTCTCTTCAGCTTGACATGTGCCCTCATGTGAATAATGGTGTTTGCATTTTTCTCAGTCTTATTTTATAACTATAATTCGTCCCACAATAGACAGATAATCAATCAATCAATACAATTTATTTTTATAAATGCCTTTTTACATCATGCCTTTTTTGACATCAGTCAAAGTGCTATACAGATACCCAGCCCAACACCCCAAAGAGCAAGTCAGGGTAGAGCCATTAGGGCGTGGCTAAGACAAATGACACCTCATTCATTGCAATCATCACCATAATGTTGAAACTTGTCCACTCAGTTTAGCTGCTAATTCCTGACTTCTAGCATTAAGATTGAACGTGTCCTTTGTGTAGATGGCAAACAAGGCATTTTCTTTTCATTTAGCTGATAGTGAAGCAAATACTACAAAGGTGTGTATTGTAAATTTTGGACTTATTCCCTCACAGATTCAACATGCATTCTTTATTCCTTTTGGTACACTGGATTAGCCAGAAAACATCCACAGTGATAGTACATCTGGAAGTAAAACCCCCCAAATGTGTCTACATACTGTACCATAGAATGTTTGTGCAATGTTTACACATCATTCATAGCTATATATTAGCATAGACAGCTGCAGTAACTTCAAAATGATATTAAATCTATTTTTATGACAAAGCGAATTGGGCCTCAATATAAACAAAAATAGTTGTAGCGGGCCTTGGTGACTGTGGTTGTACACTTCTGCTGGAGCACACAAGCCTCTGTTTAATTGTTTCCATATTGCCAGCCTGCCTTGAAGTTTGATTTTACATTTGACCTCTGGCTTACAATTCACATAATGGAACGTCTACTGTGCTGTGTGTGCACTCAGGCCATGTAAACTCAAGCAGCCTCCTTTTGTTTATTTATTTAGTGCGTCTGAGCATAAGAGACTGTTGTGATTCTGATAAAGAGCAGCAGTGTGTATCCATGCAGTATAGTTCATTCATCTAGAAATGCTAAAGCCAAGCTGAATGACAATGAACTCTTAATTAATGGGTCAAAATGAGACACAAAGTCATGCAGATGTGGATGGCAGGCTAAACTGAATAGAAGGGGGGAGGAATGGATGCTTTCATTTGGATCAACTCAACCCACATGAAAAAATACTATAGTATACTACGGTATAAATACTATAGTATTCACTGTAGTGTTTTTCAGACTTTACTGTAGTATTCACTGTACTGTCCACAAAAACAATGCAGTGAATACTGTAGTATACTGTAGTATTTACAGTTAACTATAGTATAAATAATGTAAAAGTAAAAGAAAACTATAGTATATACTATAGTATTTACTGTAGTGTTTTTGCGGACTGTACTATAGTATTTACTGTATTGTTTTGCGGACTGTAGTATACTGTAATCAAATCAAATTTGATTGGTCACATACACATGGTTAGCAGATGTTATTGTGAGTGTAGCAAAATGCTTCTAGTGCTAGTAGTATTTACTGCAGTGTTTTTGCAGACATTACTGTAGTATTTACTATAGTGTTTTTGTTTTATTATTTTTTACATAGAAATAGAGGCTTTCTCCTTGAGGAAACCTACTGAAGAAATACTAAAATAACAAACCTTCCATAACCTATAAGTAGGTAGAACTGGGGTCTGAATGGATAGTTTAGAGCTTCTGCTCTAGGGAACACAATATATGGTCTATATTTGGCATGTAGGTTTCTCAGTTATTGGTGGCACAAATTGCGATATGGAGGGAAATGGGCAGGGTATATGCAAATTAAATACAGTAGTATTTACTGTATAATTAAAAAGGTGTAGTGTTTTTGCGGACATTACTGTAGTATTTACTATAGTATACTACAACATTCTATAGTAAGTACTACACATGATCGAGGGATACAGTTAGAATTATATGGTAAGTACTGTAGTATTCTATAGTAAAATGTAATATTTTTTAATGTGGAAAGCAACTCTAAAACTGAATATCTGATGTTAGCGCAGGCAGCCAGTCGTCCATTGGCATGTTACTTCAGACCAACCTACAGTAATGTTACCCATTAAAGTAAAATTAGGAGGACTCACATGACCGCATTCACTTGATATCCTAGCTGCTATTCTGGTCTTAAGTTATCCGCTTAGTTTGAAACTTCAAAGAGACGTCGGAGAATAAGCGCATATTCATCTCTAATTGGGAACAGGATTGATTGGGACTACGCTAGTCCCATAACAGCCCGGACTTCGTCTCTGACGCTATTTTAGTGTTACCATGATTTAATTTCACAAGCAGTAAGGCCTCCAAATGACACATCGGAAATTGGTTTTGCAAAAAACAGATGCTGCTGGAAGCAGGGGCCCCCATTGCAGGGCCCCACATAGGATCAGTACTGCAACTGTCGCAGTAGCACTGTGGTAACAGTGCTAGTCTGATCAACACTTAATTCTGTCAAGCTGTTACTAAAAACCGCCATACTAACAATCCTCCTAATAAAACAATCCAAAGTAATGTTGATGGATATGCATGATAATAAAGTCTATCACAGAAATCTGTGAACATAGGGGATAACACATTCATAGAGTGTATCATCAAGTTTAATTTCTTTGAGTAAAGACGTCAGTAAAGCGTCAGACACATCAAAAGTGTGTGCTTCTTGTTTATTTCAGAACATTTAGATATCCCACAGTGATGTGAGATACTGTAGATCACATCATGGCCACAGAAAAATATGTTTTCTCTTTTCTTGCTTTTTCAAAGTGACATTTGAACAAAGAGTGCAGTTGTCTGAGCAGCAGTCCTTCCTTGGGAGGGGCTAGGCTAACTGACAGTTGCCAAATCTCCCGCCAACGCAGGGTGGGGTCTGTTCAGGGCTATGAATCATACTGTACATCCACGCACGCGCACACACACGCACACACGCACACCGACAGCATGCACAACTTCCTTAGCTCTGAGTTTCCTATGCAGTGAGATTCAGGTGAAAGTGTTCCCTGTGTAGGTCTGGCAGTCTGTGTCTGGCTGCCTGTCTCAAGTCATAGATAGGGAGTGCGTAGGCAGCCTTTGTTTTCACTTGCCTTCTGGGCAACCTGCCGGACCAAATCCCACATTTTATAGTTTGGTTCTAGACTCCTCCTTTGTCAACCTGCTTTTACATCAATTTGTTTGGTATTGTCTATTTAAGTCATATTATTCAGACAGTTATTTGGGATTATAAATGCCTATTCAGGACATAATTTCAACTAGATGAAGTCATAGAAGGCAGGGTCAGGTTGACTTTGAAAGAACATTTAGTTGATTATTGTGTAGGCTACGTCAAGCCTTCTTTGTTGCCACAGTATTGTGTACCGGAAAGAATATGCAAAGCAATATGCGTCCCAGATAATGGGAATAAAATATATCCTGATTTGATAATGCAGCGCTGTTCCCTAGCAACATAACATTATGCTGTAAATAGAAACTAGTGGACAAATACTGGTACCCCTCATGAGCTCCAGACTACACCTTTAGTTTGGGCACATTTGTAAATGATTAGTCTTGGGGGGTAAGATAACAGGCTTGGATGTACTTTTCATAACAATAGACTGTAGTGTCACAAATCCTTTTCATGCTCACAGACAGCACTTTAAGGTCATGTTAATTTGGTACTCATTACCCCAAAGAAATTTCATATGATGGATTCCACATACAGTTGAAGTCGGAAGATTACATACACCTTAGTCAAATACATTTAAACTCAGTTTTTCACAATTCTGGAAATTGAATCCTGGTAAAAATTCCCTGGATTCGTTCAGTTAGGATCACCACTTTATTTTAAGAATGTGAAATGTCATAATAATAGTAGAGAATTATTTATTTCAGCTTTTATTTCTTTCATCACATTCCCAGTGGGTCAGAGGTTTACATACACTCAATTAGTAATTGGTAGCATTGCCTTTAAATTGTTTAACTTGAGTCAAATGTTTCAGGTAGCCTTCCACAAGCTTCCCACAAAAAATTGGGTGAATTTTGGCTCATTCCTCCGGACAGAGCTAGTGTAACTGAGTCAGGTTCGTAGGCCTCCTTGCTCGCACACGCTTTTTCAGTTCTGCCCACAAATGTTCTATAGGATTGAGGTCAGGGCTTTGTGATGGCCACTCCAATACCTTGGACTTTGTTGTCCTTACGCCATTTTGTCACAACTTTGGAAGTTTGCTTGGGGTCATTGTCTATTTGGAAGACCCATTTGCTACCAAGCTTTAACTTCCTGACTGATGTCTTGAGATGTTGCTTCAATATATCCACACAATTGTCCTTCCTCATGATGCCATCTATTTTGTGAAGTGCACCAGTCCCTCCTGCAGCAAAGCACCCCCACAACATGATGCTGCCACCCTCGTGCTTCACGGTTGGGATGGTGTTCTTTGGCTTGCAAGCCTCCCCCTTTTTCCTCCAAACATAACGATGGTCATTATGGCCAAACAGTTCTATTTTTGTTTCTTCAGACCAGAGGACATTTCTCCAAAAAGTTTTTTTTTTTGATGGCGGTTTTGGAGCAGTGGCTTCTTCCTTGCTGAGCGGCCTTTCAGGTTATGTCGATATAGGACTCATTTTACTGTGGATATAGATGCTTTTGTACCCGTTTCCTCCAGCATCTTCACAAGGTCCTTTGCTGTTGTTCTGGGATTGATTTGCACTTTTCGCACCAAAGTGCATTCATCTCTAGGAGACAGAATGCGTCTACTTCCTGAGTGGTATGACGGCTGCGTGGTCCCATGGTGTTTATGCTTGCATACTATTGTTTGTACAGATGAATGTGGTACCTTCAGGCGTTTGGAAATTGCTCCCAAGGATGAACCAGACTTGTGGAGGTCTACAATGTTTTTTCTGAGGTCTTGGCTGATTTCTTTTGATTTTCCCATGATGTCAAGCAAAGAGGCACTGAGTTTGAAGGTGAGCCTTGAAATACATCCACCTGTACACCTCCAATTGACTCAAATGATGTCAATTAGCCTATCAGAAGCTTCTAAAGCCACAACATAATTTTCTGGAATTTTCCAAGCTGATTAAAGGCACAGTCAACTTAGTGTATGTAAACTTCTAACCCACTGGAATTGTGATACAGTTAATTATAAGTGAAATAGTCTTTAAACAATTGTTGGAAAAATTACTTGTGTCATGCACAAAGTAGATGTCCCAACCGACTTGGCAAAACTATAGTTTGTTAACAAGACATTTGTGGAGTGGTTGAAAAACGAGTGTTAATGACTCCAACCTAGGTGTAAAAAGTTCTGACTTCAACTGTAGCCCTTATTACAGAGAGTAAAACACATGTAGCAATGAGATTACACAGCAAACACAAAAATGGCAGAGCAAGTTGTGCTATAGAAATGGTGTGCTTCTTTGTCCTAAAGAGATCCATATGTACGAAGCGGGAGGAATGCTACATGCTGCCCACTTCACAGAGGAAAGAGGTGCAGCTGGTTGTCATCAATGACGGAAATCAGGATGAAGAGAACCCTCAACTACAGGCCCATGTGTCTACGCACACACCAACACCACACACGCAAAGGCAGACATAATTGTATATTCAATTACCACTAGACACTATGACCTGAGACCATATATCTCTATAATCCACAGTGTTTAAAGCCAGAGCTCACCACACACCTACTTATGTATTTAAAATAGAAGCTCTAGCTGAATAAAATAAACATCCTGAAAATCACCACTGCGTCATAATCTTCTTTTCAAAACACAACCTACTACATGGCTATTTGAGGGTTCGGCTGGGCAGAAAACAGGAGTTTCCTCCCTCCTCTGGGGTTATTTAAGGAAAACTCAGTGTTTCCCCTCCTCTCCATGCAGTTCTGGGTGTGGTTTTGAAACTTCTGTGAATGATGTGTATGCCTTTGACTCAGTCCTTAACTTAAAGAGGGGAGGAGGAGCGTATTGGAGCACAGTTTGGAGCACGGTTTGGAGCACATTTTGAGCTTGGGGTTGCATTGGAGCTAAGGAGCAACTTGTATGATCTGCTGTATTCTCTGTTTAAGCAATGGCTTTAGGATCATCACACTAAGGGCATATAAAGACAATTGGGCTTTAAATCAATCCCAAGTGAAAGCTGGCAGTACTTTTGTGTGAGTAAGAGTGCTTTTCTTCAATCTTGACATGTCTAGTTTGTGTCTAACGTAGAAATGAATTCTGATAGCAATCGTCTAATTATGTCAAATAAATGCCAAGGTTTGTGTTGCAAATGGAAACTATGATCGTATGATTTATGCTACAGTATATATTACTTTTCAGTAAGTACTTGGGGGACTTTTTGATCTTTCAGAGCGGTTTGGGTCTCCAGCATGTGTAATGTGCATTTGGTTCTCCCTTGTACTTCCTCTGTAGACCCATACAGGGAATGAATGAAATGTTATCCGCTTTCAGTCGACTTTGTACTATTTTTACCTGAATTAAGATAAACTGATTTAGTACCATATAGGTTCTGAAAACACCTATTCTATACTGTATTTGACCTGTGGAGGGAAGAGATTCAATAGCAATTCAGTGTTTTTGTTTAGACTTTGAAAGAATGCAAATGGATTTGGATTTAGGATTTGCAAGTCTCCAATTAATATCTCTACTTATTTTTTTATCCTCAATAGTTAGTTGAGTTATCAATAAAAATACACCAAAAAGTATTCAACATAACGCTGTTGTTTCCCTGTGTACTATGGACAAGACCACACTTTTTGTTTAGTTCTAACAATGGCCTGGAAATTCTATGGGCCAAATTTTGTTTCAATGTGTTGCAGATGTACTTGACATGGGATCCAGAGCGACTATCATTTATTTTGCTTTGTGATGGTTGCAATCAGGGAAGGAAACATGTCTATTTTAGTGCACCTCATTCAGAGGATCCCAATCCTTTTTGTATTGATGGCGGCGTAGAAAGAAGTCTCATACACCTCCTATATTCAGTATGTGTGCCAAAGTCCTTTTTTGTTATACATGCATATTGTTTTAAATCAGACATTTTTGCATGTAGCCACATCTAAAAATATTGCTCGAATCAATTAGATGTGTTTACGTGAATGTAAACCTCCCCTGCTTCGTTGCTTATATGGCTCTCATTAAAAATGAATCAAATATGAGAGGAGGAAGGAGGGAGAAATAAACAACTAACACACGCTTCAGAAGTTAGAAGATGTATAATGAATAAGAAAGACAGGCCATGTGCCTTGCCTAGCCTTCCAGCTCTCTCTCTCTCGCTTCCCTTTCTCTCTGGGCTGGGTGTTGGTACAGAGGGAGGAAGTAATCCGACTTTTCTAGCTAACATCACTAAATGATTAGAACAACACTGTGGTTCCCTGTGCAGACGGTTGCTGGCCAGTTGGCCATTATACTATTGCAGGGTTCTGGGGTTCTTCAGCTAGCATTATACATCTTACTGAGATTCTCCAGCAACAGTATTTCACTGGAAGAAAATACAACTAACCTACTGTACATACTCTTACTGACTGTAGAGATATATTTTTAAAGACACTGTCTATACAGGACTGAGTAGAGTTGATTAATTGATACGTATAGCTGCCACAAACATGAATGGCAAAGGCATGGGTCCTGTTTAAACAATTGGGATGTTCTTTTTTGTCATGTTTCTTCAAAAATGACTTTTTACACTGAAAATAATGATAATATTCGGACGGCAAACGGTGTGCATATACTGGAATAAATGTCTTTATATATATATACACCACTACCAAAACAAATATTAATAAGGTCACAGTATATGGTTATATACTCACTGAGCTCCGCTCTGAAATCTAACTTCATGTAGTATTAATATGTCAATGGAGATATATCTGAACCATAGAGAGTGAACACGGCCTGTACCAAACGATTATGTTGTCAGTATTATTTCCAATGAGTTCTTATTGACGGAAAGCCTTGACATCTGGACTTCAACTGGGCTCGTAATAACTTTTTACATTTCATTGTAAGAATCAGGAAATTACACAAATTATCAATATTGAAAATTAATATATTGAAAGGGAACCAATTCTACAAAAGCATCACATTACAGCACAATATGTAAATTTTATCATACAATATCAGATTATTTTGAAAGAAAATCATTGATGGTCATGAGTAAATGGATATAAAACATAGCATATTGAATAGAAAAAAGGAAAAAAAATGACATATCGTGTATCATATTTTTATTTAGATATTGCTTATTTTTTATTTGTTTAATCCTAAATAGAAAGAGATAATACATGTATGTGATTATATTTTGGCTGCTTACATGCAGTACCAATATCACTGTTGAATGTAATTCAACATTTTCCATTGACTAATGTTTGTGAGAAGAAATTTCCTTTGTGAATGTATGCGTCTGGATATGTAATTGCATGGTGTTACAGGTGGAATATAGATTGATATACTTGATTATCCATGTGTCAGGGTTTATTATGGCCTAATGTATAAATTTGATCCTAGATTTCATTTTGGATGACAAATCTACAGAATAATCAGATCTTATATTGAGCTAATAAGAAAAATAAGTTATGAAATAGACGCATATAGTATATTACAAACTATACATGTATAACTATATAGAATAAAGTTAACAATACCAACACTGTTTAACCCTTACTCTTTACATCAGTTACGTTAGCTTCCAAGGACACCATTACATTCAATATTATGAAGTAAGCAATATATTGCAGAGGTATTTTAGAAGGAAAAGCCAAACAGAGACTGTGAGAGAGAGAATGAAGGGAGACAGATAAGAGAGGTAAGTAGAGAGATAAAAGTATAGTAGGCGGACAAAGGGAAAGAAGAAAAGAAAGGTCAATTACAGGCGAGGAGCTAGCGTGAGAGGTTTTGTTCTCCAAATCTTGTTTACAGGAAGTCCTCCAAGGTTCAACAGATGGGTGCATTCACAGAAATACATTTTATTGCATTTTTCCAAGCCTCATAAAGTCTCCAAATTCTGCCTACCTTAATACGTGTGGGAAAACAGCATTGTTGCTGCTTACCGCATCTATTCGGAAAGTGATATATGTGGGTACTCATGACAGGTTCATTGCAAATTATCACTGTGGCTTTAATTTTTACATTTATTAATGGCACAAAATGTGTAATTTCTATAGAGTTTAGTTTTCCTCTATTTTGTTTGGGCTGCCATTAAAGCTCAGTCATGTCATGCAACACCCAACTGGAAAAGCATGTACACACTTCATATATTTTATGACTCATTTCTCCCAAAGCTTTTGCATTTTGACTACTTTCTTTGGCAATAGTAGGCTCTGTTTCGCTTACTTTGGTCTGAGCCTGGTTTGATTCAAGTTTGTGTCCTTAAGTGTTCACTTTGAGCCCTGAACATACTCACTGTGTCCATGTTGTGAAGTAAATAAAGTTAAGGGTTATTCTGCTTCCTGGGGCTAACGTTCTGTAAGACATTTAGTGACTGAAGAGGTTTCTGTGGAAGTAATTTGGCAAATGCTGCTAACCTCAACATAATTATTTTTTGTTTACTCCAAACACAAATGTAAAACATCCTAGGGAGTTTGAAATAAATACCTTTGGGCTTGTTTTTTTATGTGTCTGATGATTATGATGATGATCACTACACTGAGTAGACAGGGTGTTATCTATGAGTGATTAGTGTACATCAAATAATTTATGGAATTATTAGGGGTTCACAGCAGAGATAGGAAACCTATTATTATTCTTAGATATTTTTTTAAGTCCCTTGACATGGTCAAATAACTCAAGCATAGATATGTTTTTTTCTTCTTCAAATTTGGCACATAGAAACTAAAGGCCATGAGTAACTTGGTCAAAAATAATGCAGCCGATTGGCCTATAGGTGGCGCTGTTATAAGCAGTCTCACTTCAACCTTCATACCCCGTTTGACCTAGAGACGTGAAACTTTGTATTTAAGTGTCTTTCCTCATGCTATACAAATTTGCCTCAAAGACCCATAAGGTCCGTCAGGATAGATTTTTCTCTATCTTGGGCATTTTTGAAAACCTTTGAAAAACGTGAACCATAAGTCAGTAAGTAGGCCTATGGTACATCTCCTAACTTAGTTTGAGAAAAGGTAAGGGATTGGTTAAGAGATGACAGTTATTGATACTGGAAATATGGAAATCATATTTTACGTGTCCATTTAAATTGTTTGTAAATCCACTTCACAATGGCCTATCAACTTCAAACTTTTAGGGCCATCAAAGACATTACCACGATGAACCATGTTAAAGGTGCAATATGCAGAAATTGCTCCATCATTTCCTGGTTGCTAAAATTTTTTGTTTATGTGACAAAAGATGCAAGTATAGTGTAGAGAATCACTGTACCATCTAAACTACATTTAAATATATTTTCCATAAGCAACATTTTTGTATTTTCAGCTGTTTGAAGCTGGTGTACAAAACCGAAAGTAAAAGATGCAAAAATGAAACTTAAGAACGGGAAGCATAGAAATGTGCTTCCAATGAGATTGACAGATCTATAATCCCATTTCTATGTGAATTTGGTCAGATCACCCAAAAAGTTAGATATTGCAGCTTTAAAGTTGGCATTGGCTTTTTAAAAAATAAGGAAACTATTAACTATGTCAGGTTAATGCTTAAAATAATAATAAAAAATCTAAAAGTCAGATTTACTCCAAATGCGTTCTTTGGGCTCATCACAATAGTTTCTAAAGAGTTTGAGGGAATATGCTAAAATATGCAAAAAATACTAGAATCTTCTCATGAACCACAGGACCAAATGACACACAAAAAATATTTTCCACTCCACAGTAGCCTATCAATTTAAAACTTGTCATCGCAATTACTGACGTCCCTGAGATGAACCACACTGAATTTGCACACATGTAATGCTAATGCTCAAAATGATCTTCTCCTTATGAACCATATGTCGGATTCACTCCACATCTTGTATTTAGACTCATGATTGCACATGAAGGAAGATAGTTTCTACAGATAGAGTGCTTGCTTTGTTATCCAACTTACCAAAAGTATGTGGACACCTGAATTTCTTATTCCAAAATCATGGGCATTAATATGGAGTTGGTCCCCCTTCGCTGCTATAACAGTCTCCACTCTTCTGGGAAGGCTTTCCACTAGATGTTGGAACATTGCTGTGGGGACATGCTTCCATTCAGTCACAAGAGCATTGGTGAAGTAGGGCACTGATGTTGGGCGATTAACTCTAGCTCGTAGTCGGCATTCCAATTCATCCCAAAGGTGTTCGATGGGGTTGAGGTCAGGGCTCTATGCAGGCCAGTCAATTTCTTCCACACCGATCTCAACAAATTATTTATGTATGGACCTTGCTATGTGCATGGGGGCATTGATCTAAGGCTTGTGTGCAGCTGCTCGGCCATGGAAACCAATTTCACAAAGCTCCCGACGAACAGTTATTGTGCTGACGTTTCTTCCAGAGGCAGTTTGGAACTCAGTAGTGAGTGTTGCAACTGAGGACAATAGATTTTTAGGCACTACAGCACTCGGCGGTCCCATTTGGTGAGCTTGTGTGGCCTACCACTTCGCGGCTGAGCCGCTGTTGCTCTTAGCTGTTTCCACTTCACATGCACACCCTGATCTGTTTTACCTGTCTTTGTGCTTGTCTCCCCCCCTTCCAGGTGTCAGCCATCTTCCCCATTATCCCCTGTGTACTTATGTTTTCTGTTTGTCTGTTGCCAGTTTGCATTGTTTGTCAAGCTTACCAGCGTTCATCCTGTCAGCTCCTGTCTTTTCCCAGCCTCTTTTTTTCTCGTCCTCTTGGTTTTTGACCTTTGCATGTCCTGACCCTTGTACCCTCCTGCCTGACCACTCTGCCTGACCCTGCCGTCCTGCACCTTTGCACCACCTCTGGATTACTGAACTCTGTCTGTCCCTGAGCCTGCCTGCCGTCCTGTACCTTTGCTCCTACTCTGGATTATCAACCCCTGCCTGCCTTGACCTGTCGTTTGCCTGCCCCTGTGGTTACAATAAACATTGTTACTTCACACAGTCTGCACATGGGTCTTACCTTGATTCCTGATATTAACAGCACTTACAGTTGACTGGGCAGCTCTAGCAAGGCAGAAATTTGATGAACTGACTTGTTAGAAAAGTGCCATCCTATGACGGTGGCACATTAAAAGTCACTCAGCTCTTCAGTAAGGCCATTCTACTGCCAATGTTTGTCTGTCAGCAACGGATGTGGCTGAAATAGCCAAATCCACTCATTTTAAGGGGTGTCGACATACTTTGGTATATATAGTGTATCTTGTGTCATCCTGTGAACCCCTTTCATTGCTGCTCGCAGCTTTTTTTTTTAATACATAATAATTAGAACCATTGTTTTTGTATTGTTAAATCTTTGTAACAAGGATGGTAATGTGATCATATTGTTCTGACAACAACCACTTATAGATAGTGTTTTCTGTTGCAAGTTCTATCAAATATTTCTTCTATTAACAGATTCTGAAGTTTCAGAGGTTTTAGGTTTGATAAACGTACAAACAGGTATAACACTTGTGATTTGCATGAACATAAGGTTGATGAATAGCAATGTACTTTTTTCTAGTGCCATTTAGTCTCAGTAAAGAATGAACATTAAAAAAAAAAGGAAGAAATTACTGTTTGCTATAATCATAACAGTGTCGGGAACCTTGCAGTTCACTTCAAGTCATTGCTATCATGTTGATTTAAGTAGAAAAAGTTAAATAGGTGCCATTTAGTATGTCCTATTTCTACTGGAGGTTTGTCTGCCATTTTAGTGGTCTAGTTGGGTGGTTGTTATCTAGCTGCAGGTGATTTTGGCCTGGCAGTCAGGACAGGTCCCTACACTCCCTAGTCGAGCCCGAGACCTAGTGTTTGAGCCTTATTGTTCTCTTGTCTCCAGCTGAAGTTATCAGTGCTGCTGTTTGCCTGCGTCATGGCTCCTCTGAGTGACCCACACCTACCCTGCCAAACAGCCAAAGGCCCACTCTGACCTGCTCACTCCCTATGTCCCGTCTGGGCACAAAGTCAACTAGATCTGCAGCATCAGCCTAGGCCCTGGGAAACCCGCCCACACTTTCCCAATATGCAATGACTCCTTTGTCCGCTGCTGTGTTTCCTCTCCAGCAAGGACAGAAATGGCTTCTGACTAAGGGCCAGACCAATCACGTGCTGTCCAGTCCTCTGGCCTGCCCCCAGAGTAGAGTAGTCGTCTAGACAACAGCTGAGACTGTGAAAATATTGGGCAATGAAGGAGAATGGTTCTTGCACTACTTAAAGACATGGAGACAAACTCCATGATTGTCTGGCAGTCAGCGGCAGTAGGACTGTAATGCATGAGCAAATCTCAGTGTTGAGTGTTGGATTATAATGCTGGAAAGTGAGGTGCCAATGACTGGTCTCAAATGGAAGTAATTTAGCCTAGAGAGAGAGCTTCTGCAATTTTAGACATGTTGGAGACATCAATCTTAAAAGCTGGTACTATGGGGAAGAACATTTTTCATTCATCTTTGATCCAGGAATCTGAAAGCACTCTTAGCCATAGCGTTCATTTCCCAGAAAGATGTGTCAGCAGACAATTTCCATTTTGATCTAGATAGCATCTCGTTGTCAGTGATTTAGAGAGACTGGCCAAGTACAAACTATCCCCGAACATAAGAGTACGACATCAGTTCCCAGAGTAGGTGACTTGATTAAAGCAGACTAAAGCTTGTTAGCTTGTATGGGGAAGTTTGTACAGTATAAATGTAAGTGTTAAAACAATCAATAAATCTTCGATTTTCTTTTTATTTAGTAATTCAAGTGTTTCTCTAGGCTATAAAGAGATGCAAACAAGAGAGTGAGCGGAGGGCACAAGTAATTTAACTTTAAATATGGGCGTCAATTCAGCAGTCTGTCTCCAGGAACCTGACCAGTTTAATTAACATTAATTTAGCTGTCAGACTTGGAAGGGAGCTGTCCAACGCGTTCAAGCCACAAGACGTCTGTAATCTGCACTGCCATGGTCTAAGTGCATGATTACACTTACTTAGCCCCCTCCCAGTTTGAGATGGTCACTGCTGTTAGCCTAAATAAAGTCAATCCACCACAAAGTTCAAATGAAAACATTTTCCATTTCACCCATTATTAGCCACGGGGGCGGTCAGTCAGTGACGACCACTGAAGTGTGAAAAGCCGAGAGCAGCGGAAAGAGATTACCGCACGCTGTAAATGATACAGGAAGATTAGTGTTTATCCTGGATTGGACAGTCGTATTTCCTGTTCAAGAAATCACTGTAATGGAATAAATATTTTTAGAGGCCATGTTTTGCCCTTTGATTATATTTTTGGACTGCTTGTCCACTGTTAGGGAGGAGAGGTCCCCTGCATCTGAGCTGTGTGAGAAGTAGGGCAAACCTTTAGTCTCAGTCCATCAGAAATAGCAACTTCTGCTCTCTCTGTATCAAAAGGTCCATGTTGATGACTGTAGCCCCTGTAATCTGTCTGAGTATTTTATACTTATCTAGGTTATTTTGTGTATATTCTGTGGCAAAGTGAGAAATTGAGTTAGTTGTGAGAAAATGTAGTAGTTATTGTTTCTATTCAATCACATTTATTTATAAAGCCCTTTTTACATCAGCAGATGTCACAAAGTACTTATACAGAACCCAGCCTAAAACCCCAAACAATGCAGAACCATGGTGGCTAGGAAAAACTCCCTAGAAAGCCAGGTTTCAATGGGACAAAATGTGTAATGATTGAAGAATGGCTAATTATTCTCTTTACCTCCCTTTACTTTTAAATTATAATTTTTATCTCTGGATTAATTATTCTCTTTCACTGTCTTTACAGTAAAGATCTCAGAGTTTTAGAAGACCACCAACATTTACGCCATCCTAAGGGTGAGTATGTTCCAACGTGTAGTGAGCTGGACATTAACTTTTAAGTGTTGATGTGGTTGATTCCATAATGACGTGCTAGATAGTATTTAATATAAGTACTTCCACTGCTTGGCAGTGAGTAGCTATTGCATGTAAGGTAATTTAAATGTATGTAGTGCAGTGAGGACCACAATGGAAACAAGTCTTTTGACTTTTTGTGTATATAATCCTCTGAAATGTTGATACATGTATTTGTTGCCTGGTGTGGCTTCTTTATGTTTTTTAAAATAAAAACATCAAGTGGCACACATACATCTAAATGACATAATCATTCATTTAATTGACATAATTTGTACAGTATGTATGACTGTAAATATGCAAAATAAGTTAATTAACAGTGCTGGTCAGAAAGCACGTGGCCAAAGCATGTGGACAGTATAACTACATCCAGTCCAGTGCGAGGTTCTTATAAACAGGCATGGAGTGTGTGTTTGATCAGGTGCATCAGTGAATGTGAGCCCCCTTCCTACAAGACTGTTCCTCTGTCTGCTATCTGCCTGTCTGTATGTCAGTCTGTCTCTCTTTCCGTCAGCCTATCTGTCTCTCTCTCCCCCTCTCTTTCTTTCTCCATCCTACATGGGGCAGCCAGTGGGATTCCTGGCAGAGTGATTTGGTATTGTGTCATAAAATCACATTGCCAGGGATTTCCAACCAGCTGCATGCCACCCACTTCAACATCATCCCCATCCAGGAGCCTGTTGCCTTCCTCAACCTTTGTCCACCGTCTCCAAGCTACATTTTCTGTCAGAAGCTCACCCGGGATGAGGCTCATCACACTGAGGCCCATCACACTACTGAGGCCAATGACTCTCATGGTCAGGATGTACTGTAGATAACGGCCTCTTACATTCCTCAGCATTTTAATAACGCCACAGACAAGCATTATTTTATACAAATGTGAAATGTTCCATAACATCTAATTGTGGTTTCCCAGTCCCTTGCTCAGTCTCAACACCCCGCTCAGAATTGGTAAATATACTCTAGCACTTTATTCAGGCAGGGATAAACTAACAAGGATATTGTCCATAAGCCATTGTCTCCAAATATCTCCACAAGTGAATGTAACTCAATGGTGATCCATATCTGAAAGCTTAGAAGAAGAAAAAAAACGGCAAACGGAAAAATGGATATACAAGAGAAATGGAGGACATCTGGATCTAGTGATACAGGATTCAGAGTTTCCTGAGGTGCAGGACTTAGCCAGCTTTGTGAACAGATCTGTGAAAGCCCATGTTCACAGTGGCTAAGTTCCGCTCCTCAGAGGCCATCTCTCATCAGCAGTGAAGTGAAACCCTGGACATGATGGAGGGGCGAGCAAACACTGTGGGGAGGGGAAGGGGCAGGCCAGGGTCTCATACAGGAAGGAAACACAGGAAATGTCCCATTGGGAAAACCAGTAACAATCTAATTGTCCCATTGGGAAAACCAGTAACAATCTAATTGTGAACCATACTCCCATTTTCAATCAGGTTGGTCAAGTCGAGGGGCACGGTCAAAGCCTTTCTAAAGTAGCCTTTCTTTTGACCAGAATTTAGAGTGATAAACACTCTTCATCATGCCGTGTCTTGGCTGTGAAGTGTTTCGAAGTGGTTTATTTTTCAGCACAGCCTATTTATCCCAGCATGTGCAATGTATTTGTAACTTCTAAGGAAATGAAATATGTCATTACGTTATTATTTTCTGAAGTAAGTGCTTGTGTGATTTTGAGACTCATTATTAACTACACATGTTGTATAAATAATCTACTGTCACATTGCAGATGTAAGCATTATAATCATGATGACTGCTTGTTGGAATGACTAGTCCACCAGATCACACATGGACTAAGCTGTATGTATGTTATTGGACAAAGGAACTGTCCATAATAACTCCCACCATCTTGTAGGTGTGCCGCCCTGTGGTGAAAAGGGAGCATTGCGAGTTGCGGGGCTCAACCTCCTGTGCCTACTGAGCTGATAACAGTTTGATAAAATGAGCACTGGCTCAGTTCAGCAGAAACCGGAGTTATGCCTATTAACAAAATAAACATCAACATAATGCGTTCACGTAATCATGGCAATCAACAAACAAAAAGCAATCAAGGCAGAGAGAAGAAGTTGGTTCACCCCAGTCATCCACTAGATGACTCGAGTTCATGGAGGAATACTGCTCCTGTCATTTGTCCTCTAAATAGATTACAGGAGCAGAGTTTTTCCAGATGTATTTTCTAGTGGAGCGTCTAGTTTTCTTCATCTTGACTTCTACGTCTATTTAATGTGAAATGTTTTTTCTCTGTGTAAGAAAGGCCCAATAAAACAACAAGTCTATGCACTAAGATAAGATTGTATAGTTACAAAAAATAAATCTGTATTTATCAAAACTTTGCCTCCCCCTCTTTTTGCTTCTCAAAAATGTATCATAGAGAAGGCCTATAAAAGAATCATCAACATAAAAGGAAGTGGAGGCATATGCCATCTATCTGTCTTATTTAAGATGGTGTTTGATGACATTAGTGCTCCTTTTTATCCAACAGCAAGCTATAAACTCTTAGAAAAAAAAGGTTGTCCCCATAGGAGAACCCTTTTTGATTCCAGGTAGAACCCTTTTTGGTTTCAGGTAAAAAACCTTTTGGGTTCCATGTAGAACCCTCTGTGGAAAGGGTTCTACATGGAACACAAAAGGGTTCTACCTGGAACCAAAAAGGGTTCTTCAAAGAGTTCTCCTATGGGGACAGCTGAAGAACCCTTTAAGGTTCAAGATAGCACCTTTTTTTCTAAGAGTGTATGGACAGACGGAGTGCGCTGCTGTCTGACTCATAATCTGTCGGCACAACGTGGTCTCAGAGTATTATTCTGTACGTAAGTAAGAGACACTCCATTTAGTATGATATGTTTCGTATGGTATGTATTAATCCATCATCCATTTCATATGATATGTTACAAATCGCAATTTGTACATTATGTTAAGAATTTGCAAAACTTATGATATGTTACAAATTCCAATTTGTTGTGGCTAAAGTTAGCTAGGTAGCTATGTGGCTAACGCTAACATTAGCTAGCTCTAGGGGTTAGGGTTAGGAGTTAAGGTTAGGGTTAAGGTTAGGAGTTAGGTTAAGGTTAGGGAAGGTTTAGCTAAAAGGGTTACGGTTAGTGTTAGGGGAAGGGTTAGCTAACATGCTAAGTATTAGCTAAAATGATGAGATTCGAACATGCAACCTTTGGGTTGCTACACGTTCGCGTTATCTGTCCCACTCCCCCAACCCAATCAACCATCCTCCTTTCGTTTTTGCCTTAAGTCACCTTCTATCTTATGTAACCATACCAAACGTAACATAATCATACTAATTTGAGTGTCCCGGATTTACGTTTACTATGCTATGTCTAGTCTGAGACAAGTCTGGTCGGCATCATGACACATAAAGAGGCGTGTTTGATTTTACAGAGGGGTTAGATTCATCACAGCTGTCTTAACCTCCACACTGTTACATAATGTCAGTTATGAGGCGACCGGGCTGCGTGCGACTGGATCATATTTTCCTCATCTTCTCCTCATGCTCTGAGAAAAAATAGGGACTGTTGCCTCTTTGTTGTCATGATTTGCAAGATTGGAGCCAATTGTCTGTCTTCAAGTAGAGTTAAAAAACAACCAACATATACCATACATATACTGTATGGCCGCTCTATGATAACAGTTCATAAAGATTGCTGTGACAAGACTCTGAACCATGTTAAATTCAAAGCTATACCTCATGTCCGATACATGATAGATTTTTTCCCATAGTGTTACAGTAGGGGACGAGACAGATCATGTTGAACCACTAATAAATATGTAATAGTTTGACCTCAGAAGACAATCGTGCCAAAAGTGAAGGGCTTATCTGTGATTTACAACTACCTAATAACCCGTCTACCTGGAGATATTGACATGTAGCATTTCACTTTGCTTGACACAACGCCTACGGGTGAACTTTCTGAAGGAGCCTTCAGGAACAATTATATCCTTTCTCATTTACTGTAGATGTATGGTCATGTGAGAGGAAAAGTGAAACAGAGGAAGTATTAACATTGGCATACAGTACATCATGGTTGGCAATAAAAAATATGCATACTTTTTACATTGACTTTTTTGGGGCAGTGGGGAAATACTGATGATCATACTGATAGATTGCGTATGTCTTTAGTTCAGTAGTTATCATCTAGGCTATACAGTTGAAGTCGGAAGTTTACATACACTTAGGATGGAGTCATTAAAATTCGTTTTTCAACCACTCCACAAATGTCTTGTTAACAAACTATAGTTTTGGCAAGTCAGTTAGGACATAAACTTTGTGCATGACACAAGTGATTTTTACAACAATTGTTTACAGACAGATTATTTCACTTATAATTCACTGTATCACAATTCCAGTGGGTCAGAAGTGTACATACACTAAGTTGACTATGCCTTTAAACAGCTTGGAAAATTCCAGAAAATTATGTCATGGCTTTAGAAGCTTCTGATAGGCTAATTGACATCATTTGAGTCAATTGGAGGTGTACCTTTGGATGTATTTCAAGGCCCACCTTCAAACTCAGTGCCTCTTTGCTTGACAAAATCAAAAGAAATCAGCCAAGACGTCAGAAAAAAATTGTGGACCTACACATGTCTGGTTCATCCTTGGGAGCAATTTCCAAATGCCTGAAGGTACAACGCTCATCTGTACAAACAATAGTACGCAAGTATAAATACCATGGGACCACGCAGCCGTCATACCGCTCAGGAAGGAGACGCGTTCTGCCTCCTAGAGATGAACGTATTTTGGTGCGAAAAGTGAAAATCAATCCCAGAACAGCAAAGTACCTTGTGAAGATGCTGGAGGAAACAGGTACAAAAGCATCTATATCCACAGTAAATTGAGTCCTATATCGACATAACCTGAAAGGCCGCTCAGCAAGGAAGAAGCCACTGCTCCAAAACCGCCATCAAAAAGACAGACTACGGTTTGCAACTGCACATGAGGCCAAAGATCGTACTTTTTGGAGAAATGTCCTCTGGTCTGATGAAACAAAAATAGAACTGTTTGGCCATAATAACCATTGTTATGTTTGGAGGAAAAAGGGAAATGCTTGCAAGCCGAAGAACACCATCCCAACCGTGAAGCACGGGGGTGGCAGCATCATGTTGTGGGGGTGCTTTGCTGCAGGAGTGACTGGTGCACTTCACAAAATAGATGGCATCATGAGGAAGGACAATTATGTGGATTTATTGAAGACACATCTCAAGACATCAGTCAGAAAGTTAAAGCTTGGTAGCAAATGGGTCTTCCAAATGGACCCCAAGCATACTTCCAAAGTTGTGGAAAATGGCTTAAGAACAACAAAGTAAAGGTATTAAAGGTGGCCATCACAAAGCCCTGACCTCAATCCTATAGAAAATGTGTGGGCAGAACTGAAAAAGCGTGTGCTAGCAAGGAGGCCTACAAACCTGACTCAGTTACACCAGCTCTGTCAGGAGGAATGGGCCAAAATTCACCCAACTTATTATGGGAAGCTTGTGGAAGGCTACCCAAAACATTTGACCCAAGTTAAACAATGTAAAGGCAATGCTACCAAATACTAATTGAGTGGATGTAAACTTGTGACCGACTGGGAATGTGATGAAAGAAATGAAAGCTGAAATAAATAATTCTCTCTACTATTATTCTGACATTTCACATTCTTAAAATAAAGTGGTGATCCTAACTGATTCAAGACAGGGAATTTTTACTAGGATTAAATGTCAGGAATTGTGAAAAACTGAGTTTAAATGTATTTGGCTAAGATGTATGTAAACTTCTGACTTCAACTGTACGTGTGCTAGGACAGATTTAATTATCAGACTCACCGGTCACCACAGAGCATCAGTGACATCACTTTGGCAGAATGATCTTCATTTATAACACGGGCCTCAATGTCTAGTCAATATTCTGTACCTGTATTAGAAATATGAAATGCATTCAATTTAAAGTGATTGATGCTGTTTACAGCAAACTGTATCTAAAATGCATGGTGGCCTAAAAGGACAAAGAAATGGTAAATAGGGATATAAATCATTGCCATAAAGTGGAAATCCGTTTTTTTGTGTGCATGTAAGACTAAACGTTGTTTTGACCTGTGTGACTATGCTCTGACCCAAATCAGTATTGCTCTATCCTGTTTTTGTCAGGTTACGTTGTAGGGATTATGTATTCTCTATTCAGTAATTCATGTGTAATTACTGTGTCAGATATTTTTTTGTGTGAATACCTGCGGCAGGAAGGCACACATCTTACCATTAGCTTGCTATTAGTTTCACTGTTTCACATGATCTCACATCAGATGATTTCCATAGACCTAGCATCTGTCACAGGCTTTCACCTGGGCATCCGAGACTACAATAGACCAGACGTTTTGAAATGTAGCTTGAATAACAGTATTTTTAACATTTACATCAAAATGAAGGTAATATATAATTAAGCAATAAGGCCCATGGGGGTGTGGCATATGGCCAATATACCACGGCTAAGAGCTGTTCTTAGGCACTATGCAATGCGGTGTGCCTGGATACAGCCCTTAGCCGTGGTATATTGGCCATATACCACAAAACCCTGAGGTTCCTTATTTCTATGATAAACTGGTTACCAAAGTTATTAGAGCAGTAAAAATACATGTTTTGTCATACCCGTGGTATATGGTCTGATATAACACTGCTGTCAGCCAATCAGCATTCAGGTTTTTAACCACCCAGTTTATAAATGTCAATATAACCATGTACTGTATGTACTTCAATATCTCTCTATTTCTAATAGACATCCTCACTCACTAGGCAACCACATCTAGTCTGATTTAAAAGTGCCTTTAAAAAGGCAGTTGCGTAATCTTTAAAAGCCACACATTTCAGGTAGAACACGCATGCACATACTTGCATTAAAAGCTTTTCTTTTTAGATTCATTCAAAAAAGTATTGTTCCTTTAAGTCTGTGAAATAGTGTCCAACAGTCCATGAGTCATGAAATGTGAACAAGGCAGAGATGTGCACAAGAGAGAGTGGTTGGGGGAACTTTGTCTCATGTGTCTTCCAAACGGATCTGTACATAAGCATGATCCTGCAATTTTCATTGCCTCTAATGCCCCCTTTTGTGGCGAGATATCTACCTCAAGCTTTACGTGTAAAGACATAGCTAATTTTCTTTATGCAAATATTTAGAATAAGATACAATTGAGGTTGGATAAAACTGACAGCTAAAATTATGGGGATACGATTTCTCTTGCTTTATAACAAGTGTACTTTCCCTGATTGGATTCTTATCATTCTCCTCAAATATATTGTGTTTTGTTGATATTCTTAACCATCGACTGAAATTGATTCCAGTGCTTCAAAAATCTGCGGGCCTAAGTCAATAAAGAACTTCCACTTTGTCAGAACATGCTGTGCTTCAGTGAGTTGGCCCAACTAATCACTTAAGCCACCATAACATTATAGAAGGAGTTTTTGGCAGCTGTATAGGCCTGGTGCCCATTTAGTAGACAAATAACCTATTTTGATCTATCATAAGACAGAACTGTAATGAAAGAACAAGTGTCATCTTTCTTGGTCACAAAAGTGCACTAAAATGAGATTAAGACACCTACTCATTCAAGGGCAATCAAAAATATTATACTTCTTGTGTGTACTTATGTCAATGAAAGGAGCCTGAGCAGAACAACCCATTACAAGACACAGCAGTGAGTCCTCAGACCAAATTAGCTGTTTTTGTTCGCAGGGTTTTGCACGGTTTATTCACACCTCTTCGGGCATCAGGGTGACTCATTGTCTGCGTTGCAAATGGCACCCTATTCCTTATGTAGTGCACTACTTTTTAACCTGAGACCTATGGGCCCTTGGCAAAAGTAGCGCACTACATTGTGATAGGGTGGCATTTGCAACGCAGCCATTCACTCTCAGTTTAGGCTCTACCCAAGAAAACATACTCCCTCCTCAACAGGAGGGGTGAAGCATCAACCCCTGAGAAATTATGTTGCACAAAACTTGTTACACCTATAGCATTACGTTTATTTATTAATTCATGTTTGTGATTCCAGCCTGGAATCGAACCAAGGTCTGTAGTGCTTTAGACCGCTGCGCCACTCGGGAGCCCGTTACCTCAGAGAATACAACACTTCCTTATTCACCACTTTTCGCTCCAAACAACAATATTCATGCTTTAGTAGTCATTCAGGTATCTGTCATTCTTCTGAAGATAGAATTGAATCGATTTTCCGGTTAACTTGAAGTACTAGTAGACTAGAGAAAGTGAAGCGGTCATACGCTATACTAACTAGCTTGAATATTTGAAAGTGACATTTCAATGGGTGTGGTCATTTCTCTAGATATCCTCTATACCTGGACTATACGCCTGAATCAGTAAGAGAGTGACTCTCTCACACACACACACACACACACACACACACACACACACACCCTGCCAAGGCCAACGTAGATGCCTACTCCAAATGGCATGACGGGAACAACAGATCTTGGATGTGACCACACATCACAGCTGTTACTTAGGCATTCTTTCCATGGCTGCACTGACGTCCTGGCACATCCTCTCCGACTCCCTGTGCTCCACACAACCCACAGCCATCATAGCATCCCAAATGAAAAACCCTACATCTTATGCATGGACTGACTGGAGTGACTGACTGTGTGTGTGTGTGTGTGTGTGTGTGTGTGTGTGTGTGTGTGTGTGTGTGTGTGTGTGTGTGTGTGTGTGTGTGTGTGTGTGTGTGTGTGTGTGTGTGTGTGTGTGTGTGTGTGCCTACGTGCATCATGTCTTTGTGCCTGCATGCGTATGTGTTAGTGGCAATTAACTGTTTTCAGACTGCAGTGAAAGAAGTGGACTTTTTGATGTTGCTTCATAATCAAGGACTCTCTAAATCTTGCTTCACTGTCATCTAGCAAAAACAGCAAAGGTGGTGGCAGAGGTGGGATTTTAGTAACATAATCTTCTCTTGGATTTTTAGAAAGATATTGTGCTAGACAAAGAAGTTAGTAATTTTTTACATTTTGTTATTATATAGAATTAAGATGCCATGACCACTCTCCATCGATGATGATCATTAATTATAATCACTGCTAACATTAAGGGGTGGGGGGGCAGAAGCAGTGTAAATATTTGCCTGTGACTTAGTTACAGATCACACACACATCTACAGGTCATATGTAATCTATACACAAATCTACTGTAACATTAATGCAACTTACTTAATTTAATTCATTATCATTAGTTTTATAAATGGCAAGGAATAAAACAGGGCTCCCTTTGTTGAATATGAGATTCATCAACCTCATGTTATTTATTTGTGTATTCATTGAATTTGGTTTGCATTAGAGAGTGTGTGCTTCGATGATCAGTGGTTGAGCGTCATTCTGAGCCATGCTAGCCATAATTACATAGCATCAAGTTGATGTTAAATGAGCATCATAGGGTCTCCAGGTTCAGCTGCAGACACGAAATTCTGTGGTTTCTGACAATAAAAGCAATGCATTACCCAACAACCTAGACCCACTACAGTTTGCATATCGCCCCAGCAGATCCACGGACGACGGCCCACTGCTCTATCCCACCTGGACAAGAGAAATACCTATGTAAGAATGCTGTCATTGACTACAGCTCAGCCTTCAACACCATAGTGCCCTCCAAGCTCATCACTAAGCTCAGGGCCCTGGGTCTGAACCCTCCCTGTGCAACTGAGTCCTGGACTTCCTGACGGGCTGACCCCAACTGGTGAAGGTAGGCAACAACACCTCCGCCACGCTGATCCTCAACACGAGGGCCCCACAGGGGTGCGTTCTCAGCCCCTTCCTGTACTTTCTGTTCACCCATGACTATGTGGCCACGCACATCTCCAACTCAATCATCAAGTTTGCTGACGACACAACAGTGGTAAGCCAGATTACCAAAAATGACGAGACAGCCTACAGGGAGGAGGTGAGAGCACTGGTGGAGTGGTACCAGGAAAATAAATTATCCCTCAAAGTCAACAAAATGAAGGAGCTGATCATGGACTACAGGAGACAGCAGAGAGAGCACGCCCCCATCCACATCGACGGGCCGCAGTGGAGAGGGTCAAAAGATTCAAGTTCCTCAGCGTGCACATCACTGACGACCTGAAATGGTCCCTTCACACAGGACTCAACCTGTGGTTGAGGTTGAAGAAATTTGCCTTGGCCCATAAGACCCTCACAAACTTCTACAGGTGCACCACTGAGAGCATACTGTCGTGCTGTATCAGCACCTGGTATGGCAAGTGCACCGTCCACAACTTCTGGTCTCTCCAGAGGGTGGTGCGTTCAGCCCAACGCATCATCAGGGGTTCACTGCCTACCCTCCAGGACATCTACAGCACAACCTGTTCACCCAGCTACCATCCAGAAGGAGGAGACAGCACAGGTGCTTCAAAGCTGGGACCAGCTTTTATCTCGAGAAGTTAAACAGTCACCACTAGCCAGCCTCCGCCCAGTACCCTGCCCTGAACCTTAGTCACTGTTACCAGCCAGCTACCACCCAGTACTCTACCCTGCACCTTAGAGACTGCTTTGCCCTATATAGATTTTCGTTGAACACTGGCCACTTTAATAATGTTTACATACTGTTGTACCCACTTTATATGTATATACTATATTCTAGTCATGGCTTATCCTATATAACTACTGTAACTACTGCTGTACACACCTTTTCAATTCATATACTGTCCATACTGTCTATACACACCTTAATATATACAGTACAAGTCAAAAGTTTGGTCACACCTACTCATTCAAGGGTTTTTCATTATTTGAATTATTTACTACATTGTAGAATAATAGTCATTGTAGAATAATAGTGAAGGCATCAACATTATGAAATAGCACATATGGAATCATGTAGTAACCAAAAAAGCGTTATATTTGAGATTCTTCTAAGTAGCCACCCTTTGCCTTGATGACAGCTTTGCACACTCTTGGCATTCTCTCAACCAGCTTCCTGAGGTAGCCACCTGGAATGCATTTCAATTAAAAGGTGTGCCTTGTTAAAAGTTAATTTGTGGAATTTCTTACCTTCTTAATGCGTTTGAACCAATCAGTTGTGTTGTGAAAAGGTAGGGGTGGTATACAGAAGATAGCTATACTTGGTAGAAGACCAAGTCCATATTATGTCAAGAACAGATCAAATAAGCAAAGAGAAACGACAGTCCATCATTACTTTAAGACATGAAGGTCAGTCAATACGGACAATTTCAAGATCTTTGAAAGTTTCTTCAAGTGCAGTCGCAAAAACCATCAAGCGCTATGATGAAACTGGCTCTCATGAGGACCGCCACAGGAAAGGAAGACCCAGAGTTACCTCTGCTGCAGAGGGTAAGTTCATTAGAGTTAACAGCCTCAGAAATTGCAGCCCAAATAAACGCTTCACAGAGTTTAAATAACGGACACATCTCAAAATCAACTGTTCAGAGGAGACTGCGTGAATCAGGCCTTCATGGTCGAATTTCTGCAAAGAAATCACTACTAAAAGACACCAATAAGAAGAAGAGACTTGCTTGGGCCAAGAAACATGAGCAATAGACATAAGACCGGTGGAAATCTGTCCTTTGGTCTGATGAGTCCAAATTTGAGATTTCTGGTTCCAACTGCCATGTCTTTGTGAGATGCAGAGTAGGTGAACAGATGATCTTTGCATGTGTGGTTCCCACCGTGAAGCATGGAGGAGGAGGTGTGATGGTGCTTTGCTGGTGACACTGTCAGTGATTTATTTAGAATTCAATGCACACTTAACCAGCATGGCTACCACAGAATTCTGCAGTGATACGCCATCCCATCTGGTTTGCGCTTAGCGGGACTATAATTTGTTTTTCAACAAGACAATGACCTAAAACACACCTCCAGGCTGTGTAAGGGATATTTGACCAAGAAAGAGAGTGATGGAGTGCTGCATCAGATGACCTGGCCTCCACAATCACCCAACCTCAACCCAATTGGAATGGTTTGGGATGAGTTGGACTGCAGAGTGAAGGAAAAGCAGGAAACAAGTGCTCAGCATATGTGGGAACTTCTTCGAGACTGTTGGAAAAGCATTCCAGGTGAAGCTGGTTGAGAGAATGCCAAGCGTGTGCAAAGCTGTCATCAAGGCAAAGGGTGGCTACTTTGAAGAATATACAATATTTTAATTTGTTTAACACTTTTTTGTGTACTATATGATTCCATGTGTGTTATTTCATAGTTTTGATGTCTTCACTATTATTCTACAATGTAGAAAATAGTAAAAATATAGAAAACCCCTGGAATGAGTAAGTGTATCCAAACCTTTGACTGGTACTGTACATATACAGTAAACAAAAATAAAAATATATAAATGCAACATGTGTATATATTCTGGACTCTGATATTGCTGGTTCTGATATTTCTTAATTTCTTTATTTTTAACTTTTGGATTATGTGCCTATTGTTTATATTGTTGGCCATCACATGTCTATTCTGGCCAGGCTATGTTGTGATTGAGTCTAATCTACCTATAATCTAGACTCATTAGGTTTTCATCCGTTAGTTGAACTCAGGGGAAATATGTTTTCATGGTCTGTAACCTGTCCAATCTGTATTAGCAAATCAGTTTAAACACTTTTTAGGCCTAATGCGAAACCGAATGACTCATTTAGCCTTTTCAAAGCCCCCTACAAATGAAAGAGCAAACGGTTACAGGTTTTTTTAAAGATATTGTCCAATGACTGTATTTTCCCACAAGCTGGGTTAAAGGGTGTCACTTACCTCCCATCCACACTAAACAAGGCAATGATGTCCTCAGGCAGGTCCCAGGAACATCTTGGGGGGCTGGCTGGGCATCTAAATAAATGGTGGAAGGTATCAAGCTCAAATCATTGATTACACTAAATAGCATGAGTCACAGTAACAAATTGTTGAATTTCATTTGAGAGTCATACTATATTAGGGTGACCACATTTAAAATATCAAAATGCAGAACAGGATGTTATTGTTGGACATTTGCTGGACAGTTTAGTCTACAATAATACAAATATTTGTCCGTTTTGGGCGGATTATACTTTTTGGGGACTATTCAGCTAACCATCCTAAAATCTCATACGAAATTAGGTGGTGTTTTTATGTTATGTTGAATACTGATGAATCACTATATGATCTTCCAAGACTGATTCAAATCAAATTTTATTTGTCACATGCGCCGAATACAACACTGGATCTTACCGTGAAATGCTTACGTACAAACCCTTGAATATAACTTTCCTAAACGAGCACAATGCACCATTGTGAGAAGTGGCGGATCACACTGTATACATTCATTGGTCATTTCAGAGGTAAAAAAAAACATGCCATGGAGCTGGCCGGTAGCTAGAGGTTCCAAGGTAGTAGCTAGCTACTGCCACACTGTGGTTATGCATGTCATTGCATCATACACCCATATTTAAAATGGGAAACGCACGCAATATGTAGAAATTTTCAAAAACGACATTAGTTCAAGTGAATGGTTTCTATTAAAAAGGTACAAAAAAAGACTAACACATACTTATTCAAATGGATACGACACCTGCGCAGGTAACCTGCAATAATGAAATATGTGTTTTTCTTCTATTTGTTTTTATGGCTTGAAGGGATCCAGCTTTTGTCAAATTAAAGTCAAACGTTTTAGTTTTTTGCATTTTAGCTAACCTTTATCGAATCCTATCAACCTGCTGTGATTTATCCTAACCTGCCCGTGCTGCGTAAATTCTCCTGACCTGCTACGAAAATTCAAATCTGACATTCATTTGACAAAATCTGGAGTCCTTCTAGCCATGACGACGTTTACGTTGCAACCGTGTTGCCAATCTTGCCACAAGAGGACCACAAAGGAAATACGTCCTAGACTTAATTGCGTGTTATCCTCGATTATTTTACTAATGTGCATATGACATGGGTGTCTTTTTAAAGTTTTATGTGTGCTTGTTTTTCAAATTGTCGAATTAGCTAAACAAGCCTACCACTAAACATCCTTGCCCACGACCAATGAGCATCGCCTTTTTCTAATTCTTCCGCTGACGTGAGACGACTTTCAAATCTTCGGCGGTTGACTGGGATGTGATAAATGTTCGGCATGTGTCAAGTGATTACACGAATTAACATGGATTCAACTATGGCGAACCTTCTTGTTGGGCTTTCAGTCAACATCCAAAGAAGCGACGGTAAGCTGTGTAGCCAACTTTTTTTTATTGTAACGTTACCTTTTTATTTGACCAGGACAGACCTATTGAGACTAACGTTGGCTAGGTCTCTTTTTCAAATGTGCCCTGCAATACAACCAAATATACACATTACGTTAAGGTGGTTAGCTAGCGTTAGCAAGTTAGACTTGCCTCCCACATGATTTAGCTTCTTAGTTAGCTAACATTAACGTAAATTATGCATTTGGCCGTTCTATTAGATACAGTAGCTAACTTTATATTTACGTACGTCAGTTACTGTACTGTACAGGTGGATAAGTTGAACACGGCTAACGCGTTAGCCGAATTTACTCAACACAACGTTAACTGCGAATGGCCAACGTCGTTACCTGTGTGGTTGTTGATTTACAGTAACTAGCTAATAGTCTGTAATTATTCCAGGTGCCTACTGACTTTACATAGTTAGCTACTGTAGTTACAAAGAAACAAGATGGCTAAATACTTTAGTAAAGTTAGCTAGGTACAGTAGCTAACTTAGCTAACGTTCGTGGGATTGGATAATGATGAAGCCATCCGTTTGGTTTTTAATAGTATAGCTAACGTTACCCTTTTGTAGAAATGGGTGACTAACGTCACAGTGGAGTAGCTAACGCTGGTCCAGGCAGGGCATTGGAATTTGATTAACTGACTAAACTCTACGGTGAAGGAAGTTTCTAATGAACTCCACCAACTTCTTTCACCGTGGAATTTAGTCAGCTAGGCATTGGTGTGAACTTGCTAAAAGGTGGTGTAAAGTGACTGATGGCTGAATGTGTTTTATAGGGCGAGTGCATCCTGCAAACGTCAAAGCTGTTGATGCCACAACATCTATTGTAAAGGTTGAATGGTTTGAGAAATCTGTATGCAGGGGAAAGGAGGTAAGTGGCTCAAGAGTGCCTTGTCTATGTTACAGAGAACAATTGACTAATGAACAATAATGTTTATTTGCGTGAAATGTCCCTTTTTTAAACTAGTTTGAGTGACATGTAATATGTTTGGATTCATGTAAGAGATCTGGATGATAATAGTTGGATCTAGCTATGCTAGGTGCAGCAAGTTTTCTTTTTTAGAACCGAAACTGATTTGTCATACTGCTGCTATTCCTGTCCTTTAGCTTGAAATTAATGAATTATGGTCCATGAATGAAGAGCTTTTTGAGCACATGAAATCCGCTACTGCACCTGCTCCTCCAGAGAAGGTAAGCATACTCTAGGGGTGGGCCTAGGAATTTGAGGTTCAAAGTGTATTACATTTGAAAGTTGATGGTCCTAAAGTCAGGAACAATATTGTTTACATGTGTGATTTTATTTTCTCCAGAAATATGAAAGCCGTCTCCGTTCATCCAGGATTCCTGCACCTTCCAATCGTAAGCGATTTTGTCTTCAAGTTATTATGCTTAGTTAGAACATGTTTTTTGGGGGGGTTAGAAAATACTGTAAAATAAACAAGAATTCAGCAAAAAATGAGTTTGAAAATCTGTAAATTTAGGAATACTGTTCAAGTATTCCCATGAATAAAATAAAAAAAAAGATGTAATCAAGGTATGAAATTATTGTTCTTTTCAAATATTTTTTGGGGCTTAGTTGCAGACAATTTGCAGTGAACTAATTACTATAATAATGTTCCGGTACCCCACCATTCGCTCTGACAAAAATCAGCCTGCGGCTGAATCTAGTTGCCTACGCCTGTCTTAGAAGTGTGTGTGTGTGTGTGTGAGTGAGATGGTTAATTATGGATATTTCCTTCATAAGGTTCTGCTCAAGTGGGTCCTCCTGAGGAGACAGGTTTGCATGCAATGCATGTTCCCCTCTAACCAAATCATATGCTAAATTGCTTTATATGAGATGGAATCCCATCATATAGGGCTTTTTTCCTCAGTTATACCTTGATTTGAAGATAAAATCACACATTGGCCTGTATCTTCAGGTGCATAATGGCTCTTTAATCAATGGTGCACAATACCGTTACATACTTTTGGTGAGTGGAACTGCCCTTGTGGGACAGTATGTAATCTGTACATAAATAATTGATTAACTATTTGGTACGTGATGGTTACCAATCATGTACAGAGAACATGTATACCATACTGTTTACAACTAGAATTCCATTTTGTGACAATGGGTTCCAAAATATATCAGCCTACTGTGGTTGAAACTATAAAGACATACACTGAGTAAACAAAACATTAAGAACAGCTTTCCATGACAGACTTACCAGGTTTATCCAGGTGAAAGCTATGATCCCTTATTGATGTCACCTGTTAAATCCACTTCAATCAGTGTAGATAAAGTGGAGGAGACCGGTTAAAGAAGGATTTCTAAGCTTTGATATAATTGAGACATGGATTGTACATGTGTGCCATTCAGAGGGTGAATGGGCAAGACAAAGGATGCCTTTGAATGGGGTATTGTAGGTGCACCGGTTTGTCAAGAACTGCAACGCTGCTGGGTTTTTCAAGAATGGTCCACCACCTGAAGGGTAACCAGCCAACTTGACACAACTGTGGGAAGCATTGGAGTCAACATGGGCCAGCATCCCTGTGGAACGCTTTCAACACCTTGTAGAGTCCATGCCCCAACGAATTGAGGCTGTTCTGAGGGCTACGGGTGGGGTGCAACTCCATATTAGGAAGGTGTTCCTCAGTGTATTTGTACTGTAAAGTGGCCCTAAGCAGTTGAGGGTACTAACAATGTTCTAGTTAAATGCATTCCACAGAGGGCCAAGTGTATCCATACATACACACTATCTAGGTAAAATAGGAGAGAGGCATTGTGCCATGAGGTGTTGTTTTGTCATAAAAAAAAAAGTTTGCTGTTCATTTGAGCAATATGAGATGGGAGATCTGTGCAATAATGGCTCTATGTAATACTGTACGCTTTCTTGAATTTGTTCTGGGTTTGGGGACCGAACAGTCCCCTGGTGGGGCAAGTGTGTGTCAGAGCTGTGTATACGTTCACTGTAAACAATTTGAATTTTCAAAATGTTTATATAAAGAAGTGATGCAGTCAAACTCCTCAACTCTTAGCCAAGGGAGACTGGCCTGCATAGTATTTATATTAACCTTTGATCACAATGAAGAGCAAGACGTGCCGCTCTGTTCTGGGCTAGCTGCAGCTTAACTAGGTATTTTATTTTCACCACATGACTGGACAATAAAAAGTAGAGCATCTCTTTATTATGGACAGACCTCTCCCCATCTTTACAACCATTGAATGTATATATTTTGACCATGACAGTTTACAATCTAAGGTAACACCAAGTAATTTAGTCCCAACAGAGGGGAGATCCTTACTAGTGGAATTAGTGACCTTAATTCATCACTCAAGTACAAGGGTGGATCAAAAAAAAAACACTGACACCAAGCTCTCTGTGGAATGCGTTTGACATGGCTTATGGCATGCCTGATTCACCCAGATAAGATTGAGCACACATTGAGGATTAGTGGTAATAGAGCTGGCCAGCTGTTTACCATGCCTACGTTGAAATTATGATATTTATATGGTTTAGTGTCTAGTCCAAATCTAACTGCCTGTAGCTCAAGACCTGAAGCAAGGATATGCATATTCTTGATACCATTTGAAAATGAACACTGAAGTTTGTGGAAATGTGAAATTGATGTAGGAGAATATAACACGTTAGATCTGGTAAGATAATACAAAGGAGAAAAAAAAAAACTACCTTTTTTTTGTACCATCTTTGAAATACTAGAGGCCATAATGTATTATTCCAGCCCCGGGGCACTTTTGATTTTGGCCACTAGATGGCAGTGTATTTGATCCTATGAACCATTGCATTTCTGTTCAAAATGTTCTTTCAAGACTGCCCAAATGTGCCTAATAGTTTTTTTTTAAATACATTTTCAAGTTCATAATGGTGCATTCCTCAAACAATGTTCTCTTGATAATTAAGTGAATTAGACAATTTCTGTCCTACTAAGCATTCAAAATGTGTGTATAAGGTAGTTGTGAATTTGTTAGATTACTTGTTAGATACTACTGCATGGTTGGAACTAGAAGCACAAGCATTTCGCTACACTCGCATTAACGTCTGCTAATTACGTGAATGTGACAAATCAAATTTGATTTGAAATGTAACGCGTTCCTTTGGGTGTCTGGGAAAATGTACATTATCTTTAGGAATGTTGTGAAGTGAAAGTTGTCAAAAATATAAATGGTAAAGTACAAATACCCCACCCAAAACTACTTAAGTACTTTACACCACTGGTCTAGTGTTGGGATCAGAAGGAGGATGAGCAATGACTATTAATCATACCAAAACTACTTTAATTCAACTGTAGTGGTAAAGGTGTTAGGCTAACGGTACTCTTCTACTCAGTTCCACTTCCTAGAAAGTCCATACGGCAAACATGCTTGTTCCGGGCCCCTGCTCCAGTCTCTGAACCTGCTAAGGCTAAACAAGACTTCCTGTCTTCAGAGTATCCACCCTCTGTCCTCAAAGCTTCTGGTGGGTGTTGCTTCTCATTTTGTGCTTTCTGATTTCTTGCCTATCCCTTATAGGCTGGCCCCAGATCTGTTTGTGCTCTTGCCAACTCCATTGCTGTCATTGTCGAGTAACACTGGAGTTGGCATGATGGCACAAACCGACTGGCGCTCAGGTTAGATTTCTTACTTTTATTAAAATAATTCCATAAATTCCCCCCTCTGTGTCTTCTTGAAATTCAACATGCCTCATTTTCCAGGTGTGCCCAACCGAGAGGGGAAGAGGAACGATCAGAGACAGTCGGTCCTGCCGCCAGTCAACGAGGCTAAGAGTGTCTCAGTCACCTCAAGTGAGCTTTAGGAACTTTGAGTCACACGTCACTGTTTATCGCTCTGGACATGTATTCATAAATAGTCTTAGAAGAAGAGTGCTGATCTACGATCAGTTTTGCTTTATAGATCACAATTAATAAGACATTAAATGGACAGGGGGACCTGATTCTAGACTCTGAGAAGCCCCGCTATCTTCGTGAGCATCATTCATCACATTTGATTTCTTCTCTCTTTCAGACAGACGGAGATCCGTGGTACCCCCAGACATGAGCAAACAAGTGAACAAAAGATTGTCCCAAGCAGTCAAGAGTTATGACATGGTGCCCAAGAAGGGAAAGGTATGAGACATTGTATAATGTTGACATGGTACTATTGTCCTGCGGAAATTAGCTTTCGTGAAGATGCAGACCAGAAGGTCTATAGCTAACTTATTGTCAATGCCCCCAATTCATTTCTGTTAGATGCTCCGATATGACATTTTTGGCCGATACCAATATCCCAAATGTTCCTTGCCCAAAGAAACGATACTGATTTTTATTTAAAATTTTAGCGGCCTTTGAAGAATTCTAGTATAGTTAACACACATGGACACAGAGGTCTAAGGCACTGCATCTCAGTGCAAAAGGCGTCACTACAGTCCCTGGTTCGAATCCAGGCTGTATCGCATCCGGCTGTGATTGGGAGTCCCATAGGGCAGCGCACAATTGGCCCATCGTCCTCCGGCTTTGGCTGGGGTAGGCAGTCATTGTAAAAAATAATTTGTTCTTAACTGACTTGCGTAGTTAAAGGTTACAGACCACACTGACCAAAATATTATTTTTCTGGCATTTACACGTCTCCATTACCAGTAAAACGTAATCAAAACTTATTTCTTTCACTTGCTGTGCTATTTCGTTGTTCAGTTGTTTCATTCTCACATTCAAAAGCAGGATTTCTATGAAACGCCGTTTGGGTCTTTGCGAGTCAAAAAAAAATGCACGTCAAATAACACTGACGTGTCAGGACCTGAATATGACTGCACATCACATAATAATTTAACACGTTCATACTTTTTTTTTAACGTAGTTATTACACTATCACTCGTATTTCATGTCGCAACGATTCATCGATACGGATGCTGGTATAGTTGTCTCGGGCACGTACAGAGCTTGTCATAAAAAGAAAAGCTAGCTAGCTCATGGATGCAAACAATGTTCTTCCTCAAACATTGCAAAACTTCAATCTGTTTCAGTAGCTATAGTTAGCTAACTAACTATATAGATAGGTGTCATCTAAAATAACCCTATTTTATAAGACAGTTATTTGATTAATGGTGGTCGGACCATCTATGTGAAGCTAGCCGCAATAAGAATTCGCCACAGTGGACTTTGTGTTTAACCTTCAAAATAAAAGTATGTCATTGACAGTGATGCAAATGAATACAAATAGTAGAATTATGCCATAATTGAATACATCATGCTAAACGTGGTTGGAATTTTATCTAAAATCAACAAGACTATTTGTTAATTTGACAAATCTTTTGAAATCACACTGGATGTATTCTACTGCAAAATCAGAAGTAACAGAATGGCCCTGGCCCTAGCCCTCACCCTCCGATCCAACAGGTCCCTGACGTGCTCAATGGGATTGAGATCCGGGCTGTTCGCTGGCCATGGCAGAACATTGACATTCCTGTCTTGCAGGAAATCGTGCACAGAAAGAACAGTATGGCTGGTGGCGTTGTCATGCTGGAGGGTCATGTCAGGATGATCCTGCAGGAAGGGTACCACATTTGGGAGGAGGATGTCTTCCCTGTAACGCACAGCGTTGGGATTGCCTGCAATGACAACAAGCTCAGTCCGATGATGCTGTGACACACTGCCCCAGACCACCTCCAAATCGATCCTGCTCCAGAGTACAGGCCTCTGTGTAACGCTCATTCCTTCATCGATAAACGCCAATCCGACCATCACCTCTGGTGAAACAAAACTGCGACTTGTCAGTGAAGAGCACTTTTTGGCAGTCCTGTCTGGTCCAGCGATGGTGGGTTTGTGCCCATAGGTGACGTTGTTGCCGGTGATGTCTGATGAGGACCTTATTTACAGCAGGCCTACAAGCCCTCAGTCCAGCCTCTCTCAGCCTATTGCGGACAGTCTGAGCCCTGATGAAGGGATTGAGTTCCTGGTGTAACTTGGGAAGTTGTTGTTGCCAACCTGTACCTGTCCTGCAGGTGTGATGTTCCGATGTACCGATCCTGTGCAGGTGTTACACGTGGTCTGCCACTGCGAGGATGATCAGCTGTCCGTCCTGTCTCCCTGTAGTACTGTTTTAGGCGTCTCACAGTACGGACGTTGCCATTTATTGCCCTGGCCACATCTGCAGTTCTCATGCCTCCTTGCAGCATGCCTAAGGTACATTCACACAGTTGAGCAGGGACCCTGGGCATCTTTATTTTGGTGGTTTTCATAGTCAGTAGAAAGGCCTCTTTTTAGTGTCCTAAGTTTTCATAACTGTGATCTTAATTGCCTACCGTCTGTAAGCTGTTAGTGTCTTAACGACCGTTCCACGGGTGCATGTTCATTAATTGTTTATGGTTCTTTGAACAAGCATGGGAAACAGTGTTTAAACCCTTTACAATGAAGATCTGTGAAATTATTTGGATTTTTACGAATTACTTTTGAAGGACAGGGTCCTGAAAAAGGGACGTTTCTTTTTTTGCTGAGTTTACATGTGATATCAGTAATGTAAGATATGTAAAAGATTTAAGTGGCATTGTTTTAAAGTGACTAGTGATCCATTTATTAAAGTGGCCAGTGATTGGGTCTCCATGTAGGCAGGAGCCTCTAGGCAGGAGCCTCTGAGTTAGGGATTGCTATTTAGCAGTCTGATGGCCTTGAGATAGCAGCTGTTCTTCAGTCTCTCGGTCCCAGCTTTGATGCACATGTACTGACCTCGCCTTCTGGATGGTAGCGGTGTGAACAGGCAGTGGCTTGGGTAGTTGATGTCCTTGATCTTATTGGCCTTCTTGTGACATCGGGTGCTGTTGGTGTCATTGAGGGCAGGTAGTTTGCCCCCAGTGATGTGTTGTGCTGTCTGTGTGGTTGGACCATTTCAGTTTCTCTGTGATGTGTATGCCGAGGAACTTAACTTTCCACCTTCTCCACTGCTGTTCCTTTGATGTGGACGCGGGGGTGCGTGCTCCGTCTGCTGTTTCCTGAAGTCTGTGATCATCTCATTTGTTGTGTTGAGTGCGGGGATGTTTTCCTGACACCACTCTGAGTGCCCCCCCCCCCCAGTATGTACCGGTGCTCGACCAGTTGCGAAAGCAAACATCACCCACGACAGAGAACGATTGATTGTCATGGGCAATGAGTTCCATTATCTTGCCGTTAATGGATTTCGTCTTTGAGTTGTCTTGCTTAACTCTTAGGCATCATCAGCAGTGGTGACGGTATTAGTACTATTGGATAGGAAACACCCTGAAGTTTCTAAAACTGTTAAAATAATGTCTAACAGAACTGATATAGCAGGCAAAAACCCAAGGAATTTCTGTCCAGATTTTTTTTGTGACAATTCCTCAGTTTTATAGGCTTCCTATTGAAATCCATGTAAAATAGCTCCCAGATTGCAGTACCTATGTCTTCCACTAGATGTCAACAGTGTTTGAAGGCTTTATCATAGAACAGAACAGAAGACAATCGTGAAGGGACCACGGATGTCAATAACTTTTTCTGGGCACGAGACCGTGAGCGCGCCCCACTTTATTTTCCTTTTATATCGTTTAGGATATCATCCGTGTAAAATATAATCTTTAATATTCATAAAAGGATACCTAAGGATGCATTAAATTGTTTGATTTGTTTGGGCAAAGTTGATAGGTATAATTTGAACGCTTTCTCTTCACTGTACAATGGGCGACTCGACGGTGGATTTCTGCACAACGGGCCAACCAAACGGAGATTTATGGATATAAATGACTTTTTCTAACAAAACTAGGGATTCTCTTGTTTGGACACTTGGGATGCCCTCAGCAGAAGTTCTTCGAAAGGTAAGTGATTTATTTTAGCTCTTATATGGGTTTTTGTGTGGCCTGCGCTGGATATGAATTCATGCTAATGCAAAAATATGAGGTGCTATCCTCAAACAATCAAATGTTGTACTTTTGCCGTAAAGCCTTCTTGAAATCTGACAACTGTGACATTGCCAAGAATCTGAGCTTTTGATGACTATGCAACACTTGTATATTGATTTAATGTTTAATAATTCAACTTTTGGATTTGGCGCCTTACATTTCACTGGGTAGTGTTGGGATTGCAATGATCCCTAAATGGTGTTCTTACTTTTTCAAATGACTGCTCGATGCACACATCAGACATTGTGGGCTAGGTTAGGAATGCTGTGTTGCACATGTAGCGCAACATTTTACGTGGCGTCATTACGCCATGTACCTACATTTTAAATGGGTATGCACGTCAGCTTTGACATCGGTTTTCCACATCAGTGTTAAACTAGTGAAAGCATTTACAACAATATTTTTGAAATACTGCCGACCCACCAGTTTATCACTTCTCTTACAGTCGTGGTCAAAAGTTTAGAATAACACAAATTAATTTCCACAAAGTTTGCTACTTCAGTGTCTTTAGATATTTTTGTCAGATGTTACTATGGAATACTGAAGTGTATTTACAAGAATTTCATAAGTGTCAAAGGCTTTTGAAAATTACATGAAGTTGATGCAAGAGTCAATATTTGCAGTGTTGACCCTTCTTTTTCAAGACCTCCACAGTCCGCCCTGGCATGTTGTCAATTAACTTCTGGGCCACATCCTGACTCAGAATATGTGGGTTTTTGTTTGTCCACCCGCCTCTTGAGGATTGACCACAAGTTCTCAATGGGATTAAGGTCTGGGGAGTTTCCTGGCCATGGACCCAAAATATCAATGTTTTGTTCCCCGAGCCACTTAGTTATCACTTTTGCCTTATGGCAAGGTGCTCCATCGTGCTGGAAAAGGCCTTGTTTGTCACCAAACTGTTCCTGGATGGTTGGGAGAACTTGCTCTCGGAGGATGTGTTGGTACCATTCTTTATTCATGGCTGTGTTCTTAGGCAAAATTGAGCCCACTCCCTTGGCTGAGAAGCAACCCCACGCATGAATGGTCTCAGGATGCTTTACTGTTGGCATGACACAGGACTGATGGTATCGCTCACCTTGTCTTCTCCGGACAAGCTTTTTTCGGGATGCCCCAAACAATCGGAAAGGGGATTCATCAGAGAAAAGGACTTTACCCCAGTCCTCAGCAGTCCAATCCCTGTACCTTTTGCAGAATATCAGTCTGTCCCTGATGTTTTTCCTGGAGAGAAGTGGCTTCTTTGCTGCCCTTCTTGACACCAGGCCATCCTCCAAAAGTCTTCACCTCACTGTGCGTGCAGATGCACTCACACCTGCCTGCTGCCATTCCTGAGCAAGCTCTGTACTGGTGGTGCCCCGATCCCGCAGCTGAATCAACTTTAGGAGACGGTCCTGGCGCTTGCTGGACTTTTTTGGGTGCCCTGAAGCCTTCACAACAATTGAACCGCTCTCCTTGGAAGTTCTTGATGATCCGATAAATGGTTGATTTAGGTGCAATCTTACTGGCAGCAATATCCTTGCATGTGAAGCCCTTTTTGTGCAAAGCTATGACGGCACGTGTTTCCTTGCAGGTAACCATGGCTGAAAGAGGAAGAACAATGATTCCAAGCACCACCCTCCTTTTTAAGCTTCCAGTCTGAGTTCAAATAACAATCAGCATGACAGAGTGATCTCCAGCCTTGTCCTCGTCAACACTCACACCTGTGTTAACGAGAGAATCACTGACATGTCAGCTGGTCCTTTTGTGGCAGGGCTGAAATGCAGTAGAAATGTTTTTTTGGGGGATTCAGTTCATTTGCATGGCAAAGAGGGACTTGCAATTCATCTGATCACTCTTCATGACATTCTGGAGTATATGCAAATTGCCATCATACAAACTGAGGCAGCAGACTGTGAAAATTAATATTTGTGTCATTGTTTAAACCGTTTGCCACGACCTGTATACATGTAGTTCTGCTTCCTGTAGTTTGGAGACACAAACCGACCCAACAAGCAGTTTTACCAGATGATTGAAGACTTCAGAGAGACCTTGGAAGTACTTCCTTTATCTCCATCTGATACGGTAAGATGAAAAACAAGTGTTGAAATGTGGAAGGGAATTTATAATTATTGCTTATATTAGAGAATGTATCTTAAATTATAATTTTTGGTCAACAGGTTGAAGCTCATAGAATTTGTGTGTGTGTTCGCAAGCGTCCTCTCAACAATAAAGGTATGCTTAATTGTCTGAAATACGTATGTTTTTAACTCATTGTATCACCCTGCTTCTTGGGTCCATTCTAATGTTGAGTTTCTATGTGTGCTTGTCTTAGAGGTGACCAAGAAAGAAATTGATGTGGTGACTATCCCTGGTAATGGAAGGCTACTCGTTCATGAACCCAAGCAGAAAGTGGACCTGACCAAATACCTGGATAACCAGGTCTTCCATTTTGACTACTCCTTTGACGAGTCATCCACCAATGACTTAGTGTACAGGTATTCACTTGTTTTCTAAACAATATCATCAGTTTTATCTCCAGGTTATTTTACAATTATTTGCTGATTCAAAACATTCTCTTCAAATATCTTTTTCTTGTATGTTTTCTTTATGAAGTTTGTTGGGTGTATCAACATTGTCTTGCAAAAAAACAAGTAATCACATACATATTTCTTAATGATAGGTTTACCGCCAAACCTCTTGTCCAGACCATCTTTGACGGAGGAATGGCAACTTGTTTTGCTTACGGCCAAACTGGAAGTGGTAAAACTCACGTAAGTCTTTCCCTTTACCTGTCAGGTTGACACTATAGCAGTTCTCTCGTGTAAACTTTGTACCTGTCTTTTACCCTATTCAGACAATGGGAGGAGACTTTTCAGGGAAGAGCCAGAACAGCGCCAAAGGGATCTATGCCTTGGCAGGTATTGATTATGACTACTTTCTATCAGCATCAACAATATTGGCTTAGTTATCCTTTTTGATTATTTTCTGGAAATATTTTGATAGATATTTCTGAGGTCAGTACTAAAGAATAAATCTTTCCACCTCACATTTTAGATAGAAAAACATGTTATACATAACCTTCGGCCATACTTCCAAAATGTCTTTGTCTTGTAACTCCTTGTTGCTTAGCTCAGGATGTGTTCACCCTTCTGAAGCAGAGGAGATATTCCAGTCAGGACCTGCACCCCTATGTGACCTTTTTTGAGATATACAATGGCAAGGTGAGAAGGAAGCACTTGTAGTACTCCTCAAGCAACTTGGTGATTTGTTTTTGTTGTTGGTGGAGAATCCATTATGACTGGAACAAAAGTTTAGACTAATTTTAGATATGACTAAAGGTTGTGTCCCAAATGGCAACCTATATAGTGAACTACTTTTGACCAGAGCACTACTAACACTTGGCTTACCATATTCAGGTGTTTGATCTGCTGAACAAGAAGGCTAAGCTGAGAGTGCTAGAGGATGAGAAACAACAGGTCCAGGTGGTCGGCCTGCAGGAGATGTACGTGTCGTGTGCTGAAGACGTCATCAAGATGATTGAGATGGGCAGTGCGTGCAGGTACATATGTTGTTTTGACTCCACCCGGAGTGTATTCAGTGAGGTGAAACATTCAAAACATTACAGATCTATACATGGAATGAACAGAGTTGACAGGATTCCCTATTCTACTTGACGCACAATCGTATCTGCATATTTCTATCTGAACGTTCTGGAACATTGCGCCCTCCTGAACAGACCCCTGGTTTTCCCTCCCCCTGTCTAGCAAGTGTCTTCCGTTCCTGTTTGTAATTTGACAAATATGAATATTTCATCTAACTTTAGCATACTAAAGCCCTATAGAGGCCTCCAGGATGCAACTAATTTTAAAGTGTAAGCAACTAAAGTAAGTGTGTAGTGATTTATTTGTGACGACGATCTGATGCATCTTTCGCAGGACGTCCGGCCAGACGTCCGCCAACGCCAACTCGTCTCGCTCCCACGCCATCCTGCAGGTGATCCTGCGGAGGAGGAACCAGCTGCACGGGAAGTTCTCCCTGGTGGACCTCGCGGGGAACGAGAGGGGCACAGACGTCAGCAGCAACGACAGACAGACCCTGGTAGAGACGGCCGAGATCAACCGCAGCCTGCTGGCTCTCAAGGTGAATACTGTCTACAACTACTAGCCCACTGTCCTTCTATTTTTCACTCTTTAGACATCCCTTTACCTGGGGTGTATTCATTAGTATATACACCGTAGCAAAATATTTTGCAACAGAAAATGGGAGCATGTGTTTCTAATTGGACATGTTCAGTTAGTCCCCTCTGTAGTCTTCTGTTTTGTGCCTAGTGAATATGACCCTGATCATATAGCAGGTATAAACCACCTGCATACCTCCTGTATATACAGCAAAAGCCGCGACCCCATTTTGATAATCAACGTCTACTTTTTTAATTGGGGCTATTGTTCTATTACAAATCAGTCTGACAGTACTTTTGACAGTATTTCAATATGAAGGAGGTATGGTTTGAAGTGACTGAAATGCATCAGAAAGGTATTGGGATCATCAGGCAATAATGTGTAGAAAATAACGTTTGTTTTTTTCCCCTGTCTGATTTAGTGCCTGGTTTTGTCCACTCTGTTCTAATGAATCCTTTGGCTTGTGGGCATTGTGAAAGGAAAAAGCAGATCCTTACGTGTTCCTGAGAGTCGTGTCTTTCAGTGGTGGGGGGGGGTCATAATACTTTGTAGTTTAAGCGGTTCTACGGATAGAGCCACATTTTGTAGGAAGAAAACCGAAACCGCTCTGTTTATTACAACCGCATAAAGTGGCTACCAGAGGTTACTGACATAACACTGGTTCTATTTTTTATTTCAGTTTCTCTTGTGTGGGGTCGCGACCCCTAGTTTGCGAAACGCTGCTTTAAACCCTGCTTTCTTCCTCTCCCTGTAGGAATGTATTCGCTCCTTGGGGATGGACAGCCACCACATACCCTTCAGGATGAGCAAGCTGACACAGGTGCTCCGAGACTCCTTCATCGGAGAGAACTCCAGGACATGCATGGTAAGGCTTGACTCCTCCCCTCTTTGGGCTTTAGCTCTAGAGGCACAGTCTGAAAAATGGCTTATTAGTTACTAATGAAGCTATGGTTATGGGGGGGCAGGAGGAGAACAGGGAGCAGGTAGCAGACTAGTGGTGTCTATTCACAACAGTCTGGTCTGGGGGTACAAGCTATTGGCCAGTCTTACGCTTTTTGCCATGATGCTCCTATACTGTCCGCATCTAAGTGATGGAAACGGGGAGAACAGGCTGTGGCTGGGGTCCCTGATTTATCTTTTTGCCCCACCATGGTGTTGCAGGTGTTGTGGAGGGTAGGCGGTGTGCACCAAAGGGTGCGTTCGGTTGAGCATACCACCCTCTGTAGCATGTTGCAGTCCACGCCGGTGGAGTTGCCGAACCAGTGTAATGCAGCCCGACAGTATGCTCTCGATGGTGCTCCTGTAGAACACTGCGAGGGCCCATAGAGACAGGCCACATTTTTTTTCAGCATCCTGAGGTTGAAGAGTCTTGCCTTCACCACGGTGTCTGTGTGGTTTGACCGTTTCAGCTCCTCTGAGATGTCAAGTTCCTTGGCTTACACATTTTTTAAAGTCTCCATGGTGGCTCCATTGATGAGGAAGGGGGTGTGCCTAGCCTTGTTCTTCTTGAAGTCCACAATCAGCTCCTGTTTGTTTTTCTGATGTTGAAAGATACTATCGCCTACTACTATCGTGTCGTCAGTGAACTTGAAATTGTGAGGCCACGCAGTCGTGGGTGTACAGGAGGGGACGGAGGTCGCTCCTTGTGGGACCCCCGTGTTAAGAATCCGTGTCGAAGAGGGAATGTTACCTACCTTCACCACCTGGGGGTGGCCTGTCAGGAAGTCCAGGACCCAGTTGCATAGGGAGGAGTTCAGTCTCAGGGCCGTGAGCTTTGTGGTAAGCTTAGAGGGCACTATGGTATTGAATGCCGAGCTGTAGTCGATGAACAGAATCCTCACAGGCATTCCATTTGTCCAGGTGGTTTAGGGCAGTGTGTAGTGCAAAGGTATTTGCATCGTCTGTGAATCTGTCAGGCGGTAGGCGAATTTGAGGGTTGCGTGTGTCGAAGAGGTGATGTAGTCTTAACTAGCCTCTTGAAGCACTTCATGATGGAAGTGAGGGCTACGGGTCGCTAGTCCTTCAGTTACTTTCCCTTTCTTGCGCACGGGGATGATAGTGGACATCTTGAAGCAGGTGGGGATAGCGGCCTGAGTTAGAGATATTGAAAATGTCCGAAAACACAACAGCCAGCTAATCTGCAAATGGTCCGAGGGCACAGCTAGGGATGCCGTCTGGGCCGGCAGCCTTGCGAGGGTTAACACGTTTGAATGACTTACACATGTCCTCTGTGGAGACCATAAGTATGTAGCCCTCGTTGTCCTCAGGCGCTCTTTGTCGTCTTCGAGTCGTCATTGTTCTCAAAGCGTGGGGAAAAGGGTGTTTAGCTCATCCGGTAGGGTGGCGTTGGTATCCGTGACGTGGCTGGCTTTCTTTTTGTAGTCTGTGATCGTTAGGAGCCCCTGCCACATACGACTTGTGTCCGACCCGCTGAATTGCTCCTCCACTTTGATCCTATACTTAATATCGGCTATAATGTTTTCTTATGTTCCAGATTGCTATGGTGTCTCCTGGAATGGCCTCATGCGATTACACTCTAAACACACTACGCTATGCAGACAGGTACACTCAAACCCATGAATGGATAGTAAGTATCTTGTTATTGATTTTCAGTGGTAAATGTTTCTTATGTATTTCGTTCCTTGTCATAGAGCAAAGGAACTGAACGGGACGTCCAGGGTGAATGATGCTGATCTTCCCAAGAAGATTGAGATTGAAGTGGAGAACAGCTCCTCAGAGGAGGTGAGATATATAAATACCTTGGCTGTGATAGTAGTACTTTTTGGTCCACCAGCCACTGGCAGGTAGATTAAAACGTCAAGCCACCACTTAATAAAATGCAACTAAAATTACACCTACAAAACACAAACGGATGAGGATGCTTTGTAATGTTTCTAAAATAATACATGTATTACATTAGAACTAATGTGGTATATTGTTTTCATTTCATTTTTTTGTGACGTGACCAAAATATCAATGAGACACATGTTCACCTGCTCCTTTAAGGTTGGGAGGTTACCATGGTTGGTCATGTTTGTGCCTGTGAGATCTGATTAGTAGCAGCGTTGTCTTCTCTTCCCTAGCAGTTGAAACTCAAACATTGAAAAACAACCTCCCCTGTGAACAAAACAATTTAAATAGCCAAGAAACACAATACAAAGTCTCATTTCAGTAGACTTTCATTTCAAGTAAGTTTTCAGCTTTTGTGCCTCTGCGCAGCTTTTAACGTGCGCACGGCCCCCAGGCAGTGCGAGGTGGGATAGGCCAAAGGAATCGTACTTTGACTTGGTGCAATTTTTATTTGATCAGCTATGAAACGGAACTGCAGATATACTTTGAATACAGCTACTGCAGAATTTATTTGACTATAAATGTGATTCTACTTGACTTTTTATTCACAAATGTGAGTGAAATGCTCACACTGGAGGCCTGACCACCTGCCAATGTTGGTGGTGAAATAGACATCTTACCTGCTAATGCCAAATTTTACCTGCATTTTGCAGTGGCATTTTGTTAATTTTAGGCCCTGACTGGGAAGTGGGGTGCCATTTCAGATGCATCCCGTTTAGTTGCTTGTCACAAATGTAACTTTTAAAGAGATGGTACTAGATACTTCCTGGTCTTCAGTCTGACATAGTATCAAGTGGACATTAGACAGTGATGTGTTCAAGAATATTAACTCCCAGTCTTGTTTGCAGGACTCCATTGTGCCCATGACTGACATGTATGAGGCCATCTCCCAGGTGTCTGAGCTGGAGGAGTTAGTGCATGAGGAGTTGACGGTATACCTATCTTTCTCACCTCGTCTTAAAAGCAAATTCCACAATTGTTCTACTTCATATTCATAATCTCCAGCACCACCCCAACATCAATGTATGTGAAAATGGTGCATTTCTATGTTTTGTAGTAAAACAAGATGGAGGAAGAAGTTATTCCAATGACATCACTACTGTGCATCGTGTGATTTTTAACCAATTGAGTAGGTATTACCTACTAATTGTTTGTAATTGGAAAATCTTATCTTTTTTAACAAAAACTGTGTTATTTTCACATGGTGCTGCAGATGAATATGAAGTTAAGAAATTGTGAAATTTCTGTTTTTGTATTTATTAGGGATCCCATTAGCTACTCTTCCTGGGGGTCCAAACATATATTAAAGCACTTGCATATAAAACAAAAGCTAAAACGGTACATCATACAACATTAAACCATTACATATCTACAATACAAAATGTTTAATGCAACAATATCACAATGTGTGCGTATGCATGCGTCTAACTTCTTGTGTGTCTCTTCACAGTCCCCATTGTTGTGGGGTATGTATGGGTGTCTGAGCTGTGTGCTAGTAGTTTAAACAGACAGCTTGGTACATTCAGCTTGTCAACATCTCTTACAAAAACAAGTAGTAATGAAGTCCATCTCTCTTTCACTTTGAGCCATGAGAGATTGACATATGTCATTGTTAGCTCTCCAAGTACTTCTATGGGCCAGATGTGCTGCTCTGTTCTGAGCCAACTGCAATTTTCCCAAGTCCCTCTTTGTGGCACCTGACCACACAACTGAACAGTAGTCCAGGTGCTACCAAACTACGGCCTGTAGGACCTGCCTTGTTGATAGTGTTAAGAAGGCAGAGCAGTGCGTTATAATGGACAGACTTCTTATCTTAGCTACTGTTGTATCGATATGTTTTGACCAGGACAGTTTACAATCCAGGGTTACTCCAAGCAGTGTAGTCAACTCAACTTGCACAATTTCCACATGATTCATTATGAGATTCTTTTAGTTTTGGAAATATTTAGGACTAACTTATTCCTTGCTACCCATTCTGAAACTAACTGCAGCTCTAAGTTTTGCAGTCATTTCAGTCGTAGTAGAAGCTGACGTGTGAAGTCATCTGCATGCATACACACTGGCTTTACTCAAAGCATGTCCTAAACCGCTACCCTGGAGAATTCCTGATTATGTTTGAGGCTTCCATTAAAGAACACCCTCTGTGTTCTGTTAGATAAGTAACTATTTATCCACATTATAGCAGGGGGTGTAAAGCCATAACACATATGTTTTTCCAGCAGCAGACTATGCTCAATAATGTCAAAAGCTGCACTGAAGCCAATCAGTCATTTGTGTAATTGCTGTGCTTGTTGAGTGTCCTTCCCTATAAGCGTGCTGAAAGTCTGTTATCAATTTGTTTACCGTGAAGTAGCATTGTATCTGGTCAAGCACCATTTTTCCCAGAAGTTTACTAAGGGTTGGTAACAGTCTAATTGGTTGGCTATTTGAGCCAGTAAAGTGTGCTTTACTATTCTTGTGGAATGACTTTTGCTTCACTGAAGGCCTGAGGGCAGACACTTTCTAGTAGGCTTAAATTGAAGATGTGGCAATATCATCTGCTATTATCCTCAGTAATTTTCCATCCACTGGGTTTTGTGACAAATGAGTCATTGATGTGATCAATACATGTTGATTTCATTCCTGTGCTGTTTTTAAAGATCCTGTTAGGTTGACTGACAACCTGAACCAGGTTGCAGGTACTGGTTACAGTTTAAAGTTTTTTTCTTGAGTGGGCAGCTTTAAACTTTCTGAACTGCACAAATTTTGGCTTGAATTGAAATATAATCAAAGATTTGACACGTCAAATGACTTCGTATTGCATGAGTAAGTTCCATATGTCTTCGTTTTTCTTATGTGTTGTCCAGAGGGCCAGTGATTTTCTCAAGCCAATGGAGATGCCATCATATGACATTGAGGCTGGGGTGACAGATATTGTGGACTACGCAAGAAAATTACTGGGTATGTGAATGTGTTGAGGAACCAGTTTTCTTTTTTGCCTAACCTGATATCTAAGCCTATGTTGATCCCAAGTGTGCCCTCTAGATGTTCTAACTTTGGCCTTGGCTTACTTTTGACAGACACAGTCCTGGCATTGCAATATGCCATCGATGGAGAGCGACTGGCAAGGATGACGCCCAAATCAGGTTATTGCTGAGAGGGACAGCCACTCGACTTGTTCACTTGGAAATATGGTGCTATTAAAAGTACTATTGCGTTGTGAATGTTTTATCATGCAGTTACTATTGTGCAAGGGTTCAATTGGACATAAATTAACTTTCGTTAACTTTAATTAATAGCAAAATAAATTTAAACATTACCTCTAACATGTAAAGCCTCTCACTACATACCATAGATGTCCATGAAAGAATGTTAACAATTCGTTTTCAATGTATTTGTATACAAAATGGAAATTTGTCCCATTTTTTTAAATGATTTGAGTAAAGTTTTTTTTATTAATTCTATTGTTTTGTCATCCTTAACAATGTTATTTTGTTGCATTTACCAACCAACCATTTGCCTGATGCTTGTGTTCTTTTGTTTAAGTAGTTTAAATGTGTTTCCCTGTGTTTGTACACGTCCTACGCCGGAGCTGTATTCTAGCCCCATGACGTCAACAGAGACAACTGGAGGATGACCCATGCACCTCTGCCTAGCACTCAGTGCGTTGGCTTTTTGCCCCTTTTCTCCTTCTTGACCCCAAACCTCCACTATACACAAGTCCAACTTGTGTATACACACACCCTGCAAGCAAAAGTAGATACATGACAAATCAAAGCCTTAATAAACAGCTCACACTGAACAATTTTCCCCAAAGGATAAAAATAAACAAATTCTGCCTGCAACTGGGTGGCCCACTGCATGGTGAGGCCTTGTAGTCAGCACAACTGTTTCCTATGAGTGCAACCCCAGCCCCTGTCTCACTGGGTGGTATTCTTCTCCCAAACCAACCCTCCCCCCAACCAGCAGTCTGTCTGCCCATTTTCACAAGCAAGCGCAATGCGAAACACTTTTCAATGGCCTTGTATACCACAAACGTAAACTTTTCTTTGAACTCGGCATCTCAATAATGGTTAACAAGAGCACATGGGTTTTTGGTTATTCTTTCCTTATTCGTGATGACATGCTGCTCTGCTTTTTGAGTGAGTTGTTTTGTTGATCATTTGTTACCCGGACCGCACGTAACCACATCAACTATGGCTAATGGCCACATCTATTATCGGCCTGAGTCTTGATGTCTATCTAGTGTTGTGTTGCAACACTACACTAGTTTCAGAATTTCCCATTTTTTTGCGCCCTTTTCATCTGCTTGCCTCGGTCGTTTTGGCAGCTCCCTTTTTACTATAGAAGAGATATCAGGAACAGCATTCCAACAGTGTGATTGGTGCTTTCTTATAGTGAAAAGTATAGTCTGTTTTTAATAAAGGCACATTTTATTCAGTTATACACCTTCCTAATATTGAGTCGCATCTCCCCCCCCGTTTCCCTTAGAACAGTTTCAATTTGTCTTGGCATGGACTCTACAAGGTGTCAATCGTTCCACATGGATGCTGGCCCATATTGACTCCAATGCTTCCCACAGTTGTCAAGTTGGCTGGATGTCCTTTGGGTGGTGGACCATTCTTGATACACACGGGAAACTGTTGAGTGTGAAAATCCCACCAGAGTTGCAGTTTTTGACACAAACTGGTGCGCCTGGCACCTACTAACATCTCCTGTTAAAAGCACTTTAACCTTTTTGTTTTACTTATTCAACCTCTGAATGGAACACATACAGTCCATGTCTCAAGGCTTAAAAATCCTTCTTTAACCTGAATCCTACCCTTCATCTACACTGATTTGAAGTGGATTGAATAGGTGACATCCAATAAGGGATCATAGCGTTCACCTGGTCACTGTTGTAGAAATAGCAGGTGTTCCTAATGTTTTTTTATAGTGGATAAGCAGAGAACCTCGACCTACATTTATTCACACAATCAGATGTGACTAGCAGTTGCGGTACTTATCTTTTATTCGTTGTCATTTTGAGACTAATAGGCTCATATCTACTATTTCACAACACTTTCTGAATTGTTAATTGCCTTGCCAAATCCCCTTGTCTCCTCTCAAATTCCTTTTGAATGGTGCTGGGTTTTGAGCTTGGTCTTGTATCTGTTGGCCCTGAGACTTTTCGTATGCATCCCAAATAGAACCCCATTCCCTTTATAGTGCACTACAAAATGCCCTGGTCAAAAGTGGTGCACTATGAAAGGAATAGGGTGCTGTTTGGGATGCACATTTTGACTGCCCTGGATTCTAGCTGTCCACATGAATATTTTCTCTGCAAAGAAAATTGGCAGTGCCTGTTGCTCTGTTCCCATCACCTCCACAGACTAAATAAACAGACTAACCACCCAGCGTGTCAGTCCATCGGAGGAGAGTGGAGCGCTGGCTGGTCCTGTGTTTTTCTTTTCTTCCTGCCCCGTTCCCTCTGACCGTCTCCTCTTGTACTCTCCTCTCAGGACTGCGTTGTCTGTCTCTGTGGTGTTCGTTATCTGAACAGCCTGTATGTGTCTATCAACATGAGTCCTGTGTGTCTAGCACTAAACACACCAAGCTGATCCTTTTAATGGAGCCAGTTATGGATACATCAGCCAAACATGGGATAGAAAGCATTGTTTGAATTTCTGTAGGTGTTTGTCTTAATCTTCTTTTGCAATGAAATTAAGTTTTTAAATGTTTTATTTGGTTGATTTAATACTTTTTATTTTACCTTAGTCACATTCTCTTTAGTGAAACTTTTTTTTTTGCAATTGCCTGGCTGGATATAATGCTTCTGTTTTGGGGAAAACAATTCATAATGTATTCTACAGTTTAACCAGCAGAGGTCAGTCTAACTGCAACTGTGGGAGCCATACAAGGGACGGTACTCCTACAATTTCAGTGGGATTAAATCACAAAAATTAGTAGAGAACTTAAATGTTTCTTTGGTCAAGCTGTGAGACCTGTATGTAAGAACATTTAGTGTATACTTGTAGTTTGTACTCAGAAATAATCAGTTGTTTTTTTTTATATACAATTGCATTTGTATAACTGCCTGAAGACCCCAATCTAGATAGATATACATTCCGTTAGTGCCTTAGTGTATACAGTGCCTTCCTAAAGTATTCAGACATCTTGACTTTTTCCACATTTTGCCTTTTTTTTTTTTTAAATATTGATTAAATACAAAGAAATCGTCAATCTCTACACAATACCCAATAATGACAAAGCAAAAAACAGGTTTTTAGACATTTTTGCAAATGTATTTACATAAGTATTCAGACCCTAAGACTTGATTGATCATCCTTGATGTGTCTACAACTTGATTAGAGTCCACCTGTGGTATTCAATTGATTGGACATGATTTGGAAAGGCACACACCTGTCTATTTAAGGTCCCACAGTTGACAGTGCATGTCACAACAAAAACCAAGCCATGAAGTCGAAGGAAATGTCCATAGAGCTCCGAGACAGGATAGTGTCGAGACAGATCTGGGGAAGGGTACCAAAACTTTTTGGCAGTGTTGAAGGTCCCCATAAGCACAGTGGCCTCCAACAATCTTGAATGAAAGAAGTTTGGAACCACCAAGACTCTTCCTAGAACTGGCTGCCTGGCCAAACTGAGCAATCGAGGGAGAAGGGCCTTGGTCAGGGAGGTGACCAAGAACCTGATGGTCACTCTGACAGAGCTCCAGAGTTCCTCTGTGGAGATGGGGAGAACCTTCCAGAAGGAAAACAATCTCTGCAGCACTCCACCAATCAGGCCTTTATGGTAGAGTGGCCAGACAGAAGCCACTCCTCAGCAGTAGGGACTGGGAGACTAGTCAGGATTGAGGCAAAGATGAACACAGCAAAGTACAGAGCGATCCTTGATTAAAACCTGTTCCAGACCTCTCAGACAGGGGCGACAGTTAACCTTCCAACAGAACAAAGCCCCTAAGCACACAGACAAGACAACGCAAGAGTGGCTTCGGGACAAGTCTCTGAATGTCCTTGAGTGGCCCAGCCAGAGCCCGGACTTGAACCCGATCTAACATCTCTGGAGAGACCTGAAAATAGCTCTGCAGCGACACTCCCCATCCAACCTGATAGAGCTTGAGAGGCTCTGCAGAGAAGAATGGGGGGAAACTCCCCAAATACAGGTGTGCCAAGCTTGTAGTGTCATACCCAAGAAGACTCAAGGCCGTAATTGCTGCCAAAGGTGCTTCAACAAAGTACTGAGTAAAGGGTCTGAATACTTATGTAAATGTAATAGTTTTATTTTTAATAAATGTGCAATTCTAAACATTTCTAACATTTCTAAAAACCTGTTTTTGCTTTGCCATTGTGGGTTATTGTGTATAGATTGAGGAGAAAAAACAATTTAATCAATTTCAGAATATGGTTGTAACAAAATGTGGAAAAAGTCAATGGGTCTGAATACTTTCCGAAGGCACTGTATACCCTCACAATGATACACTGTATGCACAACCTAGTGATTATTTAAAAATGTTATGTTACCACCACCCGTCCACATTTGCTCAACACCACCCCATTTAAGTGTAGGTTTGTCTATTAATTGTATTTTTTGGTCAGTAATGACTTAATAGCCAGCTTGGTACACACAGGTGTAACTACATACTATTCGTTTGACCGGTTGTTACCACCAACCATTACAACAAGCACTGATAGTGATCTCACATTTCATACAGATATTACTGAATTACACTACTCAATTCAGTAGATAGTACTTTGTCTTCCATACACACAACAAATGAAACACTTGCTAAAGATATATTTACAGAATTGAAGTATCTAGTTGTCTGCTATAGATTTGGAGTTACGTAAAGTTTCTAGTTTGGGTTGTTAGTTGTCATGCTCAAAAGAGAAACAAAAATGTGTCTTACCCCATTTGAAAGGGCATTCCCTCCATTAATCTTAAATATGGTTAATAGCAAAAGCATATGTATCTTTGTGGACAGGCCTTTGGCCCAAACCCCTGTTTCATGTGGTGAGGCCCTGTGGGCCCACAGTGAGTCAGCTCTGGGGCATGCAATCTGGGCAAGGGATGGGTGGGCTGTGACTAGTTTGGGCTGGAGCTCGGCAGGGTGGGATTGGGGCTAGTTTGGGCTGGGTGGGGCTTGGGCGGGGCTTGGGCTAGAGCTGGGCTGGGTGGGATTAGGGCTAGTTTGGGCTGGGTGGGGCTAGAGCTGGGCTGGGTGGGGCTTGGGCTAGTTTGGGCTGGGTGGGATTTGGGCTAGAGCTGGGCTGGGTGGGGCTTGGGCTAGAGCTGGGCCTTCTTGGGCTAGGTGGGCCTGCTGGGGCTAGGTGGTTTTGGGCCAGGCTCCTAGAAGAGCTCAACCCACCACTGATGTACTTAGGTGAGGAGAGTTATTTGATTAGGGATTTGTAACTTAATCTAGCATGCTCTAGTCATTGCATGACGACTCACCCTTAATTGAATTCCGCTGCTCTATCGATCGCTACACACGTCTGAATCTGCCATCCTAGAAGTAATTTGTGTGACTTCAAAACAAATTCATCAGGGATTGGATCGTCTTTAACAAATCTAACCAATCAGAGTATCCAAGTTGATAATGTCATCATGTAGGCTGGCTCTGGCCCAACCCATCAGTTTCCGGGCCCAATCAGAATGGTCAGAATATGTTCGCCTTCTAAAAATCGTAGGGGAGGGAGGTAAATCCAGACTCATAGTGGAAAAGAAACTGCAGTTTGGCCGGAGCAATGTGGATGGGTAGCCAGGCAAATTTACTCAACCACCTCCAAGTCAAACCATTAGTAGCTGAAAGCTGAAAACATTTCTTAGTGCTTAGCACCTTAACACTTAAACAGTGTCAGCCTTAAGAAATTATGTTTACAGTGTCCAACATAATTACCTAAGCACTGTAGTGTAGAGTTAAACTATAACAGACATAAAACGTGCCTTAATCAAATAACTACAGTTGTTAGACTTGTGGTTTTGATGACAGTCAGTCCTCCACTCAGTTTTAGAGTAGTAAGTAATGCAGGTCCCCATGGGAACAAAGTCTTTCTTCAGAGCCCTTTCCTGGAGCAGCTGTTATGCTTGAGCAGAGTTTTCCTCGTTTCTACATGTGGTAAGTAGTCCGTAGGGCCACTCTGTCTTTCACAATTTCCCTGTTGGTGCTCAGTCGCACTGCAATACTCCACCCTGTGGAGAAGTACTTCAGTGTACTGTAGAGCAGAGAACAGACAGGCTTCTGGTCTGGAATAGAACAGAACAGCAGGCCAAAGCCCTGGGATGCATCCCAAATGGTACTTTATTATGTATTTAGTGCTATACTTTTAACCATGCAGTTTTTACGGTTGTAGGCTATAGAAAATCATGGTTCGGATCAAGATAAAGGGCCTAACGTGCTATGATATGCTATTTTGGCTAATAAAATATTCTATTCACTTTCAGATTCAGAACAGAGAGAGAGAGGTATGTTAGCCTAGGGAGAACATAAAAAGGAACATAAATAGCCTAGTGCAGAAACATATCAATGTGCTGTTAGCATTGGTTTCAAGCATCTTTTTGGACAGAGCTGAGATGTCTGCGCAGAGCGAGAGGCATACGGGGCAACTCCCACAGCTATACGCCATGTTGAGCCAGCCACATTAAATGCCTGCCAGTCTGCACTATGCCTTCATTAGCTTTTATCGCCACTTGCATGTGTTTAATTATAATCCTCTGCTTCTCTTCCTCTCCAGATTGCTCTACAATGCCATGCCACCTTGCATTCTTAGAAAATAGGGTTTCCAAAAGGGTTCTTCGGCTGTCCCCATAGGAGAACACTTTTTGGTTCCATGTAGAACACTCTGGAAAGAGTTCTACATGGAACTCAAAAGGGTTCTTCAAAAGGTTATCCTATGGGGACAACTGAAGAACCCTTTTAGGTTCTACATAGTACCTTTTTTTCTAAGAGTATGATTATTCTCCCTTCCAATTTAGAATTTAAAACCCAGTCTGAGTCTTTTTCGCATTCACACCGTGCTGTGGTGGTGTGATTTGTAAAAGAACAGCCAGCATGGATTCACTGGTCTTTCGTTCCCAAGCGGAGCCCCAATCATGGAAACACAACTCAACCAACCCTGATGTTGCTGGCATTCAAATTGTTACTGTTTTAACCTAACAAACCACTTCTATACACTAGTTTAGCATTACGAGTTTATATTTAGGCCCTTCTGTAAACACGGCAGGCCAGAAAGAATCAATTAAAAGGGCATTACGTTGGTTCCTGTTTATTTAAAAAATGTTTACACTGCAGGGGCCGGCCTGGAAATTTATATTGTTCCTCCAGTCAGAGAGAATGTATAAATTGCAAACACATTTGTTAGCTTGACATACATTTAGTAAATATTGATCTCTTCTCTGCGTGATGGAGTGTAATCAGACGACTGATTAGAAGAAACAAAATGGAGGGAGCAACATTCGTTAGGAGCAATATTCTATAGCTGCATGCCTGCACAAACCAGTGGCAGTTCTAGACCATTTCAACTGGGGGGGCCAAGCTGGGGCCAGTTGTACTGTTAGAGGGGCCAGTTACATTAGACGTTATTGTTGTCATATCGTTTTCTTCATTGCATTGCAGGCATTAGCAGGCAAAAGACCATGTCCTTCTAGTAAATGTGTGGGTTTAATTAGTGTTCCGTCTAATAACGGATGTAAAAAAAGAACGATAGTAAAAATCTGTTATGCAGAAATTATTTCATACTCCACATTTAGGGGGGCCACAAGGGGGTCCAAAATTGTTGTCACAGGGCACTGCCTCAAAAAAAAAAAACGCCAGTGGCACAAACACAATGCACATTGCATCAAGTTTTACGTTGTGTTTGTAGTAAATGGGTCGTAACAGAGTAATTGACTATTAGTTCTAAGTTAGTAAACTATGCAGCTTATTATACATTTATGTAAGATAATGATTGTTATTTATGTTATTTAGTTATTTATGTTATACGTCTCTAAAGCTATGTTATATACCCAGTTTAAAATGTTTCACAGTGCTTTAGAGGGATTACTCCAACTGAAGACTCCAGAAGGAAGAACATTTAGGAGGTATGTTGTCAGCTAGTACTTTTTATTCATTCTTTTACATCTTCCACTGTTGCTGCAAACACAGAACACACCCTCACACAAACTCAAACAAGCATTCCAGTGAGCTGTGCGCACACACACACACACACACATACACTTCTTACTAATCAGCCCTATTGAATTCTAACAACAATGGGCGCTCATACTCAGACCACCCAAGATGCACAGCAGATCATGTGTTAGCTCTTTTGTCCCCCTCAGTTTTTTCTCCTCTGCCAATTCTTTACAGAGACTGGTTGGTCCTGATTTTTGCCTCCAAGATCTAGTTATCTGTTGTTAAAGATGTCAGATGTTATCTCACCCATACTGTATATTGCTAGCTATTTAAAGTGGATAAGGTCTTTCAGCTACTGCCAGCCTCCACACACCCCCATGCCACGGACACACACACTTCTCCACAGTCCCCCCCACCACCACACACACACACGTTTCTCCCCATGCTCTCTTTCCCTTCCACCCCTTTTCAAACTTCAACACTAATCTGTCTTGATAAAGTTCATAGAAGCGGGTGGGATAAAGAGAGGAGAAGGAACAGTTCACAGAATAGAACTCCCCCATGATTTTGCTGCTGCGCAAAGTGCCACTCAGTCTGATCCTTGGCTTCAGTGCCCATGCAGTCAGAGCTGTGCCAGGCAGGGAGCAGGCATGAATGAGCAGTACCATATCAACCCCCACCATCAGCCTGCTGCTTTCTGTTGAAGCATACGTCACGGAGGTCCACAGTAAGAGGCAGTTAAAGTTACGTCAGGACCCAAAGTTTCCGGGCTTCCCAACGGAAGCTGTGAAACATGTCCCCTAGACCTCCAGTGTCATAAAAAAAATGAAACAAAAATAACTAGGCTTTCAAGTTGTCTGAAAAACATTGTATCGAAATTAACTTGTTAAAACCAATGCCATCGAATCCTGTAAAAATCATTTTAAAATGTTATCCCCTAGTTTCGGTTGTTAGAACCACATACAGTAGTTCTAAATGCACCCAGCCATGCATTTTGTAAGCATGGTCTCAATTCATTAACCCGTAAAACAAAAACAATCATTTTCAAGGACTGTGTTTAAAACTATGTGATCTGATTACTTTAAAACAAAGTTTTAATGTTTGCAGCATTATCTTTATGATTAATATCTCAACCACTTTTTTTCATCACTAACACAGTTACAATGTAATAATTCCTGAGGAAAAATCCAGGTTCCCGTCAACCATTAGGTGAAGCTAGATTTGTGAGGGTGAGAGAGAGTGAATCGTAGGTTACAGCCCCGTAGGTTACAGGCTGCCTAGACACTGTTTGGAGGAGAATTGTAAACCAGGATTTGAGGTAAACCAGACTGATGCAGTCACACAGTCACACAGCCCTGAGCCCTCCATTGGGTCGATTGAGACCCGATTTAATTCCCGTTTGATGCACTTTTCTCTCTATTCGTATTCTGACCTTCAATTTAGGCATGAGGTAACGCATGTTTCAGCCAGCTATTCTTTAGGGTGGAGATCACAGAAATGTAGGCGTGGCAGAGGTGTGTCTACTACAGGGTTTCACTGGACATTTGTGTGTCTACTACAGGGTGTCACTGGACATTTGACCGGCAGCATTTTAATTTACCAGACATTTGAAAAATGTACCGGACCCATATAACCTGATTTGGGCATCCACCCACAATGCTCAGAATGACAGAAATCACATTTAGATTATGGTAATTCATGTTAACAGAACATGCAAATCGAGGATTCGGTCCTTTTTACCTATTTATGATGCACACTTTGAAGATGTTAGAATAGCTGTCCACATTTACCTTTCCTCAGCCAACAACATGAGTAACGAACTGCAAAATCACTAGCCTATGTCAATCTACTATCCCGCGTAGTTCAAAAGTTTACCTATTCTATTGGTCAGTTTGTACATGTCGAGAAAGAAATATAGTATTCCAAACAGATACTGGGACAGTTGTAGGATGATAGATCCTAAATTCATACAACCAGTAGGCCTAGGCTACATAAAAAAAAATGTATTATTTCTTCACATTATAAGCACAGCAATGCGCACAAGGCAGTAGGCTACGCACAAATGTTTGTTCCATAATTGAATTAGCGGGATTTTCAAAATCGCACGGCACATGCAAGCTTGTTTCATGTGACAGGGATGAAAATATATTTTTGAAATTTAGAAGGAGGGGAGATCTAATATGCAACAACTAGCATGGGTTGCTAATATGACTAAGATTCTGCCATTGGCTACTGGACAATGAAAGAAAGTTGATATAAAAGAATTGCCTCCACGGATACTGTATTCTGATTTTTGTTAGCCTACTTTGAACCAAGGTAAGACATGGCTCATAATAAGTAGTAAAACGTTCAGGTTTCAAACAATTAAGTAGATGTTTTCAAAATGCATACTGCCTCCAGCTCATTGCAAAGTGGTGCGTGACACGGTGATAAAGCCTGTCTTGCAGTCGCTGTTTTAGATGCTGTAGCAGCAGCTCTCCCGCTCTCTGAAAGATATTCCGCTCAAAGGCTCTGTATATGTTTGTTGTACACGTGATAAATACGATACATAATGAATATACTGTCAACACTCGCCAATTTAATTCCACTAAATTATGCAAATGTCCTATAGACCAATCAGCATGACCAGTCAAATGATTTACATCGACTGGTATTTCCATCAATGAATAGGCTAAAAAGCATTATTTCATCTTCTCCTGGGAAATAGACCAGTGCCAATTTTATTTTTCGCTTTTCTATTTTCTATCAGACAAAAGCCGGCTATTACCGGCTAACGGAAACCCTGGTCTACAGATACGCCATATTCTGACCAACACTCAATTCCCTCATAATTCGGCCAGCTTTACACACGATCAAACGATGAATACGGTCGAGCAACCTGTTGGTTCCAAGTGGAACATCATCTACTTTAAGTTTTCCAATAGAAATAACACTGTAATTTAATTTATCAGAGCTATTGATAAGATCTAGTAAATGAGTTAGCCGTTTGGATAAGGATACATATAAATGACAATTGTTTTTCATTTTACCTTATGATCGCTGGAGACATGTGAAACCAGTCATGTGGCAGCAAACTGAAGCATATTAACTTTTCACTGCAAAGTTTACGAAATGCTGGCCTTATAACTTGCAGGGATGAAATTTGGAGACCCAAGTTATAGGCCTCTGTAGCCATGCGCAAATATAGTGCCAAAACTACTAGGACTATTGTTCAACCCCTATTGTACACTTTTCTTACCTTCCAATATTTCAGGCATTGAACAACTGAATATGGAATCTTTCAGGATGAATCAAGCCATTGTATTTTATCATCACCAATATATTTTGTGCACGACCCCTTTCCAAATTGATCCCTAATATTCTGAACCATTCTCTCCATATATTTTAGTGAGTCTGTGGAGAAAACTCAACTCAAATTAAAGGTACACCAAATTTAAAGAGATGGCTTTAGATAAATGTACTGAAAACCCTATTGAATGAAATCTCCACGAGAAACTTGGTGGGAGGTTTTTCAGCGGCTTAATTCAATTGATTCAGCACGCAAGGGAACCACGCCTGCAAAGCCTGTTATGCACCAGCATAAGGTAAATCTGAATACCAACTTCTGCGCTTCTTCTGTGCAGCTCCAAATATTGACTACCACTTTTTTAGAATGGGAAATAGAAAGTAAATAACACACACATAGTATCTGTAAAATATAATCACCTTCATCGGTCGGCTATAGGCATTGAAATGATGGCCCTAAATGGGAACATAGCAGCGTGTTGTTGCTTTTAAATTAATGATTGATCGAAAATGTGGCTGTTCTCGGAGTTACAATTAATCTGATACTTTCAATTTTATTGAAATGCAGCACTTTGAAGCTAAATCTTCCTTTCACACACCAATATAATCCATACAACTAAAGAACTATCATATGTACAGTGTGTGCTTATACCTAAGGAAACTTCACCTCACCCACCTTCCCTCTACCAAGGCTCTAGGGGCATGACAGTAACTTCGAAAAACCCAGGTAGCTGACAAATTAGATGTTGTTGTGGGAAGCACAGGAATTTACAGCATACAGTTTTCATCTACACAGGAGGACCTGTTGTTTGGGGGACAGTGCTGTTGTAGTCATAACAATGAGTCCTAGTCTACTTTAGTAGAACTGTACCTGACACTTCTTATTCCTCCAAGCATCAGCAAGCTAGCAGCAAAGATTGGCTAGCTGAAGTTTGAGTATTTGTCAGCGCAACAGAAAGGGGAAATAGTGTGAAGGCTCTGTTCAATCCGTATTCGGGAAATTCTGGATTACAGCGTGATTGAAATTTAAAGGCAATGTTCCCATGTTAGCGGAGACGGCATTCAAGGTAAACGCTGCATAGGCTCAATTGGAAGTTACCTTTACATTTCTATCATGCAATTACACTCTTCAGCGATACAGATTTAATAGAGCCCTTCCTCCATGACCAAATCATAATTTGTATATAAAATAACTTGGCTTGAGGTTAAAGACGTCCTCCAGTGATTTTTGAACTTTTCCTCTTAAAAAGTGATATCCCAAGTAGAAATACAGTAAAGTACACACTAAAGGGTAAAGAAAATATGTTTTGAGGAAAATAATGTTTTTTTTAGAGAACTGCAAACTTCAAGGAGTAGGGCATTCAAGGAGTTGTTCCTATGGGAATTTGTGATGTCATCGCGAATGAAAAGGAGACTGGAGTGCCACTGGAGTTCTGGAAAGAAATGATTTACTAAAGATAAGACAGCAGGTCAGGATTGTGTCCACTACTTGTGACACAATAAGGTTGATGGAATGAGTTTTGGAGACACAATCTTAAATATTTGTTATTTGATGAGCTTCTCAACAATGTGCCCTGGAGAACTTGTGGAGGTCAGCAGGGCTATTAAACAGGACTGTGTATTTACCCAGCAAACAGATCTGTCACAAACAACAAAGTTGTAAGATGACCTGGGGAGGTGATAAAGCTGTTGACTGTGTTAATAGATGATAACAGAAAAAAACGTTCATTTAGAAAAGACTCATGGAAACAGGATTCTTTTTTTTCTTCATTTGAATTTATTTTGTTAGTTCAATTCCTATAGAAGGTGAGGGAAAATAATGGTCACACAAGTGTTTTCTTGAGCATAGTTTCCGGAAGTCACAGTGTTTTAGACATCGACAAAAAGAGTAATAACACTTCAATTCATTACATGAAGAAGGAAAGGCGAGGAAACTAAATATGGTGGACAGTGTCTGCCACACCTCTCCTTCATTTTCAAGTGAACCCTTCTCTCCAAAAAACAAAAACAAAACATAGGGTCTGTCTGAAACCCCCTCTACTCATTGTGGACAACCTCTCCCAAAAGAAAATATAAGCAAACAAACAAAAGAACTCTGCAATAATAGATATAATTATATATAATATATATTTACTCTTTAAAAATAGAACTTCAGTCTAGTGACTAACATCTGTACAAACTACAAAAATAAAATTTGTATATAAATAATTTATATGGCATGTCATACATTTGAAATAAATCTACAACTCTATGCAGAACCCCCAACCCCTACCCTAGCACTCCTATAACTTACACCCTCATGTATTTCTGTATTGAAGCAGTGAATGAATGTAGGTTGTACTTGAAACATGTTCTTTTTTTGTTTACTTCCAGAATGCACAGTAGCTACTTTATTTTTCTTTCATAACTCTATGTACAAAAGAAACCCAAGCTGCCACTTAAATCTATTACATTTCCCTGCATTTAAATTGGCAGTGATGTGACCAACGGAACGACCAACTTTGACCATAATACAAAGGTAAAAAATGAAATAACAACAAAATCACTGAAATGCTGGCTTGCATGAGGCCTACACAAACTAGAGAGAGAGCGAGAGAGAGACAGGGGAAGAGCATGTGACTGCACAGACTTCCTCCATGACACAGTAAGTGGGTCTTGAAGTAGTTGTCCTGTTCAAAATGCACTACCTAGTCAACAATTGCACAACGTTGAAATAATGTCTACCACAACCCCAAAGCAGCCCAAAAAATGTAAAAGAAAAAAAAATCCCTTTGCATTTGATTTAAATTCCCTTTCAGAATAAGATTGGGTGAACAACCAGCATTTGTCAAATATTACCCCCTAGACCCCAGTTAAGTTGGAGGACAAGGGGAATGACAAAGTTGACCTTACCCAATGTACAGCTTAGATAACCTCAGGAAAGAAATAAAACCCTTAACAGCTCCTTCAAGTAATAAAACATGTAGACTGCAAAATAACAACGAGACAATGAACATAATGCAATATGCCAGTGAGCTGGGACACAATGAATGACGCTCAAGAAACTTCAACCCAAAGTGACACAAGTCAAGTTGCTGACTGCACACAGACTTACAGAGCTACAGGTTCATTGAAATGGACAAATACATAGTAATATATTAATGTACTGTCTGAACACAGGCATTATTCTGGATGAACAGCCCATGTATTATGGAAGAAGCCAAACTGGGAGATTCTATTGTTTTGTAAGTCTGTACATCATGTCACATTAGTAAATGAAGTACATATCTGGGGATTCTAAACGCAAAATAAAAACGGTGAAATGATTCTCTCAAACAAACACGACATATATCATATTTACGTCTAACTTTGAATATATATACTGTGCTTATGTATTTCAAGAGGGAAGGTGTGGTGAAGGCACAATGGCTATTGTTAGAAGGAAATAAATATTTACTGCGCTTGTTTGTATTTGTACAGTGCAGTCATAACCAACGATGGAGAATAAGGATAGATTATTGTGTGTGTTGCAGAGCTTAATCAATAAGACACCCTCAGCGCGAGAACATCTAGAACATCTAAAATGATTTCTCAACTTAGATCGGGGGAAGGGGGGGTACTGCAAATCATTTTGATTTTTTTGAAGTGTAGCAGCAAAAAAACAAACACTGACCTTATATTTTCGATAACCTAATATCTTAATAACGTCTCACTTTTCTGAACTTTTTTACATATAGCACATCTTCTTAATCTATACAAAGGGAGGAAAACCCCACCAATCCTGTTATACATCTGAGTTTTACACAAGAGAATACCCAAGTTATACAGTACTCTTTTAAATAGTTGTTTCCCTCTATTTAGTATTAAAATATATACTCATAAATTTATATATTCTTAAAACGACCTTTTTTAATATCTTTAAAAATAAATCCTCGTCTGTGTGAGGTCTATGTACAGTTGAAAGTGAAAGGGCTGGGTATCGGGGGGCTTCCAAGTGATAGGCAGCCAGCCAGAGATGGATTCCAGACATGGGGGGCAGGGTGGGGTAGCAGGGTGTCTAGTAATCTTTGGCTGCCTGGATCCGTGGGCCAACTGGAACACAAGAAGGAAGAAAGAGGACAGTGAGAACCATTGTTGAACAGCAGTCATAACTGCACACACAGGGACATACACAGACAGCCTATGTACAGAATGTTAATGTAAAAATTTGCTAATATAGCCTAATGTTGATCTACCATAAAATGTCCAAGTATGTAAAACAGTGTTTTAGCTTCAGTGTGAGACTCACCTTGTGCCTGGTTCGCCTGATGCTGGTTCTGTACAGATTCCAGGTCTTCAAGCTCCAAGGATTCACGCTTGGAAGATTGTGGAGCTTTCCCACAAGATTGAGAAGTCCTCTTAGTGTCCTCAAAACAGTCAGATTCACTGTCCACATAGCCCTCGTGCATGTACCCATGGTAGGCCCCCCGGCAAGCTGGGGTGCACAGCCACAGTCACAGAGGCCGTGGCCGTAACCATGGTAGTAACAGCACTACTGGGCACGGTACCGCCATTATAGGCCGGCATCTTAGTCCTGTTCTGATGAGGCCCTCTGTTGGTCTGAGACCTGGGACCACAGTGATTAGTCCTCTCAGGACCTTGGGTCCTGTCACTGGGTAAATGTTGCCTCCTGGGTCCCTGGTCATATTTGTAATCATGTTTGTTATCCCACTGCGTGAGTTGAGAGCTGACCGAGGTCACCGCATTCAGAGAAGACTCATTTAAGAGATCTTTCTGAGCGATTACGGTCGGGCCCTCTTTGAACGGTTTCACCACCTGGAAGAGCAGAACGATAATAGGCATGATAGGTTACAATCATGATTTTCATTGTTAATAACAATGCAGTGCACATATCATACTGTATTTGGGCAATATCATGTATGAAGTAACAACTATACAGTGGCGCTATCGTACCGTGAGTTTGGGGAAGCTGGGGTTCTTGCTGTCCTCCAGTAGTATATGAGAGGTAGGAGGGGTGATGTAAGGACTGCGGTCACAGTACTTGTACTCCTCCCCAATTCCTGATGTGGTAGTCGTTTCAGAGTAGTACTCCGAGTCCGACGACTCTGAGAAGGCCTGTTGTCGTGGGCCCTGTGGACCGTGTCCTCCGTAGTAGCTGTGGTGGGTCATGGGAGGGGGGAGGGGCTCTGGCGACGGGGTGGGCAGGCGGCTGCCGTTGTCGGCCGGGGTGACCTCCGGGGGTGGGCCCATGAGGGAGAGCAGCACGGGCAGCAGCACCAGTCCATTCAGGATCCCCAGCACGGTCAGAATAGCCAGCACCGCAAAGAAGTACCTGGAACACAACCAACACAGAGAGAACATTCAGTTACCAAGGCTCCTTCTCAGCGCAACCAGCACTCAGGCACATTAGTAAACAGGTGACACGAGGACACACTGGAAGGGAGGACATTGCAGAGCTGGGGGTAGATAGAATCAGACCACCTCCATCAAGCCCTATGTTTTCCTCTACTTTCCTCATTATTTTTCATTCCCTTTCCCCCGCTTCCCCTCGATTTCCTCTCTCCCTCTGTCCGTCCCTCTTTACTATTGGCAACTTGACAAGTTGGAAGAAAATTCCTGGGCTCCATCTTCTCCCTCTGGGAGCCCTCATCTATCTACAGCACTGCCACTTCCTGAAAATATGTGTTTACATTAGCCAGCAGATCCTACACGTCAGAAACGCCAGGGCCCCCCCTCCCCTTTCTGACTGCAGGCTGGGGAGAAGAAACGTGCCCCTCCTGGCCTCCGAGCTGCTGCTGCCGCTGCTGCTAATGTAATTTTCCCTTTAACAACTTAATATCCAAAGTCATTGAGCTCCAATTTCAGTGTGGGGAAAGCAAGGCACCTCTATGTTTATACTGGGCTGGCCAGTGGAGCCTGCCTGCTCTTCCTGCCTGCCGAGCCGCCTGCCTACGTCAGCCAAATCACATTACACCTCACAGACACTACATGAGAGAGATAGACAAGGCCTGCTGTTTGGATGTGTCCCAGAGCTACTATTCCTCCTATCCTGTTTGGCATTCAACGTCACTGCTGGTTAGTGTGTGGAGTGGGCCACACATGATAGTAGAGATACAGGTAGTGTACATACAGTCAGTGTCCCTTTGTAATGAGAACAGAGAGAAAACCATATACTCAGTCTGGTATCTGAAGGGAACCAGAGTGGATGGGAAGCTGCTCTGGAAAAAATATGTGTTTGTGTGTTAAGGGCAGGGGGTAAATCAGATTCTCAACATGCTCTAACTAAAACAGCCTTTGATGCTCCCCGTGCTGTTGAGAGCCTCGTCTTTGTCTCTTGGAATTGTCTGGAGCTGTTGTGGTTCCTAGCTCTGCCCTAAATGGTTGCGTGGTGAATGGTACTCTATAATGGGCTACAGAGCTGTGAGGTTGCCTGGGTTTCTGTGAGCCTCTCTGTGCTCTGAGGGAGGGCTGAGGTTGCCACAAGAAAGAGCGCATGAGAAAATTAGAGAGCACTCCACTTAAACACTAACAGAAAACAGAGAGCTCAGCTCTTTTAACTGCGGTCCAGACTTAAAGAGGTAAGAAAAATAGAGTGGATTATGAAAAACAAGGACAAGGATAATAGCATTCTGGAACTTTCGTTCATCCCCGCCCGACTCGTTCATAACACGCCGGCCCCGCCGGCCCCGCTCGTTCATACCACGCCGGCTTCGTTCGTGTCACACCTCAGAAGGGAAGGTCATTCTTAGAGTTTGGTATAGCACTTGCCTTTATTTCACCTTGTGCTCCTATTGTACCCTCCCATTTACTCTTCCAGTATCCCTATGTCTGTCTCTTTAACAAGGCAAATGGAGGCCTTTCTGTTTTACTCTGGGAATCTGTCCCCTCAACTTAACTTGTTATGACAAAATACTTCACCAAACATTTCAGTTCGGTCTTCTCAACCATGACCGACTTCAAAAAGACACACACATGACTGGTCACTTCTTATGCCCCTGAAAGTATTTTCAAATGAAAACACACATACCCTAAGGAAGAGTAGAAAACCAGATGAAACAGAAACCACCATCTCTGTTCACCTCTAGTTACCGTCCAACTCAACTCGTTAGATACTCGTTAGATACTCGTTAGATACAACCACTCACTATAATAACTATCCTGCAGCTGGGAAAAGGCAAGAAAGAAAGTAACTTGTTTATTTCACTAAGTCAACATTCCGAAAGTGGAGCTTGATTTATTTAAGGGGTAGAAAAAAAAAAAAAGAGTACCTAAACTATCCACGGGCCTGGTTGGGTTAGACCTCCAGAGAAGACCTAGTGTTAGGAATTCTGTTGTTTATATAAACCGTAATCTTTTCCATTCGGAGTCAGGGGTTGGAAAGGGTGGCTCCTTTGGAGAGGGGCCGCTGAGCTTGCTGGGCTGTTTATTCACGGTACTACCGCCAGGAGATGTTTACAGCAATTTATTTATGCTACTCCCCAGATAGAGGGACGGCTATGCTCTCCTCTGCTACATCTAAACAGGACCTCCTAGTGTGAATGCCCTCCTCGTGCTGCCTGATAGCCCACTACCACCACAACACACAGTTAGCTCTCCAACCAAGCTCCCAAGCTCCACCACTATCCTAGAACCAGCCACCCTCCTTCTCCCATGTCTCTATTCCTCACTCCTCTTTCTTTCCCACCCTATTGTTCTTGTCCTTCTCTCCTCTCTTTTTCCTTCTCTCCATTTTTGGTGGGAAAACAATCCTTCCCAGTACCACCATGTTGCTTGACTCAAACACATAGAGAAAGCTTGGAGCGTTTCTGCCAAAAGCCACCCTGAGCGTATTTATATTTTCAATATGCTGCCCTGCTTTCTCAGTTAGCGATTTTTACGTCATGGGCCTGTTTGAGGCTGTTCTCAAGGCTGTGGTTTAGTTTCAGCTGAGGCCAGATTCAGCTGAAAACATTGCTATTTGCTTTTTCCACTGATGCATTTTGGCAGAGAAAAAAATACCATCCAACAGAAGCCAGAGGTCTTGGTTGGGAGTGAGGGTTGTGGTGGTGACTTCTGGTAGGGGTATAACTGACCAGTTCAAACCATTTTTTATTGTGGTGCCCTATTTAGGCACAAAAGCTTTCAACCGGATGATTGGCATGTTTACAGATTCCGTATGAAAATAGTGTGTGGGCGGCAGGTAGCCTAGTGGTTAGAGTGTTGGACTTGTAACTGGAGGGTTGCAAGTTCAAATCCCCGACAAGGTAAAAAAATGACAAGGTAAAAAAATCTGTTGTTCTGCCCCTGAACAAGGCAGTTAACCTACTGTTCCCTGGGTGCTGAAGACGTGGATGTCGATTAAGGCAGCCCCCCGCACCTCTCTGATTCAGAGGGGTTGGGTTAAATGCGGAAGACACATTTCAGTTGAAGGCATTCGGTTGTACAACTGACTAATAATGGTGACTTTGACTTTGTGTTTACATGCGTGTGTGGTGTATGCGTGTGAGTCACCACCACCCAGTGGGTAGTTGAACATTTACATGTTTACAAGCAGCTGTTCCACACCCTTTATGTTTTCTCCATTTGTTGTGCTATTAGGGTGGGGCCATTAGGACGCTGGGGGAGGCAGGCAGGCAGCAGCACAAAGGACTGACAGACAGGGCCAGGTGGGGGTCCGCATTCCCACCTGCATGCACCCCTGACCCCCCACCCACACTGGCTCCCTCACCCAGGGGGAAACAGACAATTGTCTCCATGCATCAGCCCCCTCGGCCTACCCCTCAGCAACATAAACACAACACCACCACTTCCTCCGTAAGGCGACATATGGACTGGGGGGAATGGGGGAATCTGGCCTGGTGGAAGTGAAGTCTCTCACACTCACCTCAGGATGAAGTCAAACTCTGAGCCAGCCAGCATGAGGACCCCTAACAGAGTAGAGATGGCCCCGTCAATCACAGGGGCAAACATGTGCTCCAGGGCCACCGCAGAACGCCTGTTCCTATTGCCTATGGCCGTCAGAAAGGCCTGGGGACAGGAGAGGACAGAGACAGAGGGTTAGGGTCAGGCTGTCCAGTAGAACAGACTCATGGGAAAAAGTAGTAACTAGTGGCTACATCATCATTCCATCCCTGACAACACTTCTTATCTTCATTGACTTTTTTTTGTACCCTGCCCCATAGAGTCAGGGTTATTTACCAGTGCGATATGGACAGTGAACTCGACACCGATGCCCACAGAGGCGATGAGGATGACCACTGGGATGGCACTGAGCTTGATGCCGATCAGGCCCATGATACCAAACAGCTCCACCGTCATCATGGCCAGGATGAAGACCTGAGGAGAGGAACACGGTTTGGTTAGACAGTGCATCAAACTCTGGAGTCACAATGAAACACAACAATTGAAGAGTAGGTAAACGTGTTAGAGATGAAGAGAGAGAAAGTTATGTCTTGCACCCACAACTCTTAGTGCCTATTTCCATAATACTATTAGGTAAGAGTTAATAATAAGGTAATCATTTTTGACCCTACATTTGGAAGGTTTTCATTGAATTACACTCAGGCCCTAGTCTCATTCTCCCTCCCTGGCTGCTCCCTCTTTCAAGGTTGCTGAAATGAGTGACAGTGTCAGACAAAATGCAATATGGACTCTCACCATTCCCCTTCTACTGCTTGTCATTCCTCCTGACACAATTTCACCACTAATGTACTTCTCCAGAAAATAATAAATAATAAAATAATTTTAATAAGATAGAGGAGGACTTTGAAAATCCTTAGCCTTGTGACCCTCTGATGTTTGCAGGGGTCCCAATTTGGTCACGGTTAAATTGGAAATGATAAAACCCTGTTTTATTGCATGGCCACATATAGGCAGTGAAACTATAGAAGCTCCAGCTTAGAGAGAGACAATGTGACTGTGCACATGTAGGTCTGAAAGGACCCCCCCTCTCTGTGTTTGGGAAGATTGTGCCGTCTGCCTTTCAGTAGGACTGACTACTTAAATAGTGAAATTAAATACATTCCAATTTCAACTGAAACCTGTGCCACACTGACTGAACCCCACCACTACAGGCCCAACGGTCGGTCACGAGAGTCACCCTTCAGTGCGGTCTGACCAGGCGGGCGGCCCAGGGACCCTCCCCTCACTACCAGGCTCTGTGAAATGTTTCCCAGTCGCTGAGCTGACAGGCCATCTCCCCCCAGGCCTGATGGATGGGTTTAGCAGGCCAAGGTCGCGACTGGGCAGATCCGTCCTGTCCCCTATTTTTGACAAAGGGAGCTGGAGGTAAAGTCTTCAGCAGAGGCTTTGCATTTCCTTTTCTAAGACCGGCCGGGCCAGATTAGAATGACAAAGGCCTGGGGGGTGTGAGTAGCACCCTCTGGCCAACCCGCCATGGGCCCTCCCCAGAGATGGGGCCTCCGCTCCCTCTGTGGCAGGGTTATTGAGCTGTGCTGAGGGAGGGAGGCCTGGAAGGAGGAGGAGGAGGAGGAGGAGAAAGAGGAGGAGGGGTGCTGAGCTGAGGGGACCTACAATGATGCCAGCGGTCCAGGGGTTGAGCAGGAGGATGGCACAGACCAGGAAGGTGCAGGCTAGCACCACGCTGACCGCCAGGAGGAACCAGTGTCGCAAGCCGATGTATTGCTCCCAGAACAGGAAGGGGTAACCGTTGGGGTAGTTGAGAACACCTTTACGGGTGAACTCCTCGCAGATGGCGCGCACGCTCTCGATGCTCTCGATGAAGTCGGACGCCTGCCTCAGGCCGTTCAGGTAGAAAGGGAACTGAGCAAACTCCAGGGGCTCCGCGGCAGGGACTGTGACAGATGGAGGAGGAGAGGTTAGACACTCAGGTTCTCACTGAATTAAGTATTGTTATTTTCAATCTGTTGTGGATCATGGTAGAAACTTGATTAAAAATGATTAATATGATTTTAAAGAGACGTGAGACACTTACTGCGCAGATTCTCTCCGGTGGTGTCATACTTGTCGTGGATCCACTCGCGAGGCTGAGGGTAGAAGTTACCCTGAGAGGCAGCATAGCCCAGAGGGTCATTGCTCACCCACACAGTCAGGTAGATATAGAAGACCTCCGGGTGAATCAGACCCTCCTCATTCATCAGACGACGAGAAGTCAGCTGGAGTAGACAGACAGAGAGAGACTGGGTTTAGCATTCACAGTAGCATGACTATACCTTCTAACATATTGAGGGGTGATTCAACCTAACCAAGATGGCCCATTAAGGTCAGAGCTGGGAAATGGAGTTCTATTGAACTCAGTAGGGGCATGGCACTGTGACAGTACACACCTGGTTGTAGTTGAAGGGGTCCTTCTTGGAGCCTGTCTGGATGAGCAGCTTGTAGGCCAGAACACCATCCTCAGTGCCGTTACGGTAGTTATTCCAGGTGATTCTGCCTGCCTCCCAGTCTGCATCGAAGGCAGCCTGCAGTCCTAGAGGAGAAAGAAAAAGAACACAGGACAGCACAGGGTTAGCCATCTCTGTTGAATCTACTTTTACCACTACATTCTCATGGTTATTTTATCATATAACTATTGACGGGGGCCACAACATACGCCAAGATGTTTTGAGTACTATGCTAGGAGTTATATTTTAGAGTATTGAAAACATGATGGTAGACTGGCAAGTTTAGAATGATTCATCAAATTAAACTAAGACGTTTTACAGAGTGTTCTGAATATCAACCTTCTACAATCACACACACACATCCAAAAACAGCTCTGTTCCTCATGTGTGTGGGCTGAATAAACTAACCAGCAAAGCCTTTCGTGTTTTCTAAATGACAAAGCTTGGCGCTGCAGCTGAAAACCAGTTCCACACAACCTTTCTCTAATTACAGGGAGATTCTGACTAGAAAGGAATAGCATAGAGGGAGGAGTGGAGAGTCTTTTATGCCACTCAAGTTCTCCATCGATTGAGTTCAGTTCCTCATGTTTTGGAACGGCAAACCTGGTTACCCACGGCCCACCCTCGATATCTTAATATTAGCTTAATAGCTTAATACCCTGTACCGTAATACTTCCTCATGACTAGTCTAGGACCTCCAACAACGTTAGGCCGGAGGGAAGAGGCCAAAAGGTAACCTTTGGCCTTCCTACGATACCATCTGCCCTCCAGCCCTGCTGGATGGGGGTGAACTTTCACCGCCACAGGCTTTAACTCACCTCCCATCCACCTCCCATCCTCCACCTTCGTCCTTAGACTAAAGATAAACATCAAACCCCAGCATGTCACTCCAAAGCCCTGACATCACCAAACTCTCTACCTCAAGGGCAAGAACCCACCACAGACGGAGTTCCCTTTCAAACACGCACTGACTAACATTAGAATCACCATGGGGCTTCTGGGATGAAATAAAACAAGGTCTCCTTTAATTAAACTGTATTTACCTCTGAGCCAGTCTTGGAAATAGTGCAGCCACATCCGGGGCAGCTGCTGGTCGCTGTCCTTCACCACATACTTGACCGAGATGAAGGAGTTGTGCAGCTGGATGAGGAGACGCTGCGAGTGGGTGTAGTCAAAGCCGTCCATGGTCACCAGGTACATGTTGTAGAAGGAGAAGTACTTGAACTGGGCGTTGATGAAGTCGTACTCCTTGGTGTCGCGGGGCACAATGTCGGTCAGGTAGAGTCCGTCATGGACCATGGTGGTTCCGTACAGGCTGAGCCCCAGCAGAGCCACGAAGAGGACCACGACCACCACCTTGCTCTCTGGCTTTAGGAGGAGAGGAGCATACTTTTCCCGGGCGAAGCTTGACAGGTTCCAGCGGAAGAAGGGGAGCGGAACACACTCCCTGGCCTCCTTGGACTCGTCCATCTGGGCCAGGAGGTCCCGGGTGGAGCTGGATGGGCTGAAGAGCTGGGAGCCGTAGGAGTCTGTGGGGGAAGGGGGAACAGGGGAAGAGGCCACCACCACAGAGGGGGGGCTGGTGGAGATCTGGGAGGTGGGGGGCAGGATGGTGACTATGTGCTGGCCTGCCGCGTCACACTGGGTGAAGGCCTGGACGGTGGTGGTGATCTGGGTGCTGGTAATGATGGTGGAGCCTGTGTAGGTCGTTGTAGTCTGGGTGCCAGGCGCATGGCTGTGGGTGGTGGTGGTGTTGTCGTTGGCATCGGAGAACTCCTGGGGTTGGATCTGGATGACCCGGGAAGAGCAGGGGCTGTAGAAACAACACAGGATGTCCAGACGCTTGTCCTCCCGACGGTGCAGGTCCAAACTCAGAATGGCCGGGAAGATGAGGAGCACCATGGCGAAGTTGAACACCACAATAATGGCCGCCTAGGGAAAGAGAGAGAAAGGGGGGAAGGAGAGAGAGAAATACTGTTTAGGAGAGGGGCCAACCCTGTTCATGACTTCGCTCCATGCTGCCACCCGACTCCACAGCTGCCTCCTTGAGCTCCACAAAAAAGGGCTCTACATTCAAGCTCTCTTGCTGTTTTAGTGCCTCGGATTCAGTCCCAGAAAGTAAAAGAAAACAAACAAAGTAAAAAAACGCTCCCTAAATCACCAGCGAAAATAGTCAACAAGCCAGGGAACCAAGGGAAAGGAAAGGGGACTCCCAAGGCCACTGCTGCTCGTAAGAGCGTTGGGCTAGAAACCGAAAGGTCGCTGATTCGAATCCCAGAGCCGGAAAGTTTGAAAAATGTGCCATTCTGCCCTTGAGCAAGGCAGTTGGACATTGATTAAGACAGCCCCCCACGCCTCTCTGATTCAGAAGGGTTGGGTTAAATGCGGGAAGACATTTTTCGGGTTGGATGCATTCAGTTGTGCAACTGACTAGGTATCCCCCTTTCCCTCTCTGCGTGTCTGTGCAGAACCCCTCCTACCTCCCTACTCTATCACCCTGGGGCTGACATTATAGTTGGTATGGTTCCACTGCACCACAGACCACCCAGGGGGAGGCGGGCAGATCACAGAGATAGAGGCTGATGGCCCAGTGATATACTGATCCACTCCCTCCTCTGATTATTTCCACCCTCCCCACCTGAGAGACAGCGTGAGAGAGAGAGAACAGGAGAAAGAGAGAGATAGAGAGAGAGGGAGAAAGGGAGAGGGAGGGGGAGAAAGGGAGAGAGGGAGAGATAAAGGGTGCAGGGAGCAATAAAAAGAGGAAGAGAAAAGAACAAAGACACCCACCCTGAATAAATGTCACTTCTAAAAAAGCCTGTGGCCCATTTTTTTTAATGTGTGTTTCCTTCAGTGTGGGTGCCTGGCACTCCTGGTTCCATGGCAGAGCTAGGCAGTGTAAACAGTGGGGCATAGAGCACAGTCTAGTACCTGCAGAGAGAAGGCACGCAGTGCTGGGATGGGGACCAAGGCTGCCATGAAGAAGGCGATCATGTTGTTGATGGAGGTGAGCGCCACACTGGTGCCAGTCCTCCTCAGGCAGTCCCCCGTCCTCTCCTGCAGGGGTAAACCAAAACACAGCCAACAGTTAGTGCCAGGCCAGCCAGAGTACATGAATATAAGTAACTGTTGTCATTCTAACTAATATAACTAAGTGTGTGTCACAAATGGCACCCTATTCCCTATATAGTACACTAATGTTGACCAGGGCCATGGTCTGGTCAAAAGTAGTACACTATATAGGGAATAGGGTGTCTCTCTTTTGGGACAGAGACTAAGTATGAGGTTACAGTGGATCTACAGGTGATTGAACTAGGGGGCTTGGGGAGTGGAGGTACAGTTGAAGTTGGAAGTTTACATACACCTTAGCCAAATACATTTAAACTCAGTTTTTCCACAATTCCTGACATTTATTCTTAGTAAAGATTCTGTGTCTTATGTCAGTTAGGATCCCCACTTTATTTTATGAATGTGAAATGTCAGAATAATAGTAGAGAGAATTATTTATTTCAGCTTTTGTTTCTTTCATCACATTCCCAGTGGGTCAGAAGTTTACATACACTCAATTAGTATTTGGTAGCATTGACTTTAAATTGTTTAACTTGGGTCAAACGTTTTGGGTAGCCCCCCACAAGGTTCCCACAATAAGTTGGGCGAATTTTGGCCTATTCCTCCTGACAGAGCTGGTGTAACTCAAGACAGGTTTGTAGGCCTCCTTGCTCGCACATGCTTTTTCAGTTCTGCCCACAAATGTTCTATAGGATTGAGGTCAGGGCTTTGTGAAGGCCACTCCAATACCTTGACTTTGTTGTCCTTAAGCCATTTTGCCACAACTTTGGAAGTATGCTTGGGGTTATTTTCCACTTGGAAGACCAATCTGCCACCAAGCTTTAACTTCCTGACTGATGTCTTGAGATGTTACTTCAATATATCCACATAATTTTCCATCCTCATGATGCCATCTATTTTGTGAAGTGCACCAGTCCCTCCTGCAGCAAAGCACCCCCACAACATGATGCTGCCACCCCCGTGCTTCACGGTTGGGATGGTGTTCTTCGGCTTGCAAGCCTCCCCCTTTTTCCTCCAAACATAACGATGGTCATTATGGCCAAACAGTTCTATTTTTGTTTCATCAGACCAGAGGACATTTCTCCAAAAAGTATGATCTTTGTCCTCATGTGCAGTTGCAAACCGTAGTCTGGCTTTTTTATGACGGTTTTGGAGCAGTGGCTTCTTCCTTCCTGAGCGGCCTTTCAGGTTATGTCAATATAGGACTCGTTTTACTGTGGATATAGATACGTTTGTACCTGTTTCCTCCAGCATCTTCACAAGGTCCATTGTTGTTGTTCTGGGATTGATTTGCACTTTTCGCACCAAAGTACGTTCATCTCTAGGAGACAGAACACGTCTCCTTCCTCAGCGGTATGACGGCTGCATGGTCCGATGGTGTTTATACTTGCGTACTATTGTTTGTACAGATGAATGTGGTACATTCAGGCGTTTGGAAATTGCTCCCAAGGATGAACCAGACTTGTGGAGGTCTACAATTTTTTGGCTGATTTCTTTTGATTTTCCCATGATGTCAAGCAAAGAGGCACTGAGTTTGAAGGTAGGCATTGAAATACATCCACAGGTACACGTCCAATTGACTCAAATTATGTCAATTAGCCTATCAGAAACTTCTAAAGCCATGACATAATTTTCTGGAATTTCCCAAGCTGTCTAAAGGCACAGTCAACTTAGTGTATGTAAACTTTTGACCCACTGGAATTGTGATACAGTGAATTATAAGTGAAATAATCTGTCTGTAAACATTTGTTGGAAAAATTACTTGTGCCATGCACAAAGTCCTAACCGACTTGCCAAAACTATAGTTTGTTAACAAGAAATTTGTGGAGTGGTTGAAAAACGAGTTTTAATGACTCCAACCTAAGTGTATGTAAACTTCCGACTTGAACTGTAGCTAGCTTACCTTAAAGGGGATGTTGATGCCAGTCTCAGTGAAGGAGTGGGCCAGAAGGAACATGTCATCCACACCGATCCCCAGAGCCAGGAAGGGGAGAACCTGTGTGGTGGCAGCGTTAAAGGACAGGCCTAGCAGAGAGCACAGCCCCAGGCCAGCTGCCACAGACAGAGCCACCAGGAGCACGCCAGCCAGCCCCACGGCCCCCTGGGACTTGGCACAGTCCCAACGGAGCATGGTCACACAGGCGTAGGCCAGCTAGAATAGGACAGAAGAGAAGAGAGATGGTGAGGATTTGAACTTTGAACTCAGCACAGGCGAATAGGCATCCGTACTGAACCACTTATATCAATGATGAACCTACAGTAGAGAGAGTCGGTTACTACTTCTTACCATGAGCAGGTAGCCTCCAGCCACCCGGATGACACTGACATCAGAGAAGGACTTCATGATGTCGTTGAGGGTGGTGGTGGAGAAGGCGTGGATCTCTGAAGTGGAGTTCTGGGGGATACTGCCATGAGCCACCTTGGGGGGAAAAAATCAAATAACTTTATTTTAAATGAGGTGAGGGTCAACAATAGAATTGAAAGTTTGTTTCATTTATTTACATTATAAGCCAGTATTAGTGATCTAGTTTGATCAGGGCATGCCCATAACTTCCTATTTTCGGCCAACAACACACAAACAAGATATAGCTGAGATACCAGAGAGCAAGGGTCAAGGGGATCAAATGAGACCACATGGTCTCTCAAGCTACTCTATCAGCACCATGAATGGCCGACAACCGTAGGAGAACCCAACACCCTGCACTTTGTTTTTACAGTGACCCTCTCCTCATCTCCCATTCATTCTCTCCCTCTTCTCCTCTCTTGCGAGCGGGCATTGGTGGAGGCATGACCCTCCCACCCCTTCAGTCAGCATGCTGGGTGTCAGCTATCACAAAAACAGCTTGTTCCTATAACTGGTAGTCTGTCAGTAGCCTCCTTGGAGGACTCTGTTTACTAGGCAGTTGAGGATTGATGGAATTCAGGCAGAGGTTGCAGTCCTTGGGCCAAAGCCCCTCCTCTACGCATGTGGTAGGTAAACAGAATGACTCATTTAAAGGAGTAGGGAAAAACAAGCCAACCTGAGGCCAACCTAAAGAACGCTCTATGATTTGTTCTCTGATTTCTTATTTGCCGGCATATTACTCAAATGGGTCAAGACAGGTTGGTGAAAGGTGCAGGCGGCAGAGGCGGGGCGCTAGGGTCCAGAAACATAGGCTTCATACCAAATGGCATCCTATTCCCTATATAGTTCGATCCTTTGACCAGGTGTAGTGCACTAATGAGTGTACCACTTTTGACCCATACATACCTCTACAAACTTCCTTTGCCAGGACTCCAGGATGGCGGTGGCCTTGTCCTCATTCCAGTTGATGTCATGGATCTCATAGTCATCCTTAAAGTGCTCGTAGAGCTGCTTGGGGCTCATCAGGAGGAACATGGTCTGGAGGGCCTCCGCACTGCAGGAGGCAGAGAGAGAGACACCGTCAGACGCCTGCAGCCAAGTGAGCTCAGGCCACACAGAGGAGTCATGTTCCCCACATTCAAGACCCCCCAAATACTACAGAAAAACGTCATGAGTCCACTTGTTAGGGGACTCCTGTCTTGGCTGTCATAGATATTACATACTCTGATCTGTGGCATATAAACCAAAAGGTGGTTGTATACAGTGTACGTGGAGAAACGGGTGGAGAATTCAGCTGTTGGCTAGTGTTTCTGAATGCAGTTACAGGCTCTATTGCCTGAATGGGTGAAAGCAGGTGTCTTGATGCCTTTTTCCACAGCGAGCACAGATGGCCCTGAAGGCGACTTGTGAGAGTTGTGGTGTTAAAAATGCGAATGAGATTATCGTAAATCATATCATGGAATAAACTGTGGCTTTAAATGACTGTATCCCTCCCTCCAGATTTGCCAGGGTCGTGATCTGGGCAGAGGCCCAATACTGTCAATCCATTCATATTTGTGCTGTGGTTTTAAATTCAATTGAAATAAAAGAAATCATTCATAATACATAACAGAGCCCAGGAAACGTGTCTTACATACATACGGCAGTATATCAAGATGTTTTACATGTCCTTAGCATTAGAAATGTGTGGTAGTACACCCTTGTACTTAGAATTATCTTTGGAGTCCCCTTTTTCATTCTCTGACTTAAAGGAGAGGCTGCCTTTTTCCCCCCACTCCTCTCCACAACAAATCTGTCCCTAGTTTATGTGGCTGTCCATCATGTTTATTTGGTCTGTCCTAACGCAGAGGTCAGAGGAGGAAACGGATCCTGATTCATGCGAGGCATTCCTCAGATGTGTGAGGTTCTTAGGAGTCAGAGGCATTCCTCAGATGTGTGAGGTTCTTAGGAGTCAGAGGCATTCCTCGGCTGTGTGAGGTTCTTAGGAGTCAGAGGCATTCCTCGACTGTGTGAGGTTCTTAGGAGTCAGAGGCATTACTCGGCTGTGTGAGGTTCTTAGGAGTCAGAGGCATTCCTCGGCTGTGTGAGGTTCTTAGGAGTCAGAGGCATTCCTCGACTGTGTGAGGTTCTTAGGAGTCAGAGGCATTACTCGGCTGTGTGAGGTTCTTAGGAGTCAGAGGCATTCCTCGGCTGTGTGAGGTTCTTAGGAGTCAGAGGCATTCCTCAGATGTGTGATTTTCTTAGGAGTCAGAGGCATTCCTCAGATGTGTGAGGTTCTTAGGAGTCAGAGGCATTCCTCGGCTGTGTGAGGTTCTTAGGAGTCAGAGGCATTCCTCGGCTGTGTGAGGTTCTTAGGAGTCAGAGGCATTCCTCGGCTGTGTGAGGTTCTTAGGAGTCAGAGGCATTCCTCGGCTGTGTGAGGTTCTTAGGAGTCAGAGGCATTCCTCGGCTGTGTGTGGTTCTTAGGAGTCAGAGGCATTCCTCAGATGTGTGAGGTTCTTAGGAGTCAGAGGCATTCCTCAGATGTGTGAGGTTCTTAGGAGTCAGAGGCATTCCTCGGCTGTGTGAGGTTCTTAGGAGTCAGAGGCATTCCTCGGCTGTGTGAGGTTCTTAGGAGTCAGAGGGATTCCTCACTGCTAGCTAGGCCCTCCCTGCCCTCGCTTCACTCCCTTCACTCGCCCTAAATCCTCCCCTTGGCCCTGGTGTACACCCCCTACCCCTCTTACCTCTGCAAAGCATTCTGGGTGTCCTTGACCCGGCCGCCCAGGATCAGCTCCTCCTGCCAGTGCATGAACTTTTTGGAGAAGCCGTGGCAACCGCCTTGGAGCCGCCCAGCAATGTCAGGGCTCTGTGGAGGGAGACAGACAGACAGGCAGGGCCAACAGTTAGCTTATTTAACAACCAGGCACATTGGGCTCACTAAAATACCCTCTTCTTTACACGAGAGGGAGGGTGGTGGTGGAAGGAGATAGAGAGTTACAGAGAGAGGGAGAGGTGGAAGGGAGAGAGGGGTACTGTGGCACTTTCTTACCTCTCTCAGGTCCTTGTTGGGGGCACTGAGGGGGCACTCGGGGTCGTTGGGGTCCAGGCAGGGGCGGTTCATGTAAGCGTGACCCACCTGGGCCTTGTCCAGCATTTCCCTGAAGCCCTCCAGACTGGTGAACTGGCTGAGCTCCTCCATCAGCTTCAGAGGGTCCAGGTTCATCCACTGGATGTCAGGCATCCCCCTGTAGAGGAACAGAGAAACATACAGGCTCAGAGGGAGTCGAAGGGCACAGTAGAGAGATGCCATGGACATAGCAAACTGTGTCACTGCATGTCTTTATCCAGTGCAGTTCAGCTGTGCTCTTTTTGCAGAACCTTCTGCATCTTCCTTTTCCTTTCCTCCTCCAGCTGCACCCATGCCACTGTTCCTACACCTCCCGACTTCGCTGCCTTCCTGTATGCCATTGGCTGGTTCTGGTCTTGCCCTGCCTCTGCCGGACTCTCCCTGGTGGCGAGGAGCTGCAGATGCTGCATTTATAAAGTAGCGTTTATTATCCTGTTACACGGGGCCACAATGCAGAGGGAAAGGCACGGCGGCAGGCTGCTCGCTCCTATTTCTTAACTTTGTGCATCAAGTCATAACAATTACCTCTGTCTCGCAGACATCTTGATAAGGCTGCAGTAGAGCAGTGAGAGGGCTGGCTGGCTGGTGGCTGAGCTGAGCAGGGAGCCTGTCTGTGTGCTCTCTCTGCTGGGAGGCCGGGCTGATTGCCTGCCTGCCTCTCACACTGTTTAGTGGTGTGATGTTCACAGAGCCTTTCAAAGGGCCTAATCCTGAGGCATTTCGCTGCTGCTGCCTTTGGGTCCTCCTCCCATGCAAAATGTATAATTTGCCCCCAAAGAGCAGGCAATTATGTGGCCTGAGGGATAATGCTTTGGCTGTACCAAGTCAACTTTGTACAGTGCGCTAACTCAGTGGCTCCCACCAATACAAGGAGAGTACTTGTCAAGAGGAAGCACCCTCTGCTTTACAAGATTGCCCTTGTGACATCTATATCATATCACATTACCCATAATACACCAGACAACCAGAAATCTCCTTGGCTGCATGGGCCGTAATGTCTCCGTTTACTGGAGTAGTCAGGTGCTTTTGATGATCATCAAAATCTTTTGGACTTTGTCCTGTGTTAAAATTGTACCATTTATTTTATACAACAATCTAAAGATGCCTCATGGAAAATATATAACCCACTTGGTCGTTTTTATGTTCTAATTTGACATTCTCGCACCTCCAAAAAAATCAAATAATCAAACTATATATATAAAAAATAATAACACAAAAACTAGAACTCAGAACATTACAAGTCATAAAATAAGGTTGTACCAACCATATTAAAAGTATTTATATATTATTTTTTTATCTAGATACTTCGAGGCCATTTACTTTAGTTGGTAGAGAGAGAGAAAGGAATCCCCGAAGTGTCCTAACTCTGGGCCCAACCTCACTCCAATGATTCATGAAGAGAGTGGCTTCAAATAAAGCTGCTAGTCTCCCATTCCCACATACCAAGCGCCTTTGCTCCTGCTTGCAAAGAGAGGCTCCTTTATCTGCTATTTTTTGCTTGAGTGAACCGGCCTAGGCCCTTTTGTTTTTCCATAGATTGCTGCTCTTTGTTCTCTAAAGATTTTTTTCTCTCTCTCCCTCTCCCTCTCCCTCTTTTTGCATTAAACTCGGCTGAACTGAAGCGGAAGCTAGAGGGGACATTAGCCTCAGTGGCCAGGCCACCCCCAGCTCTCTTCAGAGCAGCAAAAAGAAACAGCAAATAAATAACAACAAAGACATTTTTAAGAACATATTTCAACACTGTGATTTAGGGGAATACTTGTGGATCTGTGATCATCAAAGGCCGAGAGAGAGAGAGAGAGAGAGAGAGAGAGAGAGAGAGAGAGAGAGAGAGAGAGAGAGAGAGAGAGAGAGAGAGAGAGAGAGAGAGAGAGAGAGAGAGAGAGAGAGAGAGAGAGAGAGAGAGAGAGAGAGAGAGAGAGAGAGAGAGAGAGAGAGATCTGCTATTGGTTTTAGTAGAATTTATAATCAAACTTTTTGATACGCAGAAAGTAAAAGAAGATTAAGTCATTTAACTATACATTTTGAGAGAAACTGCAAGGAATATGGTAAAAAGCATCTTAAAATAACCAAACGCCACTGTTAATTTATTGTACGCTCTTTGGGGACCAAGACTTGAATAATGCGCTTTTTATTTGTTGGACAACTTACAGCTCGGAGCCCGGGCGATTACCATGAGAATGCACAGTGTTACTCGTTGCTGACAAAGCTGAGCCCCCCTCCAGGGCCCCCTCACTGATGGACACTCACTCGTAAACTGAAAGAATGCTTACCATTGTCTGACCCAAAGGCTCCCCTGCCCCCCTTTACCAACCCACCCAGTAGCAGCCATCTCTCCCTCCCTCCCTGTCCCTGTCCCCTTTACCAACCCACCCAGTAGCAGCCATCTCTCCCTCCCTCCCTCTCCCTGTCCCCTTTACCAACCCACCCAGTAGCAGCCATCTCTCTCTCCCTCCCTCTCCCTGTCCCCTTTACCAACCAATCCAGTAGCAGCCATCTCTCCCTCCCTCCCTGTCCCTGTCCCCTTTACCAACCCACCCAGTAGCAGCCATCTCTCCCTCCCTCTCCCTGTCCCCTTTACCAACCCACCCAGTAGCAGCCATCTCTCCCTCCCTCCCTCTCCCTGTCCCCTTTACCAACCCACCCAGTAGCAGCCATCTCTCCCTCCCTCTCCTGTCCCCTTTACCAACCCACCCAGTAGCAGCCATCTCTCCCTCCCTCCCTCTCCCTGTCCCCTTTACCAACCCACCCAGTAGCAGCCATCTCTCCCTCCCTCCCTCTCCCTGTCCCCTTTACCAACCCACCCGTAGCAGCCATCTCTCCCTCCCTCCCTCTCCCTGTCCCCTTTACCAACCCACCCAGTAGCAGCCATCTCTCCCTCCCTCCCTCTCCTGTCCCCTTTACCAACCCACCCAGTAGCAGCCATCCCTCCCTCCCTCCCTCTCCCTGTCCCCTTTACCAACCCACCCAGTAGCAGCCATCTCCTCCCTCCCTCCCTCTCCCCGCCCCCCTTTACCAACCCACCCAGTAGCAGCCATCTCCTCCCTCCCTCTCCCCGCCCCCCTTTACCAACCCATCCTGTAGCAGCCATCTCCTCCCTCTATGTCCCCTTTACCAACCCACCCAGTAGCAGCCATCTCTCCCTCCCTCCCTCTCCCTGTCCCCTTTACCAACCCACCCAGTAGCAGCCATCCCTCCCTCCCTCCCTCTCCCTGTCCCCTTTACCAACCCACCCAGTAGCAGCCATCTCCTCCCTCCCTCCCTCTCCCCGCCCCCCTTTACCAACCCACCCAGTAGCAGCCATCTCCTCCCTCCCTCTCCCCGCCCCCCTTTACCAACCCACCCAGTAGCAGCCATCTCCCTCCCTCCCTCTCCCCGCCCCCTTTACCAACCCACCCAGTAGCAGCCATCTCCCTCCCTCCCTCTCCCCGCCCCTTTACCAACCCATCCTGTAGCAGCCATCTCCCTCCCTCCCTCTCCCCGCCCCCTTTACCAACCCATCCTGTAGCAGCCATCTCCTCCCTCCCTCTATGTCCCCTTTACCAACCCACCCAATAGCAGCCATCCCCTCCCTCCCTCTCCCTGTCCCCTTTCCATGAGGGCCTTCCCCTGCTCGGCTGGGGGACTGTGTGTGCGTGTCAGTGTGTGTGTGTGCGCGTGCGTGTGTGAGGGGGTTAGCCCCCTCACAGCTACGACGACAGGAGAAGCATAGGTGACGACTGAAGTAGGCCTCTTCCTAACAACAGGGCTAACCGGCTCTTTAGTCAAAGCTTGATGTTAGGTTATTACCGCCACCACTGTAGGTTATTGCTGCCGCCACTGTATTGGATCCAAACTAAAGCCTCTTGTTAAGAACCAGGAGGTCAATTGAGATTTTGTAGCCAAGTCACATTCCCTGACCCCTGCCAAACCCAACGTATGAATAAGGTGAAAGGGGCCAAGCTAGCTGGGCATGGGCCCTAACGTAACTCTAATACTGGGATTCAAGATAGCTGACTCGCATAAACACTAAAACACATTCTGTATTTCCAAGCAATATGGAAGAGAATAATTTGCATCATTTGAAGAACAATTATTCTGGAACTTACGGTAAGTATGCTGACCCCCCCTGGAGCTTTGCACCTTCCCAGAAACAGTCCAGCGGGGTAACAATCATACAGGGGAACAGCTTGTCAATCATCTGCAAACCATGGATACATTCATCAGTTATTATGCAAACTATCAAGACTACATAATACAGAATAAAAACATACATGTTAATAGTCATGGACAAAAAATTACAGGCAGGGATATTTCTTTAAAAATCAGAATCTACTTACCCTTTCAATCATGACATTTTCTATGATAGGGACACCAGATTTGTAGCAGATTTTATTGAGATCCCATGATCTGAGGAGAGAAGACATACAGAAGTTAAATATATGTGAGCCCAGACAACCCCCTTTCTTTAGCTGTAACGTAATCCCCAGTGATCCCATGGGTCTACTTACTTTCCAAACAGAGACACCTGGACCTTGCTGGCCGAGAGCGCTGCCTCCAGGTGAAGCAGCAAAGCACCCTGCGTCAGAATGTTGGTCCCTTCCTGTTTGGGGGTTTGTATGAGCATCTGCGGCGTGAACACAGACTCCTCTCCCTGCTTCTCCTTGGTGTAGCGCAGCTCCCGACTCACTCGGCTACCGGCTAGATGAGAGATGGAGAGGGGGGATTGGGTTAAAGACTCATGTCATCTCCCACGTATATAAGAGCTATCGGGTTATTTCTGTTCATTGCGCTGCGATGTGGCAAGACAGCTGAGCCTCATTACCACTGCAGAGGACGCATGACGCAAGTTGAAACCGTCAAAATCAACAGAGAGAGTGAAGCACAGAAAGGTCCACAGATACAGTTCTAGAAATATCAACTTTTTAAGATTCACAGTTTTAAGATTCACAGTTTAATTTAATAGCAACCAGGGTAGTGGGAAAAAAGTCATTAATTAGGGTGAGTTTCACATGTTCACCTTTCTACCCACCCCTCCTCCCGACTCCAAGACTTAGATTCTAAATAGCTGTGTAGTTCAAACCAGAGTCCTTGGCATGGGTCCAAGGGATACAGAGACCACAGCAGAGAGCGAGAGAGGGGTGGAGAGATGGAGAGAGAGAGACGGTAAGAAATCTGCTGGTCATGGCTATACACAGCTCATGTTATTATCAGACTAGTGCAACAAGCATTGCAGACACACACAAACAAGTTCAGAGTTGGCTCCCTGCATTGAAATGAGTGTCGCGTGAGTGTAGTGAACGCAGTACATTCACATGAACACAGATTGCCCAACACCTTTGCCAATGTTGGTTTTGAAGGCATTTCAGACACAAAACGTCTAGCCAAGAGAAATGAGTCAAAGCTTGTCATTGGCTCCCTCTGTGAAGCAGATGTGTCCTGTTAGGGAAATCCTCCTCACTGTGCCCAAACCCCATCACTAACAACACGGCACGACACAGAATGGCAGCACCACCATCCCCAGTTTCACAGTCTGTTTCACCAGGTGCTTGAATGTGTAAGAAACTGAAACAGCCAAAAACACAGCCTCTAGCCTAGACAGACGGTTTCAGGAAAAAACAAAGGCACGATATGCTATCCATTCTTTACAGCAAACTTCCACCATACCAGAACTAGTCAGTCAAAGTCAAAGTCACCATTATTAGTCAGTTGTACAACCGAATGCCTTCAACCGAAATGTGTCTTCCGCATTTAACCCAACCCCTCTGAATCAGAGAGGTGCGGGGGGCTGCCTTTTTAATCGACATCCACGTCTTGGCGCCCGAGGGAACAGTGGGTTAACTGCCTTGTTCAGGGGCAGAACGACAGATTTTTACCTTGTCAGCTCGGGGATTTGAACTTGCAGCCCTCCGGTTACAAGTCCAACGCTCTAACCACTAGGCTACCTGCCGCCCCCACTAACCCATCAGAGAAGGAGAGGGAGAAACTAGGAGAGAGAAAGAACAAAAGGTGGTCCCAGGGTTGGATGAGGGAGAACAACGAGGCAGAAATGCTGTTGATGTGGTATGCAGAGCCGGGATGAAAGCATCAAAGCCCTGAGAGGAAACTCTGGAGTCCAGCCCCCTAATTACCAGAGGCTGCTCTGAAAAGAGTGAGCAGGGTATCTGTGGCCATGCCAAGGGCACATGAAACACACCGCTCTGGATCAGAGTGGGCTCGTCTGCCCCTCCGTGTTCCACTACATGGCAATCCCGCAGAGGCTGGCTCTCGCTGTAGCCACCTCTCTGCTTCTCTCCCTCTCTATCGCTCTCTCTTCCTCTGTCTGTCTTCCTCGCACCACCTCCCCCAATCCTGAGCCAGCTCCTCTAATTGAGGGAGAAGAAAAACGGGTCTCGAAGTGTAAGATCAAGTTATAACTGGCTTGGAAACACATTACAATCTTTCACGGCTTTCTTCTAGCCTTCATAGCCTACTGGTGAAATCATAAAAGAAGGTAAGCTAATGTCATTTGTGATAATGCAGAATGTGCCTATGCACCAAATAATCCAAAGTAAAATGCTTTATGTTTGTGAAGCCATCACTTTTGAAGTCAGCCTTGGTGCCACTCATGAACAAACTGTCCTATCCAATGAACAACCTGAAACACCCAGGTTGCATACACACTAGTACGTGTTAACTTGTTTTCGAACTCTGATTAAAATCCAACCAGACTTAAGAACAGACACTCGTTTGACTTGAGACATTGTGCTCATATTTAATACATTGGGGCATCTACAGGAACTGACTTTCAAGCGTTGGGCCTGTAATTACAGGGATCCTGAAGTAAATTATAGCTATTTGTGTCTCGTTCCGCCCATCTGGACCACCCAGCTAGAACCCCGGTTGGGGCCCCGGCCCGACACTCAGTCACTGCTCTGCTCTGTGAGAGAGAGCTCAACCACTCACCAGATGGAGGCTTCACTAGCTCTGCTCCACTCTCCTGCTCTGCTCTACTCTCTGCTCTGCTTCACTCTCTGCTCTGCTTCACTCTCTGCTCGGATCCACTCTCTGCTCTGCTCCACTCTCTGCTCTGCTTCACTCTCTGCTCTGCTCCACTCTCTGCTCTGCTCCACTCTCTGCTCTGCTTCACTCTCTGCTCTGCTCCACTCTCTGCTCTGCTTCACTCTCTGCTCTGCTTCCCTCTCTGCTCTGCTCCACTTTCTGCTCTGCTCCACTTTCTGCTCTGATCCACTCTCTGCTCTGCTCCACTCTCTGCTCTGCTCCACTCTCTGCTCAACTTCACTCTCTGCTCTGCTTCACTCTCTGCTCTGATCCACTTTCTGCTCTGGTCCACTTTCTCCTCTGCTCCACTCTCTGCTCTGCTCCACTCTCTGCTCTGCTCCACTCTCTGCTCTGCTCTGCTTCACTCTCTGCTCTGCTCCACTCTCTGTTCTGCTCCACTCTCTGCTCTGCTCCACTCTCTGCTCTGCTTCACTCTCTGCTCTGCTCCACTCTCCTGCTCTGCTTCACTCTCTGCTCTGCTCCACTCTCTGCTCTGCTCCACTCTCTGCTCTGATCCACTCTCTGCTCTGCTCCACTCTCTGCTCTGCTTCACTCTCTGCTCTGCTTCACTCTCTGCTCTGCTCCACTCTCTGCTCTGCTCCACTCTCTGCTCTGATCCACTCTCTGCTCTGCTTCACTCTCTGCTCTGCTCCATTTTCTGCTCTGCTTCACTCTCTGCTCTGCTCAACTCTCCTGCTCTGCTCTGCTTCACTCTCTGCTCTGCTCCACTTTCTGCTCTGCTCCACTCTCTGCTCTGCTCCACTCTCTGCTCTGCTCCACTTTCTGCTCTGCTCCACTCTCTGCTCTGATCCACTCTCTGCTCTGCTTCACTCTATGCTCTGCTTCACTCTCTGCTCTGCTCCATTTTCTGCTCTGCTCCACTCTCTGCTCTGCTTCACTCTCTGCTCTGCTCCACTCTCTGCTCTGCTCCGCTTCACTCTCTGCTCTGCTCAGCTTCACTCTCTCCTCTGCTTCACTCTCTGCTCTGCTCCACTCTCTGCTCTGCTTCACTCTCTGCTCTGCTTCACTCTCTGCTCTGATCCACTCAGCCTGCAACCAGGAGCCGTTAAAGAGATAGGCACCCAAAGACTTCACAAAGCAGTCAGGAAAGTTATAGAGAAGTGTCTGGATTTGGGGTCCTTTGAAAACCTGCAGAAACCCATGTGAAGGGTTAGCATTAATAACTTTTAATTAAGAGACAGTTGTCAAGACCTAAGACATGTAGCTATCAGTGTCCTTCAACAATCCCATATTGGAAATAAGATTTCAGTAAATCATATCAACATTGTAGAAGAGATCAGGGAGCTCATACTTCTTCACAAAGCCACTCCAGTCAAGATGCTACGCTCCAAGCAAAGCACCGCCATTTGTTCTCCCTCTGTTCCATTTTTCACTTCAACCCCCGGTGGTGACACCCCCTTTACAGACCAATTAATCCCCAGTTATGGTCCATCTCATCTTCCAAGCATATGCAGGGATACTATCCATCAATCAAACGTGTTTATATCATAGACATAGTGGAGCGAGGATTGCCTACCATAGCCATTCCTATGCTAAAGCTGAAGATAATCTCCATCCAGATGGGGTTCTCACTTCTTCTCAGAAGAAGGCTGGGGGTTGGGGCTGGCCAGAGACAGACAGTTGTAGCAGGTTTCAGGGAGAAGGCCTCCCACCCAGAGTCTGGACCCAGGGCCAGGCAGGCCTATCAGTGTTAGCTCCCCTATCAGTGGGCAGTATGGAAAGTGGCATGTAATTAAGCAAGGAGATGAAGCACCCTGCTCCTTGGTGTCAGACTACTGATGGACCCTGTCAGCTCCAATCTCCCTCATGCCCAGCCCCACAGACCTCACAGGAGACACCCGTACCATACTGTACTGTGTCAATGTATATCCTCTCCATGTCTGTCTGTTATGTTGTCTGCCTATACATCTGCACAAGTTTAGTGATTGTAAACAGTTGAAATCAAACTCAAAGTGTTGGTCACAGGCAGCACAATGTATCCAATCAAATGTGGATAAAGTCCCACACAAGAAGCCTAGCTACTTTTCCAGCTTCGCTCAGAGACTTTTAGGCGCCATCACAAAAACCCAATTATTAACCCAGTTAACAATTAGGATTGAGCCAGCAGCAGCACCATTCGCATGCAAGCTCTAGGTCCAATTCCAGTCTCCATTAGCGGAGACCACCTTCAAAGTGTTGTGGGCCAGATTAGCTGGATTAGGAGGCCACTGAAAGGACCCATGCTGCTTTGGAGGAAGTCCCACAAGGAAGAGACATGCTGGAAGAGACATGCTTTACCTGCTTCAGCCGCCAAAGGAATAAAACAAAGAATATACGGTGTTGTACTGTAGCACAGATTAGACCTTCTAGTATGCAAAATCACAAATGTACAAACTCAAATGCACACACAGCCTCGCCACTCACTCCCTCACTTAAATACTTTCACATAGAAAATAGACTTTGCTGGAATGGTTCTGTTTAGGAACTGTCAGTCCGTCATCTTGCCCATTCCCCGCTCTTTGTTATCCATTAAAAAACGCATGCAGTATAAAACCAGAGGGATGGATTTGGCCATGGCTGGCAGAGAGCGAAACAAGTCTTTATTGAAATCAAGCTTTAGTTCTCCTGCCATTTTCTATAGGCCATCCTTTAGCAAGTTCAGCAGCAGCTCCCCATCCCAGTTCAATGTGTTACTTAGCAGATAGAGAGGCTCCTAATTCAGAGAGAACCCAGGCAGGGCAACAGAGATTGAATGCAGGCTTTTGTCACTCCCCTCCTGCATTTCTTTCAGATGTTTCCCAACAAACAGGAAAAAATAAAGAGGGAACTTTCACAACAAAAGCAAATGGACCAAGACATTTTCCCAGCAAATAGAACAATGCAGGCGTGGGGGGCTTGGCTTTCTACCTGACCTATAGAAATACAGTGTGTGTCGGTCTGTGTGTGTGTGTGTGTGTTTGGGGGGGAAGTGTCTGAATTGGACAAGGTGGTAAAAGGAGAGGACACTGAGGTATTCCTTCCCCCCAAAAAGTGAGAGGATGAGAAATGAAGTTCAATTTGAGAGGAAGAACTGTAAAAATACCATTGGAAGTAAAAGGCTAAAATAATCAGTTTCAGTTACAATCTATTCAGATCTTGATACTTCTGTCAGCATTGACATAAATTTCCACTGGTGTTGGCATTTAGGCACTTTCCATTTCCATATGTATAGGCTTGCCTGTACTAATTATGCTAATCATCCCTAGTGTTGGCTGCTGCGAAAAATAGTCACATTAGGCACTCCACTGGCTGCTAATGCAGCTTAATGTGTGGTTGAAACATACATTCATCCCACGGTGAAAGGCAAAAATGTCCCAAATTGCTGGTCTCATTCAGCCTAGAAATACATTTATTGAGCCCAAGGACCATTTCTTCCCCCCTCCACACCAAGTACAAAGATTTTTTTTTTCTCCATTCTTCTTTTTCCAGAGGGGGCAAGTGGAGAGGAAAATGGGCAAACTCTACCCAAAAAGGTGACTGGTGTCACTTTATTTAAAGTTGACCAAGGAGAACAATCTCTTTTGGCAGGATATAAGAAACTGTCCAAGTGAATGAAATAGAGATTATACAGGAGATGTGTGAGACTGAGCTTGCAGGAGGTCTGTAACAGAGATAGGCCTCCGGGACACTCCCAAAAATGCACACCAGTGTCTGCAATGACTTTCAAGCAACATAAAATAACGGACACTAAACAGATCTACAGTTACATATAATGCTGAAATGTAATTATAAATGTAAACAAGCCAAGTCCCATTACTACATAACTTGAAAAGATACACAGCTATGAGTCACTGCTTTAATACTGTAAATATCCAAATAGGATATAACTTAGCACTGTATATTATAATTCTGTCCACAGTAGACGGTTAATGGCGACTTCAATAATTGAGGGAGCTGGTGAGGTTTTGCATTCAGCTCTTGTGTCTGCTCCTTGAGGAGAGGACTGAGGCTGGAGGAGAGGACTGAGGCTGGAGGAGAGGACTGAGGCTGGAGGATTGCAGAGTGGTGGGAGGTGTGGGGGGAACGAAGGAAGGGAGGGAGATGGTTGGGGGGTTGAAATAAACATTTTCAACTGACCCAGGTTGACTCTGGCCTTGTTTGTTCTTTCTACTGGTGAGGTCTGAGGCTCAGCAGTTGGAGTTTATTTATCTAGCTGGGGCACTGTGGCTTGCCATTCACCTCCAATAATGCCTCATAGACCTTTCATTCTCTTGTAGCAGACCCTGAACTGGAAGACTGTGTATTTTCTGATTAATTATAGCATTTACCTTGCATTTTTGTTTAGATAACTGTTCCAAACACTGAAACGTTCACATGTTCCCCTCGTGCTGCTAGGGCTCTGGAAGGTACCTACTGTTCGCCATGTGGAGTAGGTCATTCATGCTCTCTGTATATGTTATTTTCCCCACTACAGTCTCTTTTTAAAACACAAATCCCAAGTCACTTTGTAATATTTGCACAGCTTGTCTGTGTGTACATGTCTGTCAAGATCATCAAAACTGTGTCAAGAAGGATGGGTTTAGTTCATGTGGGCTACAAGTACATACTTGTACATTACATGTAAACATTTATTTTCCACTCTAAATGCTCCATTCAAAACCTTTTGCTGCTCTTTGGTGGTATATTTTACCCACTACAAAATATCAAACCTTTTGGGAAATCTACTGTTGCCATAGTAATAACGCTATAGCTAAACATATATCACATCCAGAAAGAACAACTCCCTACCCAGGCAATATACCTTTTCTTCTAAGTCCTGCTTGAACTGGTGAGAGAAATGTGTCCCGAGAGAGAAGCCATACTGTTGTTTTTAGGGAATGGGAAAAAGTTGAAGTGTATACCCCTAAAACCTTCAACCCTAATGCTTAAAGTTTGAGTCTGGACTGTAAGTTGTAGATTAATAAAATAATGTTCTCTGGACACTCATCTTTTCTAAGAGAGCAATGAACTTCTCTGTTCTATTAGGAAATATTTCCTCCTATTTGTGAAAGTGTGTGTGTGTGTGTGTGTGTGTGTGTGTGTGTGTGTGTGTGTGTGTGTGTGTGTGTGTGTGTGTGTGTGTGTGTGTGTGTGTGTGTGTGTGTGTGTGTGTGTGTGTGTGTGTGTGTGTGTGTGTGTGTGTGTGTGTGTGTGTGTGTGTGTGTGTGTGTGTGTGTGTGTGTGTGTGTGTGTGTGTGTGTGTGTGTGTGTGTGAGAGAGAATATCTAACCTCTCCTTGTTACCAAACCACTTACTTTTCATTCAACTCTGAGCAGCTTTGTCAATGGGCTATTGGGGGAAACAACACAAGCAGAAACTTTAGAAACATGGGCACTGCCTCTTAAAGGAACAGCATTCCTTTTCAGCATTTGGGCATTTCACTCTCAAAATAATTCCATGATTAGGCATAACAACCCCTATGGCTACATCTAACAACCTCCTTTCAGAAAACAAATGGTTAGCTTATTTAATGTGTATGAAATACACACCAGTACATTACCTAAATACTATGATCATGACAAATTACACTGCGATAATTTCACATCTTGTTTGTGAGTCAGACTCAGACAACTCAACTACAATCTGACAAGTAAATCTGAAAATCTTTGGCTTCACCAATCTGCCAAAAACTCAAACACAGTGAGTCAGACCAAAGATATTTCATTGACAACGAGTGAGTAGTCCCCTTCCCAGCCAAAGTATTGGTAAGGAATAAAAGAAAGATACAACCTTTAGGGAGTGTTTATACTACAACTGCTGTGACTCTTTTTAAAATGTGTAAAACAGGTGGGAAATCTTCAGTTGTATTAACATATTTTTGTAGGAAAGGGGGTGCCTTTATTGTTGAATGGAATCCAAGAATAGTTAAGGACCACACAGGGAGCTAGGGGGGAGGGTCAGCTCCTCAAAGATGGCTAACGATTCACACAGCCCATCTGCTCTTGGGATCAGGAGTGCGGCAAAAGCCTAGGGGGCTTAAAAGGAATTTGGCAGTGTGAAAACCAAATAAAGCTGCCCGAATATGCACAGATAACCCAGCCTGCACACAGAAAGGACAGCAAATAAAACGTGGATCATGGAACCACCATGGCAAACAATACAAGGCTGATGAGAAGAACAAGAGAAGGCCTGCATATACAGGGAACAACAATGCTAGCTCCCTGTGTGCAATAAAGTAAGAATATCTTGACCCATTCTCCATTCCCAATGAAAAGCAGCTTTGGCATCAGCAAACAACACACACAAAAGTGCAGAGCTAACAAAGTATCACAACTTTCAATTTTACAAAAAATTACAAAGAAAACAAAAACACATTTTTATATATCACCCAATCATGAAAACAACTGTAGAGCATTGTCTCAAAAAACCCCAGCTGTCTCAACTACTGATCGACAAATCAGTCAGACAGCACCCATACAGTTTCCTGTCCTCCCTTCACTAGTTTAGATGGCAAAATGTCTACAACAGGTTCATTTGGGCAAAAAAATACCCCCTTCTCCCCTTCCCAGACAACCGCCCAAACCACACCCCGAAACTAAAACGCCAGACTCACCTTCAACCCATAGTTGCTCAATGTCCGTCTCAATGGCAGCGACCCGCAAACCCACAGACAAGGCACCGAACACAAGCAGTCCAATGAAAAGGACTTTTCCACAATGTCGCTGGATGTGACAGCCCAAAGAAAATAGAAGAGCCTGGAACCGCGCCCGAACCCACAACGGGGCTTTCTGACCCACAGCCTTCCCCTAAAGAGACAGGAGGAACATGGAGGGAGAGAAAAGTGTTATTACATTGTTATTACACATTAATAACAACATATTGCAATACATGGAATGTATGGCTATGGCATAGACAAGTACAAGTATTCACTAATGGAAGATTACATTGTATCAAACTGTAAGAAAACTGTAAAAAAAAACTCAATATACTGGTCTTTCTAGAATTACTAAGAATCAACTACAAGGGCAGAGAATGCTATGCTAATAAGATAGCTAACTTGAGTATGACTTTCATTGTGATAGCGTGACATGCTTATGGGCATGTTGAACATTACAGTATCTACTGTATTAGTCAGCTACTTGAGAGATGTCTTCATGTCAGTTGTCCTGTAAGCAAATCATATCTATGTGAAATACATCACAGAGCTAATGTCAGATCCAGAGACCATGTGAACATCAGAATATAACCAGCTACAACCCTAATTGATAGTAGGTCATTGAGGGCCCAACATAGAAAAAGGGTAAAGCAATGGCCAGTCTTTGGATTGGAATTGGACCTCACAGTTGGCACAAGCGAGGTCAGGGTGCCACTCATCCCCAGAGGCATGGGGGTTTGCTATGGAATCAAAACCCATGACATCACAATTATGGTTACATGGTTTGGATTTAACCAAAATCAACAGCATAGTTGTCAAATGGGATTTCAAGTACTCTATGCTGTTCTTGTGTAGCCTAGTACACATGAATAATAAACTATTAACAACTAGGATTAAATAAGCATCTACTAGAGGCTATCATGTTTACATACTGCCTTACTCATTTCATATGTATATACTGTATTCTATTCTACTATATTTTAGTCAATGCAACTCCGACATTGCTCAATCTAATATTTATATATTTCTTAATTCCATTATTTTACTTTTAGATGTGTGTCTATTGTTGTGAATCATTTTTAGATACTACTGCACTGTTCGATACTACTGCACTGTTGGAGCTAGGAACACAAGCATTTCGCTACACCAGCAATAACATCTGCTAAATATGTGTATGTGACCAATAACATCTGCTAAATATGTGTATGTGACCAATAACATCTGCTAAATATGTGTATGTGACCAATACAATTTGATTTGAACACTTTTGTGTATTTGGACTAGGACTTCCATTTTTGTCCAATCTTGCTATATTTCATTTTTTAAACGCTCAGCCAGCTGCCCCTAACAACCTCCTGGTAAAAAAAAATATGAAACCTAATGCTGCTGTGCGCTAATGCAACTCCTAGTTTTAAATGGAAGTTGAACGATTACAAGATTGCACATATTTGAGTCAGGAGTGATGTAGACTGTACCGTACTTTCCTTTATAGGCTACATACCTTCTTACAGGATATGCAAGGATTTGACAATAAGCAGTTCCTATACCAAAAATCCCTACTCCTATAATTAAAAATTAAAACACTGTCTGAAGAGCTTCTACTATACCCATTCAAACTTTACAAACAATGTCACCGGTCTAGTACAGACACTGAACAGATGTTTTGGTTTCACTTAGGAGTTCATGCGGTCCAGTGATGCTTTGTCAGATAAAACGTAATCAGTGAATTCCTCTGTAAGACCCACTGCATTTTCAAACAAACTAGCCTACAACGGGGACCCTGAGTCTAACTTCTTACAAATATAGTTGAACAGATCCCACACACGCAGAAATAACTATTGGGAGTTGTATTGCTTCTAAAAATGACCGGATAAAGTTATTCCCATTCATAGCGGGATCGGGACTGGAAGTGTAAAATCAGTGCGTGCCAGTAAATGTTACAATGTAACACCGAAATATCACTAGAGTGTAGTACCACCGTGCATATCACATTGCATGACATTTTGACATAAAACTCCCTCAATTGATATTCCTCCATTCGAGTAGTAGTAACATCAGAGATTCCGCAAAAGTACCAGACCTAACACTCATTCACAGAGACGATGAATGAAACAGTAAGCATATTCCATCGAAAGCATTTCATCACCTTAGAAATCTGTTTTAATGCGAAAGCAGCGTGGCAGTAGCTGGGTCTCCGGAGAAGATCTGAGTTTACTGGCGGCGGAGAACGCATATAATTTGGGGGTAAATCTCCAAAAACACCGGCCCCTGGGACTCTGGGATCCGAGGCCATAGTCCAAACAAGAAAACAAAGCACAGAGCAAAGCAAGAGAGAAACAGTGCGAGTTCAGCAAAAGCGACAATAATCCAAGATAGAATACTAGCGCATCCACCGGGTAAAAGTTTGGATAATATCTTCTAGTCTTTCCTTGAGCCAAAGTCTTGCAACTCCATCCCAACATTATGTGCCCAAATCCGTATAGATCCTTCAGTCTTCATCCGTCCTAATAGCTTATAAAACAACGTTTCGAAGTAGGAACGTCTCGATCAGATCTCTAAGTCTGCCTCTGATCCCGTAGCAGTAACATTTGGAGAAGTTAGCCCCTCTGCAAATCCTGAAAAGGGTGGTTTGATGGAAAATTGCTCTGGTTCTCATTGGCCAAGGAAGAGGCAAATTACTTTGCAAACATCTCCTATTATTAGCTGCTAAGCAACAGCTCACCAAAGTGGAGAGAGGGGGAGACCACCCAGGCAGCCCTTCAAATCGAGGGGAGGGGGGAGAGCGAGGGGGCGTCAGAGAGAGGAACTCTTTCAATAAACTCAGCACACTGCTGCCTGCCCTGTTCTGCACACTCCCAATTGCCTTATCTCAGTTATAAGAAGCAATCACACATGCCATCTATTGATAAAACAGACAATGTATTTTTTTGAATCCAGAGTTGGATATAAATAAAAGTATAAATTAATCGAGTAGTTTCTCACACATAAATACAAGGGACTGAACAGTCTAAATTGTGTACTAAACTAGCTTTATTTATTGGCACGAGAGTTTTTAACTGTATAAAGTAAACCAAGTATTATTAACTGTAAAACATTCAAGGTTACTTTTAAAGTAGGTTTAAACAAATTATTACTATCAGACTATGGTTCACACCTTCAAAGTGAATTTATTTGCTTGACTTTGGCCTATATAAATCTCACTATTTCATTAAACAAGGTATACAAGGTATTTGGTACTGTATTATGTGTGCAGTGGTTGTGTCTATTTACACTTAATTGGTAAGGATTTACTGACATGTTTAATTCCACTGTGCTGTGCAGTTTACCAAACAGCTGTGATGAGTGTGTGTGGTGTTGGTCTCCAACATTGCCAGCTGTAGGCCTACTAGCCCTACTAGCCCTGGTGGACCTCTAGCCCCTAGCCCTGGTGTAGGCCATTTCACTTCTAATGGGGTTTGAGCAGACCCTCCTACTATTGCCAGGTAGTTATTTGTTTCCTCTCCGTCACAGCCTACTGTCAAGTACTTCATTCTAACGTTGTTTCCCAGAGTCTGAAGGCAATATAGTTTATTATAGAGTGAATGTAAGACATGTATACAACAGGACGGTGTAGGCCTGCACAAAAGTAATATAAAGTATAGCTTATTTGTGCTCTATTGAATTAATAAATGCAGTCAGGAGTGAAAAAATCCATGCACTTGTCTTGATAACCACTTTATTACAGAAAGTTAAATGACGACAAATTATTATGGTTGTCATACGTGACATTCAAGATAGGACAACAAACTGCTGATAAATTAAATAAACTTGCTACTTGCACTTTGGATGTGTAACAACAGCAATAGTTGCCACTTCATGGAACCATTCAGGGTATTTTCCCCCAGCTCTATAATCCTTTCATCTTGTACATTGTTAAAAAACTGTGAAGAGAATGACTTCACATTTAAAAAGATTAGCACACACCTACATGACTGAGACATACTCTGACTTTTAGTCTACGCATCATTTGGACAACTTATAAAAACATTTCAGTCGGCGGAGAACATGTAGCTAGAACACTTTCAACCAAGGCCTTCAACATGACCATTGGACTGCCAATTGGATTTAAATTCACTTTTTTAAATTATATTTTTACGTGTGATACTTGAGAAGTGTACATGTATAATTGTAACTATATCAGTATACACAATGTTACATACTGTAGGAGATTTTTGATTTCATTCAATGCAAACCTCAGACTCCAGGTCTAGCCTACATACTGTGTGTGAGCGTGGACAGAGATGAGTGGGAAAGGATATTCATATCATGGTGGCATGCAGGGGTGGTACTAGTGATCAGCTAGATACTCAATTTGTTCAATTGGATGAGGGGAAAAGGCAGCTGGAAATTGGAGCTAATGTGGAATGTGAGGAATTGCCCTGTGTGGTAGGGGGCCCCTTGAAGCCTAACAAACTGAGGGAGGTCTGGTCCGAGGTCTAGAGGCCTTGGATAAATAAACCCCAGAGATGACCATGCGCTGTCCAGATATCTGCCATCACATGGCCTCCCCAAAATAAACCGCTCTCTCTCTGGCCCTGGCCTGCCGGTTCTGTATGTGCAATCGCAAAGTACGGAACCACTCTCGCACTCACGCATCACACGATCTGTGCTGCAGTTGACCGCGTGATTAGTTATTGTAAACCTAGGCGTGCTTGCATTTCTTTCTCATATGGACCAGTGGAGATGGGCACACATTCTACTAGGTTAGAGTTCACATGAACTGACAGGGCCAAATCATTTGCAGTTTACGTTAGCACCTAGAAAGTGGACTAAAATTGAGTTTCTTTTGGGTTTAGTTGTTATTTGTGAAATAGTACATGCAGAGAAGTTCAAGTTTTAAACGCTAAAAAGGTTGGTCTTCTGGACACAGATTAAGCATATTCCTGGACTAAAAAGCATGCTCAATGGATATTCTCCCTTGAAATAGGTTTTTAGTCCAGGACTAGTCTAGGGACCGTACACGCCGCATTGAATGTTGATCTGCAATTCTTTCGCCTTTTGTTCGGCCTGGTGTGTTGAGGGACCACCCGCCGGTAGGCATCTGACTGCTGACATTTTCGGCCAGTTTTCAATCGGTTTGCAAATTATGCCAGCAAATTACGCCACCCACCCCAATTCTAATGACATAACCTTAAATTCAGTACATTTAGACTTTTACATCAACAAATAACCTTCAACTCTGTTCAGAGGTGCTAAGTACTCTCAGCTGGCAAACTCTACTGGTGTGTCCATGCCTTTAATATGTGTCCAGGAAACCAACCCATAAGGGTAGAACTTGGCATATTGGCAATTTTTGTACATCATGTGAAAGTAAAAAAAAGTAACTTTAAAGTTTTGTAGATACATTAATGTCCATTTTCTTAACAACCGTGCAACTACTTGTAACTTCATATGGCTGATAGGCTACATATAACTTCATTGCTGTTGTGTGTGAATACAGCATTCTGGTAACCAGAACAATTACAATATTTAACATGGTATAAGGTATTCAAACTTTTTCAGCAGGGACCACATTTCTTTTGCCAAAAGTTCTGGGGACCTGATTTTTTCCAAAATAAATTCTAACTCCACCCACCCCAAATCTAATGACACAACCTTAAAATCAGTAAATTTATACTTTTACATCAACAAATGACCTTCAATTAATTGCATTTTCATCTCTCATCAAAATGAAAAGAAACCAATAAATACATTTACTCAATAAAATTGTATTTTCTAATTAACTTTCCCAAAAACATGGAATATAGTCCCATACAATAATCAGTACTCTTGATTTGTTCCAAAAATAATTGGCGACCCCACTGCAGTTTCTCCCCAAACCCACTAGGGGTCGCGACCCCGACTTTGAATACCACTGGAATAAGGGCAATTTATTTTCCGTTATTGCAACAGATTCATTCCACAAAGAGTGCACTAATTCCACTTTCAACCCACATCTGTCCACTTTTAAACAATATTTGTCCAAACAGAACTCATTACAATCTATTACAATCAATATTAAATAAATGGATTTCAGGTCTGAATAAATCAAGAACCAAAACATATCACAATCATGTATTTGAATCAACAAGTGCCAAACCGTAATGATAACAGTGTAACAGTATTACAATTAATAACAATAGTATATTTACACAGTAATAAGAGCGCAGCACAAATATGTGTACAATCCATGGAGGGACCTATTTACTCTTAAGTCATCCTCTATTCTTAGGTACTGTTGACATCTACCATTTACTCTTAAGTCATCTTTTTACTGCTGGTGTTTGAAGCAACAAAAAGACACAGCGAACTAAACCAATATTCAGTGAGCGCATGTTTAATGAATGCTTACAAAGGGCTTTCTTAAGTATTCGTAAGCCAAAAGGTGCATTGTAGCAGAATGACGAGTACATGTAAGCATTGTAAGGGCTGTGTCTTTAAAAGAAGAGACCTGCCACACAGCCAGAGATAAGATTCATTATGATAATGTATTTCTTTCCCCCTTTGTCATTGTAATGAATGGTTTGGTTCTCTTAAAGAGGTATTGTCAGACTTTGGCATGTGGCAACGATGACAGAATCAAACTTTGTTTATGGGGCTCTCATCAACTTATCATTTATTTATCTACCTATTATGTACCTATATTGTGAGGTGGGTTCGGGTTGAATTGAGAGAAAGCGAGGAGAACAGACTACAAATAAAATGCATTGACGTGTAGTCAGTGCTCTGTGACATCATTGCATCATGATCCATTGAAACGTAATGTGAAATTATGCACTGCTTTGGTCTTTACAAGTTTAAAACTACAAACTGGTACACATAAGCAAAGAGCATGTATCATATATCATCTGACAGGAACAGTTCAATCACTCAGAAGAGTTTTGCGTCCATAAAAGAAAACACATCACATAGGGGAATGCATTTAATCTGGCAACACTAAATAAAAAGAGCCGGTTGTCAGACTGTCTGACAGACTCAATTAAATACATTAACTGGTGACAAAAGCTGTGCACATGGCCCAACATGGCTTTGTCTGGTCTGCTGACTGTGGTGAGGATCATTTATCATACCTCTAACCTGCTGCACAGCTTGTTTAGCTAGCTGAAAGCCATGGTGGTTTACTACTGAGATATATCGGAGTTGGTGTGCCTCACGTTCCTATAGGTTATTATACTATACATGGATCCCCCCCTTTGTTAAAGTAGCATAAGCAAGTGTTATTTCTGTTGAGCTGCTTAAAAAGACACTGTGTGTGTGCTTCTGTGCGTTGGAGGTGGGCGTGTGGGTTGAACGGAGGCATGGGGGACGCAGCAGCGTCTCAAAAGGTAGGGCTGCAAAAAAGGGAGGAAATTAGTTTGTGTCTCAAGAACAGAGAAGACAAATTGAGGAAGTGTTCTGTTAATGTGTAGAGGTCAGCAACAGACGTGCAGGTTTTTGCCACTTGGGTGGCCTAGCCAGTCTCTCACCCTCCAACACGCTCAGCCCTCCAGCCCAAAAACCACCCACCCCAAAAGTCCCAAACTCCACCCCACCCCACCACACACCCACACTCCTCCCTTGGAGCAGAGCGGGTGACTGACTATTTTGCTCCAAGCCCTGCAACTTCTCTTCCCTCTCCCCCTAGATGTAATTTGGTCAGAGTGATCAGCACCCTGTTCGGCCTGGAAGTCAGGGCAGGGTACTCCTCCACAATAACTGGTGTCAACCAGCTCTCTCGCCTGGTGTGCGTCCCAAATGGCACCCTAATCCTTATACTGATTCGATTTATTTACTGCACTACTAAATGGGAATATGGTGCCATTTGGGACACAGCCTCTTGGACCAGTTCCTGGACAGCATTTATATTACTGTCTACATGTCGTCTCCATTGGCTTCACAAGGACCACTGCACTTACACTACTTCCTGTAACTGCCAAAGGCACATTAAACCACTGCCTGCCTGTTAACATTAGCATCTTTATTTGGATTAGAGCCTGCCAACGTTCACGGCTAGCCATGCAGCTGAGCTGACACAGAGGTACGGAGAGGTGTGGACAGAGGAAATCAACAATCATAAAAAATAGCAGCGGTACATCTAGAAGACATTAAACATGGAGATTCAATTTCTTTTCATCACTTTGAAAAAGTTCCCAAACTCTGTTGAGTGACCACTAATTAATTTAATCCTTTATAGTCGGTCCATGGTGGTGGGACTTGTTTTATCGTAGTAACAAATAGCCCTATGGAGATTAACACAGAGACGAGAGATGATATATGATCTGTTGGATGACATCTGATCCCGAGCCCTGGAAAACACAAGCATCTGCCACATTCGGACCAGAGAGGTGGGGACTGACACTGAACACAGAGCTGGATAGCTCCTAACCTAACGAACACAGCCACAAGTACTCAGGAGTTGGCTGCTGTATAAATATACAAAGCTGGCTTTAAAAAACAACCCATGCCAGATCTCATAAATTGGACTTGTGCTGAAAGGGTTAAAGTTTAAAGCAGGAAGAAGAATGCAAAATAACATTCTTTAATTTAGGTTACCATTTATCTATGTATGCAAGTCTTTAAATGGCCACAAAAAAAAAGAGTCCTTTGAAGATTGTGGATGGCAATTTCGATTACATTTTTTTTTTACAATAACTTTTGTATCGGGACATGAATCTATTTCTGTATAAAAATAAATAAAAAGCAACAGAGTTGAAAGTTCAGTTATTATTCTAGTGTCACCAATGAAAAAAAACAAAAGAAGAGAAAAGACAGACAACATAATTACTCTGCCAATGACGATAAATGACTTTACTGGTCACGGACACAATATGAAGCAGGCCACTGTAAATCACACGACAGACGGAGCATCTTCTTGGAGATCTGTCGTCGTTTGTGACTAAGGAACTTCAGACCTGTAATTTAAGAAATGCACTGGCGAAATAATGCAATAAATCTTTGACAGCAAAGAAGAAGAAAAATCAAAAACCAACTCCTACATTACTATCAGTTTGTGAACGTGGGAGGGATTGTGTTACTTGAGATCTCACTGGGTGGTCCGGCCCACCATTTTTGTGTACAAATAAACTTAACCCCCATTGTGCTGCTCTGGTCCTCTGCTGCACCACACGGCACAGACACAGACTACCAGGATGTATAGTCGTGTGAAGAAATGTATGTATAGACGACAACATAAGGACGGAACAAACACTTAACAAAACTTTATAGAACCACCCAGAAACAACAGACAAGACTCACACAAAGAACACCACTGAAACTGATCCTTGGGATAAATAAAATTGCTTTTATTTGGACACAATGCAAAAAAAAAAAAAGACAATGGAGATGGTGAGGTGATGTGTGGAACTGCCTGGTGGTCAGTTAGTTTTCCTCACTGCTGTGGTCTGTTGGATCGGTCAATAAGGTGTCGTTCCAGTCGGTCAGTCTTCCCCCTGGTCTAGATCTCCATCAGCTGGTCAGTTCCAACGATCACCTCGTTAGTCCTTTCAGCTACAGATGAGAAGAAACCTCTCACAATTAGATATTTGAGTTAGAAGATTATGACCCTTTGTTCTTCCGTAGAACCTAGTATTTGAGATGGACTGTATAATTAAGCAGGCCTAAGACCCCTAGCGAGTGGTTAATTGGGTTTGTAAAACAACAGTGTTTGATAAATTGAAGTCAAGTTCTGGTCTTTGAAGGCAGTTAACATGCTCAACTCAGACAAAAAGTATGCAGTGCATTGCAAAATTATTCAGACACCTTGGATTTCTTCACATTTCGTGTTACAAAGTGGGATTAAAATAAATGTAATTGTAATTTTTTTGTAAAAAAATCTACACAAAATACTGTCAAAGTGAAAGATTTGTTATACACACTACCGTTCAAAAGTTAGGGGTCACTTAGAAATTTCCTTGTTTTTGGAAGAAAAGCAATTTTTTTGTCCATTAAAATAACATAAAATTGATCAGAAATACAGTGTAGACATTGTTAATGCTGTAAATGACTATAGTAGCTGGAAATATCTACATAGGCGTAGAGGCCCATTATCAGCAACCATCACTCCTGTGTTCCAATGGCACGTTGTGTTAGCTAATCCAAGTTTATCATTTTAAAACGCTAATTGATCATTAGAAAATCATTTTGCAGTTATGCTAGCACAGCTGAAAAATGTTGTGTTGATTAAAGAAGACTAGTTAGACTAGTTCAGTATCTGGAGCATCAGCATTTGTGGGTTCGATTACAGGCTCAAAATGGCCAGAAACAAAGCACCTTGTTCTGAAACTTGTCAGTCTATTCTTGTTCTGAGAAATTAAGGCTATTCCATGTGAGAAATTGCCAAGAAACTGAAGATCTCGTATAATGCTGTGTACTACTCCCTTCACAGAACAGCGCAAACTGGCTCTAACCAAAATAGAAAGAGTGGGAGGCCCCGGTGCACAACTGAGCAAGAGGACAAGTACATTAGAGTGTCTAGTTTGAGAAACAGACACCTCACAAGTCCTCAACTGACAGCTTCATTAAATAGTACCCGCAAAACACCAGTCTCAACGTCAACAGTGAAGAGGCGATTCGGGGATGCTGGCCTTCTAGGCAGAGTTCTTCTGTCCAGTATCTGTGTCTTTTGCCCATCTTAATCTTTTCTTTTTATTGGCCAGTCTGAGATATGGTTTTTTCTTTGCAACTCTGCCTAGAAGGCCATCATCCCGGAGTCGCCTCTTCACTGTTGATGTTGAGACTGGTATTTTGCGGATACTATTTAATGAAGCTGCCAGTAGCGTATATTTTTTTATACAAACAAAAAAGTTCATAACTAAAATAGTTGTTGCATAAGTATTCAGCCCCTTTTTTTAGGCAAGCCTAAATAAGTTTGAGAGTAAAATTTGGCTTTACAAACCACATAAGTTACATGCACTCATGCTGTGTGAAACAACAGTCATCGATATGATTTTTGAATTACAAAAAATTAAAAATGTTTTATTGCCACACGCGGGAATGGTGACTTCCTCTGTCCCTCATACATACATCTGCAAGGTCCCGGAGTCAAGTTCTGAATTTCAAGCACAGATTCAACTACAAAGACCAGGGATATTTTCAAAAGCCTTATAAAGAAGGGCAGTCATTGGTAGATTGGTAACAATAACAAATCAGGCATTGAATATATCTTTAAGAATGGTCTAGTTAATAATTATTAAACCACCCAAAAAGATCTGAACTGAAAGACCCGAATGAAACTGCTCAGGGACGTTACCAGGAGGACATTTAAGAAATAAGGCGGGGGTGGTTACGTACAACGCAACGTGGAGTGCCTGGACACAGCCCTTAGATGTGGAACATTGGCCATATACCACAAACCCCTGAGGAAGCTTATTGCTATTATAAACTGGTTATCAACGTAATTAGAGCAGTAAAAAGACATGTTTTGTCATACCCGTGGTATACGGTCTGATATACCATGGCTATCAGCCAATCAACATTCAGGGCTCGAACCACACAGTTTATAAATGGTGATTTTAAAACAGCTACCTTTTTCAATGGCTGTGATGGGAGAAAACTGAGAATGGACCAACAACATTGTAGTGACTCAACAATAATGACCTAAATGACAGAGTGAAAAGAAGAATACAAATATACAGAATATACAAAAATATGTATCTTGTATGCAACCAGCAAAGGAAGACACTTTGCTGGTTGCATAACACTTTTTGTTTGGGGAAAATCCAACACAGCACTGAGTAAATGCCTCCTTTTCAAGCATGATGGTGGCTGCATCATGGTATGGGCATTTTAGACGTCGGAAAATACTCTGGAGTTTTTCAGGATAAAAAGAAACGGGATGGAACTAAGCACACGCAACATCCTAGAGGAAAAAGCTGCTTTACTCCAGAGACTAGGAGAGGAATTCATATTTCAGCAGGACAATAACCTAAAACACAAGGCCACATCTACACAAGTTTCTTACCAAGAAGATAGTGAATGTTCCTGAGTGGCCAAGTTACAGTTTTGACTTAAACCTGCTTGAAAATCTGTCAAGACTTGCTGTCTAGCCATGATCCCCAACATCGTGACAGAGCTTGAAGATTTTTTAAAAGAATAACAGGCAAATATTGCACAATCAAGGTGTGTAAAGCTTTTATAGAATTACCCAAGAAGATTCACAGCTTTAAAATCAATGCCAAAGGTGTTTCTAACATTCAGGGAACTGAATACTTATGCGACGACATTAGTCATTTAATTTATATTAATCTTGAAAGTCATTATTTTCCTTCCACTTTGACAGAGTATTTTGTGTAGATTGTAAAAAAGTTTTTCTTGCAAATTCAATCCATTTTAATCCCACTTTGTAACACAATAAAGGGAATAAATCCAAGGGTTCTGATCTCGACACTTTCCCGATCAATATGAGAGACGGACTAGGATTTCAGGAGAAAAACAAGGTGAAAGCAGATGATTCCTTCCCTCACATAAGGGTGATGCCTAACAGCCTATTGAAACAAACCCGAGGAGATCCTGCTATCCATCCAGAGCAACACAGCTAATCCAAACTAAACCGGGGAAAGTGATTCATGATCCATATAAATACATTTTAGTGTGAAGGAATCCGAACAAAGGATCTGTTTTTTTCATTCTGAGTTTGGAGGAAAGAGAAACAGAGCATGAAACACCAGGAGAGAAGTGTATTTCTAAGACACAGTGAGGGAGAGGAGGAGAGGATGAAGAGGAGAGAAGAGCATATCTGTCTCCCTGAAGCATGGAGAACAGTCTGCTTCCTTTAAGAAGCAGCAGCAACACCTGCAGAGTCCCACCGCCACCTGACTGCTTGTGCAGTCAGTAGACGTCTGTCTGTCTGTGGCTGCCTGACAGGGTGGTCTCTCTCCACAGACACTTCCATCTAACTGCTCATGAGTGGAGGCGTAATGCTTTTACCAGCCATGCTCCTCATTTATCCTCTGACGAGAGAGGTGACCCACCTGATACGGATGGTGTTCAGAAGCAAACTGAGCCCGTGAGGAGCAACTGCTTCAGGGGATTTATATATAAAGCAACTGCTCTTTGTTTCATATGGATAACATTTCTGTAAAAGAGAACCCACTGTTCACAGTATGCACGTAATATGTATGTATACACAGTGGGCCAATAGCTTGGGGTGATAGCAGTCAAAGCTGTATGTCTGATGGATAGCCATGAATAGGACCACCCTGGGAAGCCAGATTGAAAGGGAAAAGAAATGCCTTTTACTTCAAAATGAAGTGTTAGTATTTCACTCCGAGACAGTCACTATAGTAGAGAAGGCTGCATCTAAGCACTATCCAACCTTACGGCGAAGGCAAAGTTCAGGGTTAACATCTAATTTGGCCTTAATTATCCAGATCACGTAAGAAGAAAAAAACAAACAGTACTTTTTATATCATTAAGATTAAACCATTCAAATTGAAAGGGGAACTTGGCACTTTGATATGATGAGTCAAAGTGCTTTTGACTTTAGAACTTAAAAGAGAACGGTTGTTGGCATCCTCCGGGCTATTTCGAGACTTTATGGCAGTTATTATAAGTGATGCTTTTATAATGATAGGTTACATTAACCTCTGCTCTGTGGCACTCTGTTAGCCTTTTTTCAGGGGCTATCTTTGAATTGTGCTCTCTTGCTGTGCTTTAAGCTTATAGGAGTTAGGTGGGGAGGTGGGGGGCTGAGTGTATGGGAAGTACAAGGATCTAGCTTGTAATTTGGGATTTCTGGGAGCCGCTCCATAAGCCAGTGCTTTCCAGGTTATGGCAGGCTAATCAGGTCCAGTTGCACTCCGATAACCATGCCGGGCTGGGAAGTTGGATGGGCAGGGTGGAAGGGGGTGGGTTGGGAGGGAGGTAAATGTTGCAGTATTTGGTGCAGGGGGCCATGGTGTAGCAACACCCTGTTGTTCAGTCAATTAGGCTGAGCAGGCCTTGGACATCTTAGGGGCGCCCCTGACAGTGTCATTGATGGAGAGGTTAGAGACCAGGCCAGGACCACCCGGAATTCAACAGCCACCAGACACCCTCCCCCCCACAATCCCCAAAACACACAAACACACTAACACGCACAAACATACAAACACACAGGAACACACACACACAACCCCCCAGCTTGATCAAGGACTATGGACAAGGGGATTAAGAATATTCCAAAAATAGGGTTAGGTTTAAATGTGCTTTAAGAAGGAGAATAAAAACGCATGGCACACGCAGGCGCGCGCCACACACACATTCACCCAGTCACATAAACATTGACACACACACACATTCACCCAGTCACATAAACATTGACACACACACACACACATTCACCCAGTCACATAAACATTGACACACACACACACACACATTCACCCAGTCACATAAACATTGACACACACACACACACACATTCACCCAGTCACATAAACATTGACACACACACACACATTCACCCAGTCACATAAACATTGACACACACACACACACACACACATTCACCCAGTCACATAAACATTGACACACACACACACACACACACACTCACCCAGTCACATAAACATTGACACACACACACACACTCACCCAGTCACATAAACATTGACACACACACACACACACTCACCCAGTCACATAAACATTGACACACACACACACACACTCACCCAGTCACATAAACATTGACACACACACATATTCACCCAGTCACATAAACATTGACACACACACATATTCACCCAGTCACATAAACATTGACACACACACATATTCACCCAGTCACATAAACATTGACACACACACATATTCACCCAGTCACATAAACATTGACACACACATATTCACCCAGTCACATAAACATTGACACACACACATATTCACCCAGTCACATAAACATTGACACACACACATATTCACCCAGTCACATAAACATTGACACACACACATATTCACCCAGTCACATAAACATTGACACACACATATTCACCCAGTCACATAAACATTGACACACACAAGTTCACACCCAATAATCCCAATTTTTGGAACATTCCTCCCCCGCTACAATACTACATGACTTGTAGCATGTGTCATTTCCTCCTGTTGAGGGGCGCAAAAATCAGGTACCTTTCTCAAACTTTTTCCAGAAATCCTGGTGGGAAGTTTCCCAGATTTACTACTTATTCTCTCCTGATTCGAGGAATCTACCAAACAGGATTTCTGGAAAACCTGGGCAATTTTGGGGCACCGGCAACCTGTGGTATACTACTGCTGCTAGATACAGTAGAGAGGAGTGGGACTTGAGTGTGTGATAGCAAGGTGAGGTGAGGCAGTAGTATGCTCACCATCTGGCTCTATGCGCTGGGCACTCCCCACCAGGCAGTATTTGATGTCGGCACCTCGGCCAATCACAGCATTACTGCAGATCACACTACCCTGGATGTTACACCTGTAGAACAAACACAGAGCACCATCAACTGTCAGTCCCCTTGAGAAGTAGTACACTAGCACTCTGTGCAGCTTGTGGGTATCTGTGATGACATTGCATCAGAGTTGATTTTTGGCCAGTGGACACTGACATAACACATAGTCAAAATCCTGGTTTTATGTACTGTTTAAACATCTACTCCATTTTCAAGGAGGCCGTTTTCTGGATGAACAGTAACATTGTCCTGTTGTCTGTGGCTGCTTTAAACTGCACAGGCTCACAAACACACACTAATATTTTCCTGGGATCACTTTGGCACTATAAAACTGTATAACTTTATTTGCACAGTTTGATGTTTACTTGACATGCCTGGGCCAGGCCAGCTTTTTTTCCTGAGTGGAAGAAGAAACATATTTACAATGAACATTTCTCTTTCATGTCTTCAGCTAATTGCACAGCTGAGGGAGGTCCTTGTCCTTTCCTGCCTCTGACCCCCCTTAAAAGGAAACATGATCCCTCAGAGTTTTCAGCGGTCTTGTTTTATTTTCCTAAAGAGTGTTTCCCCTGTATTCATTCATTGTTGCCGCCACACCAATTATTTTATTTATGGAAAAATGCTTTCAGTCTAAACTTAAAATGACTAAAACTAGACAAAGTATGCAGAAAAGATAATTGACCTATATATTTTTTATTATAATCTTTGAGAAGTAGAAATTGCAAAAAAAGCTAGACCGTGTGAAAAAACAAAATTCAAAAAACGATGAATTTCTGAATATTCGGATCATGGCTGGATTGCTATTGGGGCAGGCAGGGCACATGCCCAGGGGGCCTGAATGGGGTCCCCATTGGTTTAGTTAGAATGGTTGAGCATAAGAACATATAATTAGCCATGGCAAAATGCATAGAATTGTAGGAAATTAGTTCACACTGAACAATTTCCTCTCAGCTCCATGGAAAAATGTATAGAATTGCAGGAAATTTGCTGAAAAAAACTATTTTTTTCCTCTCCACCACCAATTCCATAACAATTTAAGCCGCACAAACGAGCTGACCACTACCATTACCACCTAAGACCCTGTTGATCCAGAAACACCTGAACACCCCAGCCCCAAATCCCCTGCAACAGTTACCAGCACTGCTATAAAAAAACCTAGAGGAAAGACTGAGCATGCATATTAAAGAACACCAGCCTCTACCTCGTGTGTGCAAATTATACACCATCAACATTTATAATACAACAATGCCATTGTTAGGGCTCCCGAGTGGCGCAGCGGTCTAAGGCACTGCATCCTAGTGCAAGAGGCGTCACTACTGTCCCTGGTTTGATTCCAGGCTGAATCACATCCGGCCGTGATTGGCAGTCCCATATGGCGGCGCACAATTGGCCCAGCGTCGTCCAGGTTTGGCCGGGGTAGGCCGTCATTGTAAATAAGAATCTTAACGGGCTTATATAGTGAAATAAAGGTAAAAAAAAAAAAGAATATATATATTTTTTTGTAATTTGATTGCCTGGTTTGTTTTGTTTAGGGCATGGGGTAAAGAAACAGACAGTACATCAAAGCTGAGACCAAGCACACCCCCATGTCGAAATAAACCCCCTATGTAATCATTATTAGCACTGAGCTCAGTCTAAACAATGGATTTCAGACAGTAGGTTGGTTTGGGGTCTAGGTAGGCAGTATACACATTCCTTTGAGTGGAGTAGAAATTCTCTATGGTAAGAAGTCAATGATCTTTCAAATTCTTAGCCTAATCTTCATTATCAAACATCCAAATTGTTTCTTCATACCTTTGATTGTGCAGTTTAAGTTTGGTTTGATCAATAAAAAAGAGGAAATCCTGAATTAATCAATGAACCTCAATTCAGAATCTCATCTTCCCATATGTAACTGCCATAGCGAAACTCCAGACCCTGGGTGGCAAGCAGAGGCATGCTAAAACTCAGTACCAGCAAGACTGAGGTAGAGGTGGTAGTGTGTTGGGTTAGGGTTAGGAAGGAGAGCTGGGGGAACCAACAGATTGAGCTCTGTGGGGCTGGCTGAGGAGCAACATGCATGAGCCTCTGACACGCTAGGCCCTGCATCCACTCACACAGGCAGGTTTGTATTGGCTGCTGTTGCACAGAGGGCATTCTATTCAGGTGGTGGTGGTAGGGTTGGAGGGAGAGGGGGGTGAGGAGGGAGGGAACCCAGCTGGGGGGTGGATGGCAATGGGAGATTACAAGGATTGGGGTTTTAAACAGAGAGACCACCAAAGAAGCCCAACTGAAACACCACTAATTACTGACACTCTGCTCCTCCTTGCTGTGAGCCCCCCCCCACCTTAACCACCCACCTCTTCCGCCGGCCTCCCTCGACCCCCCAAATATCCTTAGCTTTGTAAACAAGCCCTCCTACATGCAAACAAAGGGCCCCAAAATGCAAGTGCCTTCTTTAACATGCCAGGGATTTACTAATCCCCTCTTACATTTTTTTTATGTTGTGAAAGAATTGCCATTTCTTTCTTTTTCTACACTAACTGGGACATGAGGGTACCCACACTGGCTCTGGCCTCCCTGTCTTTAAGAGGGACTGTGCTAAAGCCTAACTCTGCCAGTTAAATCTCTTCCCCAGGATTTGAGGATGTCTGAATTTAAAATAACCTACTCCCTTTCTACTTCTCAGTGGTCTCTCGCTTGCAGTTTTCAATCACCAGCCAGGACATCCTTTCAACCGACCAGCACGAGTGAAAATACTTTAATTAAAAATGTCTCCCAATGCTAGACTAAAGAAAAAAAAAATCCTAGTAGATTTACTTTCTAGAGTCAGCAATCCACCCACAATAAATAGTTGAATACGAAACGTTCAAGGTAGAAAACAAGTGATTAATGTTTTTGTTTTTTATCCCAATAGTTTTGTGCAAATATGTTCACAAGTCTATCAACTCACTGTGGAACAACTTGTGGGTTATATGGATGAAGTGAAATACATTGTTGCTGAGAATCCAGAAGTTTAACCATGTATATTCATCACCTGTGTTTATGTATTGCATTGTAAGCATGCTCTGGTTCACTGCACACCAATGGACATTGTCAACATAGAGTTCACCATTTTACCCACATATCACATAAAACAAGCCTCAGTCAATCCCCTCGCGCTGCAGCCATCTCCCCCCTCCCTCCGAAGTCTACGTGTTCCCCTTTGTCCTCTCTCTCCCTCTACACTGGCCTCTGAAACCTACTTGTCTTCTCTCTCTCCTGACCTCTGAAATGACTTGTTCCCCTTGGTCCTCTCTCTCCCTCTACACTGACCTCTGAAACCTACGTGTTCCCCTTGGTCCTCTCTCTCCCTCTACATTGACCTCTGAAACCTACGTGTTCCCCTTGGTCCTCTCTCTCCCTCTACACTGACCTCTGAAACCTACGTGTTCCCCTTGGTCCTCTCTCTCCCTCTACACTGACCTCTGAAACCTACGTGTTCCCCTTGGTCCTCTCTCTTCCTCTACATTGACCTCTGAAACCTACGTGTTCCCCTTGGTCCTCTCTCTCCCTCTACATTGACCTCTGAAACCTACGTGTTCCCCTTGGTCCTCTCTCTCCCTCTACACTGACCTCTGAAACCTACGTGTTCCCCTTGGTCCTCTCTCTCCCTCTACATTGACCTCTGAAACCTACGTGTTCCCCTTGGTCCTCTCTCTCCCTCTACACTGACCTATGAAACCTACTTGATCCCCTTTGTGGTTCAAAACTATACTAGGCTTAATTGACTGCCCAGCCTTTTCCAAATGGAAATAAATAACATTGTTTCTTCCACTGCTTTCTCTCCACCATAAAGTATCATCTGTGACTATCTGGTAAAATGACTGTCCTTGGGTCTAAGGGCTCAGTGGTAGAAATGGTCCAAATCTGTATACAGTATACTCACCCCTCCTCGATGGTGACTCCATGCATGATGATGGAGTTGGTTACTTTGACCTTCTCCCTGACGGTGGTGGACACTCCGATCGTCGATCTCTTGATGGATGTCTTGTCTGAGATCTGACAGGAAGCTCCTATTATGCTGTCTGCACCAATCTAACAGACAATAGGCAGATGTGGTAGAACGTTGTCAGCAAAAAGATAAGCAGAAAAGACCACAGCAGAATTTACACTTCGCTCTGATCCATTTTTTGTAAGGGAAAATCAGATCTGTAATTTCAGACCAATTACAAACTTCAGAAGCCTTTCCAAACCTCAAATACACTACAAGTTAAACGTTTCCTGCATTGCAGGAAAGTTCTCCTGCAACACAGTTATCAAATTAAGATCCTACATCTGTAAGGGTGTTTTCACACATACAGTAGTTCTGCGCTATAGTTCGAATCAGAATTCAATAATTTCTTACATTGTATTTTTTTCATTTGGTCCGGTTGGTTTCACATTGTCAAATGACAAAAGCTAAAATGCCTAAACAAAGCCTCGTGCCTGATATTGATTACTGAAATGTTGCGCATGTGACAATAAACAAAGTGTTCATGCAAGTAATTTGTTTATTGGGGAAAAATGTGCACGTTAAATTACTCTATGATTATCAAGAAGTATAACTTAGGTCCCAAACTTCATACTACTTTCCTTTCGGTCTTTCAACAACATGCAGGAGGAGGAAACTGCACAATGGTGGCCCGCTCTAACTGCGACGTGGGTAGGCTATATTCAGTAGCGTATAGCCCCGTCTCCCCTAATCTGCATCGGATGCGCTCATACATGCTCTGTTACTCAGACTGTTACAGATATATAAAGTTATGGTTGGCTACAGTTAAAGACGTACACGGCCGTACAGCATTGTTTTAGAATATACTTTCGAATTCTCAGCGCGGCTCAAGCAATTAATCCAGCCATTGCCACATTCAAATGAATAAGAGCCGCGTACGCGGATCGGCGTTGGTTGGACATTTTGGGGAGGTGCGAAGGTCGGGCTGTGGCGTCCCCAGCAGGATATGTTACAATGGGAAGCCGAACTATCGCGGATCCCAATCTGAATTGAGCTTTACTCATAAATCCTCTATGGCACCTACAACATCTTACCGCATAGACAACTAACAAGAACACCATGTGACTCACCAAAGCGAGTGACCAAGTGAGTGTCACTTGGTCACCCTCACTCACCAGAAACTCTCAATCCTGCTAACGACTCTCAGAAAACTCACATTGTACCAGACGTCTAAGAAAACCACCCATCTAGCTACTCTTAGTGCATTCCCCGTTGGTCATATTAGCTCCTCACCAGACAGCGCTCAGAGATCACTGCTGATGGATGGACTGCAGGCTCATCAAACAGCTTAGGGGCCTGGAACACAGGAGAGAAAATGGATGAGGATAAAGCAATAATGTCAGTAATGTTCAGGGATCATCCTTATCATTGAAATATATGAACATTTCATTTTTTTTTGGTGCCATCTAGCAGGCGTTCTTATCCAGAGCGACTTACAGTAGTGAATGTGTACATTTTCATATATATATATATATATATTTTTTTTTCATACTGTTCCCCCGTGGGAATCAAACCCACAATTCTGGTGTTACATTGCTCACAGAGCCTGCTATTAAACTAGGTTTTCTGTAAAATAAACAAGGGCGTCACATTTTCTACACAGTGTCACTTCACTCACCAGGCGATTGGCTTCGATGTAGGCCGCTAGCGTGTTGACGCGGTAACATATTCCCTCGTCCATGATGTGCACGTAGCAGCGCAGGCGTCCTCCGTGATAGGCCTCGCTCATGTCCCCACGGTGGTCATTCCAACAGGACCTCTCCTGGGTTAGATGCAGCAGCTCCTCATCCTTGGATGAGATCTGGATCTCTACACACACATATTTCAGCAGATACACACAGGTGAATGTGTGTGCGTGCGCATGAACATGAAGTGAGCTACAACCTAGCTATGGAAAGTCTTAAATGTTCAAGCATACTCTATTTGGAATGTTCATTACCTAAGTTTACATTGCTATCATTTTTCTTTAGGTTCTGATGAGTTTCATCGTTGACCTTCGGAGAGCTGGTGGATTTAGAGAACTGTTTGCGGACCAGATACGGGACTAACTCTCCCCGAATCGAAGAGATTGATCTTTGAGAGAAAAACAAAACAAAATACAATAGTTACTAAATTGCTGAAATAGTACATTCACTGAAAGTAAAAAGGTACATTTTACCCTCATGAAGTGTGTAACCTTTGACCCTCAAATCTTTTGAAGAGTAATAACATCTGAACATCTGACCATGGCAATTGACCTGAATGGGGAAGCACATTCTACTCATTCTATTTCTATGAGTAATACATGTCAGCGTAGGTTGAGTGAGATATTTCCTCATGGTCAATCAAAATGATAGAAGTAGGAAGTAGGAAGAGGGGCGTGAGAAGGGGGACAATTCCTTTGAGTGTATATGGTTCATGTACTGAACACTCTCACAAGCTGAAGGCCCAACTCTGCTCATGAGGGTTTTATGCTAACCAGAAAAGAAACAACCAACCATGATAATTTCACAGTGTACACGTTCAAGGGTTTCCTAACAGGTAAAAATAAATAAGGCTGAATCAAGGTTTCAAACATCCAAGTAAGCCCTGTATGCAATTTTACTTTCTCCTCCTCCTCCTCCTCCTCCTCCTCCTCCTCACTTCTGCCCTGCACTCCATGTCCCTCTCCATCTCTCCTCCTCACTCTCTTTTTAGTTTCTTTGAAGGGAGATTAGAATTTCCATCTGAATGCTGAGAAAGAAACAACAGTTACTCTGTCCATTTTTCTCCGTGAGCACTCCACAGCAGAGCAGCTTCAAAAGAGAGAAGAAGAGCGAGAGCGAAAGAGAGAGAGAGAGAGAGAGAGAGAGAGAGAGAGGGAGAGTGGGAAAGGGGAGAATGTGAAAGAAAATGGAGCTGAATTTAAAGTCGACCTACATTGATGAGGGAGAGAAATAAAAAAGGGGGTAGGGGTTTTGGGGTCTCCTGAGTCTGGATGGCAGATTAGATTAAATTATATATCAGGAGGACAGGTGAATAAATAGGGCTCCCGAGAGGCGCATCTCAGCGCTAGAGGTGTCACTACAGACCCTGGTATGATTCCAGGCTGTTTCACAACCAGACGTGATTGGGAGTCCCATAGGGCAGCGCACAATTGGCCCAGCGTCATCCGGGTTAGGGTTTGGCTGGGGTAGGCCGTCATTGTAAATAATAATTTGTTCTTAACTGACTAACCTAGTTAAATAAAGGTTAAATAAAAATATGTCAAAGCAATGGGAAGCAGCAGGAACAAGCAGCTGCGTTGCTGCATATTTATGTATACCCCCGGTAGAAAATGTATATTTGAAGGGAAAGGGATTGAGCTAGTGAGCCAATGTACCCTCCAGTTAATGCCACCTGCACTTATTTTCAACACCACTTAAAGGAGCTGCTGGGTCTCCTCACAATACCAGTTTAACAAGCATAAAGGGACTGGGGGCCTAGACTGGGGGTGGGTGGAGGAGTAGGAGGGTGGAGCTTCTGCTTTTGGTCTTGCTGCTGGTGGTGTGTGTAGTGGTGGTGGGGGGGGTAGATTAATGTAACACCATTATAAATATAGGCTACATCAAGAGGACGTACATTTACAGTTGAAGTCGGAAGTATACATACACTTAGGCTGGAGTCATTAAAACTCGTTTTTCAACCACTCCACAAATTTCTTGTTAACAAACTACAGTTTTGGCAAGTCGGTTAAGGCATCTACTTTGTGCATGACACAAGTAATTTTTCCAACAATTGTTTACTGACAGATTATTTCACTTATAATTCACTGTATCACAATTCCAGTGGGTCAGAAGTTTACATACACTAAGTTGAATGTGCCTTTAAACAGCTTGGACAATTCCAGAAAATGATGTCATGGCTTTAGAAGCTTCTGATATTTGGTAGCACTGCCTTTAAATTGTTTAACTTGGGTCAAACGTTTCGGGTAGCCTTCCACAAGCGTCCCACAATAAGTTGGGTGAATTTTGGACCATTCCTCCTGACAGAGCTGGTGTAACTGAGTCAGGTTTATAGGCCTCCTTGCTGGCACACACTTTTTCCATTCTGCCCACAAATTTTCTATAGGATTGAGGTCAGGGCTTTTTGATGGCCACTCCAATACCTTGACTGTTGTCCTTATAAGCCATTTAGCCACAACTTTGGAAGTATGCTTGGGGTCATTGTCCATTTGGAAGACCCATTTGCGACTGAGCTTTAACTTCCTGACTGATGTCTTGAGATGTTGCTTCTATATATCCACATAATTTTCTCTTCTCACGATGCCATCTATTTTGTGAAGTGCACCAGTCCCTCCTGCAGCAAAACACCCCCACAACATGATGCTGCCACCCCCGTGCTTCACAGTTGGGATGGTGTTCTTCGGTATGCAAGCCTCCCCTTTTTCTTCCAAACATAACAATGGTCATCATGGCCAAACAGTTCTATTTTTGTTTCATCAGACCAGAGGACATTTCTCCAAAACGTATGATCTTTGTCCCCATGTGCAGTTGCAAACAGCTTTTTTATGCCGGTTATGGAGCAGTGGCTTCTTCCTTGCTGAGCGGCCTTTCAGGTTATGTCGATATAGGACTCGTTTTACTGTGGATATAGATGCTTTTGTACCTGTATCCTCCAGCATCTTCACAAGGTCCTTTGCTGTTGTTCTGGGATTGATTTGCACTTTTCACACCAAAGTACATTCATCTCTAGGAGACAGAACACGTATGACGGCTGCATGGTCCCATGGTGTTTATACTTGCGTACTATTGTTTGTACAGATGAACGTGGTACCTTCAGGCTTTTGGAAATTGATCCCAAGGATGAACCAGACTTGTGGAGGTCTACAATTTTTTTCTTTGCTGATTTCTTTAGATCTTCCCATGATGTCAAGCAAAGAGGCACTGAGTTTGAAGGTAGGCCTTGAAATACATCCACAGGTACACCTCCAATTGACTCAAATTATGTAAATTAGCCTATCAGAAGCTTCTAAAGCCATGACATTTTTTCAGGAATTTTCCAAGCTGTTTAAAGGCACAGTCAACTTAGTGTATGTAAACTTCTGACCCACTGGAATTGTGATACAGTGAATTATAAGTGAAATAATCTGTCTGTACTATAGTTTGTTAACACGAAATTTGTGGAGTGGTTGAAAAACTAGTTTTAATGACTCCAACCTAATTCTATGTAAACTTCAGACTTCAACTGTATACATATATATATGGTAACCCAAACATTTAATAATGGCAATAAACAACAGACTTTCTGATTGGTCCAAAGTGATTGCACTTGAAAAGTGGTAGTACAAGTAGTATGAGGAAGTGAGATGATCAACACAGTTGTGATTGAGGTGTACCTCTGACACAAACGCTCAAGGGGGGTAAAAGCCTAATAAACTGCTCAAGTGGCACATTGTAAAACAAATGAACACCTAACAAGAATACAAACCAGTCTCAAAGCCTTTCCACAGTCTGTTCTTATATAACTCAAATTCAACACGCATGCAACTTGGCAAGAAAGGTGCCATTCGCCATTTCACCTTTATCTAGCAACACACTGTATTCACATTTACGTGGATGGTTATTGGTACCTTTTAAAAACATAATTTGATATACACTGAGTGTACAAAACATTAGAAACACCTTCCTAATATTGAATTGCACCCCCTTTTTGCCCTCAGAACAGCCTCACTTTGCCGGGGCATGGACTCTACAAGGTGTCAAAAGCGATCCCCAGGGATGCTGGCCCATGTTGACTCCAATGCTTCCCACAGTTGTGCCAAATTGTCTGGATGTCCTTTGGGTGGTGGAACATTCTTGATTCACACAGGAAACTGTTGAGTGTGAAAAATCTAGCAGCATTGCAGTCAAACCGGTGGGCCTTGCACCTACTACCATACCCCGTTCAAAGGCACTTAAATCTTGTCTTGCTCATTAACCCTCTGAATGGCACATATACACAATCCATGTCTCAATTGTCTCAGGTTAAAGAAGGATTTTAAAGCCTTTTCTTCTCCCCTACACTAATTGAAGGGGATTCAACAAGTGACATCAATAAGGGATCATAGCGTTCACCTGGATTCACCTGGTCAGTCTGTCTACTGCTTTGTACACTCAGTGTACATTTAACATAAAACACATTTGTGATGACATGCAAAAATGACATGCAAAAGTTCATACACAAAGGCTACGTCCAATTTAGGACGCAACCAAAGTCAAACAAGAGGAAAAACCTCACTTGTTATCAGCGAGGAAGTCGACCACAGACTTCTTCATGCAGTACAGGTGGGCGTCCACAAGGCCAGTTTTGATGTGCATCCTTGGATGTCTGAATGAAAGAGAGAGACAGATGTGGGGGGTAAATCAAATCAAATTTAAACTAAAAAGCTGGGGATGTTCTACATGACACTGCTCTATACCCATGTAAAAACAGTAGTTGTAATAGAACAATTGAAAAGGCATATTCTATGACATATGTTAACAATTCGTTTGGAGTTAAAGGGATTTTTGTTATTACCCAGGTGGATTAAGGATTAGTCCCGATTTCACTTTTGTAATTCTACTAGAGTTGTGTGTTACTTACTACACAGGTATAACTTCATGTAATGTAACTGTATGTAACGTAACAGAATGTCAATGTTCATGGCACAACACACTATAAAGTACCCTGTAGCAGACACCATGCCTCCTCACGAGCAAAACCACTGTTTTCTTCTCAAAACTCTGTTTTAATTAGATGACAGAGTTAAAATAACTACACCCTTTAATTTAGCTTTTGATTCTGCCACTTATTTACGCCGCTGAAAGCAGTATGTGACTGAACAAACAGAACATCTGCTATAAGGGGAAAAAAATAAGATAGATGACAAAAGTCCCTGTGATGTCATGGCACCTGTGTATTGTCCCCTGCCAGCCTCCATCGGCAGGCCCTGCCCCAGAAGCCTGGCTGCCATGGTAACCGTGTCCAGTCTAGTGAGATGCCAACACAAGCGGACCCCCCAATTGTTTTACAGCCTGCGATTGACATAATGCTCTGGGTATAGAGCCTCTGTGTCTGTAGTAAATGGCACCCTATTCCATTTATATTGTTGTATAAAAGGGTAGTGCACCATAGCGCTCTGATCAAAAGTAGAGCACTATATAGAGAATATGGTGCCATTTGGGACACAGCCTGCCCTGGAGGCCAGTGTAATTCATCTGAGAGCAGAGCAACCTGTGTGAGCGATGTGGGAAGCGGCTCAAATGAAAATCTAAATTATATTTGTCACATGCGCCGAATAAAACCATGATCAGTGGTGAAACACAATCATAGCGATCCGGCTATCCAGTCTGCCTGGTGGTGTTGCAGTCAACTGGGTCCCCCATTCTCTCCTCCTCCCCTAAATGTGACATTTATGAAGCGAGACCATAAGAAAACCATCTCATCTCCGGGACTTTACGTGAGTGCCTCCTTGCTCCGCCTTTTCTTGGGTGAAGAATGCGATTTGAAGCATTGAGAATGAGTCATCTCTGTTTGGCCATGCAGATTTCAGAACCAGATGCCGGGCCGTATAAATCACGTTTTGAGGGAAGCGGGTAAACAAGCAAGAGATAAATTACTACAACTTTGAGCCATTCCATTAACCAGCTCAGAGGGGACATGTGTTGAACCCACCAACGAGGGGCTGAAAACAGAGACAGGAATATCCTAGCACACAACCAGCATCTGACATCATTGTTTGGCACCTGTGGGGCTGGGCAGGCAGGGAGGGAGGCAGGCAGGCCAGCAGGAGAGATACCCAGGGATCAGTGTGCTGTGGCTGGAGGTGTGGAGGAGAGTGGTGGGGGTCAACGTGTGCCCTTTATGGAGAATTGCACCATGGTTAAACACAAGCAGGAGCAGCAACAGGCCTAGTCTGTCTGTCTACTGGGAAGGCCTACATGCTGGAGGAAGGACCTCCATTTGCATGATAATTTTAGAACTACAATACACATTGTTTGGCCATAAAGCCACTGCATTTGCCAAACAAGTCTAATGTGTAATTCCTGGTAGTCTACAGCAAAGGTTCACAAATTTTCCCTCAGGGCCCCCAGAACATCCCGCCCCCCTCCCCGCGCACATGCACCATGTCTATTTCTATGGGCACAAGCAGTTAGTGACAAACTGTTCACACCCCTCTTTTTGGTGGAGAGAATTTTACAGGTTTAAAGCTTATTTTTGTGCAATTCTATAGATTTTGCCCTGTATAACGTGTACTCGTGATATTTGAGTGACAAAAAATTACTTCAAAATCTATGGGCTACAAAACAAAAAAGCGTTAGCTGACATGGGCTAGTTGAGCTGGACATTTTTGACAAGTTATATATAGCTCTAAGGTATGCAATGACCAAGAGGAACTGATGATGCACTATCCAATTTCAAAATTGCACCTACTACTACAACTTTCAAGAGTAAGTTTAAAGCCACCCCCTCCCCGGGGGCTGCGCCCCACAGATTGGGAACAGCAGGTCGAGGGGGCCTGGCTGGTGAGTGAAACAGAACATTGTTGGAAGACTCCTCGGGCTTGGGTAACTCACTTCCAAATAGCTTAATGACTTACTACTAAACCTCCATGCGTAGTAAGCCTACCCCCTAAACGAGCACATTCCACATGGCAGCAGCGCTGTGAGGTAAATGGTCCTTGTGCTTCTCTCTGAAGGGACAGTTCTAACTGCTATTCTGGACCTAGTCTGTGTCAACACCACCGCAAGGCCCAGGCAAATTTGCTCAAGCGGCCAGCTACACAGGGCTTTACTATAAAGACCTAGGCCCTTTGTATCCTCTCTTGTCTGAGCACAGAAAGTAAATATGAAGGGACAAAAAAATTCCAGACTTGGGTAGTTAGTTGGGAAAACGTGCAGTTAAATGTATAGCTTTCCAAACTTCGCCACCTGCCATTGGACAATAGATTGACGCCATTTAAAGAGAGGAATGTTTGAGGAGTGTGCTTCATGGCACACAGGGGACGAGACACATGCTACTTGTTTTGCAATGGTCCTAAATTCTTCAAATATATTTAGTTTAGCGGGAACTAAGTACTGTAGACCTCAGGTGATTGACCAAATCAATGATTTCATCCTAAAAGAGAATGAAACTATGGTAGTACAGCAAGGACTGACTTCACCTCTGCTGGATTTACAGTGGAAAGTGGAGCGACATTGTATGCGTGGAATCTGCAGGAGCCTTCACACTGTCAAATCAATTCAGGGGCCAACTCATATCACATGTGTAGCATGTTTTCAGCTTGCATTTCGTTCACATGTGGAAATGGGTAGTGAAGGGTGTCACCACACAGACTACTAGCATGGGGCAATGTGGTGGTAATCTAGGACAGGGGTCAACAACATGCAGTTTGTTGGACCTGATGCTTGGTAACCAACAAACACTGGTTATCTAACAATACCTTTAAAAAGTAATCAAAATGTAGAGTCTCTGAAGAATATTGACCATACCCTGCTGTAACATGTAGGCCAAATACTCAGTGTATCAAAAAAAAAAAAAAAAAAGCATTAGAACAGAAGAGAAAGTTCTTTAAGGGCTGAACACCAAGCGCCACAAGCGTCACAAGCGCCGAATAAAACCTTCACCTTACAGTGAAATGGTTACTTACGAGCCCCTAACCAACAATGCAGTTTAAAAGAAATTCAGATAAGAATGAGATAAAAGTAACAAGTAATTAAAGAGCAGCAGTAAAATAACAAGAGAGAGACTATATACAGGGGGTACCGATACAGAGTCAATGTGCGGGGGCATCGGTTAGTTAAGGTAGTTTGTACATGTAGGTAGAGTTATTAAAATGACTATGCATAGATGACAACAGAGAGTAGCAGTGGTGTAAAGAGGGGGAGGGGGGGACAAAGCAAATAGTCTGGGCTAGATGTTCAGGAGTCTTACGGCTTAGGGGTTGAATCTGTTTAGAAGCTTCTTGGACTAGACTTGGCGCTCCGGTACCGCTTGCGGTGCAGTAGCAGAGAGAACAGTCTATGACTAGGGTGGCTAGAGTCTTTGACAATTTTTAGGGCCTTCCTCTGACACCGCCTGGTATAGAGGTCCTGGATGGCAGGAAGCTTGGCCCCAGTGATGTACTGGGTCGTTCGCACTACCCTCTGTAGTGCCTTGCGGTTGGAGGCCGCGCAGTTGCCACACCAGGCAGTGATGCAACCAGTCAGGATGCTCTCGATGGTGCAGCTGTAGAACCTTTTGAGGATTTGAGGACCCATGCCAAATCTTTTCAGTCTCCAGAGGGGGAATAGGTTTTGTCGTGCCCTCTTCATGACTGTGTTGGTGTGCTTGGACCATGTTAGTTTGTTGGTGATGTGGACACCAGGAACTCTCAACCTGCTCCACTGCAGCCCCGTCGATGAGAATGGGGGTGTGCTCGGTCCTCCTTTTCCTGTAGTCCACAATCATCTCCTTTGTCTTGATAACGTTGAGGGAGAGGTTGTTGTCCTGGCACCACAAGGCCAGGTCTCTGACCTCCTCCCTATAGGCTGTCTCGTCATTGATCAGGACTACCACTGTTGTGTCATCAAAACCATCATTACATTTGCCGGAGTCGTGCCTAGCCGTGCAGTCATGAGTGAACAGGGAGTACAGGAGGGGACTGAGCACGACACACGAGGGGCCCCTGTGTTGAAGATCAGCGTGGCGGATGTGTTGTTACCTACCCTTACCACATGGGGGCAGGCCCGTCAGGAAGTCAAGGATCCAGTTGTAGAGGGAGATGTTTAGCCCCAGGGTCCTTAGCTTATTGATGAGTTTTGAGGGCACTATGGTGTTGAACGCTGAGCTGTAGTCAATGAATAGAATTCGCACATAGGTGTTCCTTTTGTCCAGGTGGGAAAGGGCAGTGTGGAGTGCAATAGAGAATGCATAACCTGTGGATCTGTTGGGGCGGTATGCAAATTGGAGTGGGTCTAGGGTTTCTGGGATGGTGATGTGAGCCATGACCAGCCTTTCAAAGCATTTCATGGTTACAGATGTGAGTGCTACGGGTCGGTCGTCATTTAGGCAGGTTACCTTAGTGTTCTTGGGCACAGGCACTATGGTTGTCTGCTTAAAACATGTTGGTATTACAGACTCGGACAGGGAGAGGTTGAAAATGTCAGTGAAGACACTTGCCAGTTGGTCAGCGCATGCTCGCAGTACACGTCCTGGTAATCCGTCTGGCCCTGCAGCCTTACATCAGCTGCGGTGAGCGTGATCACACAGTCTTCTGGGAACAGCTGGTGCTCTCATGCATGTTTCAGTGTTATATGCCTCGAAGCGAGGATAAAAGTAGTTTAGCTCGTCTGGTGGGCTCGTGGCACTGGGAAGCTCTCGGCTGTGCATCCCTTTGTAGTCTGTAATGGTTTGCAAGCCATGCCACATCCGACGAGTGTCAGAGCCGGTGTAGTACTATTCGATCTTAGTCCTGTATTGACGCTTTGCCTGTTCGATGGTTCATCGAAGGGCATAGCGGGATTTCTTATAAGTTCCGGGTTAGAGTCCCGCTCCTTGAAAGCGGCAGCTCTAGCCTTTAGCTCAGTGCGGATGTTGCCTGTAATCCATAGCTTCTGGTTGGGATATGTACGTACGATCACTGTGGGGACGACGTCATCGATGCACACATATGACTGATGTGGTGTACTCCTCAATGCCATCGGAGGAATCACAGAACATATTCCAGTCTGTGCTAGCAAAACAGTCATGTAGCTTAGCATCTGCTTCATCTGTCTACTTTTTTTATTGATCTAGTCACTGGTGCTTCCTGCTTTAATTTTTGCTTGTAAGCAGGAATCAGGAGGATAGAAGTATGGTCAGATTTGCCAAATGGAGGGGTGTGGGGAAAAGGGGCTGAGCTGGACCCAAGGAAAGAAATAATAAATATTCAAAAACCCCTAAGCTAATCTACCTGCAACACGAACAGCTAGCTAACTAACCAATTAAATACAGTGGGTGGTCCGCCCAGTTCTAACTAATGTATTTAGACACAGGGTTTCCTACGGGTAATGTATGCCCAAGGGTGTCTTGTCTGGTTATCCCCTTTTCCACCAACAAACAAACCGCAACACAACACAGCAGTGCATACTCACAGGATCACAGTTAATGTGAGATGTTAGCACAAAACAAGAGCGATAGCACGCACAAACAAACCAACAGCAACTGGGCTTCAACAAATACAAAACAGAGGTAGAGCTCTGTAGATACAAAACAAGCCAGCTACAAAACAAGAGAGATCTACCAATACAAGCAAGAGATACAAAACAAGAGAGAGCTACCAATACAAGTCAGCTACTAAACAAGAGAGAGCTACGCAACCAGAGAGACAACTGACTGGGGTTTTAAACCAAGGGAAAGGGGATGTGATTGGGTAAGGGAAAAGGAGCAGGTGTGGCTTCTGATTGGGACTGATTGATTGGCGACTGATGAGTGACACCTGTGACTAGGGCAGAAGGAAAGAAAACAAAAACACACACAGGATACCTGTATCCGTAACAGCGACGGGAGAGCTTTGTATGCATCTCTGTGTGTGGAGTATAGGTGGTCCAGAGTTATTTTTCCTCTGGTTGCACATTTAACATGCTGATAGAAATTTGGTAAAACGCATTTAAGTTTCCCTGCATTAAAATCCCCGGCTACTGGGTGAGCATTTTCTTATGGAGGACTACAGCTCATTCAATGCTGCCTTAGTGCCAGCCTCTGACTGTGGTGGCTTGTAAACAGCTACGAAGAATACAGATAACTCTTTCGGTAGGTAGTGTGGACTACAGCTTATCATGACCTTATCCTAGCCCAAGATCTGCGTTTGTAACTTTGTATAACTCATGCATTGATATCAATGGGAAATTTGTACAAAGGAATTGAGTGGCCCAAAGTGAGTGGTGGTTAAGCCATTGGTCCCAGGTTAGCCGTATCACAGTATAGGACAGCAGCACGTGACAGCAGCCCAGCGTTCCCATTCCATACGTCACCCAGCCTATGTCTGTATAAATACAACGGCAGACAAGTAAAGAAAGACTGGAGACCGCTTACACAAACAGCCAGGGAACGACTTGAGCTGGTAGGGGAGCCTTCCAGACGTCTCAAACTTCCTACGCTCAGGAAAAAGGGGCTTAATGGGGGGATACAGAGTCGAAACAGAGACCTTTGACATCTGGGGCTGAAATAAACGGCAAAGCATCGATACTTATGCTAGATGAAGAGTTAGCCGACAGCTTTAAGATATCACAAGACTGACAAACTCAATTACACCTCAGTCTCTCAACAAGTGGCCTAGGGCTCAGTGACGACTTCCCTTCTTAAGCTCAACTAGGAGAAGTTTAATTTGTTTGGGGTTAACATGCTTAATACATTTCAGGCCTGTGAGGTTGTGCTTGTTGTGGCTGTTTATGTGGAGATACAATTTGCCAGTCTTTCAATGTGCATGTGCAGGCCAAGATGTTCAGATGTTTCCTATATACAAGTATTTCAGTGTAAGTAAGCTCAGTATGAATGTAGTGCCACAAGCCCACAACTGCGTGTGATATCCTGGTGTGTGTTCGCTTGTGCATGTGTGTGCGTATCTCACATTAGCGCGCGAGGCCAATTTCCTTTTGCAGGGAAGCGTGCTTGCAGCTGCTGCTGCTGCGGCCCCTCTCTTATTGGACAGGATTTACAGTGGCTCTGGCTCCCTGAAGTATTTATGAGCTCCCAACAGACCAGCTCCTACAGCCCAGAGTCCACAACCTAGAACCTAGCAGCCCACGGCCCAGACCAGTGAACAGGACCCGTCCATAGACCAGAAGTCCAGGACCAAGGCACAAGACCTGGGCCCATCTTCACAAAGGTTTTCATAGGGGTGCTGATTTGGGATCAGTTTTGCCTTCAAGATCATAATGGATAAGATTATATGGACAGGGAGGACCTGATCCTAGATAACTATGAATATGGGCCCAGGGCTGCAGTCCAGGTCCAGCCAGGATGTCGACAGCTTCAGCTCTTTCAGCCCAGACATCATAGACACCACACAGGGGACTCATGATAATGCTACTAATGGGTTCATACGTTTTGTGCACACTAGACGTACGGGTACTTTCAAAAACAAATATGACTATCTAGTTCATTATTCTAGTTCCTTATTATCCGAATTTCTTATGCATGACGTTTTATCAACTCTAAATGGCCTTAATACCAAGATGTATTTAATAGAGGGCAGTACATTTGCAAGTATTTTACATCAATAGATAATTTTATTGATCTGGTCAAGTAGGATTTACACCTTTGGCAATTGAACAAACATGAATTCTGCTTTAAATCTTTTTTTAAAATCAGCAGTTACTACATCCATTGTGGAACATAATAATAAATACCATTTAGCAGACGCTTTTATCCAAAGCAACTTATAGTCAAGCGTGCAAAACTTTTATGTAGAAGTGGCCCCAGCGGGATCCGACCCCACAACCCAACAGAACCCAAAATGTACGTTTGTTTTGCTCCAATGTTTATAAACACAATTTAGCCAGTCCTTGTATCCATAGCTAAGAATTTGAGTGGCATCCCTCAGCTTTTTACCCCAAAAAGGGTCAGGGAGAATGCATTATTGTTTCTACTGCTGATTGCTGCTTTAAGACGTAGGGTGGCGATGAGATAAGAGATTAAATAGACGGCTTAAGAGCAGCCAAATGCAAGCACACACATAACCACCCAGCACAACGCTAAAGCCTACATGGATGTTTGAAAAAGAGAGCGAGAACAAGTGAAAGAAAAAGGACCACAGCATGCGCTAAGCTGGAACAGGAGGTCTGCCGTGGAAAAACTGCCGAACACAGCCAAAGCAGGAGCAAATCCCTGTGTAGCTGAAGTAATTGGTTAGTCTCATGACAGCCAAGGCTGGGGAGTGCTGTGTTTTTACTAGCAATCCCACACAAATGCAGGGTCAGATCTGAACAAGTTTGCATTGTTCCCTTCAACACTCCACTCCCCGCCTTGACTTGTGCTGCGCTAACACACACACACACACACACACACACACACACACACACACACACACACACACAGCAAGGCGGGGAGTGGAGTCTTGATAAGACAGACCTGGGTTCAAATACTATTTGAAATCTTCAAAATGCGTTAAGCATTTGCTTTTTCCTGCCTGGAGAGCCAGCTGAGTGATGGTTGCTCAAGCTCAAACAAGCACAGATAAAGTATTTAAAAAATAGTAATTGAACCCAGTTCAGTTGATAAGACAGCCCAGTGGAAAGACTCAAGAGTCAGACTCAAAAGAGAAGTTATAAAATATGTATCCCTGTATTGTTAGACCGGGGGAGGCGTTGTTGTACCTGACTCCCAGTTCCTACCCAGACAAACTCTGTCACATTATTTGTAAGGTTATGAAAACGTCACATCATTAATTGTGAGAATGGGGATTTAATTTGACAAGGCAATGAAAATATATGAAATAAAAAAAACGAATACAGCCAACATTTCATAAGTTCCAATTTATCATCACCAGCCAGACAATAGGCATTATTATTTTAAAGGTAGACTCAGTGATATGACGTAGGTGCACAAAGTAAACAATTTCTGCAACAACTAAGAGCATTGAAGAGCGAGGCTAAACTCCCCCACTGTTTTGGTCCCGTACCTACCATGCTCTAACAGCGTAAAGCGAACTTATGCACAGATACTGTGTGTGACTGTGTGGGAAATAAGTCTTGCATCTTGTTCATCGCAATATCTGCAGTGCTGTTCGTGGCAACGTCCTTTATTAGAGTCTACATTTAACCACTAAATGTGATAAAGTAATACTCACTTTCTCATTATGGACTTCCTGATGACCAGACCTTCGTCCAGGTCGGCCTCGTTGGCCATAAAGAGGAGCCTCTTTCCTGTGCCATCCACCCCAACAAAGTCCCTTTGCTCCCCTGGGAGAAGGAAGACACCAGAGGAACAATCACACATCAATGGCTAAGATCTCACCACACAGCTAACAAGCTAGCCATCTGCCTGGCTTGTAAACTAACATCTAGGCCTACAGACCTTCACTCGGTTTAATAAGGCAGATTTAGAAATAAAAATGTCAACGAGTTTATTCGTAGATTGTTACAAGCGCAATAAACATTTGCTAACTGGGGAATATCCTTTTTAGGGAATACATTTTTGAAATGTACCATTTTATCATCCATAAAAATACTGACAGATGACATGAAGTAGTGTTGTGCATTCATTATTTTTGGTTGACTCAAATGCAGGATCTGGTGTAATAATGCCTGTTGTGCTATAATCATCTGAATCACACCGTTTTTTTTCTTGCCCTTCTGTCCGGGAACGGTCTCGGTGAACTCGTGGGCTTTGCTCATCAGCATGGAGAGGGTAGCATTGTGGGCCCGGAACAGGTCGACCACCTCGTGGAGGGCAGCGTCCGTTATCAGGTCACAGCTCACCACCAAGATGTCCGTCTGGAGGGAGACATGGAGGAGAAACACACATTCATCAGAATTTGAGAGAGGGAGGAGGACCACAGTGATTTATAAGCATTGTCTCTTTACCTCAAGACCCGGAGCAGAGTTCTGTTGGTATGAAACAATTCTAATGTTAAGAAGTTAGTGGGCTTGAGAAGAAGAGGATGGGTTTTCACTCAAGGATCAGGCCCCACTAAACACTGATACAGAGAATTCAGAACAATTAGCAGCTCATTGACTTGAATATGAGAGTATGATAGCTGGTACTTGTCAAAAGGGCATACTTGTTACCATTAGTTTATCGCCAAACTTTAAAACGAAACAAAAGACAGCGATGATCTATGACAATATCCCCTTCAACTTTTTCTAAAGCATGCCCAGGACCCTTTCACATCAGAGTCCATTACATTATTCTGCCTAATAGAAAGAACACCCTTCTAATGAAAGTGAATAGACATTAAGCTGTTCCCTGGCAACGCTCAGTAAGTTATCACACTCCAGCCTTCAAATACAGTTAATTCCGTCCAGCTTCAAAACACCCGAGCTTCTTTGCAGCTGTGACATTAATCTCAAATGATGTGCATGAACATATGAGGCAACAGTGCTCCATAAGAAGTCCATAGCGCATGAAAAGTTTGGCTGTTTTTCTTAACTAAAGTCACAACAAAAATGGGTTCAAAAGGGGGAAGTGAAGACAGAGGTAGAGAGAGAGGAGATAGAGAGAGGTGAAGAGAGATAGAAGGAGTGGATAGGGAGGGTGAACCTCCTTGATAAACAAGGTGTTCTCCAAACTCCTAGCGAGGCATTCTAGCGTAGTGTAGCAAGGGGCACAGGGGAATCCAGCGATAAATCCTGCGCTGCATTTGCCATTGTTTCTGTTTGAGATGTCTGGTTCCCATCTGCTCTGGCCATCTTGGGACTGTGGATAAATAAACAGGGAAGGCGAGTGAGGAGCGGGGCCTGTTAAAGCGTGCCTGGCTCTATAAAGGCTGCATGCCTCATTGGGGAGGCCTGGGGAGAGACCCTGCCGTGACGTTCTGCACCCGGGGCATGCAGCTCAGTCTGGCTCTGCACTACTCCACGGTAGCACACATGGCCAACAGATAACAACCAGGCCAGAGCCAGGGCCCCTCAACCTCACCGTCTCGGTCTCCCTCACTGCTACTGGAGAGACTAAAGGAGCATCTTCTCCTGCTAATCCAACACTATGGTTAGGCAATTTTTTTCAGACACCAAAAGACAGATTTTAATTGTTGGAACAGACATGTGTGGGAGTGGGGGTTGTTTCAACACTGAAAACATAGAAGCCTTCAACACAGAAGAAAGATTTTGTGAAGCTCTGAAAAAAAAAAAAAAAAAATCACAGTAAATCAAAAAGTAAAATATCCCCCTTTCAGTGTCCCTTAGAGGCATCAGCTACATTACCAAAAACAATTGGCTACATTTAATCATATTCAGTTCATATAACTATATACATACATACATACAGGGCCTTCAGAAAGTATTCACACCCCTTGACTATTTCCCCATTTTGTTGTGCAAAAGCCTGAATTTAAAATAGATTAAATTGAGATTTTGTGTCACTGATCTCCAACACATTACCCCATTTTGTCAAAGTGGAATGATGTTTTTAGAAAGGTTTACAAATTAATACAAAAATGAGCCAGTAAGTATTCAACCTTTTTGTTAAGTTCAGGAGTAAAGATCTGCTTAACAAGTCACAGAAGTAGAATGTGTGCGACAATAGTGTTTAACATTATTTTTGAACGACTACCTCATAATTGTACCCCACACATGCAATTATCTGTAAGGTCCCGCTGTCGAGCAGTGAATTTCAACCACAGATTCAACCACAAAGACCAGGGAGGTTTTCCAATGCCTCGCAAAGAAGGGAACCTATTGATGGGTATAAATACATTTAAAAAGCAGACATTGAATATCCCTTTGAGCATGGTGCAGTTATTACACTTTGGATGTTGTATTGATACACCCATTCACTACAAAGATTCATGTTCCCTTCCTAACTCCGTTGCCGGAGAGGAAGGAAGCCACTCAGGGATTTCACCATGAGGCCAATGATGACTTTAAAACAGTTAAAGTTTAATGGCTGTGATAGGAGAAAACTGATGGATCAAAAAACATTGTAGTTACTCTACAACACTAACCTAATTGACAGAGTGAAAAGGAGGAAGACTGTACAGAATAAAATGTTTCCATAACATGCTTCCTGTTTGTAATAAGGCACTAAAATAATACTACAAAAAATTTGGCAAAGAAATTAACTTTTTATCCGGAATAAAGTTTGTGTTTGGGGCAAATCCAACACAACACGTCACTGAGTACCACTTTTATATTTTCAAGCATGGTGGTGGATGCATCATGTTATGGGTATGCTTGTCATCGGCAAGGACAAGGGAGTTTTTTTAGGATAAAAAGAAAGGGAATAGAGTTAAGCACAGGCAACATCCTAGAGGAAAACTTGGTTCAGTCTGCTTTCCAACAGACACCTCTCAGCAGGACAAAAGCCTAAAACACAAGACCAAATATGCACGATATTGAATGTTCCTGAGTGGCCTAGTTTGAGTTTTGGCAAGACTTGAAAATGGCTGTCTAGCAAATATGAACAAACAACTTGACAGAGCCTGAAGAATTTTAGAAAGAATAATGGGCAAATATTGTACAATCCAGGTGTGAAAAGCTCAGATTTACCAATAACGACTCACAGCTATAATCGCTGCAAAATGTGATTCTTACATGTATTGACTAAGGGTTTTTGAATACTTATCTAACCAATATATTAGTGTTTTATTTTCAAAACATATTTTAGAGTATTTCGTGTAGATTGTTGACAAAAAAAATACAATTAAATCCACTTTAATCCCACTTTGTAAATGAACAAAATGTGTAAAAAGTAAATGGGTGTGAATACTTTCTGAAGGCACTGTATCTAATACACGGGTAAGTACATCTGGCTGTACAATAATGTATGCTGTCAACAGCTGGGATAATCTCCCATTAGCTGAAGTCCCGATGTCAAGGTAAACCGATCCGCTAGGCAGCTCCTAATGGCTAAACATATAGCACTAATTTCTATTTTTGAGTACCAAGTTAACCAACCACCAAAAGTAACAAACATCCCTTTGTTGCAGCCGGTCGTGAGGGAGCTATCGGTCTGTCGCTCCACACGCTGTCCGGTCGGTGGGTCGGAGGCGGAGTGACGGCTGAAGGTAGTCTGAGCCCTATGGGCACTGTTCAAAAGTAGTGAGCTAGATAGTGAGTAGGGTGCCATTTGGGATTCAGACTGTGTGACACTGGAATGGTGTCAGCTGGAGGATCATCTGACGGGGTTTGTGGCCATTTAGCAGGCCTGATCTCTGCTGGTTAGGTCAGGGCCACCCACACACTGCCTTCCTCCCCTGCCTGGTTCTGCCTGGCTGCCCCAAGGCCCTGCTCCCCTCCCAGGCTCCCTCCCCTCCCAGCCAGGTGAGACCACCCTGAATGTAGCACACTGGAGAGAGGAGAGGCTCTGTCTGACAAGAGGGCCTGCCTGCTATTCCTGCTGTCTCCACACAGTCCATAGACAGGCGCACATCAGAAACACAGGCGCACATCAGAAACACACACGCACGCGGGCGCGCACAGCACACACCTCTGGTTTCAGCAGTTAGGCTGAGTCTCTGCTGAGCACTGTCAACTTGACATATACATTGTAGCGAGACATTCCAGTGACAACTGATCTTGATTTAACAGTTTGGGTTATGTGTGTTTGACATGAAGAAAATGTTTATACTATTAAAATGAATAATGTGGAGGGATGCACCCTTCAATATGCATTTTGTACATACTATACAAATCATGTAGATGAGGCTACCGAGTCGTTCCATGTCATTACAGCAAGCCAATTTGTTCTGAAATTGTTTGTGTAGTAAGAAACAGGTAAGACGGGCCCAATTTCTTTTAAATATTTTTTTTCTCCGAGAAATTAAGCTAATTGATTCCACTGAAATTGGACATTTTAAATTGATAAGATTCAGATAATATCCAATAAATATAGTACCCAACTTCTCCTACTGAGTAAGACGTGGGGAATCCCCACCCAAAAATCAAAAGCTACCCATGGACGCCCCAAACCCCATGCCTATCCCACCCCAACATTCGGAAAGTATTCAAACACCTTGACTTTTTCCACATTTAGTTATGCTATAGACTTATTCTAAAATGTATTAAAATGTTTTTTTTTTCCCGATCAACCTACACACAATATCACATAATGACAAAGCAAAAACAGATTTAGGAAATTTGAGCAAAATATCACAATTAAGAATTCAGACCATTTACTTAGCACTTTGTTAAAGCACCTTTGGCAGCGATTACAGCCTCGAGTCTTCTTGGGTATGACGCTACAAGCTTAGCACACCTGTATTTAGGGAGTTTCTCCCATTCTTCTCCGCAGATCCTCTCAAGCTTTGTCAGGTTGGATAGGGAGCGTCGCTGCACAGCTATTTTCATGTCTCTCCAGAGATGTTCGATCGGGTTCATGTCCGGGCTCTGGCTGGGCCACTCAAGGACATCGAGACTTGTCCCAAAGCCACTCCTGCATTTACTTGGCTGTGTGATTAGGGTCGTTATCCAGTTGGAAGGTGAACCTTCGCCCCCAGTCTGAGATGCTGAGCGCTCTGGAGCAGGTTTTCATCAAGGATCTCTGTACTTTGCTCTGTTCATCTTTCCCTTGTTTCTCATGGTCTGAGAGTCCTTCCGGTGCCTTTTGGCAAACTCCAAGTGGGCTGTCATGTGCCTTTTACTGAGGTGTGTCGTCTGGCCACTCTACCATAAAGGCCTGATTGGAGTGCTGCATAGATGGTTGTCCTTCTGGAAGGTTCTCCCATCTCCACAGAGGAACTCTGGAGCTCTGCCAGAGTGACCATCGGGTTCTTGGTTACTTCCCTGACCAAGGCCCCATCTCCCCCAATTGCTCAGTTTGGCCGGGCGGCTAGCTCTAGGAAGAGTCTTGGTGGTTCCAAACTTCTTCAATTTAAGAATGATGGAGGCCACGGTGTTCTTGGGGACCTTTAATGCTGCAGAAATGTTTTGGTACCATTCCCCAGATCCCTGCCTTGACACAATCCTGTCTCGGAGCTCTATGGACAATTCCTTCGACCTCATGGCTTGGTTTTTGCTCTGACATGCACTATCAATTGTGGGACCTTATATAGACAGGTGTATGCCTTTCCAAATCATGTCCAATCAATTGAATTTACCACAGGTGGACTGAAGTTCAAGGATTATCAATGGAAACAGGATGCACCGGAGCTCAATTTTGAGTATCATAGCAAATGGTCTGAATACTTAAGTAAATAAGGTTCTGTTTTTTATATTTGATACATTTCCAAAAATTCGAAAAACCTGTTTTTGCTTTGTCATTATGGGGTATTGTGTGTAGATAGACGAGGAAAAAAAGTAATTTAATCTATTTTAAAATAAGGCTGTAACGTAACAAAATGTGGAAAAAGTCAAGGGGTCAGAATACTTTCTGAATGCACTGTACATATCAGTTCTATGTTTGACAAGTATACTGAACAAAAATATAAACGCAACAATTTCAAAGATTTTACTGAGTTATATGAACTCTAAGGAAATCAGTCAATTGAAATAAATAAATTAGACCTAATCTATTGATGTCACATGACTGGGAATACAGACATGCATCGGTTGGTTACAGATACCTTAAAAACAAAAGTAGGGGCATGGATCAGAAAACCAGTGAGTATCTGGTGTGACCACCATTCGCCTCATGCAGTGTGACATCTCCTTCGCATAGAGTTGATCAGGCTGTTGATTATGGCCTGTGGAATGTTGTCCCACTCCTCTTCAATGGCTGTGCAAAGTTGCTGGATATCGGTGGGAACTGGAACGCGCAGTCATACATGTCAATACAGAGCATCCCAAACCTGCTCAAATGGGTGACATGTCTGGTGAGTATGCAGGTCTTGGCAGAACTGCAGCATTTTCAGCTTCCAGGAATTGGGTACAAATCCTTGCGACATGGGGCTGTGCATTATCAGGCTAAAACATAAGGTGATGGCGGCGATTGAATGGCACGACAATGGGCCTCAGGATCTAGTCACGGTATCTCTGGGCACTCAAATTTCCATAGACAAAATGTAATTGTGTTCGTTGTCCGTAGCTTATGCCTGCCCATAGCATAACCCCACCTCCACCATAGGGCACTCTGTTCAGCAAGTTGACATCAGCAAACCGCTCGCCCACACAATGCCGTACACATGGTCTGCAGGTGTGGGGCTAGTTGGATGTGCTGCCAAATTCTCTAAAACAACATTGTAGGCGGCGTATGGTAGAGAAATGAACATTCAAGTCTTTGGCAACAGCTCTGGTGAACATTCCCTGGTGGACATTCCAGCAGTCAGAATGCCAATTGCACATTTCCTCAAAACCTGAGACATCTGTGGCATAGTGTTGTGTGACAAAACTGCACATTTTAGAGTGGCCTTTCTTTGTCCCCAGCACAAGGTGCACCTTTGTAATGATCATGCTGTTTAAATCAGCTTCTTGATATGCCACACCCCTGTCAGGTGGATGGATTATCTTGGCAAATGAGAAATGCTCACTACCAGGGATGTAAAGAAATTTGTGCACAACATTTGAGAGAAATGACCAATGGGAGGTAGGCGGTCTATTCCTGATCTTACACATCCCCGCGGCACCTTCAGCATTCAAGTGCTAAAATGGCTTGTGCGATATTAGGCTTCATTAGTTGAGTGACAACCTATGTCATTTGCTAGGTTATTGTTATCTATCTGCTGTAGCCTATCTGGCTATAGCCTACCTGCTGAACGGGGCTTACAATCAGTGCTTGGACTGAAATAGGTGCCGGTACTCACCCAAGCATTTTTGGGTGCTGGTACTGTTTACATTTAGGTGCTCCACAATACTTTTGAGCTAATATTCTATGAGAGGAACAGAAGCTCAAGCAGTAGAATATTTGAGGTGCCGGAACTCAGCTCCGGTGAGCTCCTGTCCAAGTCAAGCACTGCTTACAATATATATATTTTTTCGATTGATCAGGTTCACCATCAGTAAAAGTTTTGGTAGTTTTGCTTTAAACAATCAGTGTTTTTTTTTTATTCATTTTTTTTTAGATATACTGGGCAAAGTTGATAATTTCATAACGAGGAAATAAAATCCCTTTGCAAGGCACACTGCATGGTCAAAGCAGGAAGAGAAAAGAAGCTCACTAAAAACGTCCAAACGGTCAAAACCATTCGATTTTGAGATGGGGGGTGAAATTCAAAGTTGTGATATATTTCATTGACTATGTCGTAGCTAATTTGTAAACAGTAAATATTGATACATTACTAGCTCAAACACTTAATCTGCAAAAATGTCAAGCTAATTAGTGGGTGATGGTGATTTCAGGTGGTAGATGCCTAGTCTCCATTATGGCTCCGATCAGGTGCCTACATAGTACATACACCAGACATACAGTACATATGGAAAATGAATGTGTTTATGCAACAAATATTAGTGCATCGAATCATATCGCATTGAATAGCATCGATTCGTTCTCTAATCAAACCAAATCGTTTCAAACTAAAACACATGTCGTATCGGAGCCCATGTATCTAGATACGTCTCGAATAGTCTTGAAAGGGAAAGATGGACATCCAAGTTTGGTCCAAATCGGATATTGGGTATTATATTTATTTAATATAATCTGAATCCTAGAAATTAAAATAAAATTGTATTTGTCACATGCGCCGAATACAACAGTTGTAGACCTTACTGTGAAATTCTTACTTACAAGCCCTTAACCAACAATGCAGTTCAAGAAAGAGTTAAGAAAATATTTAATAAATAAACTATAAAGTGAAATATATACCTAAAAGTAACAAGAAAATTACATAACAATAACGAGGCTATATACAGGGGGTACTGGTACACAGTCAATGTGCAGGGGTACAGGTTAGTCGAGGTAATTTGTAAAGTGACTATGCATAGATAATAAACAGCGAGTAGCAGCAGTGTAAGCAAGGTGATAAGGAGCCTTTTAGTCCTAGACTTGGCGCTCCGGTACCACTTGCCATGTAGTAGCAGAGAGAACAGTCTATGACTTGGGTGACTGGAATCTATGACAATTTTTTGGGCCTCCACACTACCCTCTGTAGCGCCTTATGGTCAGATGCCGAGCAGTTGCCATACCAGGCGGTGATGCAACGGGTCAGGATGCTTTCGATGGCGCAGCTGTAGAACTTTGAGGATCTGGGGACCCATGTCAAATCTTTTCAGTCTCCTGAGGGGGAAAAGGTGTTGTCGTGCCCTCTTCACAACTGTCTTGGTGTTTGGACCATGATAGTTCATTGGTGATGTGGACACCAAGGAACTTGAAACTCTCGACCTGCTCCACTTCAGCCCAGTTGGTGTTAATGGGGGCATGTTCTACCCTCCTTTTCCTATAGTCCACGATCAGGTCCTTTGTCTTGCTCACAATAAATTAGCATAATTTCACAGAGATCAAATTATATTTAAAACAAAATAAAGTTTCAGGAATGCTAATCTTATCGGTTTCTAACTGCAGAAACAATTTCAGGACAATCTGATATAGTGAGTGTCGAAATCCTCGTGCTTTTTGAGGTGGAACGACCCTACTAACAGCCTACAATAGTAAAAGTTGCATTGAAATTACAATTCGTATATAATCATTCTAATTTATACCTCCTCTCCAACACATGCCAAAAATATAATACCAGAAAACAAAGATTGAGTGGTTTAAACTTACTTAATCCTAATTCAAATTGTAATTATACGGAGTGTAGTCTCTTCTATTACATGCACTTATGACAGAGGGGGAGCTCTACCAAAAGCTCTGTGTTTGTCTGTGTGCACGGGAGGGAATAGCAAGAACTCCTGACCTCCCGCTCTCACTCAACCATGTCTCCTGTGTCCCCACTCACATGAAAAGCCTGCTGCTCTGTGTCATACATACTGGTCTTACTGCTGCTTCTTCCCCAGAATCTCCAACCAAGTAAAGAGGGGCAAACGTCAACGTGGCTTAATGCTTAATCACTGCACTGAACAGAAAGTGCTTGTACACTCATCTTTTTTCAATAGGTGACTTTAGGCAAATGGAACAGTATTTAGTAAGATACACCCATCATTCTCCGGGCGCAGTGTGTTCGTGTGAGGAGATGGTCTGGGAGTGGAGAGACGACAGAGTGATTCCTATGCAAGGATTTGGAGCCCCATTGCCAGGTGTCCTCTCTCATCACCCCAGTGTCTGTTTGTGTGCTGTGCAACTCAATGCCTTTAATCTACGTGACTGTGGTGGATTAGGAATAAAAGGCATGTGGAGGCACTGGGAGGGAAGGAAAGAAGCATGCTGGAGCCAGTTCTCTCATCACCCTGGAGGCCAGCTGAGCCCGGTTGGTTCTGTTTGCCCCCAGACAGTCAATGAATATCTATTTGCTTTTGTAACGTGGCTTTACTGTAAGTTAACGCAAATAGAAAGTCTGAATAGGGACTTGTGATGAGCCACACAATCACTCTTAAGTCTGATACTTTGTACAGTTACAGTACCAACTAGTATAAAACCATAACAAAAATAATTGAATATGATCTAATTTTGACAACAAAAAATACAAAATATAAACCCCTCTGGGTCACATTGATCCCAGACCCAGATTCCCTACACGTCTCCCTGTACGGGCTCCAGAATGCAACAGACCAGGGTGGGTTTCAGTGAACCGCTCTGCACGTTGGACAGCAACGGACTGCTTCTGACATCATCTGTTTGGAGAGCAGCGAGGGGAGGGGGAGGGGGAAGGAGGGGGAATGGCTGGAGGGAGGGGATGGGGAGGCAGATTTTCAGCAGGTGAAATGAGGCCCTTCGCTTAGCTGGAGCCAGGAACGCATGGATCAGTGGTCGCCCAGCGGCACACAGGATCTCCTGCTTCAATAGCCTCGCTGACCTCAGTCTTTCCATACTGTGTCCAGGTGAAACATGGGGCGCCTGTCTTCTATAGGCTCATTCAGGGGCTAGTAGTACCCTCGCTCCCTCACTGGATGAACCCCCCTACCCACATGGCCTGGTAAAAACACTGACACACTGTGAGAACATTTGTGCAGGCATTTTTTCCCTTTTCTTTTTTGAAATGATCAGTCATCCGTAGAGCCTAAAGCTGACTCTGTGGCCCCCCCAAATTCCAAAGCAATTAATCATTGATTCCACTTTATCTGCAAGGTGCTCTACTATGAGACTGTGTTGACTTGGACTGTTAGACATACACTAATATGGTCTGTATTGATACACCTGTACAGTATATTGATACAAATCCTATATATGAGTAATACACCCATAACTCAGTTAGAATTTATCCCTCAGGAGCATCCACAGTAGATCCAGCCAATGCGGTGGCAGAGAGAGCAGCCAATCTGGCTATGAGATAAACGGTCTGTGTATGCGTCCCAAATGGCAGGGTGCCATTCCACCCACCTTGACTTTCTGCTGGATGTGTCTGAGGGCGTCGGCGGTGCCCATGTCAGCATCCTCCTGGATACACACCACGTCTAACTTCATCTTCACATCCAGCTTCACCTTGGGGTCTGTGCTAATCATCTTCTGCACCTCTTTGGTTGTGATAACAATTACCTCTACAGAGGACAAATAAAGACATTTAGAAAGACTAAACCCAGTCAAGCAAATGGGACAGATGACAATGACCGAACATATTAGACAATGTGCTTACTGGCAGAATATACATTAGAAAAATCATTCAAAACACTTAAAATGGAAACAGAGCTTGTGATAGATTTATTTACACATCGAGAACATTGCAAGGAAGTCTTGTAATGGAGTCTTGACTGTATAAATGTTTCATCCAAACTAGTTTGTTTACTGTTGCCTTATTTAGCCTTGTAAAATCTAATTGCAGGGCCTTACTAGTTGGCTTCTCACAGTAAGTCCTGCCACACATGAAGTTACTATAGGGACTGGGAGGGCTCTGACTAGAACATGTATTCCAGGTGGGATAGTATGTTAACTTCGCTACATTATCTCCATTTGCAAACTCCCTATAGCTTATTTGTATGCACCAATTAGTGAGACTGGACTCCTATTAATAACAAAAGCAGTTAGCGTGAGTTTTTTTTGTAGGATAAAACCTTGCTTTAGGTTACTTCAACACGTAATGAGGAACTCAACAAGAAATCATAAAAGATCTCCCCAAAATCCACTCACCCCTTCCAAACACCACACCTTCTAGAAGACTGATACTCCAGTGGAGGCCCTGACGTACACTTTACTGAAGCACACAGGTGGACAAGCACAGCTTTCCCAGACCACAGTGGATGGCTATGAAAGTTACAACTAGGCCGAAAGGAGTCCTATATCAAGCCCTGAGGCATATGATTAGAAGGGAAAATAGTAGTCTCTATAACAATCTTTGTCATTTATCCCCCAATAATTAACTTCAACTTATCATATGTATATAGTATATAGGCTAACTCCTCCTTATGTCTGAAACAAATACTACGTAATGCATCTAGGAGTAGGAGGCCATCGCATTGTAAAGGTGGTATATGTCCTTTTAAAAAGAATGACTCTGCAACTGATAGCACTAGAGCAGTACTTTTGATTGACAGTCCCTATGTGACATCTATTGGGCCATTGGTTACAAACTACTGATACTGCCCACACACATGCAACTCTTATTCTGAAAACGGGAAGCATCTACCAGTGAGGGCGTCTAACTGGTTGTTGTAGTATACAAAACCAGGATTTGGGGATTTTATTTGACCATAAAAAATGTGCAACAGTAATACACCAAAGTCGGTTTGATTGGATCGAGCCTTAAATGTAGAGAATATTACCTTCAAACCCCACTCTCTCAAGCAGGTTGAGGGGATACCAGATGAGGGGCTTGTTCCCTACAGGTAGCAGAGGTTTGGGGGTGTTGTAGGTCAGGTCCATCATACGAGACCCACCACCAGCGGCCATCAATACCGCTTGCAGCTCCATCTGCTGTTATACACCTGGAAACACACACACGTCAAATTTGTGACCACATCAACATGACTGTAGTGATAACCAGACTTGCTCTCTTGTTGACACCAAACAGTTAGCAAGTTATTGCATTATCCCAAAATCGTAAAGCAAGCACACTCTAGCTAGCGACACACACACATATGCAGTCAGCTACTGTAGCTAACAAATTGATTCAATACGTGCAAAAAGTAATACCAAATTAGGTTATGACCCCTAGTAATAGATGAATCAAATCACATGCATGACCTACCTATTGGATAATGTCAGCTGGTTTATTCAGCAGCAACACGCGTCACCCAAATGACAGCGCGGCACAGTCACTGTTTACAAGCTAGCTAACAAAGAGTTCTTAATCCTGAAAAGTTCCACAGCCTCAACCGAGAAACAAAATACCGTGATCTTATTATAATATGTAAAGACCTTCACCGATACGTGGTAATAACTTTTAGTGAAATAATAAAACAATATTAGAGACGATAAACTGACAAGCGGAATGCTAGCTTGTATGATGACACTTTGCTACCATTGATGAAATCACTCCGGGAGAAAACTAGAGCCGGTGTATAAACGGTTCCTACCTACTGTCATTGGTAAGAATTCAGGATTTACACAGTAAAAAAACAACGCTATCATCATTATCATTACCACCATCATCATCAATATGTTTGTGGTTTGTTTTTGTGAGAATGAGATCACTTTTGGCTTTTTCACATTTCTGCTGTTTTACATTAGATCCTGTCACAGCTTTTTATCTGGGCTATCACCATGTTAATTTGCTATTTTGATGACGTGCTCATTTGAAAACATTGATGAAGTTTATTATCATGATTTTATCATTTAAAAAAGTAGGAAAGGAAAATGTACTGTGTGTCTTCACATGGAGAGCGTTCCTACAGATGTAGGACATTAATTGGAGCCGGTTTGCTACAGCAGGAAAAGATTCCTGCAGCAACAGGAAATGTGAATTATTATGTGGATTATAATGAATGGACGTTTTTCTAGGGGCTGATACATTTTTTCGTTAGGGCAAATCCAGTCTGAATTTTCTAAATAGAATTTGCAAACTCAAATACACTACACGTTTGCATTTCCTGTAGTGCAGGACAGTTCTCAGCAACAAAAGACTGTTCAAATTAAGATCTTACATCTGTAAATATTCACACCAGTAATTTCCAGGCCAGGCTGAGGCCCCCACCAGTGCAGATTACCAGCCACCCAGCTCCTCCAGACAGAGCCCAAACCCCAATTCACAGACCTCCGATGTAACAGCAAATTGAACGCTGGGAATGTGGCTTGGCTTTGTTTTCTCTGGACAGGAGATGAGCTTCATTGGTAGCTGCCTGTTGAGGAAACATTGGAATAACAGGACAGGCTTTGCAGTTCACTCTGAAGAGAGGGAGAAAAAAGGAGAGAAGGAGAAAAAGAGGGAACACTAACAGACATTGCTGTTAAATGGAAATTTCTTAGCTCTCGTCTGGCACCTTTGCTGTTGTTCTTCATTTATATCTTTATACAGTGTAACTTTGTAAATGTTCAGTGACTTAACTATGAGAAAACATTTTAAACTCCTTCTGGTCACCTTGACATAACGCTGCTCAGACACAAGAATGTTAACTGTGGTGAAAAACAGCTATTAGACCACCCGGATAATCATGTGTTGATGATGGGAGCGAAGTTTGCCAACTGGCAGGTAATGTAGTAGTCTACCTCCTCAATAGAAAGGTACACAACTGAACCACTGATATTTTGCCAATTAAATCCCATTTAACGATCACAAACAAATATTAGTGGTACAGTATTAACATTTTTATAACCAGCTAAACACACACATTTAATTTTAATGATATGGAAGGCAGAAATAATTATTTTATCCCTGAAAAATAGTTTCAAAATCACCTTATGGTAGCCTATGAGGGACAGTTAACCTTGTTTCATCTTAAACTTTCAAGTTTTTAACTTTTTTTATTTATTTTTTTATTTCACCTTTATTTAACCAGGTAGGCAAGTTGTGAACAAGCTCTTATTTACAACTGCGACCTGGCCAAGATAAAGCAAAGCAGTTCGACACATACAACAACACAGAGTTACACATGGAGTAAAACAAACATACAGTCAATAATACAGTAGAAAAAAACAAATCTACATACAAAGAGTGCAAGTGAGGTAGGATAAGGAAGGTAAGGCAATAAATAGGCCATGGTGGCAAAGTAAATTACAATATAGCATTTAAACACTGGAATGGTAGATGTGCAGTAGATGAATGTGCAATGTAGAAAAACTGGGGTGCAAAGGAACAAGATAAATAAATAAATACGGTAAGGGATGAGGTAGTTGGTTGGGCTATTTACAGATGGGCTATAAACAGGTGCAAGGGTCTATGAACTGCTCTGACAGCTGGTCCTTAAAGCTGGTGAGGGATATAAGTGTCTCCAATTTCAGAGATTTTTGTAGTTCGTTCCAGTCATTGGCAGCAGAGAACTGGAAGGAGAGTCGGCCAAAGGAGGAATTGTCTTTGGGGGTGACCAGTGAGATATACCTGCTGGAGCGCGTGCTACGGGTTGGTGCTGCTAAGGTGACCAGCGAGCTGAGATAAGGCGGGACTTTACCTAGCAGGGACTTGTAGATGACCTGGAGCCAGTGGGTATGGCGACGAGTGTAAAGCGAGGGCCAGCCAACGAGAGCGTACAGGTCGCAGTGGTCGGTGGTATATGGGGCTTTGGTAACAAAACGGATGGCACTGTGATAGACTGCATTCAATTTGTTGAGTAGAGTATTGGAGGCTATTTTGTAAATGACATCACCGAAGTTGAGGATCGGTAGGATGGTATGTTTGGCAGCATGACATGCAACTTTGACATGCAAATACATTTTGACAAATATATACAACCATGCATATCATCCAAGTATAACTTTGACTTTGTCTTTGTCTTTATAAGAATCTGGCCCTGATGATCCCATGAGAGGCTAACTTTGGTCTGGCTCTGTAACTCAAAATGGGTGTAGAATATAGGAGCATTTATTCATCTGAGAGGGAATACAAGCCATGGTCAAAAGATCTTCATTATTCAAATCTGGTCAACATGACATGCTTCTATTAAAAATGGTCCCTCCCATCAACTACCCTTTACTAGGTGTTTTCTACATGCAGGTGGCATTACTCTTGTCATAAAAAAAGGGTTCTGGCTGAAACTAAGGCAATCATAAAAGTCAACCCATAACACTGCCTTTTTACAACATGATCATGACATTCCACATTTCTGCCCCAAAACACAAGGAGGTCCAATTGATACACGAACATTGGCAGTAGAATGGCCTTACTGAAGAGCTCAGTGACTTTCAACGTGGCACCGTCATAGAATGCCACCTTTCCAACAAGTCAGTTCGTAAAATTTCTGCCCTGCTAGAGCTGCCCCAACGGCTCAGCCGCAAAGTTGTAGGCCACACAAGCTCACAGAACAGGACAGGACCACTGAGTGCTGAAGCGTGTAGCCTGTCCTCAGTTGCAACACTCACTACCCGGGTTCCAAACTGCCTCTGGAAGCAACGTCAGGTCAAGAACTGTTCGTTGGGAGCTTCATGAAATGGGTTTCCATGGCCGAGCAGCAGCACACAAGTCTAAGATCACCATGCACAATGCCAAGCGTCGGCTGAAGTGGTGTAAAGCTTGCCGAAATTGGATTCTGGAGCAGTTGAAACGTGTTCTCTGGAGTGATGAATCACGCTTCACCATCTGGCAGTCCAACGGACAAATCTGGGTTTAGCGGATTCCAGGAGAACGCTACCTGCCCGAATGCATAGTGACATCTGTAAAGTTTGATGGTGGAGGAATAATGGTCTGGGGCTGTTTATGGTTTTTCATGGTTAGCTCCAGTGAAGATAAATCTTAACGCTACAGCATACTCTTCTGGGAAGGCTTTCCACTACATTCTAGACGATTCTGTGCTTCCAACTTTGTGGCAACAGTTTGGGGAAGGCTCTTTCCTGTTTCAGCATGACAATGCCCTCCATGCACAAAACGAGGTCCATACAGAAATGGTTTGTCGAGATTGGTGTGAAAGAACTTGACTGGCCTGCACAGAGCGCTGACCTCAACCCCATCAAACACCTTTGGGATGAATTGGAACACTGACTGTGAGCCAGGCCTAATCACCCAACATCAGTGCCCGACCTCACTAATGCTCTTGTGGCTGAATGGAAGCAAGTCCCTGCAGCAATGTTCCAGCATCTAGTGGAAAGCCTTCCCAGAAGAGTGGAGGCTGTTATAGCAGCAAAGGGGGACCAACTCTATATTAATGCCCAGGATTTTGGAATGAGATGTTAGACAAGCAGGTGCCCACATACTTTTGTTCATGTAGTGTAATTCATAATAATGTGACTAGTAGAACATGTGTTTTCAGTATTCTGACACAAAATACAGAACAAGGAAGTGTCTTAAAAGGGTAAATGTATGTTTATAAGAGGTATTATGACCATGCTATTTTTTAGCTATGCTATACTTCCTAAACAAATGTGAGTGCTTTGAAAATATCAATGTTTTCTTTGATATTTTATATTATTATTTATTTGGTTATCCAATAGAAACCCTGGATGCAGGGCAATGATTCCAAGACTGATTGGAATGACCCCATGACTGACTGATTTAATAACTTAGATCTACTATGTTGGCATATTGTGCAACTTGAGAGTATTAGTATTTTCTTACAGATCAATTTCAACCTCTACACAGACTCTCCACATAGCATTCTATTTTCAGAAAGAACAAGAAAAAAACTTGTCACTAATAACATTTGTCTTTCATCTTTCTGTGGGAAATTAGTTAGATGCAAAATGATGGAAATGCAGGTGCAAGGCTCTACAACTTCATAACCCATTGAAAATCCACTGAGCCCTGAATCATGACAATCAAAGCCTGACCATTTTGGCAATCAAAGGAATTGATGTAAATAACTATTTTAGTGCCATAATGATAATAAAGAGATCGAGAAAAAGCCCTGCCTGAACCAAAAGGCTGCCACAGACTTGAAGCTCTGCCGTGATTTCCTCTGATTTCCTTTTCCTGGCTGTAGCAGCTTATGTAAATCATTCCAATTCCCTTAAACAAGCCAGTTGGATTGGGTTGGGTTATATCATAAACATTCACCGGCCAGACCACCCAGGGAGTGTGTCTTGGGCCCGACCGCCGCCTCCCTCTGAGTTGCAGTGCGGCCGAAGCACAACACGCTCAGTGTGGTTTGTGTTTGCGCCACTTCCAGGGCCAGCGCTGGGGCCCCAGCTGCCATGGAAACAAAAACAGGCCCATTCACGGTCATCCACCGATGACATAGATAAACATACTATCTGAGCTGGTCTGTTTGTCCCACACATTTCTGATTTTATTCTCCTACAGGAAGCAGCAAAAGGACATGTCATTCACAGGATTTCCTGACATGATAGCATATTCCAAACATGAGATTCTTGTTGGGACAAGCTGAATAGTATGAAAACACTTTTGTCATCTGCCATAAAGATTGAGGATTAAGGGAAAAGTGATGACAAGTTATATGTAGGTTAACTATATAACTCTTCAGAAGAAGGTGGTGTATTTAAAATAAACATTTAATGGTATTGATCAATTGTTTGTGAATGTAGAAAGAATTTCCAAGATAAACTATTTTTAATTCACTTGCATACTCTAATTCTAATTCACTTGCATACTCTAATTCTATAGCCTGAAACAAGACTATTTCCATTCCAAGACATGGTAAACATGGAGTTTATACTGTTATTAATATGTTGAAGGCATTTCTGCTCCAGCCCTATACCATACCACCACAGCACCATTAAGTGTTTTGACAGTTGGGAAAAATCTTTGACTGCCTTCTCAGAATGCCTCACTTGACATCCAGTAAACTTCAAGGATTGATTTCAGTAAACTTCAAACATGTTGTAAACTTCAAAAGTCAAACTTTAAGTAAACTTCAAACTTTGTAGTTTCTCTGAATAGGTTCATTGTCATGCAATGTGGTAACATGCTGTCTGTTCTACTCTGATTTGGGATTATGAGAAATGAGAGGAAACTGTTTGAATCAGTGAAACTAGCGTCTGACACAATCCTTTAGCTGACGTGCATCATATTTTCTAGTGGTTGGGAATTATAATTACTGTAATTGCAATGATATGCTTCATAAAACATTCTTCTCGTATGCATTCTTTTCACATTTATGTAGGCAAAGCACTTTTGACCTCAACATGAAAAGGTCCAAGACACAGGTGGTAGACACAGGAAATATCTCAACTGCATGGTTTTGATGAGCCAAAGCAATAAACGTTGGGCAACTCCCTGCCGGAAGGTCCTGGCATGTCTGTGCGCTCTGCTGTGTGAGTGCTGAGTGCATGTGTCAAGTCTGTGACTGTTTTACACATTTCTGGCATTGTTCATAGTTCTACTGCTTAATGATTCCCATAACTCTGGGCAGCTTGTAGTTTGGCTAGCTTGGTATAAAAATGACCAGTGAAATGAAGAGATAAGAGTTTACTCTACTGCAGTCCTGGATTTACAGTAATGTTGTGGGTTTTATAATTGTATGAAAACCTGAAGGTTGTTCCTTGGTCGTGCCAACAGAAATTCCCCTCCTCTGGCACCAATTGTGGTTTATACAGGAACATCTACAGTATGTACCTAAAACATAAGCACATCATCGCCCTTTATAGTTGATCCTATAGGTGGATGATTGACTGTGTGATTCTGTGCTTCTATGTGTATGTGTGCGTGTGTGTTTATGCGTGCTTGCATGCGGACATCTGTGTGTGGTGCAGGCCATGTGGGTGACTGCCCTAACTCAGGGGCCTGTTTTTGTGGGTGCCCAGCGAGGCAAAGCCACAAGAGTGCAAACAGCACCCTACCCAGCCCCTCTGATCTGTGTGTGTGTCCTCTCCTCTGGCTGTGTCCGCCCAGCAGACCTCTGTCTGTCTGTCTGTCTGTCTGTCTGTCTGTGAGGTCCATTAACCACCGTGATCCCCTCAGCCTCCCCACACTGCAGACAGCCACAGCTCCACTGGGTGTCCCCACGCACACACACACAGTGGCCAGCCAGAGGCATTCTGGGGCAGAATCCACACTGACTCACTCATTACATGTCGCTGACTGTCCTCCTGTTACACAGCATATGTTCCATCTCTCTTTTGGTTCCCAAATAGCTCGCTATTCCCTAATCAGTGCATTACTTGGGCTCTGGTCAAAAGTAGTGCAATATATAGGAAATAGGGAGCCATTTGGGATGGGCCCCATGGCCATTCTTCTGCATGCCTGGGTCCCTCTGCTCTGTGGTCTGGCATGTGGAGCTGGTCAGAAACAGTCACATCATCATTACAGATGAAGGGAAGCAGTACATCTAAGCCTCAGGCTAAAGGGGAGGATATAAAAGTCTGGAATCAAGTCCAGTAACATGTTATTTATCCCCGGATTACATGAAAGAGAGTGATTTGTGATTTCCCTTGAATGATGTTGAAATGTCTTGGACAAACGGAGTGTATAGTTGTAGAATAATTATGTGTTAATCTAAAGTTGTGTTCCTACCTTGGTATGTTTATCGAAAAGGATCAGTGGAGAGAATTACTGAGATAAATATGTTATGTTCACAATCATGCTGATTATGAGATCCATCAAAACATTTAGAAAAGCGCTACTAGATTGAGTGATAGTATGTTACTGTGAGCCCTGTAACTTGAGTGAATTGAAGATGGCACACAAACACATATATTATACGGAGTTAGGCTTTACTTAAATACTGAATAATTCCCAGACTAAGAGGGAGGTATACTGGCACACATCCCCTGAAGAGAAAGACTTGTCATCGAGACAGATATCCAGCTGTCTTAATCACAGCTTTAGTGAGAACATTACTCACCAGGCTTTGGGCTAATTTGGCCAGGCACTGTAATTCTGCAAAAAAATCCTCTGTTTCCCAGAAGTGTCTGCCAGGTTTGCAGTGAAGTCGGAAGCAGAACTGTGGCTTTGGCTTAGCTCTGTGTGAGGTCCTTCTCCACCTTCACAGGGTGAGCAGTCTGCTGGCAGAACAAACATGGGTGGGACTACACCATATACAACCATGCTCAAATCATACACTCTGATTTCATTAAACAGAGGAAGGAGGCCAACAGAGCAGGGCCTGGGCTGAGTCATGGACCATGCATCTCTCTCCCTCTCACTCGCTCCCGCTCAAAAATATAAACACAACATGTAAAGTGTTTCATGAGCTGAAATAAACAAAAAGATTATTTCTCTCAAATGTTGTGCACATCCCTGTTGGTGAGAATTTCTCATTTAGCAAAATAATCCATCCACCTGACAGGTGTGGGATATAAAGAAGCTGATTAAACAGCATGATCATTACACAGGTGCACCTTGTGCTGGGGACAATAAAATGCCACTGTAAAATGTGTTGTTTTGTCACACAACACAATGCCACAGATGTCTCAAGTTTTGAGGGAGCGTGCAATTTGCATGCAATTTGCCAGAGAAAATAACTTTAATTTCTCTACCATAAGCCGCCTTCAACGTCATTTTATCGAATTTGACAGTACGTCCAACCGGCCTCACAACCGCAGACCAAGAGTACCACATCAGCCCAGGACCTCCACATCTCGCTTCTTCACTTGCGGGTACGCCTGAGACCAGCCACCAGGCCAGATGGCGAAACTGTGGGTTTGCACAAACATCTCAGGGAAGCTCATCTGTGTACAATCTTCCTCACCAGGGTCTTGGCCTGACTATATTTCGATGTTGTAACCGACTTCAGATGGCCACTGGCACGCTGGGGAAGTGTGATCTTCATGGATGAAACCCGGTTTCAACTGTACCGGGCAGATGGCGTGTATGGCGTTGTGTGGGCGAGCGGTTTGCTGATGTCAACGTTGTGAACGGAGGCCCATTGTCGTGCCATTCATCCGCTGCTATCACCTCGTGTTTCAGAATGATAACGCACAGCCACATGTCGCAAGGATCTGTCCACAATTCCTGGAATCTGAAAATGCCCCAGTTCTTCCATTGCCTGCACACTCATCAGATATGACACCCATTGAGCATGTTTGGGACGCTCTCGATCGAAATCTACGACAACATGTTCCAGTTTTCACCAATATCCAGCAACTTTGCACAGCCATTGAAGAGGAGTAGGACAACATTCCACAGGCCACAATCAACAGCCTCCTATGCGAAAGAGATGTCACGCTGCATGAGGCAAATGGTGTTCACAAATCCAAAATTCTGATCCATGCCTCTAATTTTTTATACCGTTGAAGTCGGAAGTTTACATACACATCCTTGCTCGCACACGCTTTTTCAGTTCTGCCCACACATTTTCTATAGGATTGAGGTCAGAGCTTTGTTATGGCCACTCCAATACCTTGACTTTGTTGTCCTTAAGCTATTTTACCACAACTTTGGAAGTCTGCTTGGGGTCATTGTCCATTTGGAAGACCCATTTGCGACCAAGCAATAACTTCCTGACTTATGTCTTGAGATGTCTGCTTCAATATATGCACATCATTTTCCTTCCTCATGATGCCATCTATTTTGTGAAGTGCACCAGTCCCTCCTGCAGCAAAGCACCCCCACAACATGATCCTGCCACTCCCATGCTTCACGGTTGGGTTGGTGTTCTTCGGCTTGCAAGCCTCCCCCTTTTTCCTCCAAACATAATGATGGTCATTATGGCCAAACAGACCAGAGGACATTTCTCAAAAAAGTACGATCTTTGTCCCCATGTGCAGTTGCAAACCGTAGTCTGGCTTTTTTAATGGCGGTTTTGTAGCAGTGGCTTCTTCCTTGCTGAGCGGCCTTTCAGGTTATGTCGATATAGGACTCGTTTTACTGTGGATATAGATACTTTTGTACCGGTTTCCTCCAGAATCTTCACAGGGCCCTTTGCTGTTGTTCTGGGATGGATTTGAACTTTTCGCACCAAAGTACATTAATCTCTAGGTGACAGAACGCATCTCCTTCCTGAGCGGTATGACAGCTGCGTGGTCCCATGGTGTTTATACTTACGTACTATTGTTTGTACAGATGAACGTGGTACCTTCAGGCATTTGGAAATTGCTCCCAAGGATGAACCAGACTTGTGGAGGTCTTCAATTTTTTTTCTGAGGTCTTGGCTGATTTCTTTTGGTTTTCCCATGATGTCAAGCAAAGAGGCGCTGAGTTTGAAGGTAGGCCTTGAAATACATCCACAGGTACACCTCCGATTGACTCAAATTATGTCAATTACCTTATCAGAAGCTTCTAAAGCCATGACATCATTTTCTGGAATTTTCCAAGCAATTTAAAGGCACAGTCAACTTAGTGTATATAAACTTCTGACCCACTGGAATTGTGATACAGTGAATTATAAGTGAAATAATCTGTCTGTAAACAATTGTTGGAACAATTACTTGTGTCATGCACTTAGTAGATGTCCTAACCGACTTGCCAAAACTTTTTTGGAAAACAAGTTTTAATGACTCCAACCTATGTGTATGTAAACTGCCAAGTTCAACTGTAGGTACACTACATGACCAAAAGTATGTGGACACCTGCTAGTCGAACATCTAATTCGAAAATCCTGGGCATTAATATGGAGTTGGTCCCCCCTTTGCTGATATAACAGCATCCACTCTTCTGGGAAGGCTTTCCACTAGATGTTGGAACATTACTGCTGGGACTTGCTTCCATTCAGCCACAAGAGCATTTGTGAGGTCGGGCACTGATGTTGGGGGACTAGGCATGGCTCGCAGTCGGTATTTCGAATTCATCCCAAAGGTGTTCGATGGGGTTGAGGTCAGGGCTCTGTGCAGGCCAGTTAAGTTCTTCCACGCTGATCTCGACTAACCATTTCTGTATGGACTTCGCTTTGTGCACGGTGTCATTGTCATGCTGAAACAGCAAAGGGCCTTCCACAAACTGTTACCACGAAGTTGGAATCACAGAATAATCAAGAATGTCACTGAAGATAAGGGGCCAGTCTGTTGGACTGCCAGATGGTGAAGGGTGATTCATCACTCCAGAGAACGCGTTTCCACTGCTCCAGAGTCCAATGGCGGCGAGCTTTACACCACCACTCCAGCTGGCGCTTGGCATTGCACATGGTGATCTTAGGCTTGTGTGCGGCTGCTCGGCCATGGAAACCCATTTCATGAAGCTCCCGGTGAACAGTTATTGTGCTAAGTTGCTTCCAGAGGCAGTTTGGAACTCGGTAGTGAGTGTTGCAACAGAGATCAGACAATTTTTATGCGCTACATGCTTCAGCACTCAACGGTCCTGTTCTGTGAGCTTGTGTGGCCTACCATTTCACGGCTGAGCCACTCTTGCTCCTAGACATTTCCACTTCACAATAACAGCACTTACAGTTGACCGGGGCAGCTCCAGCAGGGCAGAAATTTGACTTACTGACTCGTTGGACAGGTGCCACATTGAAAGTCACTGAGCTCTGCAGTAAGGCCATTCTACTGCCAATGTTTGTCTATGGAGATTGCATGGCGGTGTGCTCGATTTTATTCACCTGTCAACAACAGGTGTGGCTGAAGTAGCCGAATCGACAAATTTGAAGGGCTGTCCACATACACTATATACACAAAAGTATATGTGACCAACAGATGCATATCTGTGTTCCCAGTCATGTGAAATGCATAGACTAGGGCCTAATGAATTTATTTCAATTGACCGATTTCTTTGTTTTAATTGTAACTCAGTAAAATCGTTGAAATTGTTGCAGGTTGCGTTTATATTTTTGTTCAGTGTAGACTAAGAAAATCATTATTATGCTAAGCAGTGCAGTAACTCAAATAATCAATATGTCTAGGTTACAAGTTACAGTGAAACGCAAGACAAGACACAAACATGGCTGCAAATGGTGGGGAGGTGACGTGTTCCTCAGAAATCCCTTTACAATTAACAGCCAATAGGTCGCTTTGCCTGGTTTTTACATTTAAACATATCCATACTTTGGACAACACATCCAAAATATTTACATTTATTGGTTATGTTTTATCCCTATGGTGTTCGTGTAGTTACTCTTTCCTTTAAGACATGTTCTTTTCTGTTTCAATAAATGTTTATAGCATTCCAAACATTTTGTGTGAGAGTATGTGTGGTCCTGTCAGCACCTAGTGTGGTGTAATGTGGGCAAGGTGTGTGTGTGTGTGTTTGGATGCATATGTGCATGCATTTGTGTGTGTGTGTGTGTGCACGCATTTCTCTGTGTGCGTTGTGGCTACCTGCAGGAACACCCATGGCTAGCTAAGGCCACATGTGATATTGTTGAAATGGAGTAACAACTGAAGCAGATACAAACAAGCAGAGCTCCACCCTAGATGTTCCTTCAACACCAGAGCTGTTTGAATGTAAACAGGTATAGTTGCAGATCTGGTCTGTGTCCAAAATGGCACCCTATTCCTTATGTAGTGCACTACTTTTAACCAGGGTAGTAGGGAATAGGGTGCCATTTGGGATGTAGTAGCACTACACCAGGACCTGCTGGAGCCACAGTGGCCCTTGAGACTATACTAGGGTCACAGCCCTGACTCCTTTTGGCTCACCAAGATACTCTCAAACACATCATGTTACAGATGTAGGATCTTAATTTGAGCCAGTTTGCTACACCCGTAAAAATAATCCTGAAGCAACAGGAAATATGAATTTCCTGTATGTCGATTTTAATTGATGGACATTTTGTGTAGGGGTTGTCTGACATTTTAAAGAGGAAATTACAAACTTTAGAAGCATTTTTAAACCTTGAATGCAAACTACAAGTTTACATTTACTGCCGTGCAGGAAAGTTCTCACCAACAAGAGTGATCAAATTAAGATCCTACATCTGTATTATCACAAGATAATTTTATATCACAGCATGCATTTAACATTTACCTTACCTGAAACAATTCTATGGACAAACAACAAAGAATTGAACACGTCAAACATTGTTTATTCCACAAGGTAATAGGGTTTCACTCCAAATAAAACGGTCTCACACCATAAATAATTATGCTATCACTATTGTAAATGCATTCTCTACTAAATGATACTGCAGCATGTTTTAGCATTTGCTAATTTCCCCATAGGACTGTAACTCCAAGCACCATAAAATGTGTGGAAACAATTGTGTGTATTAAGAGGCCTATATAAAAGAAAACAAAAGCCAACCACACCGGGTTTACACCCATTATTCACCTATTATTATTTATACATGTATATCTACTTAGATCTGATTTGAGAATTAGATTTGACTCTCTGTAATAGTTCCCCCTTGTGGTAAGCCTGGGGAATTGCTAGATTCATATTTCGTCTCGGCCAGTGAGACAGGGCTGTTACGTTACCATTTAAACCCCATAAGATCAAAAGCAGACAGGTAGCTCCATGTACCCTGCCCTGATTCTGTCTGCCTCCCTCCTACCCCCTCCAGACTGTGGGGCTGCCTGTCTGTCTGACACATGGATGATGAGGAGGGGATGAGAATTCCTGCCTGCTGTGGCTGGTAGCCGCTTCCGCTGGCTCTGGGAAATCAGTTGAACTGGAGGCATCCTGTGAATCCCAGAACGGGAGTAAATCATCCTTAACTAGCCCCCTCACACACCACACTGCACCCAGGCCAGAAAACCAGCCATGTGTTTTGCTTCTCCAGCCTTGTGTGTGTGTCTGTGTGTCTCCAATCTGTGTGTGTGCGTGTGTTTGTGTGCGTGCATTTGTGCGTATGCTAGCATACGTGTGTTTGTGTGGGCGCACGTACGTGTGTGTGCAGCTGGATCCATCTTTCTCTCCAAACCCCTAGAACAATATTCCCCCTCCTACACAAAACTATTTCACAGAAAACATGGAGACTTTTAAATAGGGGCCTGACAGTCGGCCTAATGGAGACAGTGACTGCGTCCCAAATGGCACCCTATTCCCTACATAGTGCACTACTTTTGAACAGAGCATTAGCCTTACCTCCTAGTCCAGATGTCCTGGTACCATTATACAGTGAAGGTAACGTCACACACAGCAGGGATAAATAACACACATTTGACGTGAAGACACTTTTAGTAGGTTTCATAAGACCCCAGTCATCCCAATTTTTCCCACAGTGCTGTATCTAAAGATGGTTGTTTGGAAGTAACGACGCTCATATACAGTACTGTAACATACAGACAATTTGATATACAGAACTGACAGTAGTTTATGTTTGTTTCAAAAGGACCAAACTTGGTATGTGAAAACACATGAAAGTAAATGATGACACTTCAACAAGCAAAAGCTATGTAGAAAACTGATATAATTTACTTGGATATGCTGACATGCCAAAGCCTGACGTTTTGCTTTGTATAATGCTGTATATTTCATTTAGCGTATATGGTGCCGTATATGGAAAATATTCACACCCCTTGACTTTTCCCACATTTTGTTGTGTTACAGCCTGAATTTAAAATATATTACATTGAGATGTTGTGTCACTGGACTACACAACATACCCCATAACGTAAAAGTGGAATAATCTTTTTGGAACTTTTTACAAATTAATAAAAAATGTAAAACCTGAAATGTTTTGCCAATAAGTATTCAACCGCTTGTCATGGCAAGCCTAATTAAGTTCAGGAGTAAAAATGTGCTTAACATGTCACATAATAAGTTGCATGCAAAAAAAGCATGCTCAAAGGTGAATCTTTATTGAAATAGCTTTTTAGTTCAGGACTAGGCTTAATCTGTGTACGTGAAACCAGTCCTATATAATTTTACTCTTCTCCTCACTGTATGCGTTCCTTAGTGTTCAGTCAGATGTTAAAGTTCTGCTATTTTGTGTGTGTTTTTTTACGCTGATCTTAACTTATTTTGTACATAATGCCATCATTTCTTATGACAGAAAACATATTTTGGACATCAGAACAGCGATCACTATCCTCAACTTGCATGAAAATGTTTACTTCAAGGAGTTGATAGCTCTGCACGTTCTGCTTACTCCGGACCAGGCCCTAATCCCCTGGACTCATAAGAGGAATCAACGATGAAAGAGAGGGAGGCGATGCGACATTGGTGAGCAAATAGACCACCATCACCCTCTGTACTATTGGCAAAAGTGCAGTCACTGGAGAACAAACTGGAAGAGTTCCGTTCGAGACTATCCTATCAATGGGACCTGAAACACTGTAATAATCTATTCTTCTCAGTCGTGGCTGGACAAGGACAATATACATCTCAATGGTTTTTCTATGCATTGTCAAGACGGGACGGCAGACTCGGGTAAAATAAAGGGAGGAGGGGTGTGTCTCTTTGTTAACAACAGTTGGTGTGCGATCTCTAATTTTAAGGAAGTCTCAAGGTTTTGCTAGCCTGAGTCAGAATACCTCATGATAAGCTGCAGACCATACTATTTACCATGATGGCACTAAGACCGCACTCATCAAGCTGTATAGGGCCATAAGCAAACAAGAAAATGCACATCCAGAGGCGGTGTTTCTCATGTCCGGTGATTTCAATGCAGGGAAACTGAAATCCGATTTACCAAATTTTTACCAGCATGTCATCTGTGCAACTAGAGGAAACAAAACTAGATTTATTTTACTCCATACACAGAAACGCCTACAAGGCCCTGCCTCACCCTCCCTTTGGCAAATCAGACCATAACTCTATCCTGCTTCCTACTTACAAGCAAAAAATATATTATGTCTATTTCCGATAAGCTACCAAGGAAAGGATTAAGAATAGCCCATTATAATATATGTAGCCTTAGAAATAAGGTTAATTAAATCAATAACTTGCTAACATCAGATAACAGTAATATATTGGCCATCTCTGAAACTCACTTTGATAATTCCTTTGATGACAGCAGTTTCAATACAGGGATATAACATCTACAGAAAAGACAGTAATGCCTTTGGGGGAGGGGTTGCTGTACATTTTCAGAGCCATATTCCTGTTAAGTTTAGAGAAGATCTCTTGTCAAATGTTGCAAGTTTTCCTGCCTCGTCTAAAGCCTCTTCTTTTGCGGTCCTGATATAGGCCACCAAGTGCTAACAGTCATTATTTTAATATTATGTGTGAAATGCTTGATAATGTGTGTGATGTTAAATGGACATTTCTAACATTTTCTACTTCCGATTAATCATCTCCAGCACAACCCCAGCATGTTTCTATGTTTTGTAGTAAAAAATAGAGGAAGATCCAATGATGCACACAGATGATGTCATTGGAAACACATATTTCCTCTATCTTCTTTTAATATGAAGCATATAAATGCACAATTTTCACATACGTTGATATTGGGGAGGTGCTGGAGATGATGCCATTTGGTCATGTTTTATTTTTGAAATTTCCTTTTAACAGAGAGGTCTATTTTCAGGGTGACATGAACATTGACTGGTTAGCAATTACCTGTCCTCTCAAGACAAAGCTTCGAACTGTGACTAATGCCTGTAATATGATCCAGGTTATCACTCAACCAACTAGAGTGCATACCAATAGTGTTAGATCTGTGATTTGCTCCAAAGCAATATCATTTGTCCTTTGGCTGTGGTGACCATAACATTGTGGCAATAAGGAAAGACTAAGGTTGGGCCTAAAGAAATTTACAAGAGATCATACATGTTTTCTCGACTCTTTTGTTGAAGATGTAAAACATGTATGTTGGTCTGATGTGTATGAGGAAGTGAATGCAGATGCTGCACTGGAAGTATTTTAAAAATGATTCATGCCAACTGTTGACAAGCATGCACCTCTTAAGAAACTAACTGTGATAACTGTTAGACCCTCCTGTATTGATGATGAATTTATCAATTGTATGGTTCAAAGAAATTATGCAAAAGAGATTAATTGCTATTTTGAATTTGCTCAAGTTAGTGTGGGAGAGGTGGAAAAACTATTGTTATTCATCAATAATGATAAGCCACCATGTATAGACAACCAAGATGGGAAACTATTGAGAATGGTAGCAGACTGTATTGCCACTCCTATTTGCTTTATCTTTAACCAAAGCCTAAAGGAGTATATGTCTCCACAGGTGTGGAAGGAAGCTAAAGTATTTCCACTGCCTAAAAATTGCAAAGCACCCTTTGCTGGCTCTAACTGCTGCACAATCAGTTTGCTGCCTGTTCTTAGTAAACTGCTGGAAAGGATTGTATTTAACCAAATACAATGCTATTTTCAGAGAACAAGTTAACTACTGACTCAGCATGAAAATAGAGAAGGGCACTCAACTTGTACTGCACTGACTCAGATGACTGATGATTGGTTCAAATAAATTGATAAGAAGACAATAGTTGGAGCTGTATTGTTAGATTTCAGTGCAGCCTTTGATGTTATTGGTCATAAATAGTTATTGTAAAAAACTTTACATCACCTGCCATCACATGAAGAGTTATTTATCCAATAGAACTCTAAGAGTGTTCTTCAATGGAAGCTTCTCCAACATCAAATACAACATTGCGGTGTCTCTGAGGGCAGCTGCCTTGGGCCGTTACTCCTCTCTATTTTTACAAATGATTTGCCACTGGTCTTCCACAAAGCTAGAATGACTATGTATGCAGATGATTCCACAATCTACATGTCAGCACGTAAAGCCAGTGAGCTCATTGAAATTCAAAATAATAATAATAAAATAATAAGGAGTTACAGAATCAGTGATTAATAATAAAAACTGGTCTTAAATACATCTAAAACAAAAAGCATTGTATTTGGTTAAAAACATTCTTTAAGACCTACACCTCAACTGGAGTTGAACATAAAGGGTGTGCCCATTGAGCAAGTTGAAGAAGTTAAACTCCTAGGTATAACATTGGATGGTCAATTATCATGGGCAAGTCACACTGACAAAGTTGTTTAGATGATGGGGAGGGGTATGTTATTAATAGATGTTCTGTGTTTTTGACACAAAAATCAACTGTACTAGTTGTTCAGGCTCTGGTCTTATCCCATCTTGATTACTGTCTGGTAATATAGTCAAGTTCTGCAAAGAAAGACCTAGCAAAGCTGCAACTGCAGCTGGCTCAAAACAGAACAGCATGCCTTGCCCTTAATCCTTAAGAGTCTATTGATGCACCCGTGCCTCAATCTAAGTAACATAATAAAACGATCTGCATCAAAATCCGTCAATTTAAGCTAGAGATATCAGCATGGGCTGTCTCAATCCACCGCATCCGCCTATATGTCGGCCTTCCGCATCTGTGGTGGAACCAGTTACTGGTTTAATGTATGGATGTATGGAGGGAGTTTTGTGCCCAGAAAACAAAAATATTTCCTGAGCTTTGTTATATCTCCTAGATTTGTTTTGCCCAAATTATCCATGGTATGACCATCTTAAAACAATCCCATATGTTAGTTTAGCCTACATCTCCAATTACTCAAGCAAATAGTTTACCTTGAAAAAATGGATTAAACAGCAACTCCTGGAATGGTGGAACTGTGAGGACACACACAAACAGACACCATTTTTTGTTGTATTGTTTGTATTTATTTTTTGGTATTGTTTGTATATCGTTGTATTTGAAATTGTCCTTGTCTATTAGTGTATCAGTGTTTTTTACTTGTCATGTTTTGTATTTTTTTTGTGGACCCCAGGAAGAGTAGCTGTTGCTTCTGCAAAAGTGGGGATCCAAATAAACAAATAAACCAGTGACGGATGCGGATACTAAGACACAGGACCGTTTCGCTAACACAGACTGGAATATGTTCTAGGATTTATCCGATAACATTGAGGAGTTTACCACATCAGTCACTGGCTTCATTAATAAGTGTATCGAAGACTTCGTCCCCACAGTGACAGCATGTACATACCCCAATCAGAAGCCATAGATTACAGGCAATATCCGCCTTGAAATAAAGGTTAGAGGAAGGCCCCCAAAAATTGTCAAAGACAGCAAGCTATACCAGAGAGCCAACTCAAGGTCCAAAAGGCTCCTTCAACCCCCAAGCCATAACACTGCTGAACAATTACTCAAATGGCCACCCGGTCTATTTACATTGACCCCCCCACCCCCTTTGTTTTTACACTGCTGCTACTCGCTGTTTATTATCTATGCATAGTTATTATCTATGCACCTCAACTAACATGTACCCACGCACATTGACTTGGTACCAGTACCCCCCCTGTATATAGCCTTGTTATTGTTATTTATTGTTACTTTTTATTTATTTATTGAACTGCATTGTTTGTTAAGGGCTTGTAAGTCAGAATTTCATCGTAAGGTCTACACCTGTTGTATTCGGCGCATGTGACAAATAAAATGTCATTTGATTAGATATTTAGAACTGCCACTTTCAAGGAGCGGGACACTAATCCAGACACTTATAGCACATACTACTACGACCTCCGATGAGCCATCAAACAGGAAAAGCGTTAATACAGGATTGAATCGTACTACGATGACTCTGATGCTTGACAGATGTGGCAGGGCTTGCAAACTATAAGGGATTACAAAGCCCAGCCATGAGCTGCCCAGCGACACAAGCCTACCAGATGAGCTAAATGTCTTCTGTGCTCGCTTCGAGGCAAGCAACACTGAACCATGCATGAGAGAACTAGCGGTTCCGTACGACTGTGTGATCTCGTTCTCCGTAGCTGATGTGAGTAAGACCTTTAAACAGGTTAACATGCGCAAGGCCACGTGGCCAGACTTAATACCAGGACACATACTCAGAGCATCCACTGACCAGCTGGCAAGTATTTTCACGGACATTTTCAACCTACCCCTGAGGCGTTCTGTAATACCAACTTGTTTCAAGCAGAGCACCATAGTCCCGGTGCCCAAGAACGGCAATGCAACCTGCCAAAAGGAATAACTATGACTACAGCTCAGCATTCAAACCCTTCAAAGCTCATTACCAAGCTCAGGACCCTGGCACTGAACACCTCCCTCTTCAACTGGATCCTGGACTTTCTGATGGGCCACCCCCAGGTGGTGAGGGTAGGCAACAACGCATTCACCATGCTGATCATCCACACGGGGGCCCCTCAGGAGTGTGTACTTAGTCCCTTCTGGTACTCCCTCCAACAACATCAACAGGTTTGCTGACGACACAACGGTGGTAGGACTGATCACCGATGAGGCAACCTATAGGGAGGAGTTCAGAGACCTGGCATTGTGGTGCAAGGACAACAACCTCTCCCTCAATGTCAGCAAGACAAAGCAGCTGATCTTGGACTACAGGGAACAGAGGCAAGCACGCCCTCATCTACATCGATGGGGCTGTAGGGGAGTGGGTCCAGAGCTTAAAGTTCCTCTGTGTCCATATCACTAAGGAATTATCAAGATCCACACACACCTGCACAACAGCGCCTCTTCCCCTCAGGAGGCTGAAAAGATTTGGCATGGGCCCTCAGCTCCTCAGCTCTACCGCTGCAGTATTGAGAGCATCCTGGCTGCATCACCGCTTGGTACGGCAACTGCAAGGCACCCAACTGCAAGGCTCTTACAGAGGGTGGTGAGTACGGCCCAGTACATCACAGGGGCCGAGCTCCCTGCCATACAGGACCTCTATACCAGGCGCTATCAGAGGAAGGCCCCAAAAACAGCCTTCACTCAACTGGAAAGGCTTTCCACTAGATGTTGGAACATTGCTGCTGGGACTTGCTTCCGTTCAGCCACAAGAGCATTAGTGAGGTCAGGCGATGTTCGGTGTTCCATTTTTTTTTTACATTTGTTTAACTAGGCAAGTCAGTTAAGAACAAATTCATATTTTCAATGACGGCCTAGGAACAATGGGTTAACTGCCTTGTTCAGGGGCAGAACGACAGATTTTTACCTTGTCAGCTCGGGGATTCAATCTTGCAACCTTTTGGTTACTAGTCCAACGCTCTAACCACTAGGCTACCTGCCGCCCCATAGGTGTTCGATGGGGTTGAGGTCAGGGCTCTGTGCAGGCCAGTCAAGTTCTTCCATGCCGATCTCTACAAACCCTTTTTGCATGGACCTTGCTTTGTGCACGGGGGCATTGTCATGCTGAAACAGGAAAGGGCCTTCCCCAAACTGTTGCCACAAAGTTGGAAGCACAGAATCATCTAGAATGTCATTTTATGCTGTGTAACGTTAAGCTTTCCCTTCACTGGAACTAAGGGGGCTAGCCCAAACCATGAAAAACAGCCCTAGACCATTATTTCTCCTCCCCCAAACTTTACAGTTGGCACTTGGCGTCCGCCAAACCCAGATTCGTCCGTCGGACTGCCAGATGGTAAAGTGTGAGCCTGAATCACTGTGATTCAGAGAACACGTTTCCACTGCTACAGAATCCAATGGCGGGGAGCTTTACCCCACTCTAGCCGACGCTTGGCATTGCGCATGGTGATCTTAGCTTGTGTTCGGCTGCTCGGCCAAGGAAACCCATTTCATGAAGCTCCTGACAAACAGTTATTGTGCTGATGTTGCTTTTAGAGGCAGTTTGGAACTGGGTAGTGAGTGTTGCAACTGAGGACAGATGATTTTTACGCACTACGCGCTTCAGCACTTGGTGGTCCCGTTCTGTGAGCTTGTGTGGCCTACCACTTCACGGCTGAACCGCTGTTGCTCCTAGATGTTTCCACTCCATAATAACAGCACTTACAGATGACCGGGGCAGCTCTAGCAGAGCAGACATTTGACGAACTGACACGTTGAAAGTCACTGAGCTCTTCAGTAAGGCCATTTTACTGCCAATGTTTGTCTATGGAGAGTGCATGGCTGTGTGCTTGATTTTATTCACCTGTCAGCAATGGGTGTGGCTGAAATAGCCGAATCCACTCATTTTAAGGGGTGTCCACATACTTTGCATATATAGAGTACTTACACTGACACCCCAACACACACATATACACTACATACAGTTGAAGTCAGAAGTTTACATGCACATAGGTTGGCGTCATTAAAACTCGTTTTTCAAACCCCTCCACAAATTTATTTTTAACAAAGTATAGATTTGGCAAGTCGGTTAGAACATCTACTTTGTGCATGACACAAGTAATGTTTCCAACAATTGTTCACAGACAGATTATTTCACTTATAATTCACTGTATCACAATTCCAGTGGGTCAGAAGTTTACATACAGTAAGTTGACTGTGCCTTTTGTCATGGCCCCTCCTCTGCATTGCAGGGGCGGTTCCTCCTGCGGGCAGAGGAGGGTCGTTAGTGATTGGAGCCACCTGGGCTCAGGGTATTTAAACTGCTTCACTAATCACTTCTCTCTCTCTCTCTGCTCCTCCAGGTATGATCCTGTTTTGTTTGTTCCTTTGTAGTTTTGCATAGTTTTCACTCAGTCATGTTCACACACACAGGTCACTGCATCCCTGCACTTTACATACACCTTCCATTATGACATTTTCACACCTCATTCCTTTTTCTTTGTTAAAGTTAATAGTTTTTGGGTTGTAAATAACCTTTTTGATTGGCCTACACCTGTTGTTCGTGTCCCCTCATTTTTGCCACAGGCTATGAGCTGGCCTGTGACACTTTGAACAGCTTGGAAAATTCCAGAAAATTATGTCATGGCTTTAGAAGCTTCTGAGCTAATTGACATCATTTGAGTCAATTGGAGGTGTACCTGTGGATGTATTTCAATGCCTACCTTCAAACTCAGTGCCTCTTTGCTTGACATCATGGGAAAATCAAAAGAAATCAGCCAAAAATTGTAGACCTCCACAAGTCTGGGTTATCATATATCGACATAACCTGAAAGGCCGCTTAGCAAGGAAGAAACAACTGCTCCAAAACCACCATAAAAAAGCCAGACTACGGTTTGCAACATAACATTGGGAAAAAGATCGTACTTTTTTGAGAAATGTCTTCTGGTCTGTATATGTGCTTGGCCATAATGACCATCGTTATGTTTGGAGGAAAAAGGGGGAGGCTTGCAAGCCGAAGAACACCATCCCAACCGTGAAGCATGGGGGTGGCAGCATCATGTTGTGGGGGTGCCTTGCTGCAGGAGTGACTGGTGCACTTCACAAAATAGATGGCATCATGAGGATGGAAAATTATGTGGATATATTGAAGCAACATCTCAAGACATCAGTCAGGAAGTTAAAGCTTGGTCGCAAATGGGTCTTCCAAATGGACATTGACCCCAAGCATACTTCCAAAGTTATGGCAAAATAGCTTAAGGACAACAAAGTCAAGGTATTGGAGTGGCCATCACAAAGCCCTGACCTCAATCCTATAGAACATTTGTGGGCAGAACTGAAAAAGCGTGTGCGAGCAAGAAGGCCTACAAACCTGACTCCGTTACACCAGCTCTGTCAGGAGGAATGGGCCAAAATTCACCCAACATATTGTGGGAAGCTTGTGGAAGGCTAACCAAAACGTTTGACCCAAGTTAAAACAATTTAAAGGTAATGCTACCAAATACTAATTGAGTGTATGTAAACCTCTGACCCACTGGGAATGTGATGAAAGAAATAAAAGCTGAGATCATTCTCTCTACTATTATTCTGACATTTCCACAAACGCTGCTACTGCTACTGAATATTATCAACCCTGTTGCTTAGACACTTTACCCCTACCTATATGTACATAGATACCTCAATTACCTCGTATCCCTCGACATCAACTCAGTACTGGTACACCTTGTATATATTTTTTACTCGTTATTGTTATTCACTGGGTATTCATGTCATTATTTCTATATATTAGTAAACATTTCACTGTTAGTCTATACCTGTTGTTTACGAAGCATGTGACAAATAAAATGTCATTTGATTTGAGTCAGAGTGAGCTGTTACTCAACCAGCCTACCCAGAGGACAAAGAGGTTGGCCCTGAAAGGGCAGGTCAACCTGGCACCAAGCAGTGGTTGGAGTGCACCTGCATGCTAAATGAAGTCTCTATTCATCCCTGGCACAAAGCCTGTGTGGGTGCCCCAATGGAGAGAGGACCACCTCTCTGTCTGAAGTGCCCATCTCTGCCTCTGAAAGGCCCTGTGGATGCCATGCCACGCCACCCCCATTAGACACCCAAGAGACATTGCATCTCTTCCTGCTTGGCCAACCGCCTTTATACCACCACCACACAAGGAGAGAGAGATGGTGGCAGTGGCCAACATCCAACACTAGACCAATGATTTACTCCCCGTCTGCCCAACTAGCCCGTTATCCTGTCCTCACCCCTTTTACGGGTCAAAAACAAAGGCTGCATGCTGTATGTAGTTATTAGCTATAAGGAGGATTTCCAGTGAATAAAGTCATTATATTTGATGTTATATATTCAACTGGAATGCTCTTGATTTGAATGTCATGTCAAGGAAAGGTCTAAATGAATGATGTATTTTTGGATGAAAACCTGAAATTATCGAGATTGGAGACATGGGGAATTTAACAAATTCTGGTCTTACCATTAAATATTTAGATAATATCTTGGTGTAATGTGGACATGTATGTGATCCAGGTCTTTCCGAACAGTCCAGTTGAGCCAAAGGGGTAAGTTGAGCCACTCCTGTTTCTAGGAAACCATACACAAAATGTATACAGTACCAGTCAAACGTTTGGGAAACACCTACTCATTCAAGGGTTTTTCTTTATTTGTACTATTTTCTACAAGACATCAAAACTATTAAATAATACACATGGAATCATGTAGTAAGCAAAAACGTGTTAAACAAATAAAAATACATTACATATACATAATTTAAAGGTTGTTCTCTCTCTCTCTATATATATATATATATATATTTTTTTTAACTTATTTGGTAAATATCTTCTTAACTTCTTGAATTGCACTGTTGGTTAAGGGCTTGTAAGTAAGCATTTCACGGTAAGGTCTACACTTGTTGTATTCGACGCATGTGACAAATAAAGTTAGATTTTATATATCAGTTGAGCTTTAATTTGAGGTCCTAAACCTAGCTTTAGATTGCATTCTTGTAACTGTGTGGGCTAATATAGTCAAAATGTTTGCCTTGGGCTAAGTTGAGCCAATGGCCATGGAGTAAGTTGAGCCAGTGACAAGTTGAGCAAATTGAAGTGTTTTCTTCCCAGGTGTAATGCAAGTCATTATCACTGGAATAGGAGGTAACAACAGGGCCTGGCCTATGTTAGAAGTGTACTTTTTTTTTAAACAAATTCTCTGTTAAGTGTTAAGCCTGTTTTAAAAGATGCTTAAAATGATTAAAATACAAAAAAGCGATAGTGATTGTGTCGAATTGTGTTTGGGAAATAAAGATAAGGTTGAACCATTATTATATGTAACAAAAATGGAATACAAAATTGTGAAATTGAATCAATGTATGTTAATGCCAATATGATGTAAAATATTCCATTATGTTTCTATATGATAACAATAGAATAATATATCTAATATGCCAGATACTATATAATCTTTTTTAACAGTGTCACTAATTAATTGTAATTAACTTTATCAATACGACACACCCCTCACTACTGTCATTGATTACACTAATTGCACTGTTCGTCTATATAACCTGGTTCAAATATTTATGACATTACCCTGAGGAAGGCACAGTGATGCTGAAACGTTGGTAAATACCCATTAAACTGTTGGGAGATTATATATGTAGTGTGCCACTTTCTTGATTTTGATAGTGTATGGGAAATAAAGATAGACATGGTTTTAAAATGGTAGTGGTAATATTTCATTCATTACATAAATGTGTACCCTGTCCTGCCGCTCAATTTCAAGTTGCGTCAAGAGACAATTTTGGACAAGCTGTTTTCAAAACTGTAATGTTTACATTAATTCTGATTATTTCCAGTGATACACAACATCCTGAAATATATATAGATATCTTTGTTGAAAGGAAAACTATATTTCCTTTGACGGAGTGATGGATCAACTTACCCCACTCTCTCCTACAAGTGTTTTATTTTCAGACCACTAAAACAGTTATCTTAGTTTTTGGTGCAAGGCCTATATTGGTGGAAAGGTTCTATTAATCAGTGCTTGATATGCGGTCGAGTCCAGGACGGTTGGCCCCCCAAGAGGAAATGGTGGGACGTTTCCAAATCTGACGAAGGCTAATGAGCGTGTCTGTCTAGTTAAAAGAGCTCTCTCTCTGTGGAAAATTGCCAGTCCATGGTACAAGATTGATGCTGAAAATCTGCTGGGGTAACAAGGGAGGGCAACCTAGCATGTAACTGAGGATTACAGAGGTCCTATTTTTGTATTCTGTCTTGGACCAAAAGTTGTCTTTAGAAATATTGATTAGAGAGATATATAAAATTCAGAATTCTTCTGCTAAGGATTTTTTTTTTTTTTTAGGTATGGTATAAATCACTTTTCTTCTTTTAAATCGACCAATGTTGTCAATATGAATCAGAAATCTCCTGCTGTGTGACTTGAAAACATGTGCCAGTGGTCTTTCCCATCCACACTCCAGTACACTAATCACAACAGATATCCCAAAATAGCAGAAATACTCCTGTTGAAACTAAACCGCTGTCTATGACTGGGATGGAATATTTAATGGACACGATGTGAATGACCTCATCCCCCTTCCCTCTCTCTCTTACAGCCATTCAACAAAGCCCAACCAGCTCACTAACACAATGTCAAACCAGACAGATCAGTGGAAGAAGGTAGGGTCGGACTCTGAGAGTGGCCAGCCAGGCTAGTGCAGTCTAAGAACCCCTGGTTAGACCCATGATTAGAAACCTCTCTCTGTCATACCAGGATCAGGAAGAGGGAATTCATCTCCTGATCCCTAGCAAAGGCACTCCTCCTTATCTCCCCTCATGTTTGGACCCTCCTTGTCCAACCCCTGTCCCCACCCCCCAGTCCCCACTATGTCCCTTTTCTCCGGGTTGCCTGGGTGATGCCTAACAAAGCCATCATTTTACCAATTTCCACAGAAACAGGTGCTGGCACAATGGCTGCTTCCTTCTTAGCTGAAAGGGAAGGTTAGTGAGGTTCATGGGAACCCGGGCGGACAATCTCATGGCTGTCCAAGTGTCGTCCCTGGGCCTGGGCATAAAAGAAGGCTAATTTGTTGTCGCTGTTTTCCCAGGGGGTGGGAGGGGGGACCAGTTTTCAAAACAGACCCCTGATATCAATCTCCATGCCTGATAGGTCTGTTTTTGGCAAGGGGTGGCGTCTCTTTTTTTTTTCTTCAACTCCATTGCAATAGAAGACAAAAGTGGCCATGTCATGACTTCAAGATGTTTTAATTTAGCTTCTCATAGTGCCCACATCCCTGTGTGTGTGTTTTATCCAGTTTTTTTGTGTGTTCCAATGAAAGTCTCTGATATCTGCGCTTATCTTTAACCCCACCAAAACAGAAAGGGGCGTTTGGCGCTAGAAAGTATTTGTGGGCACATTAAGAGTCGGGAGGGTTAGGAGGGGGTTGGGGGTGGCTCTGCTCCTCTTGCACAGGCCTAGCAAAATGTTTTGTGGGGACACAAAACCATTTGAGGTGTGTAAGCAAAGCATTTAGATTGTGCAAGAACTGTGTCATTCACTTGCAATCTTACTAATAGTATTTGTCTCAATGTGCACTGCCCAATAGAATTGATGGAACTCAATCCAATTTGAATCAAGTTCAAGGACTGTCACAGGTTTAGGTCACAGGTTTATTTATGCAACACAAAATATATTCTGAATATACTTTTTTCAGTATATCTGAATCGATGGGTACAATAATGAGGTATAGTGGAAAGAGGTTAGGTGTCAGAAATGCGCATGTTGTAAGCCCACACTTTACTTTTTGTTTTCTGTTGCCTATTTTTGTATGTTTTATTATACCATCTGGATTCCTAAACACCTCAACAATGAGACAGGGTTGTGCTCATCTGCATCTCAAATGGCACACTATTCCCTATATAGTGCACTGCTTATGACCAGAACCCTGGTCATAAGCAGTATACAATATAGGGAATAGGTTGCCATTTAGGATGCATCTCTAGCCTGAGGTGCCGCAGTGCCAGTCTGTAGGGGTTACGGTTACGCCGTTCTCTGACCCAGACAAATGTAGCCAGCAGGCAGTAATCCAACAGGTTGGCACTCGGGCTAAATGGAACAGCACTGTGGAGGGTGGGCTTCAGTCAATGAAACATCAAAGAAACTAATATCCCTAATGATTGACAAGGCAGCTTTGAAGCCATTCTAAAATAAAATGTGTAGTGTAGCGAGAGACAGCTTGGAAAACTGGCATAGAGAATGACCTAAGAAGAAATTCCATTGACCTATGAAAACAGTCTTCAATCAATAAACCAAAATTTATAAACACAAATCAATTTCTTAAATACAATACATAATTAGGGTAATGCTATGACAAAACCATGTCTTTGGTTTAATTAATTTGGTTGAAATATATTTGTACGTGCGTGTGTGAATTTGTGTGTGGCTGTATCTTAGGTGACATCCACCCACACAGGCAGGAGATGAGCGGGGCCATGTTTGCCCAGTTGGGGGTTGCAATGTTGTTGTTTTCGCCCTGATCTCATCTTCTCCAAAGCAGCAAGACCTCCAATAGTCAATTTGAGCTACTGACTGCAGTGTATTGCAGCCACTAAAACATTCCACAAATGGTATAATAAGACATTGGCACAAGAGGCTTAGGACTGGGGGGAGAGAGCAGGGATCGGTGGGCTTGTAAACCACTCTGTAAACATTCCATTGAAAGATGGAAGAATGCAAGCTCATAAGAGCTCTATTCAGTCTGCCGGGATCACTGTCAGTCAGCCGCTCAGGGGAAGGGGGGAGGGAGAACACAAACACACACGCCCACAGGAACACACAGATAACTAGCGCACAGCACAGCACACTTGGAGGGAAACAGACAAAGGCACGCACGCTTTATCTCAGGAGCCATGGCTGAAAGGGATGCAAAACACATTTATCAGTACCAGACACACACTGGTGAAGATTGTGTTACCACACACATACACATAGATGCCAAAACATTTCTGTAACCTGTACCAACACACAAGTACGTGCATAAACAAACACACGCACACAAAAAATGCCAACAAATGTACATCTTCATACAGCTGAATCTCATCTCATTGCAGGAAACCACTTGTGGTAAAGGATTGTGCTCTATATCTACTGACTAGTCTTTGGCCTGAGCCTCATGCTCAGCCCTGTAGTTCTCCCCCAAAAATTGACATGCTGTGAATGTTCAACTCCCCTAGATGGCGATAAGGAGCTCATAGAAAAATCTAGTTTTGATCCAAGGTGATGTATCACTTCTCATCCACCAGAGGTCAATGTTTCTCTGTATATCAGCCCCAACAAGTTATAGTTGACTTCAACCCAGATAAAGATTAATAATATTGTAATGACCTGGCTAGATCGTAAAGGAACAATTGTCCAGACAGAGGCTTGAGTTTACGAATTCCCGTTTTTTTTTAACCCAACAGAGGCTATTGTTTGGCCGTAGCCCATGCCTTATAAATCAAGGATACCCGTATAAAACAACCGTGACCATCTCTTGTTAAGACCAGACATAAGAGAGAGAACAATGGCTAAACATGGTCTTAAACTTGCGATGCTCCACCCCCCCGCCAACCCCCCCCCCTCAATGTGGAATATAAAGAGGTCTGTGAAATCACAATGTACAATGAGAGAAATGGTGGAATCAGTAGTGGTCAGATATGTTGCTCATTGACAACTATAGTTCAAGACAGCTGACAGGCATACCTCAGGACTTTCCTGCTGACCGTCAGATGGTATGGTTTCATCATGTGCATTGCCTCACATGGACTCTGACTGACTGACTGACTTTGGCTAGTGTGTGGGTTAGTGTGGTGTCCACCCTGTGGTTTCCATAACAAGTCAGATGACCAGGGTATTTCTCAGTAATTAGGAAATCCTTGGTGTCTCACTCAGTTGAATGCCTTCCGTCTATTCTAGTCTGACCATGAAGGCTGAGACATCCAGTGACACCAACCTGTAATCAGGGGCGGACTTAGTGATTTGGAGGCTCCAGGCAGAGGCCAGTCTGAGCCACCCCCCATGCAAGCGTGCGCACAATATTTTTGGTAACTTAACTGTAAAGATGTATTAGCTTTTAACGTGCCATGAACACAACCAGTCATGATTTTTCATCTGATTGTCAAACAAATCACTTCAAAAAGTAGGTTACCTTTGCACCGTTCATCCAAAAACAATTCCATCATCCAAACATTGCACTGTGCAGCAGCCAACATTTCTTCAATTCACAAGTGTCTGAAACTATCTAAAGCAGGGGTATTCAACATGATAATGAATTGCACCCACCTGCTGTCCCAGGTCTAAATCAGTCCCTGATTAGAAGCGAACAATGAAATGAAGAAGTCGCCCATGTGACTCAAGGAATCCCCATCAGATGTTTTGAGAAAGCGTAGGCTGGCTATACACAGTGCTTGACTTGGACTGAAGTAGGTGCCGGTACTGTTTATATTTACAGTTGAAGTCTGAAGTTTTCATACACCTTAGCCAAATACATTTAAACTCAGTTTTTCACAATTCCTGACATTTAACCCTAGTAGAGATTCCCTGTCTCAGGTCAGTTAGGATCACCACTTTATTTTAAGAATGTGAAATGTCAGAATAATAGTAGAGATAATTGATTTAAGCTTTTATTCTTTCATCACATTCCCAGTGGGTCAGAAGTTTACATACACTCAATTAGTATTTGGTAGCATTGCCTTTAAATTGTTTAACTTGGGTCAAAGCTTTCAGGTAGCCTTCCACAAGCTTCCAACAATAAGTTGGGTGAATTTTGGCCCATTCCTCCTGAGAGAGCTGGTGTAACTGAGTCAGGTTTGTAGGCCTCCTTGCTCGCACACGGTTTTTCAGTTCTGCCCACACATTTTCTATAAGATTGAGGTCAGGGCTTTGTGATGGCCACTCCAATACCTTGACTTTGTTGTCCTTAAGCCATTTTGCCACAACTTTGGAAGTATGCTTGGGGTCATTGTCCATTTGGAAGACCCATTTGCACCCAAGCTTTAATTTCCGATTGATGTCTTGAGATGTTACTTCAATATATCCAAATAATTTTCCATCCTCATGATGCCATCTATTTGTGAAGTGCACCAGTCTCTCCTGCAGCAAAGCACCCCCACAACATGATGCTGCCACCCTGTCCTTCACAGTTGGGATGGTGTTCTTAGGCTTGCAAGCCTCCCCCTTATTCCTCCAAACATAACGATGGTCATCATGGCAAAACAGTTCTATTTGTGTTTCATCAGACCAGAGGACATTTCTCCAAAAAGTACGATCTTTGTCCCCATGTGCAGTTGCAAACCGTAGTCTGGCTTTTTTTATGGCGGTTTTGGAGCAGTGGCTTCTTCCTTGCTGAGAGGCCTTTCAGGTTATGTCGATATATGACTTGTTCTACTGTGGATACAGATACTTTTGTACCCGTTTCCTCCAGCATCTTCACAAGGTCCGTTGCTGTTGTTCTGGGATTGATTTGCACTTTTTCGCACCAAAGTACGTTCATCTCTAGGAGACAGATGGCTGTGTGGTCCCATGGTGTTTATACTTGCGTACTATTGTTTGTACAGAGGAATGCGGTACCTTCCTGGAAATTGCTCTGAAGGATGAGCCAGACTTGTGGAGTTCTACATTTTTTCTGAGGTCTTGGCTGATGTCTTTTTGATTTTCCCATGATGTCAAGCAAAGAAGCACTGAGTTTGAAGGTAGGCCTTGAAATACAACCACAGGTGCACCTCTAATTGACTCAAATTATGTAAATTAGCCTATCAGTAGCTTCTAAAGCCACAACATAATTTTCTGGAATTTTCCAAGCTGTTTAAAGGCACAGTCAACTTAGTGTATGTAAACTTCTAACCCACTGGAATTGTGATACAGTGAATTATAAGTGAAATAATCTGTCTGTAAACAATTGTTGGAAAAATTACTTGTTTCATGCACAAAGTAGATGTCCTAACCGACTTGCCAAAATTATAGTTTGTTAACAAGAAATTTGTGGAGTGGTTGAAAAACGAGTTTTAATGACTCCATCCTAAGTGCATGTAAACTTCCGACTTCAACTGTAGGTGCAGGTTACGTTTGAACATATGTTCTATAAGAGGAACAGGAGCTCAAGCAGTAGAAAATGTGAGGTGCCGGTACTCAGCTCAGGTGAGCTCCTGCCCAAGTCAAGCACTGGCTATAGTTGTTTGTTTACAAGGTTAACAAAACAAATACAAATAAACAATCACAAGATAGAAAAATCTATTTTTTTACCAGGATTTATTTGGTTCGTTGAATTATGATTTGGGTCACGGGAGGACCGTCAATTTCTCATTTGTGTTTCGAACTGAAAAGGTTTAAGAAAATGATGTCATACATGGCTATTGCCGCGTTCACGTACGAGTCGGAACTTGGAAACTCGGAAAAGATCGACATGCTAACTGGTTGAACACGGCACGTGTATAACTACACCCAGTTAGTAAATCGGACATTTCAGAGTTTCCTAGTTCCGACTAGCACATGAAAGCGGCATAAGTCTTCATTCTGACCGCAATCGTATCAGTGAAAATATGTATAAGAAGTCAGAGTCCAAGACAATACATATTTTTGTTGGGAGTGAATCATACTGTATTTAGATTGAAACCAAATGTAACAATTATCAATGAAATACTATGACGCACCATAGCATTACTAGAGTGAAATAGAGTAAACGTTTTGAAGTTTTCATATTCTCCAGCAGAGGGCAGCGTCACACCAAAGTATAATGGTCTCATATTTTTAGGCCCTGCTTCAGTTAAGGTCACATGGGTAATTGTGGAAGACCAAGAAGACAAAAAACCCGACCACAACAAAGTTAGGGATTTTTGTTTTCTTCAGAGTGAAAGTAGCTACTAGCTAACCACTTCTACTGAGTTTTCTATTTCCTTCTGAACACATCTAGCTGAGTGAGTACAAGACAGCTCTGTACAAACAGTTTTATCAGCCAGTCTGAACTATTGGTAATGTCTCATTCAATGCAACATGAAAATGAACAAGCACCCTAATCTTAATTACACTGGCTAGTCCTCAGTATGGAACTAATATAACATACACAAAATGCAGTACTTTAGTATTGTGATTTGTAAGGAAAGAAGGAAACAGACACAATGAAAGTCAGTGATCACTAATTCCTCAAGACTTGTTCTGGTGAAAAGGGGTTGGTGGTTAGGATGGAGTTGGTCATCTGGACATGACCACTAATCACAAGGCGTCATTCATCAGGAATCTCTTGACAAAGAAACACATTACAGTTGCTGTTGGTAAGCCAGTAACAAGTAAAGTAATCAGGTGTTAAAACTGCAAGGATATGACACATTCCCGATGCTATGACAAAGATAGCTGCCATACAGGGTTCATACACTTAGTCATCTCTCTCTCTCTCTCTCTCTCTCTCTCTCTCTCTCTCTCTCTCTCTCTCCTAATACAGTATATGAACATGGTCCTGAACTTTCCAACTGAGCTGCTACTGTGTCTGTAATTGACTGCTATTTGTAGCATCATAAATACTTTCTAAACATAATTGCATTTCTGCCATTCACACAGAGAGAAGATTCTAATGCACTAGCTATTATTGCCATTGGAGAGAGAGATATGGACAGAAGGGGAAAAAATAAAGAGAGATAGAAACAAAAAGTGCAGAGGCCTGTCTAAATGATAATCATACAATTATGCAAATTTTATTTTATTTTTATTTAACCTTTGTTTAACTAGGCAAGTCAGTTAAGAACAAATTCTTATTTACAATGACGGCCTACCAAAAGGCAAAAGGCCTCCTGCAGGGAAGGGGTCCTGGGATTAAAAATAACAAATAAATACAATATAAATATAGGACAAAACACACATCACAACAAGAGAGACAACACTACATAAAGAGATACCTAAGACAACAACATAGCAAGGCAGCAACACATTACAACACAGCATGGTAGCAGAACAACATAACAACAACATGGTAGCAACATAAAACATGGTACCAACATTATTGGGCACAGATAACAGCACAAAGGGCAAGAAGGTAGAGACAACAATACATCCCGCAAAGCAGCCACAACTGTCAGTTAGAGTGTCCATGATTGAGTCTTTGAATTAAGAGATTGAGATAAAACTGTCCAGTTTGAGTGTTTGTTCCAGTCCCTAGCTGCAGCGAACTGAAAAGAAGAGCGACCCAGGGATGTGTGTGCTTTGGAGACCTTTAACAGAATGTGACTGGCAGAACGGGTGTTGTATGTGGAGGATGAGGGCTGCAGTAGATATCTCAGATATCTCAAAATGCCCCCTTGTTAGGATGAGAGAAACCTTCTGGCTTGTTATAGCACCATAATCCCTAAATGACGTCAGATTCTCTCTCTCTCTCTAATTTACACCCTCTCTCTCTATTCCATTTCTCTCTCTCCCTCTCCCTTTCTCTCGCTCTCCTTCTTTTTCCTCCATGTTGTTTAATCAGGAGGTGGGTTCTACACTATGGTGGCGTAGATACTCTGAGTTTGAATCAAAGCTGAATCATTCAGAACTATACACGTAACCATAGAAGGTTTCCTGGCAAATTGTTGGTGCTTGGTGAACCATGGGAATGGTGTAGCAGTTCCGCATGTTCCCAACATGGAGGAATATTGCTCTGTAATGGAAACCAAAACAGAAAGGTTCAAATTGTGGCAAAAAATCAACAAAGAAAGCAATCAGACGTGTCATCATGACAATAAATAGTTGCCTGAAAAATATATATCCCAAGCAGAATATCAATAGTCTTGTTATTATCCATCTAGCTAATTTACAGAAATAATACAGAGACACAATCACGTGAGAAATATTCAACATAATGGAGCCAGGCTGTCCTCCTCTATTTTGGGCCCGTCTGGGTCGCAGACAAGTGAGCTCAAATAGCAACAAACTGGAGCAGATTATCCAGCATGTCTGTTAACCTGCAATACCAGAACATTGATGACTTAGTTTTAGTAGGCCATATTTACTCCCTGTCACAACACTGCCCTACAGAATTCTGTTAATCAAATAAAATGTTATTTGTCACATGCTTTGTAAACATCAGGTGTAGACTATCAGGAAACAACAATGCAGAGAGAAAAAAATAGAAATAATAGAAAAAGAATAACACAAGGAATGAGTAACGATACTATAACTCGGCTATATACAAAGGGTACCAGTACCGAGTCGATGTGCAGGGGTACGAGGTAATTGAAGGAAGATATGTACATATAGGTAGGGATAAAGTGACCAGGCAACATAAACAGTAGCTGCAGCGTTAGTGCAAAATGGTCAATGAAGATAGTCCGGGAAGCTGTTGGTTAACTATTTAACTATTTAGCAATCTTATGGCTTGGGGTTAAAATCTGTTCAGGGTCCTGTTGGTTCCAGACTTGGTGCATCAGTACCGCTTTCCGTGCAATAGCAGAGTGAACAGTCTATGTCTTGGGTGGCTGGAGTCTTTGACAATTTGACAACAAGGTCCTTCCTCTGACACTGCCTGGTATAGAGGTCCTGGATGGCAGGGAGCTCTGCCTCAGGGATGTACTTGGCCGTACACACTACCCTCTGTAGCGCCTTGCGGTCGGATGTCAAGCAGTTGCCATACCAAGCAGTGATGCAGCCAGTCAAGATGCTCTCAATGGTGCAGCTATAGAACTTTTTGAGGATCTGAGGGCCCATGACAAATCTTTTCAACCTCCTGAGGGGTAAGAGGCGTTGTCATGACTTCTTCACGACTGTGTTGGTGTGTGTGGACCATGATAATTCCTTAGTGATGTGGACACTGAGGAACTTGAAGCTCTCGACCCGCTCCACTAATCTCCTGGGAATGACAGTGTCAGATTATCTGACAATGTTTCAAGATCTAAGGGAAATAAGGCCTATCAGAGAGCGGAGAGCAGATCAAGGAGGCCATTGTAGGGACGTGTATTGGTTTAGGTTTGATTGATGGAGGGTTTTTAGGCATACTTAGCTGACAGCTGTGCACTGATGTGGCTCAGTCCATAATGAGATTGTGGACTAATGATGTTTGAGATGACGAGTGATCTGGCATCAAAGAGATCAGTCTGGCCTGTTATGTGATTAGGCAGATTCTGAGATGTGATGGGGGGTTGTGTGTACAGTTACAGTATGAGGGTGTACGCACATGCACACACTGATACACACAAGGGTGTATACTCATCACACACCACTCTATTACTGAGGCGCCACAGTCAAGTATGTAGAGAGAGTGGAGTTGAATTTGCCCTGTCATAAAGGTCCAAGGGTACATCCTACTGTACCTAGTTCTGAATAACACAAAGCACAGTTTTTTGGTGTTATTGCTATTTGTTTCTCAGTCTTTGCCATATTGCGTCAATGGCCTACTTTTAGGCATAGCATTGTTCTATTCTTGTACTTCAAGAGGTGGGGACTTGCACAGTCTCAGTTGTAAATACAATGTGTCTGAGTGCAGCAGCCAGCAGTTAAACAAATGCAGGCATGTGCACAGAGGTTTAGGGGTGCTGGAGCACCTGCCCTTTTGCCCTCCTTTGGAAAAAGTGTTTTTTTGCTTGGTATTTTTAATTAAAAAAATGTACTATTACTTTTTATTTTGAGTGTCTTTTCTTTCTTGTAACTTTAAACGTAACAAATTGCCCATCAAACTAGATCATTTCTCAAACTCCGGAGCGATAGTGGCAGTGCGCTGCTGGACTCACCTTGCATACACCAGCTACTTACCGGCATCAGGCGGTGAGTTTGAAATTAATACCAGGTAGGTACTTTGGAGTTGCTAGCTAGCATGTCATCTCTTGGTCAGGGACAAGGGAGGGGGCAGTTGCAGTTCGATTGTTTGTCAGCAGCAGAACAAATTCAACTCAAGTAAAGACTACCCACTGGGCAAAAACTGGTTCAATCAACATTGTTTCCATGTCATTTTAATCAAAAAAATTCGATGTGATGACGTTCAATCAACATGGAAAAATTATTGGATTTTTAAAAAGTAATCGTTGTAAAATTGTCTTTGTTTCACCCAACTTTTAACCTAAATCCAATGACATGGTTAAATTGTTGGTTGATTTCATGTTGAATTCACGTTAGTTGACAACTCAAGCAAATGTTCATCAAAACTAGACATTGAACTGACGTCTGTGCCCAGTAGGTAGTTAGCTTGTTTTGACAGCGAATAACAAGCTGATTCATCTACTAGCAATGTGTGCTTCAGCACTCGACGGTTCCATTCTGCTTGTGTGGCCTACCACTTTGCAGCTGAGCCGTTGTTGCTCCTAGACGTTTCCACTTAACAATAACAGCAGTTACAGTTGACCGAGGCAGCTCTAGCAGGGAAGAAATTTGACAAACGGACATGTTGGAATTTGGCTATAGGAGAAGTAAAAAAATATGAATTCAAGGTCTGTCCACGGCCCTGCACACATGTATCATGAAAGCTAAAAGGTTCACTGCAAGACCTGTAGACCTGTACAATTTGTACGAGGCTATATACAGGGGGCACCGGTACCGAGTCAGTGTGCAGGGGTACAGGCTAGTTAACGTAATCTGTACATGTAGGTGGCGGCGAAGTGACTATGCATAAGTAACAAACAAACAGCAAGTTGCACCAGTGTACAAGGAGGGGTGGGGTGGGGTGGTTATGAATTGTTCAGCAGTCTAATGGCTTGGGGGTAGAAGCTGTTGAGGAGCCTTTTGGTCCTAGACTTGGCGCTCCGGTACCGCTTGCTGTGCGGTAGCAGAGAAAACAGTCTATAACTTGGGTGGCTGGAGTCTCTGACAATTTTATGGGCTTTCCTCTGACACCGCCTATTATATAGGTCCTGCATGGCAGGAAGCTTGGCCCCAGTGATGTACTGGGCCATTCGCACTACCCTCTGTAGCGCCTTATGGTCAGATGCCGAGCAGTTGCCATACCGGGCGGTGATGCAACCGGTCAGGATGCTCTCGATGGTGCAGCTGTAGAACCTTTTGAGGATCTGGGGGCCCATGCCAAATCTCCTGAGTGGGCAAAGGTTTTGTCGTGCCCTCTTCACGACTGTCTTGGTATGTTTGGACCATGAAAGGGAGAGACTGTATAGATTTACAGTATATATACATTTGCAATCGTGCATGCATTAGGGGTGAGCAACAGTGCAGACAAATATCACTGCTGTTGATTGGTAGCAGTCGAAACTGCTGAAAGAGAGAAAGACATGTTTGTCTTCCTCTCCCCGCGAATGTTGTCCAATAGCCTTGTGAGCTTCTGCCTGGTTAGTGTAAGTTTTTATGGTGGTTCTGTCTGATTGCAGTAGTGGCTTGATGTCTCTCCCTAAGGTTGGAACTGCCGCAATCCAGCTGCAGTCTGGGCAGATTGATCACTCTATTAGTAGGGTGTGTTCCAACACCCGGCTGGCTTCTCTCCTGTCCTATCAGCCTAGAAGCTAAGAGCCGGAGGACTGGACTGGACTAGTTGGGGATGGTGTGTGTCTGTGTGTGTGGGTGAGTGTGTGTGTCCTCTAGATCAAATACTACTGCATGAGAAATTAACCCTGAATGTCAGTGTGAGGCACGTGGCTCATTATGGAAGATGTAACAGATCCAGGTGAACATGAAATTATAGGTGCCATGACACATACTAACCTTGCACACATATCATGTAATAATATGTTGTAAAACAGTGTACTAAGCAAGATTATTGGAACTTCAACAGCACAACAGTTGGATTTATAGTTCTAAGAAACTCAGTTGTTGTGAGCAGAAACTTTGGTTAAGCTGCTTGTTGCAAAAGCATTACGTACTCAATGCAACTTGATCAGAGTTACATGTATGTATGAGACAGAGTCCTCCTGCCCTAATGCCATGTCTTTGATACTTACAGCACTGGTTTACAGAGCCAGTTACTGTCCAGTACAATGAACCCTTTTCTATTTGCTAGGTTGTATTTCCAGCTCCGCCCAGAATGGCTGATGTTGAAGTTGCTTTATGTAATTACAAGTTACGACATCTAAAATCAGCGAGCTTGGACACGTTAACACTAAAAGACTGTAAAGTAAAGGAGAAATAGAGACCTTTGTGCTTTGCGTACCATGCGCTCTCCCTACAGTAGCTATCTTAAAGATGCAGTCTGGGATCTTAAGCACTTACAAATGTGTAACATAGTGTACAAATTGGAATTCGTAACATACACTACATGACCAAAAGTATGTGGTCACCTGCTCTTCGAATATGCAATTCCAAAATGATGGGCATTAATATGGAGTTGGTCGCCCCTTTTCTGCTATAACAGTCTCCACTCTTCTGGGAAGGCTTTCCACTAGATGTTGGAACATTGCTGCAGGGATTGCTTCCATTCAGCCACAAGAGCATTAGTGAGGTCGGGCACTGATGTTGGGCGATTAGGCCTGGCTCGCAGTCGGTGTTCCAATTCATGCCAAAGGTGTTCGATGGGGTTGAGGTCAGGGCTCTGTGAGGGCCAGTCAAGTTCTTCCACGCTGATCTCGACAAACCATTTCTGTATGGACCTTTCTTTGTGCACGGGGGCATTGTCATGCTCCCGACTAACAGTTCTTGTGCTGATGTTGCTTCCAGAGGTAGTTTGGAACTTAGTAGTGAGTGTTGCAACCGAGGACAGATGATTTTTACGCCTTACACGGTCCCGTTCTGTGAGCTTGTGTGGCCTACCAGTTCACGGCTGAGCTGTTGTTGCTCCAAGATGTTTCCACTTCACAATAACAGCACTTACAGTTGACCGGGGCAGCTCTAGCAGGACAGAAATTTGACAAACTGACTCGTTGGAAAGGTGGCATCCTATGACAGTGCCACGTTGAAAGTGATTGAGCTCTTCAGTAAGGGCATTCCACTGCTGATGTTTGTCTATGGAGATTGATTGGCTGTGTGCTCGATTTTATACACCTGTCAGCAACGGGTTTGGCTGAAATAGCCAAATCCACTAATTTGAAGGGGTGTCCACATACTTTTGTATAAATACAGTGCCTTGCAAAAGTATTCATCCCCCATGTCGTTTTTCCTATTTTGTTGCATTGCAACCTGTAATTTAAATATATTTTTATTTGGATTTCATGTAATGGACATACACAAAATAGTCCAAATTTGTGAAGTGAAATGAAATAAAATAACTTGTTTAAAAAAAAAAAAAAAACGAAAAGTGGTGCGTGCATATGTATTCACCCCCTTTGCTATGAAGCCCCTAAATAAGATCTGGTGAAACCAATTACTTTCAGAAGTCACATAATTAGCTAAATAAAATCCACCTGTGTGCAATCTAAGTGTCACATGATTTCAATATATATACACCTGTTCTGAAAGACCCCAGACTCTGCAACACCACTAAGCAAGGGGCACCACCAAGCAAGCGGCACCATGAAGACCAAGGAGCTCTCCAAACTGGTCAGGGACAAAGTTGTGCTGTCACGCCCTGGCCATAGAGAGCCCTCTGGGTTTCTCTATGGTGTGTTGGGTCAGGGCGTGACTAGGGTTTTCTAGGGGAACTTTATGTTGGGTTTTGTGTTGGTTCCCAATTAGAGGCAGCTGTTAGTTGTTGCCTCTAATTGGGAATCCTATTTAGTTTGTTCCTTTACCCACCTGCCTTTTTGGGTTATTGTTTTTGGTTAGTGCCTGTGAGCACACCTATTTGTCCGGTCTTTATTTTGTTGTTTTTGTGCGTTTCACATTGATAAAAAATATGTGGAACGCTATGCACGTTGCGCCTTGGTCCAGTTATTCAGAAGATCGTGACATGTGCAGAAGTACAGATCAGGGTTGGATTATAAAAACATATCAGAAACTTTGAACATCCTACGGAGCACCATTAAATCCATTATTAAAAAAATGGAAAGAATATGGCACCACAACAAACCTGCCAAGAGAGGGCCGCCAAACCAAAACTCACGGACCAGGCAAGGAGGGCATTAATCAGAACGGCAACAAAGAGACCAAAGATGCAAAAGCTCCACAGCGGAGATAGGAGTATCTGTCCATAGGACCACTTAGAGCCGTACACTCCACAGAGTTGGGCTTTACGGAAGAGTGGCCAATAAAAAGCCATTGCTTAAAGAAAAAAATAAGCAAACGTGCAAGACTCCCCAAAGCATTTGGGAGACTCGCCAAACATATGGAAGAAGGTACTCTTGTCAGATGAGACAAAAATGCTGCTTTTTGGCCATCAAGGAAAATGCTATGTCTGGTGCAAACCCAACATCTCTCATCACCCCGAGAACATCATCCCCACAGTGAAGCAATGGTGGTGGCAGAATCATGCTTTGGGGATGTTTTTTATCGGCAGGGACTGGGAAACTGGTCAGAATTGAAGGAATGATGGATGGCGCTAAATAGAGGGAAATTCTTGAGGGAAACCTATTTCAATCTTCCAGAGATTTGAGACTGGGACGCAGGTTCACCTTCCAGCAGGACAATGACCCTAAGCATACTGCTAATGCAACAATCGAGTGGTTTAAGGGGAAACATTTAAATGTCTTGGAATGGCCTAGTCAACGCCCAGACCTCAATCCAATTGAGAATCTGTGGTATGACTTAAAGATTGCTGTACACCAGCGGAACCCATCCAACTTGAAGGATCTGGAGCAGTTTTGCCTTGAAGAATGGGCAAAATCCCAGTGGCTAGATGTTCCCAGCTTGTAGAGACATAGCCCAAGAGACTTGCAGCTGTAATTGCTGCAAAAGATGGCTCTACAAAGTATTGACTTGGGGGGTGAATAGTTATGCACGCTCAAGTTTTTGTCTTATTTCTTGTTTGTTTCACAATAAAAAATATTTAGCATCTTCAAAGTGGTAGGCATGTTGTGTAAATCAAATGATACAAACCCCCCAAAAATCTATTTTAATTCCAGGTTGTAAGGCAACAAAATGGGAGAAATACCAAGGGAGGTGAATACTTTCGCAAGCCATTGTAGTGTATCATACGAATTGCAGGCCTTAACATATCATACGAAATGGATGACGTAGTACACATTACTGTGCACAAAATTCGGTGACCAGTTTTGGCTCATGGGCACTACTTTCAAAACTACTGGCTGAAATGATACAAAACCTCTGTAACATGACTTTAAAGCTGCAATATGTAACTTTTTGGACGACCTGACGAAAGTCACATAGAAATGTGAGTTATATATCTGTCATTCTCATCGAAAGCAAGTCTAAGAAGTGGTAGATTTGTTCTATGTGCGCTATTTCTATGCTTCCCGTTCTTAAATTAGGCAAACTATTCGAATTCCAGCAACCAGGAAATTGAGGTTTCTGCGTATTGCACCTTTAAGTCTTCAGCGACAGTTTCTAAACCCAGAGGTGCAACTTCACAAGATTTCCGGGAACGGTTGCAAAACAGACCAACCAGACCAGGCCGGTGTTTGTGTTTTGAGAAGTCAATGAGAGAAGGGAAAAATGTTCTCATTTTCTCAACATCTAAAGGCATAATGTAGATTCAAGCAGAATGTAGATTCAAAGGCAAAATGTAGATTCAAAGTGACAAACTGACATGTTTTCATTTTCGTCACCAACAACTTTAAATTGAAGAAGTACCTTTGATTTGATGCCCATTTCGGCGCGAGACGACCGTTAGACCCGATGACGTGTTTCTACGCATGAGCTTAGCTAGCCAACGTTGCCATGACATCGCCTACAAGTGTGAATGGGAATTTCTATGGGAGAATGAGTTACTGCCTATTTTATTTAACCTTTATTTAACTAGGCAAGTCAGTTAAGAACAAATTCTTATTTACAATGACGGCCTACCCCGGCCAAACCTGGACGACGCTGGGCCAATTGTGTGCCGTCCTATGGGACTCCCAATCATGGCCGGATGTGATACAGCCTGGATCTTCATTCTGTACCTTCTTTGAGTCAGCCCCTTGCACTTTTTTTTTACATTTTGAGTTACAACCTGGAATTAGAATGGATTTATTTGGCATTGATTTTCTTTGACACTGATGTACACAAAATACTCGAATGTCAAAGGACCTCTTCTGATCTAAAGGGAGATTTTTTTCTCACTGTGTTGGCTGCCAGAACTCTGTGTTCTCAGCCCTGTCATGCTTCCAGTCAGTACAGTCAACACTTGGCGAATAGCTCTTTTAGGCTGTGTGCTACAATCCTGATACAGCAACATGGGATCTCTGCCAATCACAAAATACCCTTATTTTACCAATCCAGACTGCAGTGAAACTGTCCACGATCCCTCAATAAATCTAGTGAATGAATTCAGAATATACTGATAGTTTGTTTAATAGTTTGTTGAATATGATCTATTATACCATGTCTTGACACAATAACAATTATGTTGAATGGAGGTACCTTTGGAGTCCTTAAAACAGCCCCAGTCTAGCAGGACAATATACTCTGAAAGTGCTATTGACACCAGTGTTATTTTTGCATCATGCTTCCTCCATCATTTCCTATACTAAATGTATCCCCGGCACTGGCCATGATAGTCTCTAAAGAGAGTCATTTGTTTACAGGGAAAATATAGCCTGTGGGATAAATATTTTGGGACAAAGTTGCAATATGTTTTTGTTCCATTTAGGCAGTCTGAGGTAAACATTTTGGTTATTCAAAATGCAGCTGTGAAGACACAGTAGAGTCGAGTGGAAGAGGATAGGGGAGGTTAGGGGTGATTGACATATGTTAGCCTGCGATAAAGGTGCTACCAGATCAGCTTATAGGGTGGCCGGCAGGCATTTTGTGGCCCTTCTAATCTAGTTGATTTTGGCCTATGATCTCATTGTTTTTATAACATTCTGACTATCTGCACGCTTTCTAATTCGGTTAGAACCAACATCAACAAAGTACCACGCAGTTGGTTTGTCTTAGAGGCCAGGAGTCAGGAGAACAAAGAAATTGTGCATTCCTTTAAAAGACTAACCAGACCTGCAAGCTGTGCCGATGGCTTATCTTAAAAAAAGCTGAACAGTTAGAGCTTGAAAGTCACTTTGATGGATTCCACCACAAAGATATTCAAACACTTTGTGGAATGAGATGAAATCTTTCTGTAGACTTGTCATGACGTCAATTCTGTTATATCACACATTGTGTGAAGGTTATTTCTGTTTAAGATCCAATGCTAATTGTTTTATTTGTATTTTTTATAAACACAACAATAATATGCATCACAAGCTGTGTATGGTGTAATGACAGGATGTGTTGAAGGTCACAGCATGCGACAGAATCAGCCTTTGTTTAAAGACTGTTACTGTTAAGACTGAGCTGATAGATTCAACTCTAGAGTGATTAGAATATTCCGGTTCTCCTATGACTGTAGTCTGGGAACGGAACTGACGGGGACTGTATTATAGAGAATGACGTTACTAACAGACATTTACAAATCCTTTGTTTTTTTGCTAAACATTTACAGAGTTTACATGCCTTCACAGACAAAAAATATGAATTTATTTTATTATTAGTAGTATTTTACATTATATACAACATAGCAAATATACCAAGGAGAGTCAGACAAATATACATATTTTACTTCTCCTCCACTGCAGACAACATAAAAAACATACACTAGTTGAAGGGGAATGAGATAAGGAGTGTGTGTGCATATGTGTGGGCATGCGTGCATGTATGTGTGTGAGAAAGAGGAATAGAGAAGAAATACGAAGAAATAGCGATGGTGAGGAAGCACAGTTAAAGAGAGGGAGAAAGGGCATATGACAACTATAGTCCCTGCTTGTTTCCATGGCAATTGCTACCTCTCCACCACCACCACCACTCACATGTGTCTGCCTGTCATTTTGAGGTGGGAGGTACTGGGATTTCCTATCTCACTTTCCTTCTGCAATCCTATGATCAAACCCATGATGACACATGTTGACGTCATCACATTTCACAATCACCAGCAGTTGCTTCACTCTCTCCTCCCTCCCTCCTTCCATACCACCCTCCCTCTGGGAAAGTTCCCTCACATCTTCAAACCCACCCACTGTAAAACCACAATAAATCACTTCCTGTTTCACAGCCAGGTGCCTTTTGTGTGCTGCTGAGCTTAGACAGACATGCATTGTTTCCTGTTTTGATGATTGTTAGACTGCAGCACATATGTGGTGTTGCGTCCAATGATGTGTATGGTTGCCTCGAAACCCGCCAACACATGTTGCACATCTTGCTTAACAGGTCATAGTGCATAGCTAGCCTACGGTAGTAGGAGAGAAGGAATTCACTCACCATGTGCTTTATACAATGACATTATAAAGATTCCATGTTTTCAAATAAGGGGATGATAATACGACATGAATAATATGAGGATCATACACGGAGATATGAAAGTTAATCCCTTGGGATTATATCATTTGATTAACATTTATACGATAGATATTTATCAGCACTGTTATAACAGCCTGACCATTATTAATTATAATGGATTTACCACTAACAATTGATTGTCGTGGCATTTAAACTCATTACATAACATCATAATAGTCACAATACCACCAAATCTGAATACATTTACTGCATATTACTTCACTGGAATGTAGCTTTCCAAAGAGCCCAGCTCATGGAAATGGAGAGAATTCAAGAGGATTTTAAGAGCTAATTGTAAGAATTGTCTGAGAACCCCTTTATTTCATGTTTATATATTGGCTGGAGTATGTCTTGAGTCGTAAATTAGTTCCTGCATGGTAACGGGTTATTGGTTTATACTTCCAAGTTCCATACCTTGGAAAGAGCACAAAGCATATTTAGGCTTAAATCTGAACACATCATTTATAAAATCTGTAAAGAATGTTTGGACGTCTTTTATGTAGCGGAGAATGCATAAGGGGAAATTTCCCAAATAAACTGACTGTCAGAGAGAAGAGATGCTGGAATTTATGAGATGAGAAGGTAGGCCATGAACTTCAGAGGAGTTAAGATTAGTGGAGAGACTCTTTTGATGTCCCGGTAGTGTCTTTATATTGAGTTAACAGATGTATACTGGTGTTGAATGAAACAATACCAGAGGACTATAGTATGCATCCCAATGACACCCTATTCCCTATTTAGTGCATTTCTTTTGACCAGACCCATATAAACCCTGGTCAAAAGTAGTGCACTAGAGTAAAAAGTAGTGCACTAGTCAAAAGTAGTGCACTAGTCAAAAGTAGTCCACCAGTCAAAGTAGTGCACTAGGGTCAAAACTAGTGCACTAGTCAAAAGTAGCTCTAAAGAAGTCAGCCTGGGCCAGGGGGGTGGGTCAAAACTAAAACAACCCGTGTTTGGAGAAGTGTGCTTGAGATACAGAGGCTACTACTCCCTCCTGAAGATTAATGAACTGAAAAGCACTTCCAACCCCCCGTCAGCTTTACCTGACCCCTCGGAGGCAGGCGGCAGATGGGGCCAATTCTGGACGGGCCCTTGTGACAGCTGTCAGGGGTAGAGGGTGGAGTAGGTCAAAGGTCAAAGATCCTCTAGCTGAAAGAAAGACCCCTCTGTCCCAAACCCCACCCCCCTCAACTACTACCACCACTGCTACCACTACTTAGGCTGTATCAGAGTCCCTATTTCTGTCTAAAAAGAGGATGGATGCGTCAGGACATGTCAGGGAAGCAGGATATAGCCAAGTAAGGATGGGGATTCCGAGGCTTTTCAGTGATCCAGATCATTTGGCTCTGTTAATCTAAAATAGATGTTAGTTTGACTCCTAAATAGCTCTTTGTTCAGAATTGTGCTAGAACCAAGAAAAATTAATGTATGTGAAAAATTCTGAGTTAAAGATGCACTCTCAAACTTCTGTATAATTTCAGCCAGTAGTTTTGAAAGTGTTGCTCATGAGCCAAAAGTGGTCCACATTTTTTGTGTACTATGTAATCAAATTTCGTACTACATCATCCATTTTGTATGATATGTTACGTCCTGCAAAATAAAAAATGTTATATGTTACGTATCGAAATCGTACTATATGTTACGAATTTGTTGTGCTTAAGATCCTGGAGTGCATCTTTAACATCTTCACATCTCAAGTTAGGATTCAGCCCATACACAATAAGTATATCATAAAGTAGTTTAGGGCTCCAGCAGCCCATACACAATAAGTATATCGAAAAATAGTTTAGGGCTCAAGCTCTGGAAAGAAACAAAGTGCTATAGTCAAATATTTCCTGCATTTGTAGCCTACATTTCTAAGATACAGTTATCTCCTCCCAAAAATAGCACAGGTCACACAGCTTCCTCTCAGTTCAACTGCCTTCTGTGCATATTCATTTCAAACCCAACGCTGCTAATTTTACATTCACTTGTTGTAAGGTGAAGTGTTCAGGAGGATTATGCTGTACCCGTTTCTTTTCTTTCGGTGAGAAAGTAAGGTTATTAATAATGCTGTCAGAGTTAATCAGTTAACTCAAGTTAACTTTTTTCTTACTTAAGTTAACGTTTTTTATTTTATTGTGATTAATCGCATTGTCTGAAAGTATTCAAAATACACTAAAAACTTCCAAAATACATAATCTATACAGCTAAAAACAACAATACGATTTCAAAACAAGTGGACATTGAGGTTAAAGAAAGTGTGCTTTTATAAGTTTACCTGATTTTGCATACCATTGATTTGGACAAAATCAAGGAATGCTTTTTGTATAAAAAATCGCAAATCTCAATTTGAGCAAATTGTTGTGAATTTGTTAGATTACTCGTTAGATACTACTGCATGGTCGGAACTAGAAGCACAAGCATTTCGCTACACTCGCATTAACTTTTGCTAACCATGTGTATGTGACAAATAAAATTTGATTTGAAATTCTAACGTGTTATGAAGCTGATGGTCAAGTAAAGTGTTACCATTTCAATAGCAACATAAAAAGAACAGACAAACCTTTGGCTCAGGAATATTCTCCCCTTCCTCTCTGAGATCACTGATATCTACCACCACACAGATATCAGGTGTTCCCTACACCTGTTCTCTCCACTTTGCTGAGCTCTTGTTTCACTATGGCAGCCTCAGCCAACGCGGACAAATATGGTCATGAACAGCCTGTTATAATAGCATTCCTCTCCTCTAACCTCCGACACCTTGGCCGACCCAAGAGAAAGGTCTACACATGCACATTTATAGCTGGGATAGGATTTGAATAATTGCATTCAATGGAGTGAATAGGAGTCATTGGGGCCAGGGCTGCTTTCTAGTCCCTGGTTGACAGATGAGCAGACTGTCTTTGTGTTGCTGTGGAGCGGAGGGGAGCAGAAGGAATGGAGGGGCCCCAACTCACTCAGCCAGTAGGTTTAGGTTTAGTTGTGGCGGCTGCAGTCGTCGTTGCAGCAGATGGAGTTTGGCGCCTCTCGCCCTGCAGAGGGTCCAGCCTGAGGGGGTTGGTCCCACCTGCCTGGGCCACACAAAGCAGGCCTATGTCGTCACAATACCCTGCGCTGCAGCCTGGAGACTGTCAGGCCCAGGAGGCTTTTCTTCAGTGTGTCAGTGTCAACAAGGACGTAAGTACTGCTTAAAAGGATTTCAAAACAAAGTCTAAAAGAGGTCATATGAATATTAACAATAAACAGCTGCCACTCGTTTGGCTCCGTGCTAGTTACCTCCACTCATGGTCTCTGAATTCTACTTCTACGGCAGCCAGCTGTTCTAGTCATGAAAAATTAAGGCCTATGGAACTTGGTTGTTTCGTTGTGTTTTCTGCCATGAGTGGTTTGGTAGAGGAGTAATGCACTCTGGGTGATCAGGAGAACATGGAAAAGTACTTGAACTGTTCAGTAGAGACTCCTCTCAGCACAGAGATAAAATACTGTCATTTGTGGAGAAGCATCTAAAAATGAGGCTCTGAAAATGAGTAGATACAATGTATACATTCCTTGTGTTTACTATAGACGATGGCCTCATACATTTGCTTCCACAAATCCCTTTTTGATAATGCAATTTTGGAAATCCCTACATTCAGGCAATGATATCTCCTTTTACTATCCACAAGTTTATTGATAAATTATCTAGGATGAAATACATTTATCTGAATGTAAATGAATCATGAACAAATAAATTCACTTACGCTGAATATACCAAACATTAGGAACACCTTCCTAATATTGAGTTGCACCCCTTTTATATACTCTGTGTATATCCATAGAGAAATATGTCATTTTTTTGGGGTGCCAAAAACATGAACTTAAACATGTTTCTACCCAGTGGAAGAAAGTAGTACTTCCATTTTTTGGGGCTGTGATTAGGTAGGCAGACCACGTCTGAAGGAGGTGACATCATTCTGCTGTGTCACAACACTGCTCGGTATGCTGCTTCTGCGGCAGAGAGAGAGAGAGAGAGAGAGAGAGAGAGAGAGAGAGAGATAGAAAAGGAGAGAGAGAGACCAAATTGAGACTGGATGCAGAATTCTGCAAAAAAACCTCTGTGTATGAACGTAAAACACCAAATAACGCACGCAGAGCAGAATTACGACGATACCTCCTTATTATCAAAATCAAGAAAAGAGTAGTTAAATACAACCACCTAAAAGGAAGCCATTTCCCAAACCTTCCATTACAAAGCCATCACCTACAGAGAGATGAACCTGGAGAAGAGTCCCCTAAGCAAGCTGGTCCTGGGGCCCTGTTCACAAACACAAACAGACCCCACAGAGCCCCAGAAAAGCAACACAAAGTGGAATGCTATTTGGCCCTAAACAGAGAGTACACAGTGGCAGAATACCTGACCTCTGTGACTGACCAAAAATTAAGAAAAGCTTTAACTATGTACAGACTCAGTGAGCATAGCCTTGCTATTGAGTGATGCTGCTGTAGGCAGACCTGGCTCTCAAGAGAAGACATGCTATGTGTCCACTGCCCACAAAATGAGGTGGAAACTGAGCTGTACTTCCTAACCTCCTGCCAAATGTATAACCATATTAGAAACACATTTCCCTCAGATTACATAGACCCACAAAGAATTTGAAAACAAAACACATTCCCATATCTATTAGGTGAAATACCCCATTGTGCCATCACAGCAGAAAGAATGGTGACCTGTTGCCACAAGAAAAGGGCAACCAGTGAAGATTGAACACCATTGTAAGTTTAACACATATTTATGTTAATTTAACCATACTGTTGTGTCGTTGACGATCATTAAATGTGAAGACTGTATATTATCAAATCAATTCTCTATGTGTAATTTAATTATGCAATTAAACTAATCATGTACTGTAACTCCATGGGAACATGTTGTTTATAGAGTGTCAATTTCCCCGAATATAACGCTTCAGATATTTTCATATCTTATCAAAACAGTCGCGTATTAATGAATTTGACCTAATCATGAATCAGCGATATACAAATTGGTTTAATTATTTATTTACTAACTAACTAATCAAATCACAGAAATACATGAAAACACACACAATTAGCTCATACATGGGTTACTACATGACACAAAGAAAAAGACCCTAGCTGACGAAACCGATATGACGGCTTGATAGACAAAGGAAAGGGGGTGGGGACCACTCAAGTGCGGGAGACTCATTGCTGATAACTACACTCATAGAGATTGCTACAACTTTGAATATGAACAACCTCTCATTCGAAAAGAAATAGCAATTTACATATATACGAGTGTATGTCTTGTTGTCTCTCTCTGTGGTCGCCGGTCCATCTGCTGGAGAGAGTCGACAGAAAAGTCTCTGGTTGCGTTCCTAGATGTTTCGGCGGTTGTCGGTATTCTTCGTCCTAGGCTACATACATTTCCAGCTGCAGACTGAAAAGGCCTAGTCTAAGATTTGCTCCTTCTGTGGCAATGTTTTAGAGTTTAACCATTTCTAGCTGTGTAGCCAACGCTACACGCTGTATGGCCTCCTTGGCCTATAGAGTTGTAGTTCTTAACCCTTTCACGTGTAGCTACCCCTCCATGCTTATCTGGTCTTGTAGTTTTAAACCATTTGTCAGCCGTGTAGCCACCGCTGTACGCTGCCTGGTCTAATGGCCTATAGAATTGTAGCCATTCCAAAGTGAGGACTCCGTCCCGGCGTTCTCTGACTTGTAGGAAGTGGGTTTTATACTCTGTGGAGGAAGGGGGCGTTCCATGACGCCAACCAAGTCTATGCTCACGTGGGCATGGCCACAGACTAGTTAAAACTTGACATCAAATAAAATGTTATTAGTCACATGCGCCGAATACAACTTATGAGCCCCTAACCAACAATGCAGTTAAAAAAAATACAGATAAAAATAAGAAATCAAAGTAACAAGTAATTAAAGAGCAGCAGTAAAATAACAATAGCGAGACTACACACAGGGGGGTACCGGTACAGAGTCAATGTGCGGGGGCACCGGTTAGTTGAGGTAATATGTACATGTAGGTAGAGTTATTAAAATGACTATGCATAGATGATAACAACAGAGAGTAGTAGCGGTGTAATAGAGGGGGGTTGGGGGCAATGCAAATAGTCTGGGTAGCCATTTGATTAGGTGTTCAAGAGTCTTATGGCTTGGCGGTAGAAGCTGTTTAGAAGCCTCTTGGACTAGACTTGGTGCTCCGGTAACGCTTGCCATGTGGTAGCAGAGAGAACAGTCTATGACTAGGGTGGCTGGAGTCTTTGCCAATTTTTAGGGCCTTCCTCTGACACTGCCTGGTATAAAGGTCCTGGATGGCTTGGCCCCAGTGATGTACTGGGCTGTTTGCACTACCCTCTGTAGTGCCTTGCGGTTGGAGGCCGAGCAGTTGCCATACAAGGCAGTGATGCAACCAGTCAGGATGCTCTCGATGGTGCAGCTGTAGAACCTTTGAGGATCTGAGGACTCATGCCAAATCTTTTCAGTCTCCTGAGGGGGAATAGGTTTTGTCGTGCCCTCTTCACGTTTTTTGGTGATATGGACACCAAGGAACCTGAAGCTCTCAACCTGCTCCACTGCAGCCCAATGGATGAGAATAGGGAGGTGCTCGGTCCTCTTTTTCCTGTAGTCCACAATCATCTCCTTTGTCTTGATCACGTTGAGGGAGAGATTGTTGTCCTGGCACCACACGGCCCTATAGGCTGTCTCGTCGTTGTTTGGTGATCAGGCCTACCACTGTTGTGTCATCGGCAAACTTAATGACGGTGTCGGTGTCGTGCCTGGCCGTGCAGTCATGAGTGAACAGGGAGTACAGGAGGGGACTGAGCACGCACCCCTGAGGGCCCCTGTGTTGAGCATCAGCGTGCCGGATGTGCTGTTACCTACCCTTACCACCTTGGGGCGGCCCGTCAGGAAGTCCAGAATCCAGTTGCAGAGGGAGGTGTTTAGTCCCAGGGTCCTTAGCTTATTCAAATCAAATCAAAGTTTATTTCAAATCAAAGTTTATTTGTCACGTGCGCCGAATACAACAGGTGTAGACCTTACAGTGAAATGCTTACTTACAGGCTCTAACCAATAGTGCAAAAAAGGTATTAGGTGAACAATAGGTAAGTAAAGAAATAAAAACAACAGTATATACAGTAGCGAGGCTATATACAGTAGCAAGGATGTAAAAGTAGCGAGGCTATAAAAGTAGCGAGGCTACATACAGACACCGGTTAGTCAGACTGATTGAGGTAGTATATGTACATGTAGTTATGGTTAAAGTGACTATGCATATATGATGAACGGAGAGTAGCAGTAGCGTAAAAAAGGGGTTGGCGGGTGGTGGGACACAATGCAGATAGATAGCCCAGTTAGTCAATGTGCAGGAGCACTGGTTGGTCGGTCCAATTGAGGTAGTATGTACATGAAAGTATAGTTAAAGTGACTATGCATATATGATAAACAGAAAGTAGCAGCAGCAGGGGGGGGCACAATGCAAAAAGCCCAGATAGCCATTTGATTACCTGTTCAGGAGTCTTATGGCTTGATGGTAAAAACTGTTGAGAATCCTTTTTGTCCTAGACTTGGCACTCCGGTACCGCTTGCCATGCGGTAGTAGAGAGAACAGTCTATGACTGGGGTGGCTGGGGTCTTTGACAATTTTTAGGGCCTGACACCGCCTGGTGTAGAGGTCCAGGATGGCAGGCAGCTTAGCCCCAGTGATGTACTGGGCTGTACGCACTACCCTCTGTAGTGCCTTGCGGTCAGAGACGGAGCAATTGCCGTACCAGGCAGTGATGCAACCAGTCAGGATGCTCTCAATGTTGCAGCTGTAGAACCTTTTAAGGATCTCAGGACCCATGCCAAATCTTTTTAGTCTCCTGAGGTGGAATAGGCTTTGTCGCTCCTCTTCACGACTGTCTTGGTGTGTTTGGACCATTCTAGCTTGTTGTTGATGTGGACACCAAGGAACTTGAAGCTCTCAACCTGCTCCACTACAGCCCCGTCGATGAGAATGGGGGCGTGCTCGGTCCTCCTTTTCCTGTAGTCCACAATCATCTCCTTAGTCTTGGTTACGTTGAGGGAGAGGTTGTTGTCCTGGCACCACAAGGCCAGGTCTCTGACCTCCTCCCTATAGGCTGTCTCGTCATTGTCATTGCAAACTTAATGATGGTGTTGGAGTCGGGCCTGGCCATGCAGTTGTGGGTGAAAAGGGAGTACAAGAGGGGACTGAGCACGCACCCCTGGGGAGCTCCAGTGTTGAGGATCAGCGTGGCAGATATGTTGCTACCTACCCTCACCACCTGGGGGCGGCCCGTCAGGAAGTCCAGGATCCAGTTGCAGAGGGAGGTGTTTAGTCCCAGGATCCTTAGCTTAGTGATGAGCTTTGAGGGTACTATGGTGTTGAACACTGAGCTGTAGTCAATGAATAGCATTCAAGTGTTACTTTTGTCCAGGTGGGAAAGGGCAGTGTGGAGTGCAATAGAGATTGCATCGTCTGTTGATCTGTTTGGGCAGTATGCAAATTGGAAGGGGTCTAGGGTTTCTGGGATAATGTTGTTGATGTGAGCCATTACCAACCTTTCAAAGCACTTCATAGCTACGGATGTGAGTGCTACGGGTCTGTAGTCGTTTAGGGAGGTTGCCTTTGTGTTCTTGGGCACAGGGACTATGGTGGTCTGCTTGAAGCATGTTGGTATTACAGACTCAATCAGGGGCATGTTGAAAATATCAGTGAAGACACCTACCAGTTGAAAACTCTCTAGGCAAGTAGTGTGGCCTGCAATTTATCACAATATACTCTACTTCAGGCGAGCAAAATCTAGAGACTTCCTTAGATTTCGTGCACCAGCTGTTGTTTACAAATATGCACAGACCGCCCCCCCCCCCCCTCGTCTTACCGGAGTGTGCTGTTCTACCTTACCGGTGCCGCGTATATCCCGCTAGCTGAATATCCATGTTGTCATTCAGCCGAGATTCCGTGAAACATAGGATGTTGCAGTTTTTAATGTCCCGTTGGTGTGGTATTCGTGATCATACCTCATCTAATTTATTGTCCAATGATTGCACGTTGGCGAGTAGTATTGACGGTAACAGCAGCTTTCCCAATCGCCTCCTCCGGGTCCTGACCAGGCATTAGGCTCTTTTTGCCCCTGTACCTGCGTCGCTTCTTCTTGCGAATAACTGGGATGTCGGCCCTGCCGGGTGTTTTGAGAATATCATGTGCGTCTTGCTTGTCGAGGTGAGTCATCGCTGTCCTGATATCCAGAAGCTCTTTTCTGCCGTAAGATACGGTTGCAGAAACATTATGTACAAAATAAGTTACAAATAACGCGAAAAACCCCCACATAATAACACAATTGGTTAGGCGCCCGTAAAACGGCTGCCATTTCTTCCGGCGCCATTTCAAGGGCACTTTGAGGGCACTATGGTGTTACGGGCCAGCTGTCCTTGATGTTGACCACTCCACTACTGGAGGAGGTTGAGCCCAAGTGCAGAGGAATTAGGAAACAATGAGATCTCAAAAGTCTGGGTTTTATCTTTGGCTCTTTACTTCAGAGAAAAAAGTCTTAGGCCACACTTTAAATGATTGTGTCCCAGAGTAACTTAAACAACTCCGCTTGGGAGGCAATACAAAAAGGTAATCCAAAACAGAGAGAAATCTCTCAACATGAGTCCAGAAACATCTTTCCAAAAGTCCACAAAAGGAAACAAAAAAACATAGAATCCAAGTTCAAATATTAGAAGTCAGAAAAATATCAGACACAAGGAATCCTAGAGAATGACAACACCTAGACCAACATCAGGACTGAACATGAACAAAAGGGCAGTGGGGCCTTAAATAGGGTTTGTCATTAAAAGTAATACAACACAGGTGAGGCCATTACTAACAACAATTAACACAGGAGAATCAATGTTGGTTGACATAACGCCATCTAGAGGTGAAGTCAAGGGGCTTCAGACAAAACATTACAGAACCCCCTCTTTTAGGGACGGCTCCTGACGTTCCCAATAGCTCGGGTTGAGTGGAGACGATGAAAGTCTCTGATCAAACTCTTGTCCAGGATATGGTGAGTGGGGACCCAAGACCGTTCCTCCGGCCCATATCCTTCCCAGTCCACTAGAAACTGCTGTCTACCACGGACCAGTCGAGTGTCCAATATCCGCTTGACCCTGTATGCTGGCTGGCCGTCGATGATCTGTGGTGCTGGGGGTGGCCTGGTGGCAGGAGACAGAGGACTGTATTTGACAGGTTTTAAGAGGGAAACATGAAAGGTGGGATGAATGCGCAACGACTTGGGAAGTAAGAGACGGTAGGAAACAGGGTTTACTTTCCTTAAAACCTTGAAGGGACCTATGAATCTTGGAGCCAACTTGCGTGCTTCAACTCGAAGGGGAAGGTCCTTGCTGGACAACCAGACCTTCTGCCCTGGCCGTAGAGATGGTGCTGGTCTGCGCGACGGTTGGCCCGCTGCTGTTGTAGCTGTGAAGCCTTCAGAAGCGCAGCTCGGGCCTTCTTCCACACCCTGTGGCACCATCGAACGAGATGTTGGGCAGCCGGAACCCCCACCTCAGTCTCTTGCTCAGAAAACAAAGGAGGTTGATAACCAAACTGGCATTCAAAAGGTGACATACCCGTTGAGGAATGGCGAAGAGTATTATGGGCAAATTCTGCCCATATCAGGTGTTTGCTCCAGGTCATTGGGTTGGATGAAGCTAGACATCTCAAGGTTGTCTCTATCTCTTGGTTAGTTCTTTCAGTCTGTCCATTAGACTGGGGATGAAAACCAGATGACAGACTTGCTGAAGCCCCAATCAGCTGGCAGAAGGCCTTCCAGAACCTGGATGCAAACTGAGGACCACGGTCTGAAACAACATCTTGGGGAAAGCCATGCAACCTAAAAATATGCTGCAATACAACCTCAGCAGTCTGTGGAGCTGAAGGAAGTCTTGGCAATGGAATAAGGTGGCAAGCCTTTGAAAATCTATCCACAACTACCAAAATCACTTTGTTACCTTGGGAGAGTGGTAGACCCGTTACAAAGTCCATAGAAATATGTGACCAAGGCCGAGCAGGGACCGGGAGGGGTAGCAGGTGACCTTGTGGACGAGACCTGGAATCCTTATGCTGGGCACAAATGGGGCAGGCAGCAACAAAGGATTTGACATCTCCAGCAATCTTTGGCCACCAGAAGCGTCTGGAAAGGAAGTCAAGAGTCCTACTGACTCCTGGGTGGCATGTGATTGATGAGGAATGCCCCCATTGTAAAACATCGGTGCGCACTCTCTTGGGTACAAAAAGACGGCCAGGTGGCCCATTACCCGGGTCAGCCTCCTGCTGCTGTGCTTCTCTCACAATGGTCTCTATTCCCCATCTAACTGGAGCCAGAATCTTGGAGGGGGATGATCGCCACCGGGTTGAAACCATGTTGGGTGGATCAAACTGCCTGGAGAGAGCATCAGGTTTCTGATTCTTAGAGCCTGGTCGATAGGAGAGAACAAAGTCAAAGCGATTAAAAATAGAGCCCATCGGGCCTGGCGAGAGTTCAGTCTCTTGGCTTCTTGGATATAAGTTAGATTCTTGTGGTCAGTCCATACAACAAAGGGATGTTTGGCGCCTCCAACCAGTGCCTCCACTCCTCCAATGCTAGCTTGACTGCTAATAACTCCCTGTTACCAATATCATAATTTCTTTCACTAGAAGATAGCTTGTGTGAAAAGAAGGCACAAGGATGCAATCTGTCGTCTCTTCTGGCCCGCTGGGAAAGTACAGCGCCGACCCCTACCTCAGAGGCATCCACCTCGACTATGAAGGGCAGCTCAGGGTCGGGATAGTGAGAATGGGCGCTGAAGTAAATCTGTCTTTTAGTTTGCAGAAAGCCTTCTCAGCTTCGTCTGTCCACTGGAAGCCCTTAATATTCTTCCTAGTAAGAGTCGTAAGTGGAGCAGCAATGGCACTGAAATTGCGTATGAACTTTCGATAAAAATTGGAAAAGCCGAGAAAACGTTGTACCTGCTTACTGGACGTGGGTTGAGGCCAATCTTTAACCGCTTTGGTTTTGGCAGTGTCCATCTGGATATGACCTTTAGATACAATGAAGCCCAAAAAGGAGACCTCTTGAACATGGAACTCACTCTTCTCAAGTTTGATGAACAGATGGTTTCTCAGGAGCTGCTGGAGGACTAGGCGAACATGCTGCACGTGTTCCTGGAGGTCCTTGGAAAAGATAAGAATGTCATCCAAATAAACAAATACAAATCTGTTCAGCATGTCTCTTAACACATCATTAATCAAAGCTTGAAATACAGCAGGGGCATTTCCCAGACCGAAAGGCATGACTCTATACTCATAGTGGCCCGTTGGTGTATTAAAAGCGGTCTTCCATTCATCACCACCGGATGCGGACCAGATGATAAGCATTTCAAGGTCCAGTTTAGTGAATACAGTTGACCCCTGAAGCAACTCGAAGGCAGTAGACATTAATGGAAGAGGATAACGGTTCTTTATGGTGATCTTATTGAGACCCCTGTAATCAATACAGGGTCGGAGACCCCATCCTTCTTAGCAACAAAGAAGAATCCAGCTCCTGCTGGTGAAGTCGAGGGACGTATAAAGCCAGATTTCAGGGCCTCGTGAATATAGTCCTCCATGGCCTTCCTCTCTGGTGGGGAAATGGAAAATAGTCTCCCCTAGGAGGGCACATTCCAGGCAACAAGTCGATGGCACAATCATAAGGTCTGTGAGGGGCAAGGATGAGGCCGCCTTCTTGCTGAACACCTCTAGCAAGTCTGCATAGTCAGGGGGAACACGGGATAACTCTGGAGGAGTCCCGGATGATTGCAGGGTAGTCTGACTTAACTTGGGAGAGACAAGAAGTTCAAGAGATGAAGTAGCGAGACACAAGTTATTACAATGAGGCCCCCATTTGACAATGTTACCAGAGAACCAGTTAATCTGGGGGTTATGATGGGCTAGCCAAGGAAAACCAAGGATTAAAGGGAATTCTGGTGACTTGATTACATAAAAACTGTATAGTCTCTTGGTGACCCTCAATCCAGTAGTACAGGAATAGTGCTCAGACTCACCCGACCAGAACCCAGGGTCTTCCATCCAATGCTGTAATGGTCAGGGGTTCCTCAAGGTTGGTAAGTGGCACCTGAAGATGTCTGGCAATTTCCAAATCCATAAAGTTCCCAGCAGCCCCGGAATCCACAAAGGCCTTTAGGGATGTGACTGATTGTTCCATAAAAGATGAGTAGACAAGAAAACCCCAGAAGATGCTGAGTTGGGAGAAATAGTCTCTCTCATCACAGTCCTCCCTTCACTGGACAAGAGTTGGCTTTTCCCGAAAGAATCGGGCAGAGAGCTCGAAAGTGGCCAGGTTCACCACAGTACAAGCAGCATCTTTCCTTGATCCTGCGGTTCCGCTCAGACTGGGAGAGCCGTGATCGGCCCAGCTGCATGGGCTCCTCAGTGCAAGTCACAGATGAGGCAGGGTGATCATGAGGCAGGTGCAGTACCAAGGGATGTTGATTGGGAACATACCTAGAAGACATTGTGCGCTCCCGACGCTTCTCTCAAGACGATTATCTAATCGAATTGCCATAGCAATCAGGGACTCTAGGTCCGTTGCAGGATCACGGGCTGCCAATTCGTCCTTGAGTTCATCAGAAAGTGCTCTATTGAAAGCCACAGTCAATGCTTCCGGGTTCCAGCCACTCTCCATAGCTAGGGTTCGAAACTCCACGGCTAATTCTGCGACACTTTGAGTGCCCTGACTTAGCTGAAGGAGGCGGCTAGCTGCCTCACGCCCCTTACTGGATGTTCAAACACCCTCCTCATCTCGTCAATAAAGCAACTGTAATCAGAACAGACTGCTGGTTGTGGAGACTGCTCCCACAGTGCAGTGGCCCAGGCTAGGGCCTTCCCAGATAAAAGGGTAATAACATAAGCTACCTTGCTACGTGAAGTTGGAAACTTATTAGGTTGTAATTCAAAGTTCAGTGAGCACTGTGTGAGGAAGCCTTTGCATCTGCCAAGGCTTCCATCGTACCTTTCAGGGTGCGGTAGATGAACCTCAAAGTTGCTGGGAGGTGCTGGTGGAGCTTGGGGCTGAGAATCAGTATCCCGCTGTGGGTTCAAAAGTATTTGAAGGTGCTGCAAGATCTCTGTGATGGCTTGACCCAGTTTTGATACAGCAGCTTCCTGTTGTGCAAGAGCTTGTTCATGTCGTTCCATGGTGGCTGCCTGGCTTGAAACAGCAGCTAAGATGCGTTCTGCTTTGGACAACGGTTGAGCTTCCTCTGCTGGGCCTGTATCCATGGATCAGTCCTACTGTTACGGGAAAGCTGTCCTTGATGTTGACCACTCCACTACTGGAGGAGGTTGAGCCCAAGTGCAGAGGAATTAGGAAACAATGAGATCTCAAAAGTCTGGGTTTTATCTTTGGCTCTTTACTTCAGAGAAAAAAGTCTTAGGCCACACTTTAAATGATTGTGTCCCAGAGTAACTTAAACAACTCCGCTTGGGAGGCAATACAAAAAGGTAATCCAAAACAGAGAGAAATCTCTCAACATGAGTCCAGAAACATCTTTCCAAAAGTCCACAAAAGGAAACAAAAAACATAGAATCCAAGTTCAAATATTAGAAGTCAGAAAAATATCAGACACAAGGAATCCTAGAGAATGACAACACCTAGACCAACATCAGGACTGAACATGAACAAAAGGGCAGTGGGGCCTTAAATAGGGTTTGTCATTAAAAGTAATACAACACAGGTGAGGCCATTACTAACAACAATTAACACAGGAGAATCAATGTTGGTTGACATAACGCCATCTAGAGGTGAAGTCAAGGGGCTTCAGACAAAACATTACACTATGGTATTAAACACTGAGCTGTAGTCAATGAATATAATTCTCACATAGGTGTTCCTTTTGTCCAGGTAGGAAAGGGCAGTGTGGAGTGCAACAGAGATTGCATCATCTGTGGATCTGTTGGGGCGGTATGCAAAATGGAGTGGGTCTAGGGTTTCTGGGATAATGATGTTGATGCGAGCCATAACCAGCCTTTCGAAGCGCTTCATGGCTACAGACGTGAGTGCTACGGGTCGGTAGTCGTTTAGGCAGGTTACCTTAGTGTTTTTTGGCACAGGCACTATGGTGGTCTCCTTAAAGCATGTTGGTATTACAGACTCGGCCAGGGAGATGTTGGAAATGTCAGTAAAGACACTTGCCAGTTGGTCAGCGCATGTGAATGTTGACCTGTTTAACCTCTTAGCGCGCCGATCCCTTTAGCGGGATCGTTTTCAGAGCAAACATAACGCGCCAAATTCAAAATACATATTCGTAATACATATTCGTAATATTTAACTTCGATATACAAGTGTTGCATAGTGTTGCATAGCCATCAAAAGCTCTGCTTCTTGGCAATATCACTGCGTTGTCAGATTTTAAAAAGGCTTTACGGCGAAAGCACTACATTTGATTGTTTGAGGCTAGTACCTCACATATTTTCCACATTAGCATAAATTCATATCCAGCTCGGTTCTCAAAATATCCATATCACAGCTAATATAAATCGCTTACCTTTCAAATAACTTCTTCTGAGGTCTTCCCAAGTGTCCAAACAAGATAATCCATGGTTCTTTTGTTAGAAAAAGTAAATAATTATATCCATAAATATCCGTTGTTTTTGGCACGCTACGCTCAGCTACTCCACCAAGCATTGTCAGTCTACTCGCCTCGCTTTACAGTGAAGGGATCGCGTTCAAATTATACCTCTCATCTTTTCACAAACAAATCAAATATCATTAATAATGCATCCTTATGTATTCTTTTATGAATAATAGCGATCATATTTTACAAGAACGGTAAGTGAAACGTTAAAAGACGAAAAGAAAGTTGGTCGCTGGGGCGTTCACGTTCTCGTGAACGTGCACGTCTGTTTACCTATTTTCCCTACCCGTAGTAATTCTCTCTCTCTAAGGATCTGGTCAGAGCTTTTTCCTCCATACCCTTTCCAGAGACTGTTGACATCTAGTGGAAGCCATAAGTACTGCAACCTCGGTCCTATTCCCCATAGAAAAATATTACATGGGCTTCAAAATGAGAGGAGAGCCAAAGAAAAATAAATTCCGGACAGAAATTTCTCTGGTTTTTGCCTGCTAAATCTGTTCTGGAATAGCCACAGACTATATCTTAATGGTTTTATAAACTTCAGAGTGTTTCCTATCCAATAGTACTAAATATGTAAATATCCTAGTTTCTGGCCATGAGTGGTAGGCATTTAACTTTGGGCACGTCAGACAGGCGAAAATTCGGAAAATGGGACCCTAGCTGGAAGAGGTTAAAGGTCTTACTGACATTGGCTGCGGAAAGTGTGATCCCACAGTCTTCCAGAACAGCTGGTGCTCTCATACATGTTTCAGTGTTATTTGCCTCGAAGCGAACATAGAAGTAGTTTAGCTTGTCTGGTAGGCTTGTGTCACTGGGCAGCTCTCAGTTGTGCTTCCCTTTGTAGTCTGTAACGGTTCGCAAGCCCTGCCACATCTGACGAACGTCAGAGCCGGTGTATTACGATTCAATCTTAGTCCTGTATTGACGCTTTGCCTGTTTGATGGTTCGTCAGAGGGCATTGAGGGATTTCTTATAAGCTTCCTGGTTAGAGTCCCGCTCCTTGAAATCGGCATCTCTAGCCTTTAGCTCAGTGCGGACGTTGCCTGTAATCCATGGCTTCTGGTTGGGGCATGTACGTACGGTCACTGTGGGGACGACGTCATCGATGCACTTATTGATGAAGCCAATGATGTGGTGTACTCCTCAATACCATCGGAGGAATCCCGGAACATGTTCCAGTCTGTGCTAGCAAAACAGTCCTGTAGCTTAGCATCTGCTTCATCTGACCACTTTTTTATTGATCTAGTCACTGGTGCTTCCTGCTTACATTTTTTTGTTTCCCTGCATTAAAGTCCCTGGCTTCTAGGAGCACTGCCTCTGGGTGAGCGTTTTCTTGTTTGCTTATGGCGGAATACAGCTCATTCAATTCTGTCTTAGTGCCAGTCTTAAACAGCTATGAAAAATACAGATGAAAACTCTCTAGGTAAGTAGTATGGTCTACTCTACCTCAGGCGAGCAATAGCTTGAGACTTCCTTAAATATCATGCACCAGCTGTTATTTACAAAAATATATAGTCCGCCGCCCCTTGTCTTACCAGACGCCGCTGTTCTATCCTGCCAGTGCAATGTATAACCAGCCAGCTGTATGTTGATAGTGTCATTGTTCAGCCACGTCTCTGTGAAGCATAAGACATTACAGTTTTGAATGTCCTTTGGTAGTTTAATCTTCTGCGTAAATCTTAACAAGTATCTCGTTTAGAAGGCCAACATTACATTACGTCTTCTCACACATAATTTCATATTCAATCATATATTTTATACAACATTTAGATGTAAACCCCATAATTGAGAAGTGGACACAACCAAAAACACAGTATCTATTGTTCTACTGTCTTTCCTGATGTCACACATTAAAACCAATTCGACAGGATTGTTCTTTATATACCTATGAAAAATTCCCACGTTCTCAAAAATAGAAATATTGTTTAATTATCCAATTTTAGGGATTAGGAGTTTTGGCCAGATAAGCTCTTTGTTCTCCCAGAGGTTTCTTTCCCTCCGTATTCCACAGCAACAAAGAGAGTTTCTACCAGGAATTTATGACCATCGTAAAACCTGAGGTGCGAGATGTCTGTTAAATGTATCCATTTCTTAGAAATGTTTGTGGGTGTCATGTTTACTGTTGATTTTTTGTTGTTTATTTCACATTTGTTTATCATCTATTTCACTTGCTTTGGCAATGTAAACCTATGTTTCCCATGCCAATAAAGACCTTTGAATTCAATTGAGAAAGAGCAGGACCAAATGAGAAAGACGAAGGGAAAGAGAGAGGGAGAAGGAGTAAGAGAGGGAGATAGAGGGAGAGAGAGAAATGGAAGGAGAGAGATGGAGAGAAGAAAAGAGAGAGACTGTTCTGTTCCCTGCAGCCACAGCTCTAGTCTACATTCACCACAGGAACTCTCCCCAGGGAAACCGCCTAGTTGGCTGACTGGAGGGAAAGAGATCTTGTCACGTGATGTTTTCTCCCCTTTCTCTCTTCTCCTTCTCTCTTTCTCTGTATCTTCCCCTCTCTCCTCCTCCCTCCCTCTCTCTCTCTCTCTCTCTCTCTCTCTCTCTCTCTCTCTCTCTCTCTCTCTCTCCCCGGCTCTCTCTCTCTCTCTCAAATTAAATTTCAATTCAATTTCAATTCAATTTTAATTTAAGGGCTTTATTGGCATGGGAAACATATGTTAACATTGTCAAAACAAGTAAAGTAGGTAATAAACAAAAGTGAAAATAAACAATAAAAATTAACAGTACACTCACAGAGGTTCCAAAAGAATTAAGACATTTCAAATGTCATATTATGTCTATATACAGTGTTGTATTTATAGTGTTGTTGGTTGCCACTTTCTTGTGGCAACAATTCACAAATCTTGCTGCTGTGATGGCACACTGTGGTATTTCACACAGTAGATATGGGAGTTTATTAAAAGTGGGTTTGTTTTCAAATTCTTTGTGGATCTGTGTAATCTGAGGGAAATGTGTGTCTCTAATATGGTCTACGTTTGGCAAGAGGTTAGGAAGTGCAGCTCAGTTTCCACCTCATTTTGTGGGTGTGCACATAGCCTGTCTTCTCATGAGAGCCAGGTCTGCCTACGGCAGCCTTCCTCAATAGCAAGGCTATGCTCACTGAATCAAAGCTTTCCTTAAGTTTGGGTCAGTCACAGAGGTCAGGTATTCTGCCACTGTGTACTCTCTGTTTAGCATTATAGTTTGCTCAGTTTTTGGGTTAATTCTTTCCAATGTGTCAAGTAATTATCTTTTTGTTTTCTCATGATTTTGGTGGGTCTAATTTCCATAACAAAGCCATCACCAACAGAGACATGAACCTGGAGAAGAGTCCCCTAAGCAAGCTGGTCCTGGGGCTCTGTTCACAAACAGATCCCACAGAGCCCCAGGACCAGCTTGCTTAGGGGACTCTTCTCCAGGTTCATCTCTCTGTAGGTGATGGCTTTGTTATGGAAGGTTTGGGAATTGCTTCCTTTTAGGTGGTTGTCGAATTTAACGGCTATTTTCTGGATTTTGATAATTAGCGGGTATCAGCCTAATTCTCCTCTGCATGCATTATTTGGTGTTTTATGTTGTACACGAAGGATATTTTTTCAGAATTCTGCATGCAGAGTCTCAATTTGGTGTTTGTCTCATTTTATGAATTCTTAGTTGGTGAGCAGACCCCAGACCTCACAACCATAAAGGGCAATGGGTTCCATAACTGATTCAAGTATTTTTAGCCAGATCCTAATTGGTACGTCAAATTTTTTGTTCCTTTTGATGGCATAAAAGGCCCTTCTTGCCTTCACAGCTTTGTGGAAGTTACCTGTGGCGCTGCAGTTTAGTCCAAGGAATGTATAGTGTCTAGATGGAATTTGTACTTGTGGTCCTGCAACTGGACCTTTTTTGGACACCATTATTTTTGTCTTACTGAGATTTACTGTCAGGGCCCAGGTCTGACAGAATCTGTGCAGAAGATCTAGGTGCTGCTCTAGGCCCTCCTTGGTTTGGGACAGAAGCACCAGATCATCGACAAACAGTAAACATTTGACTTCAGATTCCAGAAGGGTGAGGCCGGGTGCTGCAGACTGTTCTAGTGCCCTCGCCAATTCGTTGATATATATGTTGAAGAGGGTGGGGCTTAACCTGCATCCCTGTTTCACCCCACGGCCCTGTGAAAAGAAATGTGTGTGTTTTTTGTCCATTTTCACCGCACACTTGTTGTTTGTGTACATGGATTTTTATAATGTTGTATGTTTTTCCCCCAACACCACTTTTCATCAATTTGTATAGCAGACCCTCATGCCAAATTGAGTCAAAAGCTTTTATGAAATCAACAAATCATGAGAAGACTTTGCCATTGTTTTGGATTGTTTGTTTTTCAATTAGGGTGCCAGGGTGAATACATGGTCTGTCGTACGGTAATTTAGTAAAAAGCCAATTTGACATTTGCTCAGTACATTGTTTTCACTAAGGAAATGTACGACTCTGCTGTTAATGATAATGCAGAGGATTTTCGCAAGGTTGCTGTTGACGCATATCCCATGGTAGTTATTGGGGTCAAATTTGTCTCCACTTTTGTGGATTGATGTCACGTCCTGGCCATAGAGAGCCCTCTGGGTTCTCTATGGTGATTTAGGTCAGGACGTGACTAGTTTTTTTTTTGTCTAGTTGTTGTATATCTATGTTGGTTTTGTGTTTGGTTCCCAATTAGAGGCAGCTGATTGTCGTTACCTCTAATTGGGGATCATACTTAGTTGTTCTGTTTCCCATCTGCTTTTGTGGGATATTGTTTTCTGGTTAGTGTGTGTGAGCGCTACTTATTGTTACGATCTGTTATTTCGTCGTTATTATTGTATGTTCCACGTTCAATAAATATGTGGAACGTCATGCACGCTGCTGCGCCTTGGTCCATTTCTGAGAACGATCGTGACAATTGGGGTGATCAGTCCTTGGTTCCAAATATTGGGGAAGATGCCAGAGCTAAGAATGATGTTAAAGAGTTTAAGTATAGCCAATTGGAGTTTGTTGTCTGTATATTTGATCATTTCATTGAGGATACCATCAACACCACATGCCTTTTTGGGTTGGAGGGTTTTTATTTTGTCCTGTAGTTCATTCAATGTAATTGGAGAATCCAGAGAGTTCTGGTAGTCTTTAATAATTGATTCTAAGATTTGTATTTGATCATGTATATGTTTTTGCTGTTTGTTCTTTGTTATAGGGCCAAAAAGATGGGAGAAGTGGTTTACCCATGCATCTCTGTTTTGGATAGATAACTCTTTGTTGTTTGTTCAGTGTTTTCCAATTTTCCCAGAAGTGGTTAGAATCTATGGATTCTTCAATTACATTGAGCTGATTTCTGACGTGCTGTTCCTTTTTCCGTAGTGTATTTCTGTATTGCTTTAGTGATTCACCATAGTGAAGGCATAGACTCTGGGTGTTTTTGGTTGGATAGGTTTCTCAATATCTTTCTTAGGTTTTTGCATTCTTCATCAAACCATTTGTCATTGTGTTCATTTTCTTTGGTTTTCTGTTTGAAATGTTCATAATTTAGATGTTTTTATTTATTTTTAGATCTGTCTTTCCCCCTCTGTCTCTCTCTCCCCCTCTCTCTCTCTCCCTCTGTCTCTCCCTCTCTTTCTATGTCTCTCCTTCTATCTCTCTGTCACTTTTGCATACTACTCAGAGACAAAGGCTTCTGTCACCATTCATATGGATTTGTTCATCACGATCCCTCTTGCTGCACTGCTTCCCTTCCCCTTTTAGTCAGCTCTCTGCTATTGAAAACTCTAGTGGCTATCATGTGAAGCCTAAGGGAGGTCATTAGTACTCTAGTCTATGGAGGTGTGAGGCTTCCTCTGTGTGCTGTTATTTACACTTAACCCCATTGTAACATAAGCAGTATTTTAGAGGTTAATATACTGTTTTACCCCATTCAAATATATATATATACAAATAATGTTAATAGAAGTTACAGCCCTCTGGGTAAAGGGGGCTATAGGCTCAGTCTAATTGAATTATTTAATGTTAGTGATCAGTAAGAAAAGGGTCTAGAGAACAAAGGTTCATTGAATGATGTGCGCTGTAACCTAATTCTAGTCCTGCTAGGGTGGTAGATCCCTAGTGTAAACAGCGATATGATGTGCAGGTCCAGAGGCAGCATCGATCGCCTGTCAGAGACGTATTGATTGGATGGTTGCTCTGAGGGTAAAGGTACTTTACTCCCCCCTCCAGGCATGGGGCTTTGATTTACAGTACTATAAGGTACACAGTGGGTCTCCCTCTCTCTCTCTTTCTCTTTCTCTCTCTATCACTCTCTCGCTCGATGGCTGGCACATTCTTAACAAATAAGACAGAGGCTGCTTCAAGGCCCTCCAATTGTTGTGAACTTTAGTAAGCTATCAGACACATGACAACAAGCCTGTTATGGTCTTAGGTAAACATTCCCCAAATGCTATTTCTATGACATTGTACTCTTGAATTCCCTGCAGGGTGTCAGTATGGGGCGATGTAGACAATGCAATTGCAAGTTGTAGCATTTGGAATTCGCATGGGATGATATGCCGTCCTGTCTATTTCAAATGGTTATTTTGCTCACTGGTCCTTGCTATTTTCCTGTGTAAACTATCTCCCTAAATATTTTAAACCTGATTTAAAAGATAATTCAAGGGGGTAGAGAAACAGACATTTTCAGTTGCTTCAACTGTTATCTACTAAAATGCAGATACGTGTATTGTAGAATTCTTCAAGGAATCAAAACAAGCCTTCTATTGGAGGATGAAAAGCTGCTTTATGACTTCATATGAAACCATTTCAGGAATTGATGGTTAATTAACTTATCTGAGAGAATTCATACACATTAATTTGACACGTGAAAAGGCAATTTATTGTGTTTGCTAAAAGCTGGGCATTGAAGAAAGAGAAGATTAAGGGAACTAACACGAAAGCCTGTTTTTCTCTGCTAGCGTTGAATACATACGTCCCACCTGGTAGGAAAAATCTGTGTACCACTTTGCTGCTTTATGAGTGTTTAGTCAGTCTGGTAGCTGGGTTATGGACAAGTCCATTAATTCTAAATTAGTAGTTATACAGACTATGTGCCCCCATATTGACGTCATTACTGCAGTACATTGCTTATACTTACTGGCAGTTGCTTACGTACAGTATGTATATGCATCACGTGTAGACTGTTGGTTATAGATCTGTTTTGCTGTGTGATTAGAGGAACATACAGCTGGTGACCAGGCTACTGTTGTCAAGGCAACCACATCCGAATTTCTTCCCTTGTTGTTATGATCAAATGAAGAAAAAAATACCAAATGGGCACTAGGCCACATGTTAACCTTGTTTCCCAAAAAAGGTCAGTGACTCGTCAATACTCACTCCTCTAATTTGATTACTTGCAAAACACCTATCATTGCACATTTTGGATTAATTAGCGTAATTTAGCAGACATTCTTATCCAGAGCGACTTACAGGAGTAATTAGGGTTAAGTGCCTTGCTCATGGGCACATCAACAGATTTTTAACATAGTCGGCTCTGGGATTCGAACCAACAGCCTTTCGGTTACAGGCCCAATGCTCTTGACCGTTAACTGCTAGACTACCTGCCTCCAGATTCCACAAACAGTTTGTAAAAACAGAAAAGAAGAAGAAAAGTGAAAGACATAACACCCCTTACCCTGTGATAACTATTGTGTGGGTGTTTGCTCTTCCAGGAGTGGAGTCGAGGCAGCTGTGAGTCATCATAACCTTGGTTATTACATAACATTCCAACCGCCGCACTAAAACTTACTTTACCAGTACACACTGACAATAATACCAAATAATAATACCTGTAATAATAATACCTCAAACAAAGTTATTTTCCCACCTATATCTTGTAAATCACAAAGCCTCTGTGCTGCTCTACTGGCCAAGCTCCACCTGCTCGTAGCTGCCTGAGACTGTAGCTGTGAGATGTTCACACCAGGGTGAGAGAGGTCAGCAGCCATGGGAGAGCCTGGGAGTGCCCCAGAATGTCTTATTTCACTTGGGAAGTGGCCCTGAATCTTAAGCACCTCACACTTCCAGCCTGTAAACCCAGTATGGAGTGGCTCAGGGGGATCTCTAGGGAAAACATTCTCTCTGATCTGATGGTAAACATCTAGATGATCACATTCCCATCTTCTCCTTCTCCTGCTCTGGAACAGCATGGGAGAGCAGTCTGTTTGTATGTGCTTCTGTATATGACAAGGACATGTCTCATACTCAGCCTTTTGTTTGTACTTTTATTTTTGGTTGATTTTAATGATGGCTTTATCATCAAAACCTACAGTATAGCTCTTTTATACAACAATAGTATGTATACTGGTGTGTGAAAATCAAATACATGTAATGAGGTATAGAGAGAGAAAAAAGAGAGTTAGAATATCTCAATACAGTGAACTATATATCTCTAAACAGTAGATTACTACAACATAAACTACAAGTGCCTTTCAACAGGAGACATCCAGGGTGATTCCAGGAGCCTTGGCCTGGCCTGACCCTATTCGTCCTCCTCAGTAGACATTATCCTTTTACTTCAGGGGGTGGGAATCTGATTGATCACTTCAAATACATCACTGTACAAACATCACACAGAGCCAGGTGAAGGCAGATAGGGTCTATGACAACTCCTTTTTTCTATATTTACAATTTAGGTCAGCTATGCTGGCCTATGGAGTCCCTTGGGAAACCCAACTACCAAACCATCCAATGATGGGATTTATATATAAATAATCTGGGCTCCCGAACGGACTGATCTCTATAATGTATAAACAACTTTTGGAATATTCTGAGGCAGCTATTCAAAAAGTATGGTCCACAGATCTAAGTGAATCTGAACAACCCTTTTACTGGAACAGAATATGGAAAAATATGACCTTGACATCCCGTAAGCTGAACCATCAACTTACATTTTACATTTTAAGTTTGCTCACAGCCTATATATAAAACTAAGGAAATGTTTTATGATGAAATTGGGCCCAACACCCAACTGTTGACTGTGTCCCCTAAATCACGTTGGCAGAGTCCTTCAAATGATGTGGTGGTGCCATGAAGATAAATGCTTCTGGGACAAAGTTACAAAAAAAATTATTTAGAAGTGCATGAATGTAAATATGCAATGCGTTGCATCTACTATGTTACTTAACAAGGATAGCTTCTTGAATCTGTCAATCAATCAGAGATGATTACTGCTGGCAGGCAGAACTGCCGCAAGGAAGATGTTGGCTCTTAGATGGCAATCACTCCACTCCCATCCAATTCGCCAGTGGATACAGTTACTATTAGAAGTTATAACATCAGAATTATTGACAGCGAGAATGAATGGTGCTAGTCAAAGAACAACTGAGGCCTCGACAAATATACTTGATTCTGTAAAGAATAATCTCAGCTAAAGCCCCACACATACAAATAAGCAATCTATAAAGCCAAACACATACAGTCAAAAGTTTGGACACAACTACGCATTCAAGGGTTTTTCTTTATTTTTACTATTTTCGACATAGTAGTGAAGACATCAAAACTATGAAATAACACATATGGAATCATGTAGTAACCAAAAAAGTGTTAAACAAATCAAAATATATTTTAGATTCTTCAAAGTAGCCACCATTTGCACACTCCTGGCATTCTCTCAACCAGCTTGATGAGGTAGTCACCTGGAATGCTTTTCCAACAGTCTTGAAGGAGTTCCCACATATGCTGAGCACTTGTTGGCTGCTTTTCCTTCATTCTGCGGTCCAACTCATCCCAAACCATCTCAACTGGGTTGAGGTTGGGTGATTGTGGAGGCCAGGTCATCTGATGTAGCACTACATCACTCTCATTCTTGGTCAAATAGCCCTTACACAGCCTGGAGGTGTGTTTTGGGTCATTGTCCTGTTGAAAAACAAATGATAGTCCCACTAAGCGCCAACCAGATGGGATGGCGTATCGCTGCAGAATGCGGTGGTAGCCGTGCTGGTTAAGTGTGCCTTGAATTCTAAATAAATCACTGACAGTGTCACCAGCATAACATCCCCACACCATCACACCTCCTCCTCCATGCTTCACGGTGGGAACCACACATGCAGAGATCATCCATTCCCCTACTCGGCGTCTCACAAAGACACAGCAGTTGTAACCAAAAATCACCAAAGGACAGATATCCACTTGTCTAATGTCCATTGCTCAAGTTTCTAGGCTCAAGAAAGTCTCTTCTTATTATTGGTGTCCTTTAGTAGTGATTTCTTTGCAGCAATTCGACCATGAAGGCGTGATTCACGCACTCTCCTCTGAACAGTTGATGCTGAGATGTGTCTCTTACCTGAACTCTGTGAAGCATTTATTTGGGCTGCAATCTGAGGTGCAGTTAATTCTAATGAACTTATCCTCTGCAGCAGAGGTAACTCTGGGTCTTCCTTTCCTGTGGCGACCCTCATGAGAGCCAGTTTCATCATAACGCTTGATGATTTTTGCGACTGCACTTGAAGAAACGTTCAAAGTTCTTGAAATGTTCCATATTGACTGACCTTTGTGTCTTAAAGTAATGATGGACAATCGTTTCTCTTTGCTTATTTGAGCTGTTCTTGCCATAATATGTACTTGCTCTTTTACCAAATAGGGATAGCATCTGTATACCACTCCTACCTTGTCACAACACAACTGATTGGCTCAAACGCATTAAGAAATTCCACAAGGCACACCTGTTAATTGAAATGCATTTTATAATTTTTTTACCTTTATTTAACTAGGCAAGTCAGTTAAGAACAAATTCTTATTTACAATGACAGCCTATCGGGGAACAGTGGGTTAATTAACTGCCTTTTCCAGGGGCAGAACGAAATATTTTTACCTTGTCAGCTCGGGGATTCAATCCAGCAACCTTTTGGTTAATGGCCCAATGCTCTAACCACTAGGCTACCTGCTGCCCCATTGAAATGCATTCCAGGTGACTACCTTGTGAAGCTGGTTGAGAGAATGCCAAGAGTGTGCAAAGCTGTCATCAAGGAAAAGGGGTGGCTATTTAAAGAATCTCAAACATAAAATATATTTTGATTTGTTTAACACTATTTTGGTTACTACATAATTCCATATACAGTTGAAGTTGGAAGTTTACATACTCTTAGGTTGGAGTCATTAAAACTCATTTTTCAACCACTCCACAAATTTCTTGTTAACAAACTATAGTTTTGGCAAGTCGTTTAGGACATCTACTTTGTGCATGACACAAGTCATTTTTCCAACAATTGTTTACAGACAGATGTTGCGTGTTGCGTTTATATTTTTGCTCAGTATAAATACAGTACCAGTCAAAAGTTTGGACACACCTACTCATTCAAGGGTTTTTCTTGATTTTTTACATTGTATAATAATAGTGAACACATCAAAACTATGAAATAACACATATGGAATTATGTAGTAACAAAAAAGTGTTAAACAAATCAAAATATATTTTATATTTGAGATTCTTTAAAGTAGCCACCCATTGCCTTGATGACAACTTTGCACACTCTTGGCATTCTCTCAACCAGCTTCAAGGCACACTTCACCAGCATGGCTAACACAGCATTCTGTGCTTAGGTAATAAGTGGTGGGGAGGGGTGTGCAGATAGAGAAATGGGGGGTGGGGACTGACAACCAACCTGTGTTGCAAGGCAGGGTGGGAATGGGTGGAAAACATGGTTTCGGGGTGGAGGGATGCAGGAAGTTGGACGGAGATATGTTGGGCTAGGGGGAATGGGATGAGGAGTTGGGGGTGTAGGCCCTCCTCTTTTTGTTTATTTTACTTTAAATACAAATTTTACTATTACAAAATCCTTTTTGATCATATGTATGGAAAACTGTTTGGAGAAAAAAAAGTATGAAAATGTATGCATTACCTACTGTAAGTCACTCTGGATAAGAGCGTCTGCTAAATGACTTAAATGTACAAATGTAAATTTTCAATAGGATCATTTCTCAGTATGTATTTCTTACTGTAGTTTTTATTTTGAGTGGCAGCCCATTGGTACATGTTATATGAACTGAATATATCAACTTAACAAAAATTACTGTACGCATATAAATGGATTTACTGATGCTCAGTGACGTTGACTCACATGGCCCCGGACCTGATTATAGGGCCTGAATGTTTCCAATAGCAACACATCCTGTTCAATGCAGATGCTTTACCCATGTGTGTGGGAGACTGAATAGATTGTGACACTCGTTCCTAATTGCACAATGTGTGCAGCCAGCCCAGCTACGCATGTGAGTAGGTTGTCGTTTATTGTGCTTTATTTGGGAATGGTTCTTCAATTAGGGTAAAGTTTGTAGAGTAAATATCTGGTGAATGTTGAAAGATTTCTCATATGATTCACTTACCCACATGGATATCTCTCCGAATGACATTCAAGATACCTGTAGCATCCTCTAATTTACAGTTTAGGCCAACAAGCATTTCATCTGCCAAATATATTGATCTAATGCCATGGCTAAAGGTTTATCTGCAGGCCTACCATCACCATCTAACAAAACCAACATGTGACAGCCTCTCTACGTAGTCTTTCCATATAATTCACCTATGACCAACGCATTCCCAATTGAAATCTCAGCCCGAAGCCCAAGTGATTGAATGTGTGGTGGATTGATTCCAGCACACAGGTTCATGTTCAACAGCTTGGGCTGAGTAGAGCTGCCTGAGGAGTGTGGGTAGCTCAGGGCTGAGATGTCAGTTGAACAGTTTTGTAGGAAGATAATGTGGTGAGCGTGTCTATAGCAGGGGTCTCCAATCCTGTTCCTGGAGAGCTACTGTCCTGTAGGTTTTCGCCCCAACCCTAATCAAGCGCACCTGATTCAAATAATAATAAGCTGGTTGATAAGCTGACTCATGTTAGTTACAACTGGGGTTTGAGAAAAAACCTACAGGAGGGTACCTCTCCAGGAACAGGGTTGGAGAACCCTGGTCTATAGTTTGTGTCTGAAATCGCACCCTATTCCCTAAGTAGTGTACTACACAGGAAATAGGGTGCTATTTGGGACACAGACATTGTGTGTGACTGGAAACTTAAGTCATTCCACAGGAATGACTTCCAACAACCTTGGGTGGGAGCTCTCTGACTAATCACTAGCTTGTGCTGGCACTGTGTAGTACTAGGACGCAGCCTATAGACCAGGGCTGTCAAACTCATTCCATGGAGGGCCTATAGTGTCTGCAGGTTTTTTAATTTCAATTAATCCCTAGACAACTAGTTGTGGGGGAGTTCCTTAATAATTAGTGACCTTAATTCATCAATCAAGTACAAGCGTGGAGCGAATACCCGCAGACACTCGCCCCTCCGTGGAATGAGTGTGAAACATATGCTATAGACCAGGTCTGGGCAAAGGCCAGCCCGGGGGCCGTATTCGGCCCGCGACCTGATTCAATACGGCCCGCGGAATCAGACTCAGATCTCATAAAGAATTTGCGATAGTAAAGTTTTGAAAAATGTTGTTATTCAAATTAAAAGCCCATTGAATACTCGCCTTTGTGTAATGATTTAACTCCCACCGCTTGTGGGACATTTATTTTATTAAGGCACACATAAATAACAACTGCACAAGGACAGACAGTGACTGACAGGCTGACACACACGTCACATTTACAAATAGTAGCTAGCTAGAAATTGCGCAAAAATTAGGAGGAAAGTAGACAGTGAATGTAGGGTGTTCCAGCAAGAGTGGACATTGAAATAGTTCTTTATTGAGGTATCAGGGAAAGCTGTGTGCTTAGTGTGCAAAGAGAGCATCGCTGTCTTGAAAGACTACAACTTGTCCCGACACTTCCAGATGAAGCATGCAGAGAAATATAGGAATGTGTCTTCTGAGCAGAAGCCAAGTGCATCGAAAGAGTTTCTTTCTCAGTTGCAAAAGCAGAAAGGACTTTTCACAAAACTGCATTCAGGAATTACGAGAGCTAGCTATGCACTGTCCCACAAAATTACTAAACATAGCAAGCCATTCGCTGAGGGCAAATTCATTAAATAAGAAAATGCAGAAAATGAAGACCACAACCACAGGGAAATATTTATTGGTTAATAAGTGTGTGGAAAAGCTGGGACTGAGTTTTGAAAAGTTATCCAGTGTGACCACTGATGGGTTCCCAAACTTGACAGGAAAAAATGTTGGCCTTTTGAAAAGGGTACAAGTAGCTGAGCTGAACCCAGATCAGAAAATGTATTTTCCTGAACTGCATTATTCATGTGTTCTGAAAATGAGCCATGTTGTGGATACAGTCACTAAAGTGGTAAATTTCATAAGAGCAAAATCTTTAAACCCCAGGCAGTTTGTCTCACTGTTGGAAGAGACAGAGTCGGGTCATGCAGATCTCCCCTACCACACAAACGTGAGATGACTGAGTTTGGGGAAGGTGCTTAAAAGGGTGTGAGACTTGAAGTCTGAGATTGCTGAGTTTTTGCAAATGAAAGGAAAACATGGATTTCCCTTAAATGCAAGATAAAGAGTGGTTGGCTGATTTTGCCTTCACCGTGGACATCATGGCCGTCATGAATGAACGGAATTCCAAACTACAAGGGAAAGGCCTTTTTGCACATCAAATGTACAGCTTTGTCAAAGCCTTCAAGGGAAAATGAGTCGTCCTGACCCGCCAAGTAGAAGCCAACAATCTCACCCACTTTCCGAACACTACTAGTCTGTTCCCTATCAGATGACCAGCGGGAGAAGTATACATCGCTGCTGCGTGCTTTGAACAATGAGTTTTCTCATACATGATGTATAATCCTGCAATATTATTCTGGCCCGCGATGGCAAAAATATATGCTAATGTGGCCCTCCATGGAAAATAATTACCCAGGCCTGCTATAGACGCTCTGTCCATATTATCCCATTAATAGGGGAGGCCGGCCAAGTGGTAATGGCTGGATCTGAATGAGTGGAATGGTATTAAATACATCAAACACATGGTTTTCATGTGATTGACAGCCTGTATTGGGCCTACATGAATTCAAGCTACTTTTGAAGCAAATCTTGTGTTCTAGAATCTAATATGTAACACTGTAAAGACATTATTATGAAAGCTAAAATGTTGATACAAATACCTGTCCTTTAAATTACAGTCATTTGTGGAATACTAGGTTTCTACATTGTGTAAAAGCACTATTTTCCTATTGAGATGCATTACATTGAACATTGTACACTGTCTCAACATGTGTAAGATATCTGTCACTCATTCATTGCTATGATCATTGAGCTCCTGAAGAAGCTATCACAGAGTTTCTAAACCCAGAGGGGCAACATCACGAGACTTCCGGGAACGCTTGTGAAACAGACCAAGCAGACGAGGCCGGGGGTTTGAGATTTGAGAAGTCAATGAGAGAAGTAAAGCAGTCTTCCTTAGTTGTTAAATTTCTTGAAATCTAATGGCACAACCTAGATTTGGGCCAATGTCTTAAGTAGTTGAACATGTTTTTACTCCAACCTGGTGAAAGTGACGGCGTGAGACGACCGTTAGACCCGATGACGTGTTTCTGCGCATGAGCTTAGCTAGCCAACGTCACCATGACATAGCCTACAAGCGAGATCTGGGATTTCTATTGGAGAAGAAGTTTCTGCCTGTCTTCATACAGTACTGTCTTCAAAGCTTTTCCTTTCTTTCTCTGCCCCAAAATGTTTGGATATACTGGTAAAGTTACCAGACTGCAAGCTGTTTTTGCTGTAGTAATGGTGCCATTACACTATTGAATCTGCACTTTTTTTTTCTAGAGCACTGGGAAACAATGTTACAGCAAAGCCTTACCATTACAACAATTATTATATGGGAGATTTTTTTCCTAGTGGCAAAGTGCTCCCAAATAAAACTCCTGGTCACACAGCTAAATATTTCGTAGCATATGCAACCAAATTGGTCAGCTTTAGAGCCTGTTCAATGTTCAATTCCACATGTTCAATCACTTGGGCTTCAGGCTGAGAAATCGAGTGGGAATGCATTGGTCATAGGTGAATTATAAGGGAAGACTGTATGTACTGTGGTATTCTGTGAGGCAGAGAGGCTGTCACGTGTTATTTTTGTTACACAGTATATCCTAATAAAATATTAAAGTACTAAGAGGAATACATAGAAAAGCACTCTGAACTAAAAACAATATGTATAAAGAATAGGGGAAACTCATGCCATATAGCATCAAATTAGTGTGTTGACATGTACCAAGTAAATGTATTTTGAATTAGGTCTGAATATATTAACTATCATGTGTAATTCCTGGATATCCACATAAAACAATTATACAGTTTACTATAGAATACTTGAATACTTACTAAATAATTATTTTACACCTGCATTGCTTGCTGTTGCTTGCTGTTTGGGTTTTAGGCTGGGTTTCTGTACAGCACTCTGTGACATCAGCTGATGTAAGAAGGGCTTTATAAATAAATTTGATTTGATTTGATATAGTATTTTATAGTAAACTGTAGTATACTATAGAACACTATACACTATACTGCACACTGTATAGAGTAGCGCAGCAGTTTAAGGCACTGCATCTCAGTGCTAGAGGCGTCACTACAGACCCAGGTTTGATCCCGGGCTGTATCACAACCGGCCGTGAATGGTAGTCCCATAGGGCGGCACACAATTGGCCCAGCATCGTCAAGGTTAGGGGAGGGTTTGGCCGGGGTAGGCCGTCATTGTAAAATAAGACTTAGTTCTTAACTGACTTGCCTAGTTAAATAAAGGTTAAATAAAAAATACACCCTTCCCCTTCCCCATATCCCAGTTTGTGGCAACCATAAGTGAGAGATCTACAGTATAGAACATATATTGGCCAGCATCCCGGAGTCGCCTCTTCACTGTTGTCGCTGAGACTGGTGTTTTGGGGTACTATTTAATGAAGCTGCCAGTTGAGGACTTGTGAAGGGTCTGTTTCTCAAACTAGACACTCTAATGTACTTGTCCTCTTGCTCAGTTGTGCATTTGGGCCTCCCACTCCTCTTTCTATTCTGTTTAGAGCCAGTTTGCGCTGTTCTGTGAAGGGAGTAGTACACAGCGTTGTATGAGATCTTCAGTTTCTTGGCAATTTCTCGCATGGAATAGCCTTCATTTCTCAGAACAAATATAGACTGATGAGTTTCAGAAGAAAGTTATTTGTTTCTGGCCATTTTGAGCCTGTAATCGAACCCACAAATGCTGATGCTCTAGATACTCAACTAGTCTAACGAAGGCCAGTTTTATTGGTTCTTTAATCAGAACAACAGTTTGCAGCTGTGCTAACATAATAGCAAAAGGGTTTTCTAATAATGAATTAGCCTTTTAAAATTATAAACTTGGATTAGCTGACACAACGTGCCATTGGAACACAGGAGTGATGGTTCCTGATAATGAGCCTCTGTACGCCTATGTAGATATTCCATAAAAAATCTGCTGTTTCCAGCTACAATAGTCATTTACAACATTAACAATGTCTACACTGTATTTCTGATCAAATTGATGTTATTTTAATGGACAAAAACTCTTTAAAAAACAAGGACATTTCTAAGTGACCCCAAACTTTTGAACGGTAAAATAAAATAAAATAAAATTGTATTGGTGACATACACATGGTTAGCAGATGTTAATGAGAGTGTAGTGAAATGCTTGTGCTTCTAGTTCCGACCGTGCAGTAAAATCTAACAAGTAAACTAACAATTTCACAACACCTACCTTATGCAAACAAGTGTAAAGGCATAGGCAAGAAGCAGTAGATGGTATAGAGTACAGTATATACATATGAGATGAGTAATGTAAACATTATATGAAGTGGCATTGTTAAGTGACTAGTGATACATTTATTACATCCAATTATTAATTATTAAAGTGGCTAGAGATTGAGTCTGTATGTTGGCAGCAGCCACTCAATGTTAGTGATGGCTGTTTAACAGTCTGATAGCCTTGAGATAGAAGCTGTTTTTCAGTCTCTCGGCCCCAGCTTTGATACACCTGTACTGACCTCGCCTTCTGGATGATAGCGGGGTGAACAGGCAGTGGCTCGGGTGGTTGTTGTCCTTGATGATCTTTTTGGCTTTCCTGTGACATCGGGTGGTGTAGGTGTCCTGGAGGGCAGGTAATTTGCCCCCGGTGATGCGTTGTGCAGACCTCACTACCCTCTGGAGAGACCCTCAGTTGCCGTACCAGGCGGTGATACAGCCCGACAGGATGCTCTCGATTGTTCATCTGTAAAAGTTTGTGAGTGTTTTTGGTGACAAGACAAATTTCTTCATCTCCTGAGGTTGAAGAGGCGCTGTTGCACCTTCTTCACCACGCTGTCTGTGTGGGTGGACCATTTCAGTTTCTCTGTGATGTGTACGCCAAGGAACTTAAAACTTTCCACCTTCTCTACTACTGTCCCAACGATGTGGATAGGGGGCTGCTCCCTCTGCTGTTTTCTGACGTCCACGATCATCTGCTTTGTTTTGTTGACGTTGTTGAGGTTATTTTCCTGACACCACACTCCGAGGGCCCTCACCTCCTCCCTGTAGGCCGTCCCGTTGTTGTTGGTAATCAAGCCTACCACTGTAGTGTCGTCTGCAAACTTGATGATTGAGTTGGAGGCGTGCTTGGCCACGCAGTCATGGGTGAACAGGGAGTTCAGGAGAGGCTGAGAACGCACCCTTCTGGGGCCCCAGTGTTGAGGATCAGCGGGGTGGAGATGTTGTTTCCTACCCTCACCACCTGGGGGCGGCCCATCAGAAAGTTCAGGACCCAGTTGCACAGGGCGGGGTCGAGACCCAGGGTCTCGAGCTTAATGACGAGTTTGGAGGGTACTATGGTGTTAAATGCTGAGCTGTAATCGATGAACAGCATTCTTACATAGGTATTCCTCTCGTCCAGATGGGTTAGGGCAGTGTGCAGTGTGGTTGCGATTGCGTCGTCTGTGGACCTATTGGGGCGGTAAGCAAATTGGAGTGGGTCTAGGGTGTCAGGTAGGGTGGAGGTGATATGATCCTTGACTAGTCTCTCAAAGCACTTCATGATGACAAAAGTGAGTGCTACGATAGTCATTTAGTTCAGTTATCTTTGCCTTCTTGGGTACAGGAACAATGGTGGCCCTCTTGAAGCATGTGGGAACAGCAGACTGGGATAGGGATTGATTGAATATGTCTGTAAACACACCAGCCAGCTGGTCTCCGCATGCTCTGAGGACGCGGCTAGGGATGCCGTCTGGGCCGACAGCCTTGCAAGGGTTAACACTCACTTTGTTTTACTCACTTTGGCTGCGGTGAAGGAGAGCCTACAGGTTTTGGTAGCAGGCCGTGTCAGTAGCACTGTATTGTCCTCAAAGCGAGCAAAACGTTGTTCAGTTTGTCTGGGAGCAAGATATCGTGTCCGCGACTGGGCTGGTTTTCTTTTTGTAGTCCGTGATTGACTGTAGACCCTGCCACATACATCTCGTGTCTGAGACGTTGAATCGCGACTCTACTTTGTCTCTATACTGACTCTTAGCTTGTTTGATTGCCTTGCGGACGGAATAGCTACACTGTTTGTATTCGGTCATGTTTCCGGCCGCCTTGCCATGATTAAAAGCAGTGGTTCGCGCTTTAAATTTTGCGCGAATGCTGCCATAAATCCACGGTTTCTGGTTGGGCAATGTTTTAATAGTCACCATGGGTACCACATCACCGATGCAGTTGCTAAGAAACTCGCTCACCGAATCAGCGTATACATCAATGTTATTGTCCGATGCTATCCGGAACATATCCCAGTCCACGTGATCGAAGCAATCTTGAAGCGTGGAATCAGATTGGTCGGACCAGCATGGAACAGACCTGAGCACGGGCGTTTCCTGTTTTAATTTCTGTCTATAGGCTGGGAGCAACAAAATGGAGTCGTGGTCAGATTTGCCGAAAGGAGGGCGAGGGAAGGCTTTGTATGCGTTGCGGAAATTAGAGTAGCAGTGATCCAGGGTTTTACCAACCCGGGTCGCATATTTGATATGCTGATAAAATTTAGGGAGCCTTGTTTTCAGATTAGCCTTGTTAAAATCCCCAACTACAATAAATGCAGCCTCAGGATATGTGGTTTCCAGTTTACATAGAGTCCAATGAAGTTCTTTCAGGGCTGTCGAGGTGTCTGATTGGGGGGGGATATATACGGCTGTGATTATAATCGAAGAGAATTCTCTTGGTAGATAATGCGGTCGGCATTTGATCGTAAGGAATTCTAGGTCAGATGAACAAAAGGACTTGAGTTCCTGTATGTTGTTATGATCACACCACGACTCGTTAATCCTAAGGCATACACCACCACCCTTCTTCTTACCAGAGAGATGTTTGTTTCTGGCGGCGCAATGCGTGAAGAAACCGGATGACTGTACCAACTCTGATAACGTATCCCGAGTGAGCCATGTTTCCGTGAAACAAAGAACGTTACAATCTCTGATGTCTCTCTGGAAGGCAACCCTTGCTTGGATTTCGTCTACCTTGTTGTCAAGAGACTGGACATTGGCGAGTAGTATACTTGGGAGCGGTGGGCGATGTGCCCGTCTACGGAGCCTGACCAGAAGACCACTCCATCTGCCCCTTCTGCGTTTCAATTGATCATCCTTGAGATGTTTCTACAACTTGATTTGAGTCCACTTTGAGTCCATCAATTCAATTGATTGAACATGACTTAGAAAGGCACACACTTGTCTATACAAGGTCCCACAGCTGACATTGCACGTCAGAGCAAAAACCAAGCTACGAGGTTGAAGGAATTTAAGGGTTCCGAGACAGGATTGTGTCGAAGCACAGATCTGGGGAAGGGTACCAAAACATTTATGCAGCATTCTTAAATGTAAGAAATTTGGAACCACCAAGACTCTTCCTAGAGCTGGCTGCCCGGCCAAACTGAGCAATCAGGGGGGAAGGGCTTTGGTCAGGGAGGTAACCAAGAATCCAATGGTCACTCTGACAGAGCTCCAGAGTTCCTCTGTGGAGATGGGAGAACCTTCCAAAAGGACAGCCATCTCTGCAGCACTCCACCAATCTGGCCTTAATGCTAGAGTGGCCAGACGGAAGCCACTCCTCAGTAAAAGGTACCTTTTAGGACTCAGACCATGAGAAACAACATTTTCTGATCTGATTAACTTCTTAGGGAGTTTTGGAGAGTCTGGCGTGCCCAAAGTAAAATGCCTGCCACTCAGGCCCAGAAAATAGGATATGCACATAATTAGTACTATTGGATAGGAAAGTTTCTAAAAGTTTCTAAAAGTGTTAAACCAATACGGAACTCTTTGGCCTGAATGCCAAGCGTCACGTCTGGAGGAAACTTGGCACCATCTCTACGGTGAAAAATGGGGGTGGCAGCATCATGCTGTGGAGATGTTTTTCAGTGGCAGGGACTGGGAGACTAGTTAGGAATGAGGGAAAGAGTACAGAGAGATCCTTGATGAAAACCTGCTCCAGAGCGCTCAGGACCTCAGACTGGGGCGAAGGTTCACCTTCCAACAGGACAATGATTAGTAAGTGGTCTGAATACTTATTTAAATGTGTTATTTAAATTTTTTATTTTTAATAAATGTGCAAACATTTAAAAAAAACTGTTTTTACTTGTCATTATGCGGGTATTGTGTATAGATTGATGAGGGGAAAAAAATTATTTAATCAATTTTAGAATATGGTTGTAACGTGACAAAATGTGGAAAAAGTCAATGGGACTGAATACTTTCCGAATGCAATGTATACACACATAGAGTGGGCTTGAAGCTCTGCTGCCTTCTAAATATACCATCCAGTCAAACCAAGAGAAATAGCAGAAAGAAATAAGCAAATGAACAGCAATCTTACTAATAGAGGTGTTAAATGTCACAGCTATTTAAAAATAGATAGTCATATGCCACATCGTGCCACACATTTCTTCACACTATCAGCTTGTATCAAAATATATATCAACTTGGAGTCACACTAGCATACAGTACACATGCCAGAGCTGCAATTAAACGTCCAAAGTTTCCAGAAAATGAGAAAGTAAATACCAAACTTATCTCCCACTCTCATAAATCGTTTTCAACAGGAATCTGTGTTTTATGTTAGTACAGTGGTTGTTTAACCGACAAAGTTATGAGGTTTCTATTGCCCTAAGAAAGTGTGCTTTCTATGTCATGGTGACGTTTAGGTCTCTCTAATGGCTCATTGCCTTATGATCCAGGGAAGACAGTCATTTTACCCCCAACATATTACAGTAAGTGCATAAACCCACAGTATGTCTGATCTGCCAAGAAAATGTGGTGGGGAGTTCTGGCTGGGGGAGGGGAGGTCAACCTGGGACAGCCCCAGGTAAGTAGGTGGACTGACACCCCTGTCTATCTCATCACTAGAGAGACTACAGAGGCCCAGTAGGAACATATGAGGAGGACATTGTGGGGAGAGCCACAGGATGAGCAACTATGTGGGCTTTCTGCTGCGTCAATTATACCTTGTTGTCCCCAACCTCCCACAAGTTCACCTTCTCTCTTATGTGTCTGCTGTGTTTGTTATATCTAGGTTTATTGTCATGTTCTTTCTCAAATTTCCCTAATTCATTCAGTGACTAAAAACATGCCCCGTCACTAGACCGAAACGCGCTCCTGTAGTTAATGTTCTATGTCATCCTCAACTACGGTGTCAAAATGTACCTTGGTTATCAACCATGTGTTTTACAGTTAGTTGTACCCTGCTCAATGCCTGTGGGTCTTCAAGTAGATCAGTTCAATACGGTTACCTATATTGCTAGATTAGTTGGCACACAGGCTTGAAACAAGTCCTTATCGTACCGTTGGCATGTGCACACATCTTGAAATATGGAGCAATAATGATATGCCTGCTCTACATACAACATTTGATCAATAATCTCGTTGATAAGATCAGTATTGGAGATGATTTGATGCCCCTTATCGTACTCTGTCATCGATTGATAGGCCTTGTAAAAGTGATTTATTCCTATCAGTTAAAGCTCTCACTCAGCGCTCTGCATTATAACAGCATCCATATGGTGACCTTGGTCTTCTTCATCTTCTTAGTCTGAACCTGTATTCTTACTGGCATGCCATGCAATAACACACTGTAACTCAAGTTTTATTTGTGTTTAGTCTATCCATCAGACATCAGTCCTTTATCTCGATTCTTTCTGGAAACTTCCTCTAGACCAAAAAGGAGAAAATCCCAAGACATTTTCTCTTTCAATAAATCCTGATGTACAGTTTAGGTATAGGGGAAATGCACGGCAGGAACTTCCCCGGCTGTACTGTAAATTAAATGACAATCCCTTTGTAGCTTCCTAAAATATAAAGGTTAGAGACAAATATCTGCCTGTTTCTCCCCAACCCAAAATAGGGCTAGACACAGTTGTAACGTGAACTGTTCTGATCTGGGCTTTGTTCAGCTGGGAAGAAGTGAATGAGGAGGGAGTCTGTCAGAATGATCAACAGTGCAGTGAGGGTCGGGATTCCCCCTTATCTAGTGTCTGGAATCTTTCTCTGGCACCACAGCACATGACTGTTTGTGTTTCAGAGAAAGAAAAACAGATAAATACAGTCATTCTAAAAATACATTTGGGAAAGAAACACAGCCTACTTTCATATTTAGCATCATGACATTATTCCACATTACACCACATTAGCCCATTTTGATGTAGAACCTACAATATTTTGGTTTGAGACTGCTTTTCAGCTGTTATGTCCTCAGACAGAATTGAATTAGAGCCTAATAAACGTTACAGCCTTTAGGGAGTTCCAATAAAATCCACAATACAAACAATAAACTAAGGGTAGCATTCAGACATAAGACCATCTACTTAACAGCCTCTTTCATAGTCAGTAACAGTGCTTCACCTGAAACAGTGCTTGAATACATCCCAAATGGCATCCTCAGTTCTGGAATGCGTCCCAAATGGTATCCTAAGCACTACTTTTGACCAGAGCTCTACGGCCCAGGTCAAAAGTAGTGCACTATATAGGGAATAGGGTGCCATTTGAGATGCAAACCAGACCTCTGGAGACATAATATCTAATTGTGAATGCCAGTCACATTTCTACATTTCACATGACTGTAGCTGCCAGAGATAAGTAAATATTGCAATTAATAATGCAGGGTTTCTGGAAGAAACAATTCAATAATTCAATAAAATATATACAGAGTGCAGACTGAAGGAAAAGCAGCCAACAAGTTCTCAGCATATGTGGGAACTCCTTCAAGACTTTTGGAAAAGCCTTCCTCGGGAAGCTGGTTGAGAGAATGCCAAGAGAGTGCAAAGCTGTCATCAAGGCAAAGGGTGGCTACTTTGAAGAATCTCGAATATAAAATATATTTATTTGTTTATTTCATAGTTTTGATGTATTCACTATTATTCTACAACGTAGAAAATAGTAAAAATAAAGAAAAAGCCTTGAATGAGTAGATGTGTACAAACTTTTGACTGGTACTGTATATTATAAGATATTATATCAAATACATATTGTGGGTGTGCAGTTGCTTGTGGAGATCAATGAATTATCAGCTTACATCCTCTTTACCAGGTGCATAGGAAGTCATGTACTGACAAAAAGCTTATGACCAGCACCCACGTAAAACAAAGCAACACAACAACAGAGTCTGAGGGATGCATTTGGTGCAGTACTTTCCATCACCTGCTGCAGTACTTTCCATCACCTGCTGCAGTACTTTCCATCATCTGTTGCAGTGCTTTCCATCAGCTCTGCAACACCTCAATTTCATTGGCAGTTGAAGGTGAATGCAGTAGAGACTCATAAATACATATACAAATGAAAGCCATTTTAGTGTTGATATCATTTCAACCTGATGCGTTGTTTTACTGTAGATTACTTTGGTTGGGAAATGAGCAAGCATCACAGATCATAAATGAAGACAGATATTCAGACAGATCATACATGAAGACAGATCATCAGATAGATCATACATGAAGACAGATCTTCAGGCAGATCATAAATGAACACAGATCTTCAGGCAGATCATAAATGAACACAGATCTTCAGATAGCTCATAAATGAAGACAGATCTTCAGGCAGATCATAAATGAAGGCAGATCTTCAGGCAGATCATAAATGAAGACAGATCTTCAGGCAGATAATAAATGAAGACAGATCTTCAGGCAGATCATAAATGAAGACAGATCTTCAGATAGATCATAAATGAACACAGATCTTCAGGCAGATCATAAATGAACACAGATCTTCAGGCAGATCATACATTAACACAGATCTTCAGATAGATCATAAATGAAGACAGATCTTCAGTCAGATCATACATTAAGACAGATCATCAGGCAGATCATAAAGACATCCTCTAACTCTGTTTGAAAGTGTATTGTACAGTATGTCATTTTGTCAGCATACACTATATCTCTGAGTCTAGACCTATCCCACTGGGCACATCATCTAATTTCAACGTGGATAATTAGGTAATATTTGGTTAGGATGTTGATAATTGAGATTTCAACCTATATTCACCCACTCAAAAAGATAGCCAAAAGTTAGTTGAATTTCCAAAGTGTTATCACTTTTCTTCAACCATCTAAAAGCACAACCAATTTCCAATGGAAAACAATGTCTGATTTTTGGTTTAGTTGTCACCCAAATGACTATCACTTCGCTTTCAACCATTTAAAAGCACACTAAAGTTCAAATAGGAAATACAATGTCAGATTTTTGATTTATTTATACAACAGTTTAATTTCTTATCACTGTTCTTCATCTAATAGCAAACCAGATTACCTGGATTGCTGTTGAGATTACATTCAAAGTGCATGGTGCAAGTGATTGATGCAGTTCGATATTCTGCACAGATTATTACAGCAATAGTGAAGATCTCCATAGACCTGCGACAACCTATGCATGCTATTTTGAACATGCACGCTTTATATGATTACATAAGAAGAAATGTATGGATACAGTAACCTCAATATGTGGCCATGGATGTGTTACTCATTTTAAGGTTGAATGCTACATTAGTTTGTAAGATAGCCTTAACTTTAGGCTATTTACTGTATTACAAAAGTAATATTGAATTGTGTTTGATTGACAATGCAACCAAATATCAACATTTAAAGGAGATGTACAGTATCTACTGCTTGGATAGTTCCATCTGAGCCACTGGCTTAATCCTATTCTTTAACTTTTATTTGTGGTTGAGTTGGAGACATGAATGCAACATTTTAATTTGTTAACTTGTCGACAAGTTAGTAGGCTATTTATTGTATTTCAAAAGTGATATTGAATTGTGTTTGATTGTCAACACCCAAATATCAACATTTGAAGAAGATGTATCTTCTGCTTGAATAGTTCCATCTGAGCCACTGAGGGGGTGGCAGGTAGCCTAGTGGTTAGAGTGTTGGACTTGTAACCGGAGGGTTGCAAGTTTGAATCCCCAAGCTGACAAGGAAAAAAATCTGTCGTTCTGCCCCTGAACAAGGCAGTTAACCCACTGTTCCCCGGGCGCCGAAGACGTAGATGTCGATTAAGGCAGCCCCCCCGCACCTCTCTGATTCAGAGGGGTTGGGTTAAATGTGGAAGACACATTTTGGTTGAAGGCATTTGGTTGTACAACTGACTAATAATGGTGACTTTGACTTAGTCTGGCTATAATTCTAGTCTACAAATTGATATGTTGGATTCATCTCAACCAACAATATAAGTTAAAGAATAGGACTAAATCTCCCTTTGCCTTGAAAATGCCTTTTAAGATTTTTTGTTGAGATGGAGTCTTGAATCGAACATGTCAATATTCATTTGTAGACAAACTGGAATTAAAGGCAGACTAAGTCAGTGGCACAGATGAAACTATCCAAGCAGAAGATACAAACACAATTCAATATCACTAAATATCATTAAATTTTAAATCAACCAGAGCTTGAAACTCTAGACCTATTGTATCTCTAGTTGTATTCTGGGTTGGATTAAAACAATGGCTGTTTATGACCTTGCAAATGCTATGCAGGCCTAAATAGCATCATTGATGATATATGAGTGATAAAGTATGGTCACATTTAATTTGATCTGTTAAACCTACCCTTTGAAATTACTTTGATACCAACAGTGAATGTATTTAGCTAAGCAGGGATTGGTTAAAACCCTGGATGGGAGACCAAAGGGTAGCTGTAGATAGATCAATTCTCCAGTAGGAGGTGCTGCCCAGCCTATATTTTTTTTCTGATAGTGGATATAACGTTGAAGATCTGATGTTGTTTTAAAGGTACAAATTCAACATATTTTATACAAGGTTTGTCTATGTTAAAATTTGATTACCATGATGACATAATCCTGTGGGTGAAATTTCACCCTCAAAAGATATTTTACAAATCCAATGTATTTTCCTTGTTGATTCCATATCAAAATACGTTAAAAAATGTTACATTGAAACAGCGTTGATTGAAACAGTTTGTGCCCAGTGGGATATTTGTTTATCAGGGAGAACACCACTTTGAATTATTTTCTCCCCTGATGAGAGAGACAATAAGACTTTCTGGAACAGCGTGTCCACATCCAAAGTCAAAGTCACCATTATTAGTCAGTTGTACAACCAAATGCCTTCAACCGAAATGTTTCTTCCGCATTTAACCCAACCCCTCTGAATCAGAGAGGTGCAGGGGGCTGCCTTAATCGACATCCACGTCTTCGGCGCCTGGGGAACAGTGGGTTAACTGCCTTGTTCAGGGGCAAAACAACAGATTTTTTTCCTTGTCAGCTCAGGGATTCAAACTTGTAACCCTCCGGTAACCCTCCGGTTACAAGTCCAACGCTCTAACCACTAGGCTACCTGCCGCCTCCTTGAATAATGTGGAGACACCTTGTGTGACATACTGATCTAATCCCCTAATGTCTTTGGCAAATGCTGCTGCTGACACATCAAAATACACAGACAAAAAATTTAGGGGTAGAGTTTAAACCGTGCCTTGAATGCTCTACACACCATGAAGACAACAACGGATTATGCAGATAGTCAGTCAAAGAAAGGGATTATTTGTATTTGTATATATCATGGATCCCCCATTATCTGCTGCCAAAGCAGCAGCTACTCTTCCTGGGGTCCAGCAAAATTAAGTCAGTTTATACAATTTTAAAAACCTTACAATACATTCACAGATTTCACAACACACTGTGTGCCCACAGGCCCCTACTCCACCACTACCACATATCTACAGTACTAAATCCATGTGTATGTATAGTGTGTGTGTGCGCGTGTGTGTGCGCATGCGTGTGTGTGTGCGTGTGTGTGTGTGTGTGTGTGTATGCATGTGTCTGTGCCAATGTTTGTGTTGCTTTACAGTCCCCGCTGTTCCATAAGGTGTTTTTTATCTGTTTTTTTAAATCTAATTTTACTGCTTGCGTCAGTTACTTGATGTAGTCATGGCTCTATGGAGTACTGTGTGCCTCCCATAATCTGTTCTGGACTTGGGGACTGTGAAGAGGCCTCTTGTGGCATGTCTTGTGGGGTATGCATGGGTGTCTGAGCTGTGTGCCAGTAGTTTAGACAGACAGCTCGGTGCATTCAACATGTCAATACCTCTCATAAAGAAAAGTAGTGATGAAGTCAATCTGAACTCTACTTTCATCCAGGAGAGATTGACATGCATATTATTAATATTAGCTCTCTGTGTACATCCAAGGGCCAGCCATGCTGCCCTGTTCTGACCCAATTGCAATTTTCCTAAGTCCTTTTTCGTGGCACCTGACCACACGACTGAACAATAGTCAAGGTGTGACAAAACTAGAGCCTGTAGGACCTGCCTTGTTGATAGTGTTGTTAAGAAGGCAGAACATCGCTTTATTGTTAACAGACTTCTTCCCATCTTAGCTACTACTGCATCAATATGTTTTGACCATGACAGTATACAATCTAGGGTTACTCCAAGCAGTTTAGTCATCTTAACTTGCTAAATTTCCACATGATTTATTACAAGATTTAGTTGAGGTTTAGGGTTTAGTGAGTGTTTTGTTCCAAATACAATGCTTTTAGTTTTAGAAATATTTAGGGCTAACTTATTCCTTGCCACCCACTCTAAAACTAACTGCAGCTCTTTGTTGAGTGTTGCACTCATTTCAGTCGCTGTAGTAGCTGACGTGTATAGCGTTGAGTCATCCTCATACATAGACACTGGCTTTACTCAAAGTAAAAAACATGTGACAATAACGTGAATGTGGTCAATTTCACCCCGACCATCTTGAATGAGGTCTTTGAGAGTGGACAGCTCACTAGACCAGAATTTGGTTGCGTGCCAAATGGCACCCTATTTCCAACATAGGCCCTGGTCAAAAGTAGTGCATCATATAGGGACACATTTGGGACACACACAGACTAGAGTTGCTCTGCTGACTCGTATGATAAATTAATGAGGTCACTCATTCCCATTTCCCGCCCTTACATGATGAACTCCATGCCTCCAGAAGAAATCCACTATGTCGTTAAAAAAACATGGCCTCTATTAGTCTGCTGTGAGAAGAAATGGCATTCAAAATGTTCCACTCTGACCTTCATCACAATGGCTGCTTATCAGGCTGACCTCTGCCTGCCCAACAGCAGCAGCACCTCTGTTCAGAGGAAGCTAGTGTCAGTCAGTCCCCCATCACCCATCCACCCACTCAGTCAGTCAGTCAGTTCATTCAGACCACCTCCCAGCCACTCACACAAGCCCTGCCTTCATAAGGAAATCACCCACAAGGAAATCCCCCACCGCCAACACCTCAATAGGCCCTGATCTGGCCGCCTCTCCCAGAGCTGCCATGTGGCCGGGAAACACAATTTAATAATTAGGAGCATTCTCCGACCCACAGACTTTTTCCAGATGTTTCACTTCCTGGTGAGGTGGTTTTCATAGTCAGTGGTGGAAAAAGTACCCAAATGTCATTCTTGAGTAAAAGTAAAGATACCGTCATAGAAAATGTTTCAAGTAAAAGTGAAAGTCACCCAGTAAAATGCTATTTGAGTAAAAGTCTAAAAGTATATGGTTTTAAATATACTGAAGTATCAAAAGTTAAAGTAAATGCTATAAATAATTTAAAAGCACAAGTTTCTCGTTTTTTTTAATTTACGGATAGCCATGGGCACACGCCAACAGTCAGACATAATTTAAAAATGAAGCATTTGTGTTTAGTTGAGTCTGCCATATCAGAGGCAGTAGGGATGACCACGTGTTGGACCCTGGACCATTTTACTCTCCTGCTAAGCATTCAAAATGTAACAATTACTTTTGTCTGTCAGGGAAAATGTATGGTGGTAAATGTATATATTTTCTTCATGAATGTAATAGAGTAAAAGTGAAAGTTGTCCAAAAATAAATAGTAAAGTACAGATACACGCAAAAAAAAATTTTAAGTAGTACTTTAAAGTATTTTTACTTAGTTACTTTACACCATTGTTCATATCCTTCCATTCTGTGGCTGCTGTCATACTAGAAAGCCATGCTAATCACTAGACAGGACTGAATAGTGATAGAAACGGGAGTAGAATAGTCCAATCAGAGGAGAAATAGAACATTCTAAAGAATCACAGGTCCAGGATCAGAGGAGACACTATCATCAGAGAGTAGAGTTGTCGGTAACTCTTAATACTTTACATAAACATAAACCTCACTCCTCTCTGTAACTTCTTGTAAGTCACTCTGTATAGTAGAGTCTGCTAAATGACTAAAAAGTAGAAATGTAAATGGGAGGGGGGTGCTAGGATTTACTCTGCTTTTCTGATGAGTAACAGAGGGAAGGATGTAAGGAAGGAAAGGCAGAGCACATCCTGTTGTGGGCTTCCAGAGTGACGTTACTCTCCCTGTGTGATTCAGTCCTCGTGGGCCGCTAGAGTAGTTAATGGTACATATATGACATCAGTCAGTCAATCCTAGGCAAACTCTTTGAACAATTTGGTTGCAGGCACCTGAACTGAGCACGGTTCACATAAGGGGGAACATGGAAATTACTAGGATGTGAGACAATAAAGTGAAAACAGTTCTATTAACAACAAAATTGCAATTTAATCCCTGCTCAAGATCATTTCATTATAACGGTAAATTAGCATTAAATCAAACACCACTAATATAAATAAATTATGTGTTTTCACAAATAAATCAACTGGCATACAGACCAAAATTCCAACCAACATTTCCCTAATCAAATCAAATGTTTAGGCTCAGTCTCTGAAACAAATAAAAATGCTAAATCAAGTCTCTGTTTTAATAAGGAAACAATGTATTTGCCATCCAATGAAAGTAAATGTTAATACCAGTTAGAAATCCCTACAAATGTGCAAAAATCATAACAAATTAAATAAGGATTAATATTACCAGTTCAGTTGCACTGTTCAGTATTTGAGAACATCTCACTTGTATCACATGAGGAAAACTAGGCCTTTAAAGTATCAACTGGGGTGTGTTCAGTTTGCTTCAACGCTTTCTACATCATGTGACGGTTTGTACTGAACGACACGTTTCCCCTAAACGATTTGCACCATACTTCAACAGTCTTTGAGGTACGTTTGCTCCCATTTGGTAGATGTGGCTAGATCAATATGGGTGTGACCATCTGAAATCGCAAAACTCGTGCAGGACACCATATGGTAACTTGCCTCTAGGCTAGTATAATCACACCGTTTTTCCACTGGTCGTTCAGTACAGTAACGGTTCCGTTAGTTCAACATTGCACACTGTTCTGTCAGACTGAATGCAACCCAATTTCCAAACATTTCTGACCACACCGGCAAGTGAAAATGGGCTTGTTCGACATTGCAGCTGACATTGCAGCTGACAGTGCAGGCGACTGCCAACTGACTGATCTACAAAGAACATTGCATCATAAACTCATTATTATTTGTAGATCAGTCAGCCAGTTACAATTTACCCATGATAGAGTGTGGTTTCATCCCCCCAAACACGGCCAATGGCTCCCCTTTTTCCTGACACACTCACTTCCTGAGCCAAACCAAGAAAAGTGACTATGGGTGTGGCTAGGGAGTGACTGGGGCGGAGCCCACAACCTACACATATCAAGGAACCACTGCACCTCGTGGGTTACAAACTTGACACACAAACAGTTATGGGCTTATTTTATTCTTCCTGTCTCTTATAATTTTTCTTAACCCAGAACTAAAATCTCACGTAATTTGGTCAGATGCTTGATAACATTTATGTTTACATAGTCTTTCCACGAGAGAATAATTTCTAATTTCATAGTCCATTTTTTCATCTATTTAACCTTTATCTGACCAGGTTGGTCAGTTCTGAACTATGTTGTTGTCAGTTACATCTCTTCTACAAAGTTATAAATACAGGGACACATGCAAATACATTCATTAAACTCACATTTAGAATATTGCATTTAGCATTCAGATGATCCTCCCTGAACATACAATAAGTAGCATGCCATGATTATACAAAGCATATTGGCACATACTGCTACTGTATGAAAGGAATGATGAGAAGTTGGAACATCAAGCTTTGAAACAGCTTTGAAAAAGATGCTGTGTTCTCCTTAGGGGACTCAGGAAATATTTGAGTGTTTCTTCTTTTTTTTACCAGAAAGAGACTCTCCACCCAAACTGAGTGGCACTCCAAAGACATCCTTCAGCTTGCTGCAGAAAGGTCAAACCCGAGACAAGGATTTACAATCACTGATAACAAAGTGTGCCCCTAGCTCTCTGTTTTGTCTCTCCATGGCTTACTGTGCGTGAATTACCCAAATTATGTGATTATGTTTTAAGCACAGAGAGCATTGGATAAAGGGATGTCTTTTTAGTTACAAAATACAGGATGCAAACATCTAATCACTGTGGGTTGTCAACACATTGTAATGGTGCCTATTGTATACTTTAGAGGTCACATAGAAGCCATGATTATATTAGATGAAATATGCATCATCTTGACTCAAGATTAATAATTCAAGGCAACAGAATCCTTAAGTTTGATAATGGATAAAAACAGTGAGTAGGTTTGGCTGACATTACAATTGTGCTTCAACCTCAGCTCTGAAGAACCGTAAGGGTCTAATGATCACCTATTGTTACTAAAACTATGGGCTGGCTGGTATTTCTATACCAGCCAATAGACCATAGAAATTACAGAAATTAATAGAAGGTATTCCTGAAGTGGTTGGAGTCAATACCTTTTCCCTCCCACTGCATCACATAGATAAAATAAAAAATAAAAATGTTTCATCTAGACAAAAGCAAATAAAACCCGACCTTAAAAGGTCTTCAAAGTCTGACAAAAAAGTTCCCTTAGCTACAGTATATAAACATATTTTCCATTCAAAGGAGAAGTGAAGTCATCAACCTCTCTCCTCTCCTCTCCTCTTTGTTGTTCAACATCAAAGTTATTGATCCCTATCAGCTTCCACAGAACAGACATGAAAGAGAGCAGAAACCCTCAGTTTCCATCTGAAGATGATACCGCAAGACCTTGGAAATCCCTGGGTCATCCCTTCAGAAGCCCTCAGAACTATTCTGCAGCCCTGAAAATAGGGAGGTACAGTATATGCCTGGTACAGTACAGTACATGTGACCGTGAGGAGATAACATTGTTAATTAGGCAAGTTTATTATATGGTCCTCTGCTCATCAGTGCTTCTGCCCTTCTCTTCCTCTGATGTCACAATGTTAAATGCCTAGAGACTGAACAGACGGATGTCAGAATTACTCTCATTGATGCTTTGGGTGTATTTTTGGTAAGAGGAAAACAATACCCTCCTTAAAAACTAATAGGGATTCTCATTTGTACTAATGCATCACTCTGAATGCTCTGAAATTAAAAGCTAAAGTGATGTTGCAATTAAGCATTTCAAGTAGCACATTTAGCTTGAGTAAAGCAGGCGTAAACCCACTCTCTCTCCTGATGGGTGGCAGATGTCTTTTGATGACCACCCGCTGGTGCCCCATTTCCACTGCTTGGATGTTGCGAGTGTCCCAAGTGGAGCAGAGGTCTAAGGCACTCAGTGCAAGAGGTGTCACTACAGTCCCTCATTCGATTCCAGGCTGTATTACATCCGGCGTGATTGGGAGTCCCATAGGGCGGCGCACAATTGGCCCAGCGTCATCCGGGTTTGGCCAGGGTAGGCCATCATTGTAAATAAGAATTTGTTCTTAACTGACTTATAAAACCTTAAATAAAGGTTCCTTTTTTTATGCAATCAAGTGAGAGATACTCTGGAGTTAGCTAGATCCCCAGTCCACATCATACACACTCTCTTCCATGGGTCTAAGGCTGCGTTTACACAGGCATCCCAATTCTGATATTTTTCCCACTAATTTGTTTTTTGACCAATCACGTCAGATCTTTTCACATCAGCTCTTTTTCAGAGCTAGTCTGATTGGTCAAAATACCATTTCGTGAAAAAAATGTTTAAACGCAGCCTGTTACTCTGATGTATAACCTGGCCATTCTTGCCAACCCAAATGATCTTAGGATGCATTTACAAAGGCAGCCCAATTCTGATCTTTATTTCACATTAAAAGAATTCAGAGGAGGTGATGCAGTTTTTACGCTGCTGCTACTCTATGTTTATCATATATGCATAGTCACTTTAACTATACATTCATGTACATACTACCTCAATTGGGCCGACCAACCATTGGCTAACTGGGCTATCTATCTGCATTGTGTCCCGCCACCCACCACCCCCTCTTTTACGCTACTGCTACTCTCTATTCATCATATATGCATAGTCACTTTAACCATAGCTACATGTACATACTACCTCAATCAGCCTGACTAACCGGTGTCTGTATGTAGCCTCGCTACTTTTATAGCCTCGCTACTGTATATAGCCTCGCTACTGTATATAGCCTGTTTTTTTACTGTTGTTTTATTTCTTTACTTACCTATTGTTCACCTAATACATTTTTTGCACTATTGGTTAGAGCCTGTAAGTAAGCATTTCATTGTAAGGTCTACACCTGTTGTATTCGGCACACGTGATGAATAAACTTTGATTTGATTTAAGTTCAGAGGTATAGTGGTTCCTGGGAGCATGGGGGTAATGGAGTCTTATGAGTGAAGATGTGGGAAAGAAAATTGTATGTTTTAAATTGCATGGTTTGTGAATGTGTTCCTGGGCCAGAGTGAAAGGCCATGCTGAAAAGGTGACCCTGTGAAACCATTCCTTAGTTTATTAAATCTTTGATAATTGCCTTTGTTGTCTGCCTCTACATCACCCTGGTTGCTTAACCCAGATCCTAAAGAACTTGTCACTTTTTCACCTCATGACACATGCACATTTGGGCTGTGTTTACACAGGCAGCCCAATTCTGATCTTTTGGCAAAAGAGCTGATCTGATTGGTCAAGACCAATTAGTGGGAAAATATAAATTTTGTGCTTTATAAATACAAATCCATCTTACTATAGGGAAGGTAATCTGTTAATCATGCATGCATCTCTAAATTAAATAGTCCAATGTAAATGGTGTCTCCAACACCAATGCTATAGAAACTCAGCAATGAAATACCCACATGATGGATCCTTTTCACTAATCCAGTTGTTGACAATGTCAAATTCATCCATTTGTATTTCTAATTCTTAATCAAGTGATTCCAAAGACAGCAAACACAGACAACACAATTGATTCAGAAGGTCACTCCTTTTAGGTTAAAGAAAATGATTTGCCATGACACCAGCAGAGGATGTGGAAGTAAGTCCCCCACTGGCAAAAACGAGTTGCTTCCATGTCATAATTTTTTTTTATCTGTGTGATGACTTTGAATCAACGCGGAAAACTGACTGGATTTGCAGAAGTCCTCAAGGTAAGGGAATTTAGTATTTTTTTCTCCCAATTTCTACCAGTCCAATAAATGAGTTTTAATGACTACAACCTAAGTGTATGTAAACTTCCACATTCAGCTGTATGTACAGTCATGGCCAAAAGTTTTGAGAATTTGTTATGACTTCCGCCGAAGTTGGAGTTAGTCAAAATTTGTTTGTCCTCCTGCCTCGAGGCAAAATTGTGAGTGAGCCCACTCCCTTGGCTGAGAAGCAACCACACACATGAATGGTCTCAGGATGCTTTACTGTTGCCAAGACACAGGACTGATGGTAGCGCTCACCTTGTCTTCTTTTCTTTTGCAGAATATCAGTCTGTCCCTGATGTTTTTCCTGGAGAGAAGTGACTTCTTTGCTGCCCTTCTTGACACCAGGCCATCCTCCAAAAGTCTTCGCCTCACTGTGCGTGCAGATGCACTCACACCTGCCTGCTGCCATTCCTGAGCAAGCTCTGTACTGGTGGTGCCCCGATCCCGCAGCTGAATCAACTTTAGGAGACGGTCCTGGCGCTTGCTGGACTTTCTTGGGCGCCCTGAAGCCTTCTTCACAACAATTGAACCGCCTCCTTGGAAGTTCTTGATGATCCGATAAATGGCTGATTTAGGTGCAATCTTCCTGGCAGCAATATCCTTGCCTGTGAAGCCCTTTTTGTGCAAAGCAATGACGGCACGTGTTCCCTTGCAGGAAACCATGGTTGAAAGAAGAACGCTTCCAAGCACCACCCTCCTTTTTTGAAGCGTCCAGTCTGTTATTCGAACTCAATCAGCATGACAGAGTGATCTCCAGTCTTGTCCTCGTCACTCACACCTGTGTTAACTAGAGAATCACTGAAATGTCAGCTGGTCCTTTTGTGGCAGGGCTGAAATGCAGTGGAAATGTTTTTGGGGGATTCAGTTCATTTGCATGGCAAGGAGGGACTTTGCAATTAATCTGATCACTCATGACATTCTGGAGTATATGCAAATTGCCATCATAAAAACTGAGGCAGACTGAAAATGTATAGGTCTCATTCTCAAAACAGTTGGCCACGACTGTAGTGACACACACAACTTATTTTTTAAGTGAACAATTTCTGTTTTGATTAAAAAGCAAATTCTGACCTATTTGTATGCATGTCCTTACGTAATGTACGTAGCTTTAAAGAGGCTATTTAAAAGCTACTGTTGAATAGGAGAAATTGTACTGAATGACAGCATTTTACACATGCTAGGAATTCGAGGGTGTTAGCCAATGGGATGAAACTAGAAGTTAAAGTACACCAAAATGCTTTGCTGGTGTGGATTATGAAAATTCAGAAAGAACGTGACAAGGTGTTTGTGTCGAATTTTCATTTTATCTGAAGACCATTTTCAATACCCAGCGAATGTTGCTCTTGTACAGACATTTTGCTCATGGGGCAAAAGCACCCATTCAGTTGTAGTTTCAGATTAAAGTCAAGCAAATTATCAAATAATTCAAAATGGTCAATGTGATTTCCATAAACTTTATTTTACTCCAATATATCACAAAAGTGATCATATTGAACATTTCCATGTGTCAAGACCATACAATTACACAATAAATAAATGTATAAATAAAATAAATACAGGACATTATTGTGCACAAAAATAAAGATTCTGACAAGGCAGATACTTTCAAATGTTGGATTTGACAAGACAATACCTGGAAGTTGTATAATACTTGCACTCAGGAATCACAGTTTAAAGATCCAACTCTGGGTAGAGACGGCAATGTAAACCAAAGGGGATGGTACAGTATAATAAATACAATAATTTTTTTATATACCGATTTTACAGGGTTATATACCATTTTATCAAAAGCTTATACCAGGTAGTGACACTAGTGCTATTCAGATATTTTAAGTTCTCCAAGTAAAAAAGTATTTGCCTCCGTAGACCATCTCATGCCACCACATCGACATTCAAAAGGGCTGTTATTGCACAATACAGGCAGACATCCCTCAAAGGCACTTTATCCCCTTTGCCAAAAAGCAATGCAATGTAGCGCAGCCTTTTTCAACAGAACACTAAAAATCTATATTACCCAGTTAAAGTTAAAAATAATGACCTTTTGGTATCTATAGCTAAAAACCAAAATAAAACTAGTGGTAAAATTACTGCGAATCCAAAGAAAGTGAAAGTAGTCACACCTATTGCACTCCGTATGCTGTTGTGTACCAAATAGTGAAGTTTAATTATCATAAAAAAGGCAAGCGATGTCAAAGCATTAAAAAAAAAAGTGAAGACTCACTTTTCACAGTTTTGACATTGGGGGTGGTCACTTGGCAGCTGGTGATCCCACCCTGCCATTTTCAGAATCAGGTCTGAGCATTAGCTGAGAGAACAGGGTCAGGTTTGTGTGCATGAAGTGAGTCAAGCCAGTAGTGTGATACTGTAGTCAGATAAGTTTCAATCATTCAACAAAAAAAACCAAAAATACAAGGGCACCGTAGTCCAGAGGCCAGACACTAGCCTAAGATTGGGGAGGACTCCCTGAATTGAACAGAGCCTCCTGGTCATTTGCTCCCAGTGGAAACAGAAAGCAGCAGGTTGGTTGAGACTTGGATGGAGCCAGGAGTCATGGCCTTGGGGGTGAAGTTTTTCCTAGGTACAGATCCATGAGTAGCTTCCTCTCCCCCCAATCCTAACCATTAGTGGGGGAAATTCAGCATCTAGGGGTAACGTCACCTTACTCGAGCTGTGGGTCCATTATTAATCTCTGTGATGTTGGAGCAGCTGGACCACGTAGCGCATTCGGTGCCTCAGCTCAGCAGAACAGCCCATCTCTGACAGCATGCTCAGGAGGTAGGTGTAGGAGACGCGTTCGCGGCTGATGAAGGTCAGTAGGTAAGAGTCGGAGGACTTGCACAGGATGATCTTTGTGTGGTCGGTGTAGAAATTCACCTGGGGAGGAGGAAGGTAAATAAAGTCAAGGGGCATAATTACAGTGATAAGCTATCACAAGAGGGTTTTGGAACTAAAATGGTGCTCTAAAAGCAGACTAATATCTACAGGTTGTGATGGTGTGGCTGTAAGGCCTTACCTGCAGGGTACCGTTGTTGAATAGCATCACCAGAGCATGGTCGGTCTTCACCCACTGCAGAAGGAGTGGTGGCTGGGAGGGAGCCTGGTCGTCACAGTGGAGATCGCCACCCTGGAAGAGACAAGAAACTTTACAATCACATTTAGATCATAAAACTATAGTGGCTTGTGAAAGTACTCACCCCCCTTAGCATTTTTCCTATTTTGTTGCCTAACAACCTGGAATTAAAATTGTTTTTTTGTGGGGGTTGTATCATTTGATTTACACAACATGCCCACCACTTTGAAGATGCAAAATATTTGTGAAACAAAACAAAAAAGCATGCATAACTACTCACCCCTCCCCCAAAGTCAATACTATGTAAAGCCACCTTTTGCAGCAATTACAGCTACAAGTATCTTGGGGTATGTCTCTATAAGCTTGGCACATCAAGCCACTGGGATTTTTGCCCATTCTTCAAAGCAAAACTTCTCCAGATCCTTCAAGATGGATGGGTTCCTCTATCTTTAAGTCATACCACAGATTCTCAATTGGATTGAAGTCTGGGCATTGACTTGGCCATTCCAAGACATTAAAAAGTTTCCCCTTAAACCACTCAAGTGTTGCTTTAGCAGTATGCTTCAGGTCATTGTCCTGCTGGAAGGTGAACCTGCAGCCCAGTCTCAAATCTCTGGAAGATTGAAACCGGTTTCTCTCAAGAACATCCCTCTATTTAACACCATCAACAATTCCTTCAATTCTGACCAGTTTCCCTGCAGATGGAAAAACTTCCAACGCATGATTCTGCCACCGCCATGCGTCACTGTGGGGATAGTGTTCTTAGGGGTGCTGAGAGATGTTGGGTTTGCACCAGACATAGCATTTTCCTTGATGGCCAAAAAGCTACATTTTAGTCTCATCTGACCAGAGTACCTTCATCCATATATTTGTGGAGTCCCCCACATACCTTTTGGCAAACAAAACGTGTTCGCTTATTTTTGTCTTTACGCAATGAATTTCTGGACACTCTTCCGTAAATTCCAGCTCTGTGGAGTGTACGGCTTAAAGTGGTCCTATGGACAGATACTCCAATGTCCGCTGTGGAGCTTTGCAGCTCCTTCAGGGTTCTCTTTGTTGCCTCTGATTAATGCCCTCCTGCCTAGTCTTAGTTTTGGTGGGCAGCCCTCTTGGCAGGTTTGTTGTGATGCCATATTCTTTCAGTTTTTTTAAATAATGGATTTAATGGTGCTCCGTGGGATGGTCAAAGTTTGATATTTTTTTATAACCCAACTGTGATCTGTACTTCTCCACAACTTGTCCCTGACCTGTTTGGCGAGCTCCTTGGTGCTGATTGCTTGGTGGTACCTTGCTTAACTTCTTAGGGAGCGGCAGCTGAGGTGTCGGTTTTGGAGAGTCTGACGTGCCCAAAGTAAAAGGCATGCCACTCAGGCCCAGAAACTAGGATATGCACATAGTTAGTACTATTGGATAGGAAACACTGAAGTTTAAGAGTGTTAAAATATTGTCTGAGTATAACAGAACTGATATGCAGGCAAAAACCGAGGAATTTCTGTCCTGGAAAAGGTGTTTGACACATTGCCTCATTTTGAACCCCTCCCTATTGAAAACAGCTATATATAGGAGTAAGATTGCAGTACCTATTGCTTCCACTGGATGTCAAGTCTCTAGACAGTGTTTGGTGATGTTCGGTTGCTCTGGATAGTAATAGAAGAATTTCGAACTAGTCATCGGATGTAAACAAGAGCATTCACGGGCTTGCGCACGCTGTGGTTTTTTTCTTTCCTGTCATCCAGTTTATAATTCGGTTGAAATATTATAGTAAATATACATAAGTGTTCCTAAGAATACATATTGTTCTTGGACAAGTGTATAGGTATAATGTGATCGCGTTCTCTACACGGTTCAATGGGCGACTCAACGGTGGATTTTATGATCATAACGCGCCAAGCAAACTGAGATTTATGGATATAATTGACTTTTTCTAACAAAAGCAGCATGGATTGTCTTCGTTGGACACTTGGGAAGCCCTCAGCAGAAGTTCTTCGAAAGGTAAGGGATTTTATATTAGTGATTTTATGTGTTTTGAGACCCGCGTTGGGTTATGAATTTATGCTAATGGATAAATATTATAGGTGCAATCCTCAAACAATCAAATTTTGTGCTTTCGCCGTAAAGCCTCTGAAATCTGACAATGCTGTGATATTGCCAAGAAGCAGAGCTTTTGATGACTATGCAACACTTGTATATTGATGAATGTCAACTTTTGGATTTTGAATTTGGAGCCTTACATTTCACCGGGTAGTAGTTAATGGTGTTGCAGACTCTGGGCCCTTTCAGAACAGGTGCGTGTAAAATATATATAAAAACACACAGATCATGTGACACTTAAATCAAGTCCACCTGTGTGCAATCTAATTATGTGATTTCTGAAGGTAATTGTTTGCACCAGATGTTCTTTAGGGGGCTTCATAGAAAAGGGGGTGAATACATATGCACGCACCACTTTGTTTTTTTTAAAGCACGTTATTATTTTTTTTCATTTTGCCAATTGACTATTTTGCGTATGTCCATTAAATGAAATCCAAATAAAAATAGATTTAAATGACACTGTAATGCAACAAAATAGGAAAAACGCAGCGGGAGATGAATACTTTTGCAAGGCACTGTACATCCTGATTAGTCATACCCTGATATGGTGGTTAATAGAGAACAACCTTCTTCAATGCCTTACCTCCATGAGGTTCTGTTCCATGTAGTTGGCCATCAGCTCCACGATCTGCTTCTGACTGCAGAGCTGCTCTGGTAAAGCACTGGCCTGAAAGGTGAAGTGTTTGTTGTTGGTCAAGCAGTAGTGCACAGTCCTGTGGGGAAGACCACGGAGATGCATTAAAACGAGAAGGGTTTGAGACATTGAAAAGGCAACAATAAACCAGAAGAATACAGGTTGGCAAAGCAATAAACTAAGGATAATAACTGCTTGAATAGAATTTCTCATTGAAAGGGACTCTTACTTGCGTTGATCACACAGACTCAAGTGTGTCCCCTCATTGAAGAGCACACCAATGTTTTGATTGGAGAGCTGGTAGCCAAAGCCATATTTGTTTGAATAATCAACCCACTTTGTGACCCAGATAAAGGATTTGGGCCTGGAAAGACAAGGCGGGTTTCTTGTAGCTGGAGAGGAAGAGAGACTAATTTAGAAATGGCTCAGTAATAGAAGATTTTAGTATAATCAACTTGTTTAAATGCCATTTGTAGTACTAGAATAGCTTGTGGAGAGGCTTAAAGCTCACCTGCAGGCATGGCAGACAAACAGCTGTTGAGGACCTTCATGGCCGACTCCGCTACAGACGCAGGCGTAAGGCCATCCTCACATGCTGGAGAGAGGGTGAAGTTTAGTTGAACTCCTCACCAACAGTGTGACAGTCTGGCAAACTGATTCAACCACTTCAGGCCCATGAGCTCAGAAGTTACAAAACAAGCCATGCACTTAAATATAATCCATGTAGATGAAAAGCTGTCTGGGTTATACATATGGAAGCGATCATGATCAGTTAGTGGTCCATTATTGGCACATCACATTAAAAGCATCCATTACTGAACATGGGGGTTCAAACTGAACCAGAGTAGTGACTTACGTTCTGTGCTGCTGGCCACCGTGCCTTTAAAGGAGCGTGACGCTGCAGACTTCCTGGACTCCTCCTCAGCTGGAGTATCTAGCAGACCAGAGCCGACTTGCTGGCCTACTGTGGGAGGGGGAGCCTGAAAGAGGAAACAGCTGTCAGGAGCGGTTGTCCTTCCTTACAAAGAAAGGCACATGAGCCAAATGCAGTTTGTTGTATTGAATGAGAGTTAAGACATCAGGAGGCTGGGAGAACTATGATTTGCAGAGTGCATACGAATTGCATTTTGTTCCACAGGCCTGATTCACAAACCTTTTAAAAAGATGAATCAAACCATCACCCACAATCTCACCATAGATCATCTGGCTGAAATGGGATTCTGCTAAGTACAGTACAACACTATTCTGAGACATTCACTAGTACGGCTTCCCTCTGGCAGTCCCTTGATGGTCTATGTCTCTAGCTTCATCTCAGCTTACAAGCAACACTGCTGCTTTGTTTGAAAGTGATTAACCTTAAGTCTAGCCTGCGCTATAAAAGTTTAGCTTATGCTAAAAAAAACTATCCTTTAAAATAATACAAACCTCATCGGTGCAAACTGTTTTGTAACTCATCTGGCGACTGATGGAGCATTTGACAATGCCGGACACAAGCTTGGAGATGCTCTCTCGCTCTTCACAATGGTTCTTCTCCACTATAAAACCAAACGCATTAAATTATACCTTGATTCAAGAGTTAATCCTGGGGTTAAACTGCAGCCTTTTGAAGGTCAGTCATGACTTGCCACAATGCTTACCTTTGGATTTTCTCTTGCCAAAGAGACTCTTGGCCATCTTTGTGAAAAACCTCTTGGCAGGGCTGGGCGGGTTGAGCTCTGGCACCGTCACACAGCTGCTGGGAGGCAGTTTATCTGGGGTAAAAGCCTGAGAATAAAAATAATGTTTAGGTCAGGGAAACTGCAAGGTCAGCAAATTCAAGAAACTTAGCAAAATTAATACTGCCAGCCTCTCGAGTCACTCTTTAGTAAGTGGGCACGTGATGTTATTCCTAGCGTGGCTCTTTAGAAAGTACACTTTATATCCATGGCTCAGCCCTCCAATTGTATCTAAAGATGAAGCATAATGCAATTGGAATGTCAATCAAAATACAAGTACATGTATAATTCAAAGCTTTAGAGGTGACAAAATATAATCCAATGAGGAAAAGGCTTTGGGAATTGGTGCTGTAAAGTCAAGCCTAATTACAGGGCCTGGGTCACATACTTTGGTGAAGAATTGGTGGTTCAGGATTTGGTCCAGTGTGAAGCGGTCACTGGGGTCCTTCTGCAAAATGCCAGAGATGAGCTTCTGAGCCGCAGGAGACAGGGTTGAGGGCAGGTTGTATTTTACTTCCTTGATACACTTGTACGTCTCCTTCAGGTCAAGGGTTTCAAAGGGAGGGTTCCCGCACATCAGTGTGTACCTGGTTAAAGCAAATAAAAATATTAAGTCTCCACAGCCAATTGATTTAAACATTTGATACATTCCTCTATTTGAGGAATGTTATAAAAGCCTAAACTAGCTTACTAATGTCTACCTCAACCCTTAAACAATTTTTTAATACACTCAATTGTGTATATAATTTAAATTCAAGGCCTACGTAGGAGCTGTATCGCCATCATAGATCAAAGTGTGACACGTATGCACTTAGTCAAATACAACCGATACCAGAAGACAAACATTCCAAGTATACTTACATTACACAACCTAGTGACCAGACGTCAGACTCCGTTCCATGGCCCTGCCTGTTCAACACCTCTGGGGCAAGGTAGTTTGGCGTTCCACAGATTGTTCTGAGGAGAAACCGTTTGCATTAGAGCAGTTCACCTCGGATTGGCTTTGAAGGAAACAAGAATATTCAAGGCAAAGGAATAGGACAGATTCCACCAGTTGACTTACTTCTTCCTCTGCTCGACTGTTTCCAACTTCGCAGCAAGCCCAAAGTCTCCCAACCGCAACTCCATGTTCTCATTCACAAAGAAATTGCCTGCAAGGGCAACATTTGTCAAGTCAGTTTTCCCAGGCCTCTCAAAGTGCTTTGATATAAAAGTAAACCCAAATAATTACAAATCAAAATATGCCATTGAGCTTTTCAAAATGGCTGAACTGAATGAGAGATTGTGTGGTAAAATAATCCAAATGATACATCTTATTCCAAAAATCACTCTACACACCTAATTTGAGATCCCTGTGAAGGATGCCTCTGTTGTGAAGGTACTTCAGCCCAGATATGATCTGCCGGAGGTAGTACCGCACTTCCGGGTCAGTCAGTGTGTGTCTTGCTTTCCAAATATGTGCCAGGGACTGCAAAGACAAGGTCAGAGTGCTGTCAGTACCCAGTGAACACCCTTCAGAATGTCTGCACAAGCTGTACCACCACAGACCGAAACAACCACACAGCTCACCTTTCTACTGCAGAGCTCAAGGAAAATATAGATGTTGTCTTGGTCTTCGAAATGATGGGAGAACTTCACCACATGTTTGTGATGTAGAGTTTTGTGAAGTTCAATTTCATTTGTTATCTGTCAGAAGAGTAATAAAACAGTTACCCAAAATATCAGTAGGAATAAAGACTAATTATTTTTGGAAAGGAGTTAAAGTCTGCAGATGATTGCCAATGAAATGTGACCTTACCTTATCCCTCTGATGAGGTTTTGACACTCTGCTCTGTGGTATCACCTTTACAGCATACATTTTGTTGTTGGAAAGGTCTGTCATTTCATAGCATCGTGCAAAGCCACCCTTTGAAGAAAAAAACCCCACCAAAAATCAGTATCAGCCTTAATTTTAAAGGGGTAAAATTACTGTTTACAATGACATTTATTTTCATGCATTTCTCAACACTATATGCTACTTTGCACCTGCCTGTTGGCATTGCCTATCCAATGACGTATTTTGTAACCACACATGTTGTATAGAAATGTGATGATTTTCTTTCAAATACAAAATGTTAAATAAGAATGACATTAGCAATTGTGTCCATTACACTACCATTTTGTTTATAATGAAATGCAAGTCGAATTAGGAAAATGCCACTGCAGTATTTTAACAAAACGTTCCTCCCCATGCGGCAGCACAGACAAGCGAAGATGTTTAGACACGGCGCTGTCATGATACATTGTATCATGAAACAAGATGCACTTAGAATATGTACATTGTATCAACAAATTAATTGTCAGTGACACGTCCGGCGTTACATCGCATCATTGCAAGTGGCAAAAGAATGTTAACTATCCTCATGACGGATGGATTATAAAAGATAAATCAAAAAAAGGCGGCTGGGAGAATCTCGATAGCTGGGCTAGTAGCCTAGATTATACCTCGCTAGAGTATTAATGAAACTGGTAGAGTTAGTCATATCCCGCACGTGGTCATTATTCCGCAATGAAACAGTCACATTTGAGTGTAACGTGTAGCCCTGGCTTGCAGAACATGCGAACCAACCGGGAATAAATCATGCCAATTAATGAAAGTTGCCACGTCGTAACACTGACGCAGCAATAGCCAATCTCTTTATACTACCATCAAGCCACATTGTCACCAGAACTCTGTCTAAATAATAGATTTGTGTGAGATACATAGCAGCACATAGATCACATTGATAGAATAACATACCTTTCCCAGAAGCTTTCCTTTGCTGTAAGATTTTCCCGTCTTGGAATCAGTCACCACCTGGGCGAGATCTGGTTTGATTTGTTCCGCTTTTGTCCTGTTCGGTTTAGTAGGGAGAATAACTTGGCTATGTTCTGGACAAGGTTTGAATAGATCCGGATTCATCGTGAGACATGAAGTACGCTGAGAGGTGGTAAAACACGCGGTATCCATTCATCCAAAAGTAAATATTGTCCAACAATCCTCTGATTTAACAAGTTATCCTTTTAGCAGTGTTGTATCCTGAAATCCAATTCGTATCCTTCTGACATGCCCAGGCAGAAAATTCCTCAGCTATATAAACTGTCCCTGACGTCACAGAAGTGGGCGGGTGAATAGGTGGCTCATTTCTGAAATACACCAACCCCATTTGCTCGAAATACTTCTCAATCAAAGCTGATTGAAACGATACATGTGATTTTAATGTGTGTGTGAAACACTGAATGTCCTCTACTTTTTTCCACTACTTTTTGTGGTATCTGTACTTTATTTTACTATTTATATTTTTGACAACTTTTACTTCACTAATTACAATCCTAAAGAAAATGTACTTTTTACTCCATACATTTCCCCTGACAGATTTTTTTTTAAATTCACACACCTATCAAGAGAACATCACTGGTCGTCCTTACTGCCTCTGATCTGGTGGACTCACTAAATACAGTTGAAGTCAGAAGATTACATACAACTTAAATACATTTAAACTCAGTTTTTCACAATTCCGGACATTTAATCATACTAAAAATGACCTGTCTTAGGTCAGTTAGGATCACCACTTTATTTGAAGAATGTGAATTTTTAGAATAATAGTAGAGAGAATGATTTATTTCAGTTTTTATTACTTTCATCACATTCCCAGTGGGCCAGAAGTTTACATACACTCAATTAGTATTTGGTAACATTACCTATAAATTGTTTAACTTGGGTCAAACGCTTCAGGTAGCCTTCCACAAGCTTCCCACAATAAGTTGGGTGAATTTTGGCCCATTCCTCCTGACAGAGCTGGTGTAACTGAGTCAGGTTTGTAGGCCTACTTGCTCGCACACGCCTTTTCAGTTCTGCCCACAAATGTTCTATGGGATTGAGGTCAGGGCTTTGTGATGGCCACTCCAATACCTTGACTTTGTTGTCCTTAGGCCATTTTGCCACAACTTTGGAAGTATGCTTGGGGTCATTGTGCATTTGGAAGACCCATTTGCAACCAAGCTTTAACTTCCTGACTGATGTCTTGAGATGTTGCTTCAATATATCCACATAATTTTCCTGCCTCATGATGCCATCTATTTTGTGAAGTGCACCAGTCCCTCCTGTAGCAAAGCACCCCCACAACATGATGCTGCCTCCCCCGTGCTTCACGGTCGGGATGGTGTTCTTCGGCTTGCAAGCCTTTTTTCCTCCAAACATAACAATGGTCATTATGGCCAAACAGTTCAATTTTTGTTTAATCAGACCAGAGGACATTTCTCCAAAAAGTACGATCTTTGTCCCCATGTGCAGTTGCAAACCGTAGTCTGGCTTTTTTTATGGCAGTTTTGGAGCAGTGGCTTCCTCCTTGCTGAGCGGCCTTTCAGGTTGAGTCGATATAGGACTCGTTTTACTGTGGATATAGATACTTTTGTACCTGTTTCCTCCAGCATCTTCACAAGGTCCTTTCCTGTTGTTCTGTGATTGACTTGCACTTTTCGCATCAAAGTACATTCATCTCTAGGAGACAGAACGCGTCTCCTTCCTAAGTGTACCTTCAGGCATTTGGAAATTGCTCCCAAGGATGAACCAGACTTGTGGAGGTCTCCAATTTTTTTCTGAGGTCTTGGCTGATTTCTTTTGATTTTCCCATGATGTCAAGCAAAGAGTCACTGAGTTTGAAGGTAAGCCTTGAAATACATCCACAGGTACACCTCCAATTGACTCAAATTATGTCAACTATCCTATCAGAAGCTTCTAAAGCCATGATATCCTTTTCTGGAATTTTCCAAGCTGTTTAAAGACACAGTCAACTTAGTGTATGTAAACTTCTGACCCACTGGAATTGTGATACAGTGAATTATAAGTGAAATAATCTGTCTGTAAACAATTGTTAGAAAAATTACTTGTGTCATGCACAAAGTAGATGTCCTAACCGACTTGCCAAAACTATAGTTTGTTAACAAGATATTTGCGGAGTGGTTGAAAAACAAGTTTTAATGACCAACCTAAGTGTATGTGAACTTCCGGCTTCAACTGTACATGCTTCATTTGTAAATTATGTCTGAGTGTTGGAGTGTGCAACTGGCTATTTGTAAATAAAAAAACTAGAAAATGTGTCCGTCTGCTTTGCTTAATATAAGGAATTTAAAACGATTTATACCTGTACTTTTACTTTTGATACTTAAGTATATTTTAGAAATTACATTTACTTTGATACTTAAGTATATTTAAAACCAAATACTTTTAAACTTTTACTCAAGTGGTATTTTACTGGGTGACTTTCACTTTTACTTGAGTCATTTTCTATTAAGGTATCTTTACTTTTACTCTAGTATGACAATTGGGTACTTTTTCCACCACTGCTATTCTATCAGAGCACGTCACACGTATTATTCTATATCAACATGACACGGATATTCTATAACACTATTAAATATACATTTATTCACGTATCTTGTTAGTATGATTTTGTCTTACAAACTGTAATGTAACCAGTATCTTGGGAATTAAATGACTTGTAATAAAATAAAAACAGCACTCAACGAACAGCATTTTATCACATTGACATTATCACTTGGCTGAACACATTGAGGATGTCTACTCATTTCACTTCTAACAGTGCATGGGAAAGTGATTCCAGATGCCACCTGGTGGAGTAAACATTGAATGGTTTCAGCATGAACTATACCACACTCGGCCGTGGGGACCAGGCTTTAAATGTATTCTTGAAAGTTGTAATAGTAGAATGCACAAAGTGCAATTTCGAACTTGGGTAGTGCATCATCAGTTCCTCTTGCCATGTTAGTCATTGCATACCTTAGAGATCAACTAGTCCATGCCAGCTAACAGTTTTTATTTAGTTTTTTAGCCCATAGATATTGCTGTAATTTTTTTGTCACTCAAATATCACATGAATACACATTAGACATGGCAAAATGTAGAATTGAAAGGAAAATAGCTTTAAATGGCAAAATGTTCTTTGCACTCCATGAGAAAATGTGTAGAACTGCAGGAAAAAAGCTTTAAACATGCAAAATTCTCTACACCAATAAGAGGGGTGTGAACAGCTTGTGTCATGAACAGGGTTTGTGACCATAGAAATTGTCTAGGGGTGCACTGCACTGTTCCCCAATGCTGGAAGGGGGGCACGCAACGCAGTGTCTGGATACATCTTTTAGCCGTGGTATATTGTCATATACCACAACCCCCTAAGGTGCCTTGTTGCTATTATAAACTTGTTACCGTAAAATAATTTTTATGTCATACCCGCAGTAGTCTGATATACCACAGATTTCAGGCAATCAGGGCTCGAACCACCTGGACAATAATGGCAAATAATCAGTGGCAACCCTTTCTCAGCTTTACATGTTGAGACGCTGTGTTCAAAACTGTCAATTCTCAGCAATTGGAAAGCTGCTTCCTTGGCTTTAGGCACAACACATTGTTGATTCATACATTTTTTATTTTGAATTAAGGTTCCTGATAATAATTGGCCCCTCAGGAACCCCCCCCCCTAATTCAAACAATGTCAATCCCTTTTCACATAAAATGTCTCTGGGGTCTGCATCTTGATCGCTTCACTTGCATTTCAGAACCAGACCAACAAGAGACATTTAATTAGAGTGAATATCTTTTACATTTTATTCTGAAATGCATGAATGAATACATGCATGAACACAATTTTACCTTCACAAATATACTTTGTGATCTACCTAATCAAGTGGGACTAACACAGTTATCACCTTTTGGAATGATTTGAGGATGAAAGTACTGCAAACTTTCATTTTCAACCAGTCTAAGGACTTAAGAGGGCAATGGAATGCAAAATCAATGTAGAAAAATAAAAAAACAAATGAAGGACTGGAAGGTTGGTAGATTTAGAGCAGGTGTGTCAAACTCATTCCATGGAGGGCCTAGCGCAGGGTTTCCCAAACTCAGTCTTCAGGATCCCAAGGGGGGCACATTTTGTTTTTTGCCCTAGCACTACACAGCTGATTCAAACAATCAACTAAACACCAAGATAATTTGAATGATCTGAGGACAGCGTTTGGGGAAACGCTGGCCTACTGTCTGCAGATTTTTGCTTACAATTAAGACCTAGACAACCAGGTGAGGGGAGCTCTTTACTAATTTATGACCTTAATTCATTAATTTAGTACAAGGGAGGAGCAAAAACATGCAGAGACTCAGCTCTGTGGAATGAGTTTGACAGAGGGTGTGGATCAGGTTCAAAACATGCCCATGTTGCTAATGTCTCCATCTCCTTTGGCTTTCTTGTCCTGGGACTCAGACCAGGCCTTGTTGATGGTGCGCTTCATCTCATCGTCCCCATCAGAGTACATCTTTTTCAGCATGCTCATTAGTCCATCGCTAGGATCAGCATTCTCGTCTGGGTTTACACTGGGCTTACTGTGCAAAAGAGACAATGATTTTGTATTCCATGTATTACTCAAAACAATGTTGGCAGTAAACATCTTGAACAGGGTCAAAGTTACAGCTCAATATCCAATACAAGTCTAATCAATTAAGAGTGATTTCATCTCGAACCATTCAATTATTTGGCTTAGCACACTAAATTGTGTTGGACTTACTCTTTTTCTTTGATCTGTTTCTGCACCTGTGTTAAGCATTCCCACTTCTTGGTAGTCTTCTTCTTACACATTACCAGGACCATATCCGTTTTAATCTATAACAAATAAGGATATGAAAAGAGATGTCATTTACACTTTGCCCAGATAAAGTATTGCAATTTACAATGTTGATGTAAATCTAAAAGAATCAAACACCTTTTTAGAGCAGTCCTGAACAACAACAGGATTAAGAAGATTGTTGATAGTCATTTGATGGTTCTTCCCATCCAAATCTTTTACAAGTAGAACGAAAGACCTGTATGCAGGAAACAATAGATCAGTTTAAATGAAAAAATAAAATCAGGCAAAGGTGTTGACTAAGAGAGAGCAACAAAGGGATTGAAGCATTTATCAATGTGACATGACTAAAGCATAGCCTACCTCTCTGTGAAAGTGACCTTCACATTTTCTGGTGCAATCTTGTGTACACCATTGAGGGTGATGTATATTTTGACAAAATGTTCTGATTGGTCCCACCCTGTGTAAAAGAACATGCATTCATTGTAAAAGCAGGAGTTGCTGTAGCCTACCTTTTTTTTTTTACATTCGTGTTTGCTAGCTGAGCAAATGGGAAAGCAATTAATACTTTTAGATATTACAAAAGTAGTACCATAGTTGTTTATTTTGACTGTGTATGCTTTTGAGGCAGAGGTTGGATCTGCCTCCCTTTTTGCCTGCTGCTCTTTCTGATGTCGCTTCACTGAAATCTCCTTCTCAATCTTCTTCTGTTCCAGTTTGAGGACGTCCTGAACACGTGTTCTCTCAGACTTCTCCAGAAGACTGGTGATCTCCTGTAGGTCTGTCTCCAACTGGTTGATCTAAATACATATAAAAAAAACGTTTATGCCTGAACATCGAGAATAAAGTTAACGTTAGCTAGCAAACATTGATTTGCAACAGCTAGCTAGCAACTCACTAGTTAGCTAGCTAACAAGTAAGTTAGCTGCCATACCACAACGCCAACGTTAAGCGAACACACATAGCTAATTAACGTTAACAAGCTACTTGACATGCCACGGTTGACTTAACATTTAGTTAACTACTGGTCCGTACAAACGGTGTACAATTTAGATCATATTAAAATGACTAGAATTAAGTATTCTAGCTCATTCCTAATTATATGGCGCAACATCAGCTAACGTTAGCTAGCTTACTAACGATACAATTCCAGATAAGCATTGGTAGCTAACTGGCAACTAACCAGGCTGAGAAGACTTTGACCGGGCTATTTTCACCCAATCCTCAGCAGTCCCATGACAAGATGGCTAATTACCTGTTCGCTGAGGTCCATTTCGTCGTTTATTCTGTAAGGTTTGTTTGGGTGTGTTTTGGATAGATTAACAGCGAAGTTGCAAATGCTCCTTTGTAACAATGAAAATGCTCCGTCTAGAGCAATTGGTGTTTCACTTGAGTTCCGTCAATAATTTAACCTTTGGCTATTGGTCAAAATGTGCACGGTACAATGTCCGAGGATACCTGAAAATAAATGTGCCTATTAATATTTGTTTTCACTTTTCTTTCACATTACTAGAGTTGAAGGAAACAAGTACAACTACCATTTGGCTTAGAATAAAAATCGACAGTGTATTTAGATGAAAGCACTATATTTGCTCTGAGACGCAGTAGTAGTACGTTTTAATGGTTTCTCGCAGTCACACTGAATTGTACACATTTACAATCATAACATCAATTATATATAATTATCGAATAGTAAAATCCTAAACTAGCAAAACACTTAAATGTGCAATATGCCGAAATCGCTCTGCCATTTCCTGGTTGCTAAAATTCTAATAGTTCGCCTAATTTAAGTTTGTGACAAAACAAGCAAATAATTAGTGTTGAGAATCAACGTACCATCTAAACCGCTGTGAAATATAATTTCAATAACCAAAAACATTGTATTTTCAGCTGGTTGAAGCTGGTGTACAAAACTGAAAGTAAAGACACAAAAACTAAACTTAAGAACAGAAAGCATACAAATAGTGCACATAGAACTGATCTACCGCTTCTTATATACTGATAAAAAAATATAAAGGCAACATGCAACAATTTCAACAATTTGAATGAGTTACAGTTCACATAAGGAAATCAGTCAATTAAAATAAATTAATCAGGTCCTAATCTATGGATTTCACATGACTGGGCAGGGGCGCAGCCATGGGTGGGCCTGGGAGGGCATAGACCCACCCACTTGGCAGCCAGGCATACCCACAGGCCACTGAGGAGCCCAGACAGTTTCCCCCCCACAAAGGGGCTTTATTAAAGAGGTCCTGGGCTGGTGTGGTTACAGGGCTGGTCATGGGTGCACCTCAGCCACGCTCAAGGTCCTAAATGACATCATAACCGCCATCGATAAGAGACATTATTGTGCAGCCGTTTTCATTGATCTGGCCAAGGCTTTCGACTCTGTCAATCACCTCATCCTTATCGGCAGACTCGACAGCCTTGGTTTCTCAAATGACTGCCTCGCATGGTTCACCAATTACTTCTATGATAGAGTTCAGTGTGTCAAATCAGAGGGCCTGTTGTCCGGGCCTCTGGCAGTTTCCATGGGGGTGCCACAGGGTTCAATTCTTGGGGCGACTCTCTTCTCTGTATACATCAATGATGTCGCTCTTGCTGCAGGTGAGTCTCTGATTCACCTCTATGCAGACGACACCATTCTGTATACTTCCGGCCCCTCTTTGGACACTGTGTTAACTACCCTCCAGACGAGCTTCAATGCCATACAACTCTCCTTCCGTGGCCTACAACTGCTCTTAAGCATAAGTAAAACTAAATGCATGCTCTTCAACCGATCGCTGCCGCACCTGTCCCCGTCCAGCATCACTACTCTGGACGGTTCTGTCTTAGATTATGTGGAAAACTACAAATACCTAGGTGTCTGGTTAGACTGTAAACTCTCCTTCCAGACTCACATCAAACATCTCAAATCTAAAATTAAATCTAGAATTGGCTTCCTATTTCGCAACAAAGCTTCCTTCACTCATGCTGCCAAACATACCCTCGTAAAACTGACCATCCTACCGATCCTCGACTTCGGTGATGTAATTTACAAAATAGCCTCCAATACTCTACTCAACAAACTGGATGCAGTCTATCACAGTGCCATCCGTTTTGTTACCAAAGCCCCATATACCACCCACCACTGCGACCTGTACGCTCTCGTAGGCTGGCCTTCACTTTACACTCGTCGCCATATCCACTGGCTCCTGGTCATCTACAAGTCCCTGCTAGGTAAAGTCCCGCCTTATCTCAACTCGCTGGTCACCTTAGCAGCACCAACCCGTAGCACACGCTCCAGCAGGTATATCTCACTGGTCACCCCCAAAGCCAATTCCTCCTTTGGCCAACTCTCCTTCCAGTTCTCTGCTGCCAATGACTGGAACAAACTTCAAAAATCTCTGAAACTGGAGCCACTTATCTCCCTCAACAGCTTTAAGCACCAGCTGTCAGAGCAGCTCACAGACCATTGTACCTGTTTATAGCCCATCTGTAAATAGCCCAACCAACTACCTCATCCCCTACCGTATTTATTTATTTATCTTGTTCCTTTGCACCCCAGTTTTTCTACATTGCACATTCATCTACTTTTTTTTCCTACTGTATTATTGACTGTATGTTTGTTTTACTCTATTTGTAACTCTGTGTTGTTGTATGTGTCGAACTGCTTTGCTTTATCTTGGCCAGGTCGCAGTTGTAAATGAGAACTTGTTCTCAACTTGCCTACCTGGTTAAATAAAGGTGAAATAAAAAATTAAAAACACATGGTCTGCGTGTTGTGAGGCCTGTTGGACGTAATGCCAAGTTCTCTAAAACAACGTTGAGGTGGATATGGTAGAGAAATGAACATTAAATTATCTGGCAACAGCTCTGGTGGACATTCCTGCAGTCAGCATGCCAATTGCACACTCCCTCATAATCTGTGGCAATGTGTTGTGTGACAAAACTGCACATTTTAGAGTGGCCTTTTATTGTCCCCAGCACAAGGTACACCTGTGTAATGATCATACTGTTTAATCAGCATCTTGATATGCCACACCTGTCATGTGGATGGATTATCTTGGCAGAGGAGAAATGCTCACTAACAGGGATGTAAACATACTTGTGCAAAAATGAGAGAAATAAGCTTTCTGTGCATATAGAACAATTCTGGGATCTTTTATTTCAGGGAAAACAGAAAGGAAAACACCACACCCTGCTGCTCATGCTCCCAGGTGATATTTATTTATAACAACGTTTCGACCCTTAGGTCTTCATCATGGATCCATATCCCAGGTGGGGGTGGAAGGTCCTATATATAGGGGCAGTACTCAGTGACATCACTTCCTGAAACAGGAAGTAAAAAATGTATAACATAGGTTCACAATATTAGGTAGAAGCTGTTAAGGAGCCTTTTGGTCCTAGACTTGGCGCTCCGGTACCGCTTGCCGTGCGGTAGCAGAGAGAACAGTCTATGACTTGGGTGACTGGAGTCTTTGACAATTTTTTGGGCCTTCCTCTGACACCGCCTAGTATATAGGTCCTGGATGGCAGGAAGCTTGGCCACAGTGATGTACTGGGCCGTATGCACTACCCTCTGTAGCGCCTTACAGTCAGATGCCGAGCAGTTGTCATACCATGCAGTGATGCAACCGGTTAGGATGCTCTCGATGGTGCAGCTGTAGAACTTTTTGAGGGTCTGTGGACCCATGCCAACTTGACATGTTGCGTTGATATTTTTGTTCAGTACTTTCTTTCAATGATAATGACAGATCTATAGCTCACATTTCTATGTGAATTTGGTCAGGATGCTCAAAAAATTACATATTGCAGCTTTAATATAATACATTGTTAAAATATGCCTACTAATATTGAGTTGCACCCCCCTTTGCCCTCAGGACAGCCTCAAATCGTCGGGGCATGGACAACAAGGTGTCGAAAGCGTTCCACAGGGATGTTGGTCCATGTTGACTCCACAGTTGTGTCAAGTTGGCTGGATGTTGGGTGGTGGAGCATTCTTGATACACAGGGGAAAGGGTTAAGCGTGAAAAACCCAGCAGTGTTGCAGTTCTTGAGACACTTAAATCAGTGTGCCTGGCACCTACTACCATAGCCTGTTCGAAGGCACTTAAATATTTTGTCTTGCCCATTTACCCTCAGAATGGCATACATACATGTCTCAAGGCTTGAAAATCCTTATTCAACCTGTCTCTCCTCCTCTTTATCTACACTGATTGAAGTGGATTTAAAATGTGACATGAATAAGGGATCATAGCTTTCACCTGGTCAGTCTGTCATGGAAAGAGCAGATGTTCCTAATGTTTTGTACACTGTATACAAACAACAATTCTACAACAACAAGGTTAGGAGTGGCAGCTTTAGAAAATACATCTTTAGAGTTCTCAGGAAGGCATTTTTAAGGCCCTGGGCTATATGTTGTGTGCATTGATCTGTTTAGTGAGGTATGGAATGGGAGAGTTCTGATAGCGGCCTGTGCGTGTCATGGGAGTGTTCAGTTTATGGCTGTTTGCTCGTCCAGTAATATGCCGTCTAGTTGGGGTGAGCCAGTCTGAAAACTGGGAGTTCTGCAGGGATTTAGCAAATAGAAGTCTACAGCAATGACCACGTTTACATGCACAGTATTCTGGATAGTAGCTCATATCCCGCTTAAGGCCTTATTCGGGATAAGCTGTTTACACACACCTTTGATATTCCGCTCATGAGTATCCCTGTATCCATAAATAAACAGAATATTCCTAATGTAAGTAAATGGGTTAAATGGAATAGTAACTTAAATCTGGACACTGACTGTAGGCCTATAAACTCTCACATGTAGCAAAATATAATATTAACTGCAGAATTATGCATTTCTTGCAGTGAAAATATACAACAAATGTTAATTTTGTCTGGGGAACAGGACTGGAGAAATATTTATTTCAGCATCTCTTGAGATTATGCAAATGTGTGTGTAATGTGTTATCTTGACACTGTTATGCAGTCAGTATTCCAACCACATAACATATGTACCCAAGACCAACTGAAGTCTTTTCAGAAACGTGTTTTGAAGTTAAGCTTTTAATTTCCTTAAAACCGGCCAAACTGATGACATTTGGCTTTTTGCGCAGGACCAATCTTTCCACTGTTTTGGAGTTATTGCGTTTTCTCCCCGGTCCCTAAACGAAACCGACTACTTTACCGGTGTTAAATAGATTACTAATGCATTCATTCTGTTGATGTAAGTCATTCTGGTGAGCACTACTTTTAGTCTTCTGGGGGCAACAACTTATGACAGAAGAGAAGTTGCATGTATCAAACTATAGCTGACAAACAAATTATAAGTAGAAACATGTCTAAATTAGGGGTGAAAGTAGTCAGTAGTCAATTATTTATTGTAGGCTAAATTATGGTGGATCAAACTGCACAAGTAACCTACTTTTTGAAGTGATTTGTTTGACAATCAGATGAAAACATCACAACACCCATGATATGTGAAACTGAGTCTGCACAGACTGCAAAAACAACAGTAAACAGGATGAGATGTTTACATGCCACAGTATCCCGTTTTAGATTAGCATATCCCAGGCATCTTATCCAGGTTTCTCATAACCGGGATACAAGCTTTTTCAGGTTATTGTAAAACGGGATGATGTTTATGTGTCAACTCAAAAACAGAATACTTGAGTATCCTGATTAATAACAGGACACTGGTGTGCATGTAAACATGGTTAATGTCTCAGGGATAAATGTGAGCCACACTGGTTGTGAAAAAGATCTGGCAGTGAAAAGATAACGAATTGGGCTCCCAGTGTAAATGCAGCCATTTTAATAGTTACCTTCAATGTAAAATACACTTGCTAGTGAAAGCACTTTGTCAGAATGATAACAAGTGAATGGACAATCTAATTTGAGCACTGAGCTCTCAGCAATACCAAATGGTTAATTGAACATAGAAAATGATAAGTTAGCTCAGGAGCATCCTTGACATAAGGCTTTTTACAACATCAAAGCATCGATTCTCATTAAAAGACAATCAGGAGGGGATTCAAACATACATCCTTTTATTTGTTTTAATACAGTTGACACATTTAAGCTGTCAGTTGCAACCTTCAATTAACATAATTCAAAGTGGGGTGGAAAAGAAAAACAGAGTTCACAGCATAGTGTACTGTGTTGGTCCGGTCGTCTGACAACGAGTACCCTAATCACCAGTAGTGTAGTAGAGGATAAATGCACGTAAATGCTTTTATATTTTTGCATAAGTGTTTACCAGTCTTTTGCAGGTTTAGGGAGCATTACTTTACTCACTGCAAACAATAACCACCTATTTTTTTTTACCACTACATCATTGAGATAAATCAAATCACCACATGGCCCGCTGTATTCCAGACATCTGGTTGTGGTCCGCTAGGTGACGGAAGACTATGCGACTGAGACGCCACCTGCGCTTGACGCCCCGCGGCCGTGAGGTCATCACACATCTATTCCGGATTCGTACTGGGCAGCTGTCCCGTGGTAGTGCAGCGATTTCTTTATCAGCAACATCCTGCAATGACAGTTATTTGTCATGTAAAATAGTAGAGGCTTCATATTCATCAAACATAAGCTACTCAAACAAGTTGTCATTACCATTAATTAAATTATAATTGATGTTATCATAGGACATTCCCCCCCAGTAGTTAAGTTTCAATGTCACGCGCACAAGAACAGGGAAATGCCTTTCTTGCAAGCTCTAACCCCAACAATGCAGTAATCAATATACAGTGGGGCAAGAAAGTATTTAGTCAGCCACCAATTGTGCAAGTTCTCCAACTTAAAAAGATGAGAGGCCTGTAATTTTCATCATAGGTACACTTCAACTATGACAGACGAAATGAGAAAAAGAAATCCAGAAAATCACATTGTAGGATTTTTAATTTATTTATTTGCAAATTATGGTGGAAAATAAGTATTTGGTCAATAACAAAAGTTTATCTCAATACTTTGTTATATACCCTTTGTTGGCAATGACAGAGGTCAAACGTTTTCTGTAAGTCTTCACAAGGTTTTCACACAATGTTGCTGGTATTTTGGCCCATTCCTCCATGCAGATCTCCTCTAGAGCAGTGATGTTTTGGGGCTGTCGCTGGGCAACACGGACGTTCAACTCCCTCCAAAGATTTTCTATGGGGTTGAGATCTGGAGACTGGCTAGGCCACTCCAGGACCTTGAAATGCTTCTTACGAAGCCACTCCTTCGTTGCCCGGGCGGTGTGTTTGGGATCATTGTCATGCTGAAAGACCCAGCCACGTTTCATCTTCAATGCCCTTGCTGATGGAAGGAGGTTATCACTCAAAATCTCACGATACATGGCCCCATTCATTCTTTCCTTTACACGGATCAGTCGTCCTGGTCCCTTTGCAGAAATACAGCCCCAAAGCATGATGTTTCCACCCCCATGCTTCACAGTAGGTATGGTGTTCTTTGGATGCAACTCAGCATTCTTTGTCCTCCAAACACGACGAGTTGAGTTTTTACCAAAAAGTTCTATTTTGGTTTCATCTGACCACATGACATTCTCCCAATCCTCATCTGGATCATCCAAATGCTCTCTAGCAAACTTCAGACGGGCCTGAACATGTACTGGCTTAAGCAGGGGGACACGTCTGGCACTGCAGGATTTGAGTCCCTGGCGGCGTAGTGTGTTACTGATGGTAGGCTTTGTTACTTTGGTCCCAGCTCTCTGCAGGTCATTCACTAGGTCCCCGTGTGGTTCTGGGATTTTTGCTCACCGTTCTTGTGATCATTTTGACCCCACGGGGTGAGATCTTGCGTGGAGCCCCAGATCGAGGAAGATTATCAGTGGTCTTGTATGTCTTCCATTTCCTAATAATTGCTCCCACAGTTGATTTCTTCAAACCAAGCTGCTTACCTATTGCAGATTCAGTCTTCCCAACCTGGTGCAGGTCTACAATTTTGTTTCTGGTGTCCTTTGACAGCTCTTTGGTCTTGGCCATAGTGGAGTTTGGAGTGTGACTGTTTGAGGTTGTGTACAGGTGTCTTTTATACTGATAAGTTCAAACAGGTGCCATTAATACAGGTAACGAGTGGAGGACAGAGGAGCCTCTTAAAGAAGAAGTTACAGGTCTGTGAGAGCCAGAAATCTTGCTTGTTTGTATGTGACCAAATACGTATTTTCCACCATAATTTTCAAATAAATTCATTAAAAATCCTACAATGTGATTTTCTGGATTTTTTTCCTCTTTTTGTCTATCATAGTTGAAGTGTACCTATGATGAAAATTACAGGCCTCTCATCTTTTTAAGTGAGAGAACTTGCACAATTGGTGGCTGACTAAATACTTTTTTGCCCCACTGTATATGTGGCACTAAAAGCAACATAAGGGAGGAAAAAAAGGAATAAGAACATGATCTGTGCGTTCGAGATGTTGACGATGAGTATGACGCATCTTTCCTCATTAACAACAGCTCTGCTAGCGTTAATGTCAAAATACATTCTTTACTCACCAAATGTGGAGTTTCACTGGCAATGATCTTCATTTACTCCCTTTACGACCAGTATGTACTTCCGAAAATTTACAAGCAACTGAAGAAATGCCACTTTGGCACCTCCAATGTATTGAGCTGTTGCAGTCTTACGACCTGTGCATGGCAGTAATGAGTGATTGGAGGTGCCGAATAGGATTTTTTTTCAGTTGCTTGTAATTAAAAAAATATTATCTTTGTTGCTGAATCGAAACTTCCTAGGCGTTAAGAGAAGCCACGTCATACTCATCGTCGGCATCTCTAACGCACAGATACTGGGGCAAGGACATCCCAACAAACTATTCAACAAAACACTGAACATTACAACCATAGAAAAGATGGTTGAAGCACAATATGCATAATTGTGGGCTACCTGAAGCTCCTTGGGGAGAACAGTGTTCTTCCTTAGTGCATTGATCCGTAGTCTTTCATCTGCATAGTCAAAGGCCATCTGCCTTCTCTTCACGTCACGTAGCATTCTCCAGTCAACATAGTACCCTCTAACCTGCTCCACCACACTCCAGCAGCTTCTCAGCGTCTGGAACACAGACATGAACAAGTTGAGAAACCATACACAGATGACAGCATACAGGAAATCTACCTCTGGTCCGCGTTCATGCATAGGATGCGCATACAGCTCGTAGTGTTGATCCAACGCATGCACGTGTATCAGAAGCAGAGCCAGTCTGGTGGCACACAAAGTGCTGCTCAAACGTTTTCCTTCGTAGGTGGAAGACTTAGCCCAAAGGCCGGCAGATGGCGATAGTCATTTCATCTTACCATACAAAGGAAATTCCCTTGCAGCCTGAATAGAGAATGTACCAACCGGTCCACAGGGGATACATGCAGTCCCTTTGGACAGTAAGTTGAAATGACTCAATATCGCCATCTGCCGGCCTTTGGGCTACAAAAGAATGACCGCGCATGCAGAGAATGTATAAATAGCCTCATATGTAAACAGGCCATAAATGTCGCCATTTTAGTTTTTTGGAAAGCTGTGAGTTCTAATATGATACAATATCAGTTCCTGTATCAACTTGTCGAATTCCTATCCTCAACTGACTTCAGTCAGTGGATGGCTGTGGATTGACTGCATGGCTTAATGTATGGAATCACTCCTGAAACTGTCTTGCTAGCCTAGTGCAGATAAATGTATTATTTTACATTATCTTATCACAGCACTGGCAAACCATGGTTGACCAACTCCCTGACCTTTATCTCATCACAAGAAGGTGCATGTCCATTCTAGTATTCTAATTCCTAATTATATTATTAGTTGTCGCGCGATGGGCCAGCTATCCTTTCGTTAGCATACTAGCTAGCAACTCCCGTCTTCTGATTCAGGCTATGAAGTCCACAACTGAAATGTACCCTTGATGAAATCTGTAACAATAATTCAAACGACGTCATACCTGTTTAGGTGTACAAATGGAAGAGTGAAAAACATTTAACCCCGCAAGTGCAGTTCTACAGGCCGCCGCCATCTTGACAATTACGTCTTCTTCTGTAATGCTCGAAATCTTTATTTGCACAATACTACCACCTCGCGACAAGGCGGGAGTTGGCATGCCTGTAGTTTTCACTGGGTTGTCACTATCACGGCCACAAAGTAAAATTGTCTATATCGTAACAATTCATGAAAAAAAAATGTTGGTCTTAATTTAAGGCTAGGGTTAGGCATCAGGTTAGCAGTGTGGTTAAGGTCAGGGTTAAGGTTCGTGTTAGATTTAAAATCAGGTTTTGAGAGAAATTGTAGAAATAGGCAGGGTTTAGCCATATTTATGATATTGTAACTAGTGATGACCTTTTACACTGTGTGAACTCATTCAGGTCAGGTGCAATGCTAATGCAATGAACACAAAATATCTTGAATAACAATAATAAATACAATTCAATTAGGCTTTAATGACTAGATCGAGAAGGGAAAAAGAGAGATTCCTTGCAGAACCACATTTTCACCTAAGGATGGCAGTATTTGTTCACAGTGATGAACTGATTTGATATCTTAGTCTGAATAATGCTTGGATTTAATCAGTTTCACATCAAATCGGTTAAGAGGGCAGTCCATAAGCATTTATTAAACAATACAAGTGAATTGTTTCACAATTCTTCACCAGACCATCATCGTATGTAGCTGCTTGAAGATGCTTTCCTGGATAAATACTAACACATAATAAACTGCTAATGTGTTCACAATAAAGAGACAAAATGGAGCTAAATTGGAATTTTGATACAGTTCAACTCATCAAATTCACATTATACACTATGTGTATAATGTGAGATACCCTCCCTCGGCCAGCTCTAAGCATAAGCTTAGGACCCCTGGTTGATAGGGGGCACACAACGACAAAAAATAAATAAAATAAATACAAAATAATATATATATATATATATATATATATATATATATATATATATATATATATAAATATGTACAGTACCAATCAAAAGTTTGGACACACCTACTCATTCAAGGGTTTTCTTTATTTGTATGTACAATTCTCTACATTGTAGAATAGTGAAAACATCAAACTATAAAAACACATATGGAATCATGTAGTAAGCAAAAAACGTGTTGAACAAATCAAAATTCATTTCAGATTTTAAATTTTTCAAAGTAGCCACCCTTTGCCTTGATGACAGCTTTGCACACTCTTGGCATTCTCTCAACCAGCTTCACCTGGAATGCTTTTCCAACAGCCTTGACGGTGTTCCCACATATGCTGAGCACTTGTTGGCAGCTTTTCCTTCACCCTGCGGTCCAACTCATCCCAAACCATCTCAATTGGGTTTAGGTCGGGTGATTGTGGAGGCCAGGTCATCTGATGCAGCACTCCATCACTCTCATTGTTGGTCAAATAGCCCTTACACAGCCTGGAGGTGTGTTGGGTCATTGTCCTGTTGAAAAACAAATGATAGTCCCTCTAAGCGCAAACCAGATGGGATGGCGTATCGCTGCAGAATGCTGTGGTAGCCATGGTGGTTAAGTGTGCCTTGAATTCAAAATAAATCACAGACAGTGTCACCAGCAAAGCACCCCCAAGCTATCACACCTCCTCCTCCTTGCTTTATGGTGGGAACCACACATGCGGAGATCATCCGTTTGTTACGCGGAGCGACACATGGGAACCCAAGAGCGGACTCAGATGATGAAGCAGGGTAAAATTAACCAAAATGTTTATTGTAAACAGAGAGATATGGAGTGCAGATCCAGGGTGGCTCGGATGAGTTGCAGCAAAACCAGAAGTGGTGAGTAAGGTTGGAGTTGGCTGAGTTGAACTGGGTCAACAGGCCCTGAGGGGAATCCAAGGTAGTGGTGGTGAGTGAAATCCAGAGCAAGGTGGTTGGGTGGTGAAATGTGGAACAGGAGACAGGAGACAGAGACAGAGCGGTAACTGCAATGAGAGGACAAAACGGTGTAAGGCAGGAAAACAGGCACAGCAGAGTAACAAGATCTTGAGTACTAACAAAAGGCTAGGATAATAACTGACTGAGCAGAGATTACGACCTGGCAGAGTGGAAGTGGCAGGAATGGGTATATGTAGAGGTCTTGATTTATGGTACGAGTTGCAGCTGGTAGGGATCTGCTCGGACTCCAGCACACCTGTCTCCAACCACACAATCACAGAGAGGGAGAGGGAGAGGGAGAGGGAGAGGGAGAGGGGCAGATGTGACACCGTTAACCTACTCTGCGTCTCACATAGATAACACGGCGGTTGGAACCAAAAATCTCAAATTTGGACTCATCAGACCAAACAACACATTTCCACCGGACTAAAGTCCATTGCTCGTATTTCTTGGCCCAAGCAACCTCTTTCTGAGGTTGGTAACTCTAATGAACTTGTCCACTGCAGCAGAGGTAACTCTGGGTCTTCCTTTCCTTTGATGGTTTTCGCGACTGCACTTGAATAAACTTGACATTTTACGCATTGACTGACCTTTATGTCTTAAAGTAATGATGGACTGTCATTTCTCTTTGCTTATTTGAGCTGTTCATCATGCCCAACGAATTGAGGCTGTTTTGAGGGCAAAAGGGGTTTAACTCAATATTAGGAACGTGTTCTTAATGTTTTGTCCACTCAGTGTTTAGAGAAGCTACTGTTTGTTGCTAGAACATGCCAAATTATGCCCGGGTTACGTAATGAAATAAAAAAATCAATAGGTTTCGTTGCAATGCTCTGATTGTTCTAAGGCGTACAGAGAGAGAAGTGTGTGCAGTCAAAAGACAGGGGAAAATGTGACCATTGTTACAGGTTATGTATATGTTTTAGCTTGAAATCTCACCGATTATTGGTGGATAAAGTACGAATCATGATCCATGCATGGTCATTGATGTTTACTTGCTTGCAAAATTTGCAAACCTTGATTTAGCTAGCATGAGAATGCTGCAAGCAAGCATGGATACTGCAAACTATGGCTGCAAACACTACTGTGAGGTAAGCTTTTCCAAATATCTTTATTTATCTAGCTAGCTAAGCTAAGCTTTGTTTTGTATTATTTGTGTTTGTAGAAATTCAGTTGATTTAAATAGCTCTCTCGAATACTAAGTAGTCTATGACAAGTGTTATGGCAAGTGCTATATCAGCTGTGAAATGTTATAGGAAATAGGTGAACTCCATTAATCAATCTTCTGGTCATCATGAGTGATCAGATTGTACCTGGGTCTACCAATAAAGTATCTGATTTCATACTAAAAATAACAGTACCTATTGAATACCAATGTGTGTGTAAATTTCTTGATTTCTTGATGAATTACTACGTTCATGATAGGTAGTTTATTTTTTTTAATTTTTTGGTGGTTCCATACCAGGCTGCCATGGAGTGGGCTTCTGTCAAACAACTTCCTCCCTGCAACAATAGAAATGCGAGCTGAGCTTTCAAAAATCAGGAGGCAAGACATTCAGATATTTTTCATGTTTATATTGCACAATTAATTCTCTGATTATGTAATTGTTTAAATTAGCATAATGCCTCAATTACAAGCAGTATGTTGCCCTTTTTTTAAAGCTCCATTCCTCTGAAATCCCTACCATCACTGCCACGGATCCCTCAGGAACTTTCATTACGCACACCTGGCGACTATTCCCATTGATTAGTAATTGTATAAGTGTGCCCTTGGTTCACCATTGTCGATTATTGTTACAATGTCCATTGGTCGTGTGAGTACCTGTGCTTTGTTGTTTTGGTTTTCGGCACACTGTAATTTGGGAAATAAAACCCCCTATTATGCATTCCTGCACATGTCTCCCGATCCCTCTATACCAGCGTGACAATCACTGCAGCGAGTGCAACTTTGGTATTTTATTAGGATCCCCATTAGCTGTTGCAAAAGCAGCAGCTACTCTTCCTGGGGTCCACACAAAACATGAAACATAATACAGAATGACATAATACAGAACATCAATAGACATGAACAGCTCAAGGACAGAACTACATACATTTTTTTTAAAGGCACAAGTAGCCTACATATCAATGCATACACACAAACTATCTAGGTGAAATAGGGGAGAGGCGTTGTTCCGCGAGGTTTTGGTTTATCTGTTTTTTGAAACCAGGTTTGCTGTTTATTTGAGCAATATCAGATGGAAGGAAGTTCCATGCAATAAGGGCTCTATATAATATTGTACGCTTTCTTGAATTTGTTCTGGATTTGGGGACTGTGAAAAGACCCCTGGTGGCATGTCTGGTGGGATAAGTGTGTGTGTCAGAGCTGTGTGTAAGTTGACTATGCAAACAATTTGGGACTTTTCAACACATTGTTCCTTAAAAGAAATTGGTGATGCAGTCATTTTCTCCTCAACTCTTAAGCCAAGAGAGACTGGCATGCATAGTATTTATATCAGCCCTCTGATTACATTTAAGAACAAAACGTGCCACTCTGTTCTGGGCCAACTGCAGCTTAACTAGGTTCCTTGCAGCACTAGACCACACGACTGGACAATAATCAAGATTAGACAAAACTAGAGCCTGCAGAACTTGCTTTTTGGAGAGTGGTGTCAAAAAAGCAGAGCATTTCTTTATTACGGCTAGACCTCTCCCTATCTTTACAACCATTTAATCTATATGTTTTGACCATGACAGTTTACAATCTAAGGTAATGCCAAGTAATTTAGTCTCCTCAATTTGTTCAACAGCCACACCATTCATTTCCAGATTCAGCTGAGGTCTAGCACTTAAGGAATGATTTGTACCAAGTACAATGCTCAACATGTTCAGGACCAGTTTATTACTGGCCACCCATTCCAAAAACAGACTACAACTCTTTGCAGTGACTTCATTAGCTTTGGTTGCTGATGCGTATATGGTTGAATCATCAGCATACATGGACACACATGCTTTGTTTAATGCCAGTGGCAGGTCATTGGTAAAAATAGAAAAGAGTAGAGGGCGTAGAGAGCTGCCCTGTGGTACACCATACTTTACATGTTTGACATTAGAGAGGCTTACATTAAAGAAAACCCTTTGAGTTTTGTTAGATAGATAGCTCTGATATGGCAGAGGTTGAAAAGCCAGAGCACATACGTTTTTTCAACAACAAGTTATGGTCAGTAATATCAAAGGCTGCATTGAAATCTAACAGTACAGTTCCCACAATCTTCTTATTATCAATTTATTTTAGCCAATCATCAGTCATTTGTGTCAGTGTTGTTGAGTTCCTTTCTCTATAAGCATGCTGAAAGTCTGTTGTTAATTTGTTTACAGAGAAATAGCATTGTATTTGGTCAAACACAATTTTTTACAACAGTTTGCTGAGAGCTGGAAGCAAGCTTATAGATCTGCTGTTAGAACCAGTAAAGGCTGCTTTACCACTCTTGGGTAGCGGAATTACTTTGGCTTCCCTCCATGCCTGAGGACAAAGACTTTCCTCTAGGCTCAGATAAATATGACACATAGGAGTGGCTATAGAGTCAGCTACAATCCTCAGTAGCTTTCCATCTAAATTGTCAATGCCAGGAGGTTTGTCATTATTGATCAATAACAATTTTTCCACCTCTCCCACACTAACTTTGCAATATTCAAACTTGCAATGCTTATCTTTCATTATTTGTTTTTTAATGCATGAATACAATTGCTCACTGTTCATTGTAAGCATTTCCTGCTAAAGTCTGCCCACTTTGCCAATGAAATAATAATTAAAATAGTTGGCAACATCAAATGGTTTTGTGATGAATAAGCCATCTGATTCGATGAAAGAATTGAATTTGCCTTTCTACTCAAGTTTTTTTCCATCATTCTTTATATCATTGATCTTGGCTTCATTATAAAGTTTATTTTCTTTTTGTTGAGTTTAGTCACATAATTTCTCAATTTGCAGTAAGTAAGCCAGTCAGATGTGCAGCCAGACATATTAGCCACTCCTTTTGCCCCATCTCTTTCAACCATACAGTTTTTCAATTCCTCATCAGTCAATGGAGCCTTATCATTTCTAACAGTCAGTTTCTTAACAGGTGCATGTTTATCAATAATTGGAAGAATCAATTTTATCAAGTGCAGCGCCTGGATGCTCCTCATTAATCACATCAGACCAACAAATATTTTTAACACCATCCACATAAGAGTCACAGCAAAATCTTTTGTATTATCTCTTATACACTATTTTAGGCCCAGCTTTTGGAACTTTGGCTTTCCTGGATATACCCACTATATTGTGATCACTGCATCCAATGGGTACAGATACAACTTTAGAACAAAGTTCTGCAGCTTTAGTAAAAATGTGATTGATACATGTGGAAGAAAAAGCCAAAAGAAAAGGCTTTAGTGCCAAGTGAACCTGCAACCACGACACTTCAATAACACTTGACATAAGATCTTCTCTAAGCATTACAGGGATATGGCTCTAAAATATACAGATACACCTCCCCCATAAGCATTTCTGTCTCTTCTATAGATGGTATATCCTTGTATTGCTACTGATGTATCATCAACTGAATTATCAAAGTGAGTCTCAGAAATGGCTAATATATGAATGTTATCTCATGTTAGCAAGTTACTGATTTCATTAACCTTCTTTGTAAGGCTACAAATATTAATATGGACTATTTTCAGCCCTTTCCTGGGTAGCTTATCAGAAATAGACATAATACTGAAAAGAGCAAACAAAGCAAGATAGAAAAATACATATACATTCAGCAGTCCATTAATCAATTGGTGTGTGTGTGTGTGTGTGCTGCGGGGTTGAAGCTACAAACCCATAGGCTTGGCTCTCTCATCCCTTCCAGGCTTCTGGGATGGGAGGGTAGACAATGAGCCTGTCATAGTGGATGTAAGCAATGTCCCCATGCGCTCTGGCAGTTTTCATGGCTGGGATCAGTTCTTTCCACTTCTGGCGCACAGCTTCAGGATAGTCCTCGTTGAGGAAGATATACGTTCCTCTCAAGTTCTTGGCTCTTTCCAGAACAGCTACCTTGTCCTTGAACCTCAGGAACTTGACCGCTATCGCTCTGGGCCTATCACCTGGGCTGGTGGTGGGTTTTCCAGTCCTGTGGGCGCGCTCCACCTCAATCTTCCTGTGGTCTATCTTCAATTTCTCAGAGATCGTTTCTCTCACTTTGTCCTCAGACTCCATCCAGGTCTCATGTGGAGATTCTGCAATTCCGTCCACAACCATGTAATTCCGCCTTGATTGTCCCTCAAGATTTATCTGTCAGTAAATGACGAGTGACAAACAAACAAGGGTAACATCTTAATAGTCCAAATGGCTTTCTCTCGCTGTGTCTTCTTAATCTACACTAATGGAAAATATCTGGGCAATGTAAAACCTATCATCTCTCCCTTCTGTTTGAATAATTAACCCACCTGTCGCCTGATTCTGCCTCTTCCTTCTCCTCATCCTGTTAGTGGTTCTCTCCTCTTCCTTCAGATGAAATCCTGTGTCTAGTGACATCCGATTGCCCAACAACCTGCCCACTCGACCTGAACCCAACCCCTCGTCCCTCCTATGTCTGACCACTGGCTGCTTTCTCTCCAACTTCGACTGCCAATCGTACCACTCCTCAAGAAACAAACACTTCTCAGACAGGTATCCTTTTCTATCTATAAACTGTGTCGGAACAGCACTGAACAAATCAGATTCAGTTGTTAACTAAACATACAATTCATTTATGCTATATCTTGAACTTAGCCCGCCTTCTAGACCGAGATTTTGTATTTCGGTCTAGCAGTATAATAACACTAACCCGTCATGCGAGTTAATTACATGTTGCCGCAGACAGGAAGTAGAATGGAGCATGTGCGCGCAAACATTGACATCCATGTTTGGTTTTGATTTGAAGCGGGGGTGGTAGCATCTAACAGTTTTATTTCATTATTTCCTGGACACTGCTCGGTGATGCAAACAATGCATATCTTTTCAGAACCGTCCACTGACCACGGATATACCCTCCGACATGGTAAAAAAGATAGCAAAACCGGCACAGACACAGGTCGGTAAATAAGTTGCACGGATGGTTAGTACAAATGGTTTCCTCTGTCGAGCTGTTCTCACTCTAGGTGTGACGTGTGGCCCATCGGTGGTGTTAATTTATTAATGATGACGGGTCGCGATCATTTCGGCTATAAGGGTGCTCTTACACTGTGTATTATATTAGTGTATGCATACCATTTTGAGTATTATAGCACGTTAGTGTGCCTTTTCAGTGTATTTGGTCTGTTAAGAAAGTTAGTAATTATTAGTTGGTCAAGCCTAAGATGGCGCCGGAGCATGTTACGTTGGAAATTCTATTAGCTCCCACCCTTTCCTGGGTCCTTATAGAAATTAGTCATATTCCATCCATCCAGAAATGTTTAATGGCCTAATCATTAATGTGTTACTACTGCCAACTAGTGGTGCTTTAGTTTAACCCCTTTAAATGTCGTAAAATGGTTATAGTGATGCCTTTATAGTTTATATTGTAAGTGGTGCCATTCTATGTATGTTATCCTGATATTAATGGCACTTTGTATTCTTCTCTCTCCTAGAGAAACCACACATTCACTCATCCACACCCATAGTTATGAATCAGTGGTACACGCAGTAGCCTTCCTAGTGATCAACCCATAACCCTGTACATACTTTGCCTGTTAAATATTGTTATTCCTCCAAGTAATCTACAAGTCAACCGTTCACTGTGCATTGCCATCATTGCGTTTTAACTAGCGCCCGGAGGTGAACATGCCCAAACCAAACCAGCAACCTAAGAATAATACAGTCCTTTAGCCCTTACATGCGAGGAACCTGAGATATTCTCGTCAAATCCATTTTAAAAAGGAGGCAAAGCAAGAGGACATGAGGAATTGAAGAAAGACAAATTGAGAAAGAGCTTATCCCTGAATCCCAAATCAATCCCTAGCCCTTACACAATATACACTTGTGTAGACCTGAGCGGATTGGATAGGTGTAAGCAATATGGGGACAATTTAACCTGGCCTGGATCTACCTGTAACCTGTGTGTTTTCTTTCTGCATCCTTCTATGCCTCTGTCTCTTTAACTCTGCTCCTGTTCTTCAGGATCTAGGGGTTCTGCCATGCTCCGAGAAGCCTACCGTATCCCTTCCCCAGACCTGGATCTACTTGATGTCCTCCATGATCAACCACCCTCCAAGATCCCGCTTTTCATTACATTATCTACAGCTACTGTTAATGTCATGTGGTTTGATCTAATCTGCTAAGGACCTGAGCTTGACATATCATCCTGGGCACAGTGAGATACACTGATGCACTACATACACTAGCCCTGCAAACACTCCAAGAGCAAAGAGAACAGCTGTGCCTGGACCTTAGTCTCCCTCTTCAAGTTCACCTTCTGAGACTGGCTGCCTGTCGAGGGAAAGTGACTGGCAGAACCACCTGTAGCACCCACCTCTTCTCTATCCCACACGCCAGAACTGAGATTTAAAAAAATCTGACCCTACTTCTCCCAAGACTGTCCCCATCTCATATTATGTACTTTACTTGTCATTCATACTTCTGTTTTCTCAACTAAATTGTATTTTATTGTTTGTGTTGATATTTGCCTATACTCATGTATTTCAGTCTAACTGCCATGCTGGTATATACAATAAAATCAACAAGTTCATGACACACCTCTTCCACAAAAAATTGCCAGGTTGTTTTTTTACACAGGGTGTTCATTTAATTAATTGTTGTAAATCCCTGTTGGTATTTGTGAGTTCAACATTATTCAACTGTCTGTTGTGTCCTGCATTATATTCAAAGTTGTCTGCTGTATTACTGAGCTGTGGTGGAAGAGGGGAGGCAGGGAAAAATAATGATAATAGGACTAATAGCATACTTTAGTAAGACAAGGGAAGGGAAGCTCAGAATCAAAATATGCCAGCCAGAGAAGCCAGTTTATGAATTGAACTGATATCCACATGAATGAAGTGTTAATAGCTTAATGGGAGCTCACTTTGTGATCTGCAAGGTAAGTTAATGCACAGTTTTCTTTGCTATTTCGAAAACTAAGTACAGTTTTTAATGTTGCTTAAATGTTTAGGTACCCAAAAGAAGTTCAAAGTAATGTTTTCATCGTAATCAGCAAAATTGTCGCGGAAGAGAGCTTTGTTGACATAGCTGGGATGAAAATATTACCATTTTGGCTGTAATTATCTCAACGCATGAGCTCATCACACCGTTGATAAAGCAACGTGAAATAATAGCTTCTCGATTCCCATTGTGACGGGACACTTTTTGGCAGGGGGACACTATTTGACATGACAGACCCCCATTTAATTTATTTGGCACTCTCACTAAGGTATCATATTAACATGGCATAAGCCATGGCAAAATGCGTAGAATAGCAGGAAATTAGCTATAAAATATAAATATTTTCTCCACCCCATGGCAAAATGTGTAGAATTGCAGGAAATGAACTCTAAAACATCCCCCCTCCCCCTCGACCCTCAAATGGGAGACACTAAAAACTTTTTGATGGGAGGGGGGACCCCCAAAAGTTTTTCACTTAGGGCCCCCAAAGGTACCCTGTCTCACCCACACACTTTCAGACAATATGTATTTCCCTTGTTTCATATGGTTATAGTATTTTAAAAGGCCTGATGTAAAATGCAGCACAATTCACTCCCATCTACTACATCATTCCACATTGACTTAATCAGTGTCAAAACCAGCTCTCTAGTTCAACACAAATACCTTCCTCAAGAAGAGTTTAGACATTCTTTCCACTGATATCGAACAAAGCAGACTGATTTAGGTGTAAACAAAATGCAAACATTCAACCGCCGGTCTACTTTCAGGAGCATCTCAGGATCGAAGGGTAAAACGTGGTGTTTAAACCACACTGTTTAGGTTTCTATGTCCTCCTAACAATAGGGCAGTTTGACAGCTGGTGGGGAAGTCAGAAGCCTACATACCTTTGCTTTAATAAGGATTCAGTAGAATATTTATATGATATTTAAAGTAGTATATCAAACCAGTAATCAAATAGGACCTTTCATCATGTGATTAAAAATGTATCATTAAGACTAAAAAATGAAATGTCCATCTACCTGGGTGGGCGTTGTAAGATTTGAGTCAGCACGTAAAGTGTAATTGGCTGCAGAGTACAGACCACACAGAGTCACCCTGCAGGTAGAATGTTGCCAGCACACAGTTTTTACATACTGTAACTGTACCCTCTTTGGTGCTGCTATGCAGTGACATCCCTGAGCAAAAGTGCAGCTGTGTGATAAGCAGTCAACAAAGGGTTAATAATAAATACACCAGCGTTCCTTAGGCATATCCCCCACAGAATAGTGTATGGAGTACTAGAAACTGAACACTATACATCATGTTGCATTATCTACTGTGTGATGGGGAGGTCAGTTTAGGCTAACCAAACAATAAGGGCATACTATTCCATCCTGTAATACTAATTTAAATAAGCTTTTGTAGGCATAAGCATTTCGTTAAATGGAAAACAACTGGATAGTCTAATAATGCCTAATGCCTGCATACTGTGCCCAAAGTGGTGGTAATAATTAATTTAGCTGGAGTGTATTATAATCAGCTCATTCAAATGGCTTATTATAATCCCATGATTATCATCATTGCAGAGAATCTGTAACAGGCGTACCTGAATATGAAAAAATGTAGCAATGACACATATCTTTATTTCTACCCCACAGTTAAACAAATTACTCGTAGTTTCTGCAGGATGCCATCAAGGTTGTACCAGGGATGGAGGCAGACTTCAGACCTGGCTACTGTACTGTACAAATTCAAGAGGCCCATTATATACATCCAAATGTCCCTGAAAGACTGCCAAATGAAAGGAACAGTACAGGCTTATTTTTAGGTTTGAATCAATCATTGACAAAGCAATCATTAATAACTGTGAAACTAGTCTAACAACGTGTCCACCTACTTTAACATCCACGGACGGACCAACATGACATAAATTCAAACCAACCATTTAATGGCAGAGCCAATGTAGGTGTTTCAAATGAGGGTGTTCAATAGCCATTTATACCGCATGTGCATTTTTCCTAAGGTCATGCACTGTCTGCCTTGGGGGCAGTTGACTTCAGAACCTTTGGAATGTGCAGCATTGCCCTGGAGAGGCTGTGTCAATCAGGAGTCCCGAGACTAAATCTCCCCCTGTCATTACTCAGGGGTTCCAAAGAGGAGTCTCCCCCCTCTCCATTTCCTCAAGTTAATAGTCATTATGGACCACATGCTATATCTCTTATAGATAACTATCCGATCAAACATAATGTAGTGCAATTGTTGTCAACTATGATCGATACGAGACATCATGATATGTGATCTGGAACTTTTGTTGGGTGAAGTTAAAGGGTGTAGTTCTGTTCAGATTAGCCTGAATTTCTAAGAGGGGTTACATTATAGTCATGTGGTAATAAGCTTTCGTTGTTAAATTGACACATTTTCAATTTGTTCGTCAATGTTGAATAATTTGTTTAACACTTCATGTATAGCCATTAGTCGAAGGATGTTTTGTCCTCCTCATACCATGACTGTTTTTGACATTAACGAGGATATAAAGACACTAGTGAGTTGCAAGCTCACAGCCAAGCATCACAATAAAACCCAGGCTACTCCATTTCCCACAGTAACTGTTAATCCCATCAAAACACAGAGAACAAAGCCACTTTCATTTGATTTGATCCAAAATGCCAAACAAAATGATAAGGGGAATATTATGTTTCTGAATAGTTTCAGAGAAGCGTCTGTTAACTCACTTAGGTTGGGACCACCAGAACCAAAGTGAGATCCCTACAGCTCAAATAAGAAACTTTCAAACCAAAAACATCTGGCGTAGTAGGGTCGTTATTTTAGGTGGCTTCCCACTAGGCAAAAAATTGTTGAATCAACGTTGTTTACATGTCATTTCAACCAAAAATGAACTGTGATGACGTTGAATCAATGTGGAAAACTGATTGGATTTGCCAAAAGTCATCAACATAAGGGAATTTCATATTTCTTTCACTCAACTTTTAACCTAAATCCTATGACAGGGTGACATTTAGTTGACAACTAAAACAAATGCACAGTACCAGTCAGAAATGTGGACACATCTACTCATTCAAGGATTTTTCTTTATTTTCACTATTTTCTACATTGTAGAATAATAATGAAGACATCAAAACTATGAAATAACACATATGGAATCATGTAGTAACCAAAAAAGTGTTATTTTATATTTGAGATTCTTCAAAGTAGCCACCCTTTGCCTTGACGACAGCTTTGCACACTCTTGGCATTCTCTCAACCAGCTTCACCTGGAATGGTTTTCCAACAGTCTTGAAGGAGTTTCCACATATGCTGAGCACTTGTTGGCTGCTTTTCCTTCACGCTGCGGTCCAACTCATCCCAAAACATCTCAATTGGGTTGAGGTCGGGTGATTGTGGAGGCCCTTAAATGTGTTTTGGGTCATTGTCCTGTTGAAAAACTAATTGTAATCCCACTAAGCACAAACCAGATGGCGTATCGCTGCAGAATGCTGTGGTATCCATGCTGGTTAAGTGTGCCATTGAATTCTAAATAAATAACAGACAGTGTGACCAGCAAAGCACCCCCACACCATCTCACCTCCTCCTCCATGCTTCACGGTGGGAACCACACATGCGGAGATCATCCGTTCACCTACTTTGCGTCTCACAAAGACATGGCAGTTGGAACCAAAAATCTCTAATTTTGATTAATTAGACCAGATTTCCACCGTTCTAATGTCCTTTGCTTGTGTTTCTTGGCCCAAGCAAGTGTCCTTTACTAGTGGTTTCTTTGCAACAATTTGACTATGAAGGCCTGATTCACGCAGTCTCCTCTGAACAGTTGATGTTGAGATGTGTCAATTACTTGAACTCTGTGAAGCATTATTTGGGCTGCAATTTCGGAGGCTCGTAAACTCTAATGAACTTATCCTCCACAGCAAAGGTAACTCTGGTTCTTCTTTTCCTGTGGCGGTCCTCATGAGAGCAAGTTTCATCATAGCTTCTGATGGTTTTTGCGACTGCACTGTTTTTGAAATTTTCTCGGATTGACTGTCTTATTTGTCTTATTTGAACTGCTCTTGCCATAACATGGACTTGTTTTTTTTTTACCAAATTGAACCATCTTCTGTATACCACCCATACATTGTCACAACACAACTGGTTGGCTCAAATGCAGGAAACAAATTCCACAGATTAACTTTTAACCAGGCACACCTGTTCGTTGAAATGCATTCCAGGTGACTACCTCATGAAGCTGGTTGAGAGAATGCCAAAAGTGTGTAATCGAGGAAAAGGGTGGCTACTTTGAAGAATCTCAAATATAAAATATATTTTGATTTGTTGAACACCTTTTTTGCTTACTACATGATTCCATATGTGTTATTTCATACAATGTAGAAAATAGAAAATAGTAAAATAAAGAAAAACCCTTGAATGAGTAGGTGTGTCCAATATTTTGACTGGCACTGTAAATCAAACTAGACATTGAACCGATGTCTGTGCGTAGTGTTTTATTTCTTAGAATAACTATCTTTTGTGACATCAAAATTAATTAAAGTCTTGAAATTGGGTGAGGCTACTATACCACCACTGCTGTGTGACTATTACTGCAATTATGACCCTAGGCATGTCACTGATCTAAAACAGTCTTTCAAATGCCACCGAAGTCAACTACCAAGAAGACAGCTATGGTCAGGTTCTCACAGACACTCCCATGACCAGCTTGGACAAACCAGATGAGTTCTGCCTCATCAATTATCACTGTCAAAACAGCTAAACAGTTGGTTGGTCTAACTAACTCTTGCAGCACATTACACTTGGTCCATAAGTTTAAATAAGATTTCACCGGCAAGGGTTGATGTGAAAAAATTGTAACATTTGACAATATAGGCCTAGGGCCTACAGACCAAAACAGCTGTTGCTGATAAATCTCTATCAACATGTTTAACAGAAGTTGTGGTTTGGCCAAGTCAAAATATCAACTTTTAATAATGTATATTCAGTCATAAATCTAGTCTTGCATGTTGCTATGTTGCTTGTGTATTCCAGTGATGGATGGGGAGGATAAGAGGATGTTGCCGATGGGAGAGGCAGATAGGGAACATGGAGGCATTCATTATCTTTGGTGTCCTCCACAGTATACAGGTAAGGAGATGCTGCATGGTATTCTTATCAACTTAAGGGACACATGTATATCCTCATGGTAATATCAAGTGTCCTATGAATTCAGCCTTGCTGAATGACCAACAGAAGGCTCTCTCAGTAAAGCAACCCAACTCAAGCTGTCAATTTGATAATTGGCCAAAGATCTTTCATTTATATGTAAACTACGAATGTCACGCATGGACAGTTATGCATTTGCTATATGTGTTAACAACAGGATGGAAGTATTGGTTTATGACACACACCTGTTCTATAATGGTTGGTAGCATAGAACTAGAATAATTATATTTCTATGGTTGGTGGAGTTTCCTTTCTTCAAATGTAGCTATAATATTGTACAGATTTTATACCCTTCTGGCTATGCTTTATGTTAAATGTTCGGGGCTGTTCGGATCATTTTGTCAACTCACATTTTGCATGTATCTCCTCAGACCACCAGTCATTGACTGCAAATGGCACGATATTCCCAATATAGTGCACTACTTTTGACCAGGGAAAAGTAGTGAACTATGTAAGAAACAGGGTGCCATTTGGGACACACGCCATCTGACTGACTCAATCATTATTTTCATTTAAACATCTCCCCTTCGTGAGGAAACATGCAATCAATGTTGTTTACGTTTCTCTGATCGTAGTTGGCCCACACCCCGAAATGTATGGCATGTAGTTCAAAGGAACAGCTAAAGTGTTCTAGCGTCCTAGGTACAAGAGCAAATGGGTCTTCAAGTTTACGTTGTGATATAGAATGATTACTTGCATATGTATAGTGATGCAGAGGAAGCTAAACAGAATATAAATGATTTTAATGACAAGATAATTCATCTAAGGAGGAACAGTCTAATCTAAAAGTGTGTAAGGAAGGATTTCCCCATCTAGTGTCAGTCAAGGTTACATCCTTTTGGAATTACAGTGCCTGGATTTCTTGTTAAACTTCCCAGAATATGCTTGAAACTTCAAGAGATTATCATATATCAATATTGAGTGTGCAGTTTGTATCATTGAAACTCTACTAGAGGCACACAACTGTAATTCATGACATTTATGAAGTTTACAAGGGAGTACATCTGTGTTGTTACTGGATAATTTGCATGACAAATTGCAAAGACTGACAGTACGTTTTTGTATTTTTCTGAGCGTTCCTTGCCGATTTTCACATATGGTTGTCCTAACAAGAAATATATTGCCATCAAGAGATTTGCTATTTATGTTTCTGGGGAGAAAATAACATGATGAAATACAAGTGCTGGGGCAAGCATACAAAGGTGTTCCATAAATTATGCCCAGTATTTACACAGCAGCCAACCCTATCTGCTGATTCCAAACACCTGAACAGCAGCTAGCGGGAGGGTGACAGCAATAACAACAATAAAATTAATTTCACATGGTTTAAATCAAATACAGTACATGTAAGAGGAAAATGTGTAAGTTGAGGTTAAAAAGCGTAGAGGAATTGAAACAAGATTCTGCCACTGATATGAACATTCCTTTGAGGCTGTGAATAACAAAAAGGGAATTTGGGAATATCCTCATGAAATTCAAACCGTGACTGACTGGGACTCATAAATGTTGAAAACTGTTGAACAAAATTAAAACACAGCAGCCTTTTGTAGTGTACTCTACTTCTTCCCCGAGTACATTGAAACCATATTTACATATTGACAGTTAATGTTCCTCTCTGTGGAATACATGCCTTTCCGTCATGTTACTCTTCAGGGTTATGGAGGTTATGCTTAGTGGGCCTGTTATAGGCTCTCGTCACCCACTGAAGGAGTTTAATAATGTCAGAACTCGGTTACTGAGACTCATTCACGCAGTTCAAATTAGCTGCTATGAAGTAGTACCTAAATCCAAGACATTACTATAAACATCAGAAAGGTGGGCTGCCATTTTTAAGTATGTAGTGGATCTTACAGGAGAGTTAAACAGTCAAACTCAAACAATATAGCTAGCTGCAGCTCTGGCTATTATGTTACCTGAATTAATTAATACATCTCCCTGCGCTTCTCAGCTCATGATTAGGGCCAGAGGTTAAATGCGATAGGATTCTCATCATGCGAAAGGCTTTTTCAAAACAATTTTAAGAACAATTTCAATCTTGTCTCATCGCTGCAACTCCCTAACGGGCTTGGGAGACAAAGGTCGAGTCATGCGTCCTCCGAAAAATGACCCGCCAAACCATGCTTCTTAACACCCTCCTAACCCGGAAGCTAGCTGCACCATTGTGTCGGAGGAAACACCGTTCACCTGAGGTCAGCCTGCAGGCGCCCGGCCCGCCACAAGGAGTCGCTTGAGCGCGATGAGCCAAGTAAAGCCCCCCCCCCGGCCAAACCCTCCCCTAACCCGGACGACGCTGGGCCAATTGTGCACCACCCTATGGGACTCCCAATCACGGCCGGTTGTGATACAGCCCGGGATCAAACCCAGGTGTGTAGTGACACCTCTAGCACTGCGATGCAGTGCCTAAGACCGCTGTGCCACTCTGGAGGGCCGGTAGTATGTCATTTTATCAGATGATATCCCCCCTACTTCAAACAGAAATGGAAACAATGTTTATGAGTCTTTCAGCTATTTCCTGGCTCTCTGTTCCCAGACCTCCCACATCACTTTCCTTATCAAAACATTGTAATTTCACTGCGCATGCTGAGTCCCTCGCTAAGATTCAGACTCATTAACAAGAATGAAGTTAGTCTTAATTTCACCTTACGTCATGTTAACATCTTTAGTGCATTCCTGAATACAAACTAAATCCCCTTCCCTTCTACCTTCAACGGTTGGCTTTAAGAGTAGCAACTGGTATAGGTCATCTTTCAGCATTGTTTTACAGAGGAGATGATCCAATGCTAGACCATGCTATATAATGCCAAGGGCCATGAAAACTTGATAAGATTGAACATTCAATGGAATGTTCTGAGGTTATTTCTCAACTCAGAGGAAGAGTTAATTGCCTCTACTGGCTTGTATCTTGTGCCATCCGGTTGTTCTAGAATCTTCACACAGTGTGGTTCCTAAAGGGACTTTTTTTTAACTATTATCTGATTTGAGTCATGTCTGCAGACCAGTGGGTCTGGGCCCGGTGAGCTCCGGGGTGAAGTGTTCCTTAGGTACAGATCTAGGATCAGTGTCTAGGGGCAACTTAACCCTTCACCACCCTGTGATTTCAATCAGTAGTAAGTATTTGTTCTTTAAAGACCATCACACCTGGCCTCAGCTCCAGTTTCACTTGAACTATGTCACAGTAATGTGATACCATATTATATATTTAGAGACAAACAGATGCCGGTGAAAAATATGACCAACCTTGACACCTAGAGCCTTTGGTGATGCTGCATGTCCATTAGACAAGGGTGGGTCGACGTGTGGGTGTGAATTCACGTTGTTGCATTGGTTTCTATTGTATTTGTGTAAATGTTCTTATGTAATTCATCTAAATACTTAGGGGAATCAATTCATAATAATCCAAACACTTTGGTACATACAATAGATCTAACTTTATCCATCGTTTGCTATTGTCTCTTGAAGTGTTGCACAATATGGTCTGAAGGCTATTTCCGATGGTGGTGTTTGTGGTTTCGTACTAGCTTTGGAGAAGTGTTAGCTTGCTGTTTTCTCACAAAAATATCTGTCTTTCCTTGTTCTTCAAACGGTAAGAACATTTCACAATGGTGCTGTATGCACAAACCAAACCATGTACAGTATGTATAAACGATTAAATATGGTTTCTTTTGTTTTATTTCAGATCTATCAATCTTTGTAAGGATGACCACATGTAGTGTTTTAGTAGTTAATGTGATGATGCATACAAAATCATATTGTAACTAAAGTCTATAATCTGTTAATCCAAAATCACACTTCAAATAGACTAATAAAGGTTTGCTAATCTGATGGGAAATTTAATTAACTTCACAGATATGACTAGATCAGTTTATTTTTATGAATTCACAATTTTTCTTGGCATGACCTCAACACTAAATCCAAACGTTCTCCGGTTGCCTTGCAGCACGTATTACTCCTGCTCAAGTGATTAATTTCCTTCCACAGCTTCTACTGTAACAGAAAACATGTAAAAAGGTTTAGAAAATTAAAGAATTGGTAGTGAAGGGGTGAGAGGCAACATGAGTGAGGGTCATGTTGATGTAGGTGATTAGCCCCAGACTAAGGAAGAAGGAATGACTCTCATTATCTCTCTCCATTCCATGATTGAGGAGCAAGAGAAGAGACACTCCCAAACTACTTCCCATTGGCCATAGGCCTTTCGGAGATGGAATTTAACGACTTGAAGGAAAGGCTGTTGCTACAAGAGCCACAGAGGCATTGGTTATAAGGGCCCCTTCAAACTCTTGCTCTGAGCTTGTCAACAGGTGTCAGAGAGAGAAGCAATAGAGCGACAGATTCTCAGGCTTTCAGAGGAGGGAGTCACAGGGAATTGCAACAGTAAGTTAAACACTGCTTTCTGTTCTCATTGTTTTATTATTCCATGTTCATTTTGAGAGGCTTTGTAATATGTGCATACAAATTTGTTGTGATTGTGAGTTTTGTTGATTAGTGATTGCATTTGATTTGACAGATTTTTGTTCATAGGATGACCTGTTTAATATTTCACAATTATTTTGTTTAATTTTCTTCTAACAAATGCAGTTATAGACGAGATTCACACTTCCTGCTGAAATGAGTAATTACAATGAAAAAGCAATATTTACAACAGAATAAGTCATTTGCAATGTTACTCCTGTTTCAGGAGTCATCTTACAGCATATGATCAGGAAACATGATTTTCATGAAAGCAAATGTTAACATACAGTAGTCCTTTAAAAACAAAGATATGAAATGATTATAACAACTTCCAAAGCTAAGATCTTTCAGTAGAAAGTATACAGTAAAATAAATTAATGAAAGAAATAAACAAAAAGCAATCTGTTGATAGATTTATTTTGATATTTTGCATCAACCCCCAAAAAACGACATGAGTTGTAACTAAGGCATCAAACCCAATACGGTTAAAGGTCCATTTCCTTGTTTATTTTACAAAGTTCTTGAATAGTTTCAGTGTTAAGGAAAATAACCTGCGTTTATTATACATTTCTAATATGTGAGCATTACATAAGGCCAATTGAGTGACTACTGGGCTCTTGTAACCTTATCAAGGTTTTTGTGGTTTGGATGGCAGGACCGACAGACAGAGCAAGGGGATATGAGTTTTAGCTCAGACTTACTCTAATTGCTTTCAGGTTTTTCTGCCTACAAGCAAAGGGAAATTCAACAAACGTTGCAAGTTTGTAACCACATAAAGACCATGAGCTCTGAGCTCATCCCAGGCTTGTTGGTCCAATTCAATTCCACTTGAAACATAAAACAGCAGACTGCCTTTTGTCTGTCTGTTGGTTAATGTGTCTCAGGAGAGGATGGGGCATTGCACACCATCTGTCCTTGCTTGCTTCCCTTCCTTTCTCTCTTCCCTGCTCAATGATGTTGGAGGGAAATTAAGTCATTGTGAGGACCTGAGAATGAATGCATTCACAGTCAAGCATTTCTGGTTAGTGAGTGAGGGGACATTTCCTCTTATGCCATAAATACACTGAGTGTACAAAACATTAAGGACACTTTCCTAAACCCAGCACCATTGCAGTTCTTGACACAAACCGGTGCGCCTGGCACCTACTACCATACCCCGTTCAAAGGCACTTACAGTTGAAGTCGGAAGTTTACATACACCTTAGCCAAATACATTTAAACTCAGTTTTTCACAATTCCTGACATATAATCCTAGTTAAAATTCCCTGTCTTAGGTCAGTTCGGATCACCACTTTATTTAAGAACGTGAAATGTCAGAATAGTAGTAGAGAGAATAATTTATTTCAGCTTTTGTTTCTTTCATCACATTCCCAGTGGGTCAGAAGTTTACATACACTCAATTAGTATTTGGTAGCATTGCCTTTAAATTGTTTAACTTGGGTCAAACATTTCGGGTAGCCTTCCACAATAAGTTGGGTGAATTTCGGCCCATTCCTCCTGACTGCGCTGGTGTAACTGAGTCAGGTTTGTAGGACTTCTTGCTCGCACACGCTTTTTCAGTTCTGCCCACAAATTCTCTATGGGATTGAGGTCAGGACTTTGTGATGGCCACTTCAATACCATTTTGCCACAACTTTGGAAGTATGCTTGGGGTCATTGTCCATTTGCGACCAAGCTTTAATTTCCTGACTGATGTCTTGAGACGTTGCTTCAATATATCCACATAATTTCCCTTCCTCATGATGCCATCTATTTTGTGAAGTGCACCAGTCCCTCCTGCAGCAAAGCACCCCCACAACATGATGCTGCCACCCCCGTGCTTCATGGTTGGGATGGTGTTCTTCGGCTTGCAAGCCTCCCCCTTTTTCCTCCAAACATAACGATGATCATTATGGCCAAACAGTTATATTTTTGTTTCATCAGACCAGAGGACATTTCTCCAAAAAGTACGATGTTTTCCCCATGTGCAGTTGCAACCGTAGTCTGGATTTTTTATGGTGGTTTAGGAGCAGTGACTTCTTCCTTGCTGAGCGACGTTTCAGGTTATGTCGATATAGGACTTGTTTTACTGTGGATATAGATACTTTTGTACCTGTTTCCTCCAGCATCTTCACAAGGTCCTTTGCTGTTGTTCTGGGATTGATTTGCACTTTTTGCACCAAAGTACGTTCATCTCTAGGAGACAGAACGCGTCTTCTTCCTGAGCGGTATGACAGCTGCATGGTCCCATGGTGTTTATATGAACATGGTACCTTCAGGCGTTTGGAAATTGCTCCAAAGGATGAACCAGACTTGTGGAGGTCTACACATTTTTTTCTGAGGTATAGGCTGATTTCTTTAGATTTTCCCATGATGTCAAGCAAAGAGTCACTGAGTTTGAAGGTAGGCCTAGAAATACATCCACAGGTACACCTCCAATGGACTCAAATTATGTCAATTAGCCTATCAGAAGCTTCTAAAGCCATGACATAATTTTCTGGAATTTTCCAAGCTGTTTAAAAGCACAGTCAACTTAGTGTATGTAAACTTCTAAACCACTGGAATTGTGATACAGTGAATTATAAGTGAAATAATCTGTCTGTGAACAATTGTTCGAAAAATTACTTGTGTCATGCACAAAGTAGATGTCCTAACCGACTTGCCAAAACTATAGTTTGTTAACAAGAAATGTGTGGAGTGGTTGAAAAACGAGTTTTAATGACTCCAACTTAAGTGTATGTAAACTTCTGACTTCAACTGTAAATATTTTGTCTTGCCCATTCGCCCTCTGAATGGCACACATACATAATCCATGTCTCATTTGTCTCAAGGATTAAAAATCCTTCTTTAACCTGTCTCCATTCAGCTACACTGATTGAAGTGGATTTAACAAGTGAGAGATCAATAAGGTTTAATAGCTTTCACCAGGATTCACCTGGTCAGTCTATGTCATGGATAGTGCAGGTGTCCTTAATGGTTTCTACACTCAGTATAGATGCTCAACAGTGTTCCACTGGTTGGTAAAATTGAGCTTCCTCTACTCTTTGTTGAACGTTAACCATTAGAGAGTCTATTTGAGTATCTGTTTGAAGTTTACTCTGAGAACTACTTGCTAGTCTGAAATGCATGCTGGAATTGTTCAGGTACTTTCCTGCAAATCCCGGTTGGAAGTCTATCAAACTTCACAGCTAGTCGACAAGTCTGCAAAGAAAATGGAGGCTGAAAAGAGGACATACATTGTGTCTGACTATTTGAATCCCTTGTTATGTGAAGGTAATTCCCCTGTGTGTCTATGCCAACTTTGAGCGCGGACACTGTTTTCTTGAAACCTTTGAGCCTGCTACGGCTCTGCCATGTCTGACACGCATCACATGGATTGCATCCCAAATGGCACCCTATTTCCTATATGGTGGAATAGGGTGCCATTTGGGACATATCCATGGATTGACATTGAGGAGAATCCTCAGGCTTACTAGTGTATTGTTCCTGCCCTGCAGAGATTTAGGATTCCGTTGCAGCCATTTTGCTGAGCTGGAAGATGGCCACATTGGAATCTTCTCCAAGACAAATAAAAATCTGAAAATGGCCAGCATCAAATAAAACCTTGACAGTGAGCTATAAAGGAGCTTGTTAAGGATCTGTGTGCGCCAGTGCCTGGTGCCATTCCACAGGGCTGTATAATGCTCCTGTGATGTGGGTTATTGTAAGGCTGTCATTGACTCGCTGGTCTTTCCCCCTAGTCTGATCTACTGTATTTCCTGGTTGCTGATACAGTGCCAACTACTGTAATTACTGCCAGAAAGTCAATGGGGCTGAATGGCCATAGCTGTGAAGTCATAGTCTGTCTGACTCACTATGGTCTGGCTACTCTGACCTCAAGTTTTTCACCCACTGAGTTTAATAGCAGACACAGGACTTCCAGCAAACATGGTGGAAATATGGAGTGGCACTAATAGAGCTCGCCATCTTGTAGTCCTAAAACCCGGGAATAAGTTACCTCTGGTTCGATCAGCTATCCCTTTGGGAAACATTTATGGGGAAAGAATAGCGTTTTGGAATAAACCCAGAAAATAAGGTCTGAGGTTCACACTGATGATTATCTCATAGCACAAAACATATAAGTTCTCTTAAGCCTGTGTTTACCATAGACCTTATTTTCAGCATTTATCCCAAAACCCTACAAAAACAACATGGATTTTACTCATAGGCTTTGTTCAATGAGCCATGGTGGGGTTATTTCTCTCTATACAGTTACGGTAAGTCATTAGCAACATAGCCAACATATTTTTTTCCAACACATAGCCTACTGATACTCAATTGTCACAAATCTTGAGCCACTGTGAACTCTACTACTGGATGGAAGCTTAATGCTAAGGGTTATTTAACAAAGAGGTCATTATTTAACAAGAATATGTTACAGAGTGCAATGCGCTACATTTTGTAGACTTGACCCTTTGCCAAAGTTCTAAAAAATTGTGTTGTTTAGGAGTGCTCATCAGAGAGTAGGCATTCCCTAATGGAAACAAGCAACTACATCTTGCTAGCTCATGCGTGGTTCTGCCCACCTCCTTGATTTTTCTGACTTCTGTGCTTCATTGGCTCCCACTGTAAATGACACAACTGTCCTGTCTTGGTTCAGTTATCATAATCTTTGGGCTAATGTTATTCATTTTCACTTAGGCTAATGTTAGCCATTTTCTTTTAGGCTAATGCTAACCATTTTAATTTAGACAAATGATAGCCATTCAAAGGAACATTAGCCATGTTCCTTTACTTAAAGTAGCATGCTGGCTACTCAAGAGGTTCCTCTTCCTGCAGGTCTGATAATGGAATAATGGCGCCCCCAAAAATTCTGTCTGTTCTTTCAACATTTTTAAGATTCTACATCTGTTTTTCTCTTCTTTGATGCTTAGTGAGCCATGTTTGGATTTTTTGTTTCAAACTGGATAATTTCTCCTGTAATGTTCAAAGCAGTGTCTAAGGAAGTATTTTCAAATTGGAAACTGCCACATATTTCAGTTGCAATGCTCCGTTTGTATTTGGATTAATATTTTCACGAAAATCTACCAAGTTTCAATACTGGGAATAATTAATATTATCCTGAGAGTCCCAGGAAATACTGTAAAACTTTGACATTTAAGGCGTTTAAAGCCAAGATATTGTCACTATGCCAGGGTTTTCCCCCAAATAAGAGGGGTGCTGTGCCACCTTGTCGGCTTGGTTTGGACACTATGTAAAGACTTCAGAGCAAATTAAACTGATATTTTGTAATGATAGTTACTCTATCTTTGATCGGCATTGACATTGCTGTGAATTGCAAAACAGGCCATTCATAAATTCGGAGCGTTATTATGTTCCTCAATTAATTCAGCGCATCTCGACACAAGAGTGCTCAGGACGCACAGAGCGCACCTTGAGTATAGCGTTGTCGAATCATACAAAATTTGTTTAACGCCAGTCAAACAAAAGTCAAATGACCAAAGTTGCTAAGCTTGCTAGATAACTTCCTTCAACAAATGACAGAATACAATGCCTTTGGAAAGTATTCAGACCCCTTGACTTTTTCCACATTTTGTTCAGTTACAGCCTTATTCAAAAATGTATTAAATGTAGTTTTTTTTTCATCAATCTACACACAATACCCCATAATGACCAAGCAAAAAAAGGTTTTTAGAATTTCTTGCTATTTTATTAGAAATAAAAACCGGAAATATCACATTTGCATAAGTATCCCTTTACTCAGTACTTTGTTGAAGCACCTTTGGCAGAGATTACAGCACAGAGTCATCTTGGTTATGACGCTACAAGATTGGCACACCTGTATTTGGGGAGTTTCTCCCATTCTTCTCTGCAGATCCTCTCAAGCTCTGTCAAGTTGGATGGGGAGCGTTGCTGCACAGCTATTTTCAGGTCTCTCCAGATATGTTTGATCTGGTTCAAGTCCGGGTTCTGGCTGGGTCACTCAAGGACATTCAGAGTCTTGTCCCAAAGCCACTCTTGCGTTGTCTTGGCTGTGTGCTTAGGGTCGTTGTCCTGTTGGAAGGTGAACCTTCCCCCCAGTCTGAGGTCATAAGCACTCTGGAGCAAGTTTTCATCAAGGATCTCTCTCTGTACTTTGCTCTGTTCGTCTTTGCCTCGATCCTGACTAGTTTCCCCGTCCCTGCCACTGAAAAAAATCCCCACAGCATGATGCTGCCACCATCATGCTACACCATGGGGATGGTACCAGGTTTCCTCCAGATGTGACGCTTGGCATTCAGGCGAGGGGTTGGGTCAAATGCGGAAGACCCATTTCAGTTGAAGGCGTTCAGTTGTACAACTGACTAGGTATCCCCCTTTACCTTTCCAAAGAGTTCGATCTTGGTTTCATTAGACCAGTGAATCTTATTTCTCGTGGTCGGAGTCTTGAGGTGCCTTTTGGCAAACTCCAACAGGCTGTCATGTGCGTTTAACTGAGGAGTGGCTTTAGTCTGGCCACTCTACCATAAAGGCCTGCTGCAGAGTTGGACTGTCAACTGTGGGACCTTATATACAGTGAGGGAAAAAAGTATTTGATCCCCTGCTGATTTTGTACGTTTGCCCACTGACAAAGAAATGATCAGTCTATAATTTTAATGGCAGGTTTATTTGAACAGTGAGAGACAGAATAACAACAAAAAAAATCCAGAAAAACGCATGTCAAAAATGTTATAAATTGATTTTCATTTTAATGAGGGAAATAAGTATTTGACCCCCTCTCAATCAGAAAAAATTCTGGCTCCCAGGTGTCTTTTATACAGGTAACGAGCTGAGATTAGGAGCACACTCTTAAAGGGAGTGCTCCTAATCTCAGCTTGTTACCTGTATAAAAAGACACCTGTCCACAGAAGCAATCAATCAATCAGATTCCAAACTCTCCACCATGGCCAAGACCAAAGAGCTCTCCAAGGATGTCAGGGACAAGATTGTAGACCTACACAAGGCTGGAATGGGCTACAAGACCATCGCCCAGCAGCTTGGTGAGAAGGTGACAACAGTTGGTGCGATTATTCGCAAATGGAAGAAACACAAAAGAATTGTCAATCTCCCTCGGCCTGAGGCTCCATGCAAGATCTCACCTTGTGGAGTTGCAATGATCATGAGAACGGTGAGGAATCAGCCCAGAACTACACAGGAAGATCTTGTCAATGATCTCAAGGCAGCTGGGACCATAGTCACCAAGAAAACAATTGGCAACACATTACGCCGTGAAGGGCTGAAATCCTGCAGCGCCCGCAAGGTCCCCCTGCTCAAGAAAGCACATATACATGCCCGTCTGAAGTTTGCCAATGAACATCTGAATGATTCAAAGGACAACTGGGTGAAAGTGTTGTGGTCAGATGAGACCAAAATGGAGCTCTTTGGCACCAACTCAACTCGCCGTGTTTGGAGGAGGAGGAGGAATGCTGCCTATGACCCCAAGAACACCATCCCCACCATCAAACATGGAGGTGGAAACATGCTTTGGGGGTGTTTTTCTGCTAACGGGACAGGACAACTTCACCGCATCAAAGGGACAATGGATGGGGCCATGTACCGTCAAATCTTAGGTGAGATCCTCCTTCCCTCAGCCAGGGCATTGAAAATGGGTCGTGGATGGGTATTCCAGCATGACAATGACCCAAAACACACGGCCAAGGCAACAAAGGAGTGGCTCAAGAAGAAGCACATTAAGGTCCTGTAGTGGCCTAGCCAGTCTCCAGACCTTAATCCCATAGAAAATCTGTGGAGGGAGCTGAAGGTTCGAGTTGCCAAACGTCAGTCTCTAAACCTTAATGACTTGGAGAAGATCTGCAAAGAGGAGTGGGACAAAATCCCTCCTGAGATGTGTGCAAACCTTGTGGCCAACTACAAGAAACGTCTGACCTCTGTGATTGCCAACAAGGGTTTTGCCACCAAGTACTAAGTCATGTTTTGCAGAGGGGTCAAATACTTATTTCCCTTATTAAAATGCAAATCAATTCATAACATTTTTGACAATGCGTTTTTCTGGATTTTTTTGTTGTTATTCTGTCTCTCACTGTTCAAATAAACCTACCATTAAAATTATAGACTGATCATTTCTTTGTCAGCTGGCAAATGTACAAAATCAGCAGGGGATCAAATACTTTTCCCCCTCACTGTAGACAGGTGTGTGCCTTTCCAAATCATGTCCAATCAATTGAATTTACCCTCAGGTGGACTACAATCAAGTTGTAGAAACATCTCAAGGATGATCAATGGAGACAGGATGCACTTGAGCTCAATTATCGAGTCTCATAGCAAAGGGTCTGAATAGTTATGTCATTTGTATTTTATTTAATACATTTTAGAATAAGGCTTTAAAGTTGATTGGTCTGAATACTTTCCAAAGGCGCTGTATCTCCTATATTTGTCAAAACTGAATTGATTCATAAAGATAGAAGGTCAGCTAATGAATAACGGAAATATGAAGAGTGGAAATAGTTTAAATATCAAGTTCTCAATGGGGAGCAACTCTGTTAAATAAATATACATATCTACTCTCATACTGTTTGTTTATCACAAATTCTCTGCCAAATCTCTCATAACAGTTTTTTTTTATTTGTTTGAGCTACTACATTCAAAATGTGATAGGAACAACTTCCATCTGTCTGCTACAAATTGGTATAGATATTATCTCTCTAAATCAAACAGACAAGGTGTGACTTTGTCTCAAACACAAGAAGTAAAATGTTGCAATTGAGCCCACCTGCCAGGTGAGTTGTAACAGGGCTTGGGGTGAAATGTTAGTTGTGTGAGTGAATGTTGGACATGTTTTTACAACTAACCCTGACCCTTGCAGCTATTAGCTAGCTTCAATTTTAGCTACATGATAAAACTTTAGCATTGCTTACTTACATTAACATAGATACACACACATTATACACCTGATATACTGTATGTTTGGTGAATCTAACTACAAAGCAGGTGATGACATCGCAAAAACTCAAAATCTGCAGAAACTATCACAAGGTGCTGCTTCTTCACATGAGTGTTGAGGACTAAACTGAGCATGTGCACAGTGAGTCACATGATTCTAGCTGGTTCCTGATTGGAGATATTGAGTGTTACAATAATATTGGAGCCTAAGGAGATGGCTGACCAGACTCCTCTTTTACGCTGCAGCTACTCTATTTATAATCTATACATAGTCACTTTAACTCTACCTACATGTACATATTACCTCAATTACCTCGACTAACCAGTGCCCCAGCACATTGACTCTGTACCAGTACCCCCTGTATATAGCCTTGCTTGTTATTTTACTGCTGCTGTTTAATTATTTGTTACTTTTATTTTCTATTTTTTTATTTACTTAACAGTTTTTTTCTAAAGCATTGTTGGTTAAGGGCTTGTAAGCAAGCATTTCACTGTAAGGTCTACACCTGTTGTATTCGGCGCATGTGACAAATAACATGTGATTTGATTTGACAACTAGCCCGTGTTACTCCCATTCCCAGTCCCCCCTACGAGACAGCACAGTGAAGTGGGGGAAATATTAGAGTGGTCTTTTGACATGCATAGGCGGGAAACGTGCTTTGATAATGCAATCTATGGATTACAGAAAAAAAGTTAGGAATTTTTATGCAGGATTTGGGGTTTAATTGGGATTGGGACTGGATAGGAAAATAGACTACGCTCTAGGACAGGATAGAATTTTCCTTCATGCCTCTGAATTGTTAACAGAGTTCATGTCACTGACAGAAATGCCGATGTAGTGAATTGTGCATAGGCCTATCAAATGTCTGGGGAGTCACAATGAAAGCTCATGGCCTTTTATAGGCTGTAGAGGTTTCCTGTATGGTTTATTAACTGCATTCGGGTTGCGTGTGCAGTCCGGCAGTGTCAATTATGCGTGTGCTTTGAATTTATGGTGATGCTGTGAATTGATGCTGTGTATTTTGTGAAATTGTATTAGTGGCGACATTGGAGGAAAATGTTGTAATTTCACTTGTTTTGTCTTTTTGGGGGTGGGGGTGGGGGTGAAGATTGTTCCTGGGACAGTTACCCATGTTCATTTCTAGTAGGGGAAACCGAGGATTGTTGTAACACTTTGCATTTTTTGTTAATTTCTCAGAGATTATTTGAACTACTACATTCAAAATGTGATAGGAACAACTTCCATCTGAAATATATCAGTTTGAAAAAATGCTTAAATCACGACATGCAACAAGATATTGAAAGGATTTATTGAGAACATGAGAACAACATTGCAATGTTTAGCGTTTTGTTTGGCAGAAATAATAAACTCAAATCATAAAACGTGAACTATTTTTACACTCCATTAACTAGCCCTTCTCACCTAAACAACAACCTACAACTAAACTATTTTTACACTCCATTAACTAGCCCTTCTCACCTAAACAACAACCTACAACTAAACTATTTTTACACTCCATTAACTAGCCCTTCTCACCTAAACAACAACCTACAACTGAACTATTTTTACACTCCATTAACTTGCCCTTCTCACCTAAACAACAACCCACAACTGAGCAACATCTGAACTAAACAACTGATTGTTTGTGGTGTGTGTGTGTGAGTGAATTTGAGAGAGAGCGGTGGTGTGTGTGTGAATGTTGGACATGTTCAATCAGAGTCACAGTTGTGACAATGGTATGGTAGTCCTGGGGTACAGGCTTGGTGGGCCCATCATTTGCATTCCCAGCGATGCACCCAGATGTTAAAACTAACCCTGACCCAATTTTAGCTACATGTTAAAACTTTAGCATTGCTAACTTACATCAAATTAAACCTGAAATAAGTTTGGTGAATCTAACTACAAAGCAGGTGATGCCATCACAAAAACAAATATTGGCCCCCAAAAAATCTTTCTTACATCAAAATCTGATTTTTAGAAATAAAATGTGCAGAGTTTATCCCAGGGTCTTGCTTCTTCACATGGGGGTTGAGGACTAAACTGAGCATGTGCACAGTGAGTCACATGATTTTAGCTTGTTCCTGATTGGAGATATTAAGAGTGTTGCAACTATCCCGTGTTACAGCCTTCCCCGGTCTCCCCTACAGAATGACACAGTGACCTGCGGTGAAGTTGGTGGCTGGGTATACATGGGCTATTATCAAAGCCAGATTTATTAAGAAATAAACCTTGATGAAGCCCAAGTTCACCATACAACAGATAGCTCCAACAACCAGTGACGTAGGCTATTAACCGAAATTGACAAGCAATTTTCCCCAAATGTAAATACCAATGTAGCCAAGCAATAGCCTTCGATGGTCGCATATTTCACATCATCCAACAAAATGACACACTGCTCAACTCAGCTCAGATTTATGTAACATCCACAGTTACAACTTGTAGGGGGCACATTTCATCCAAATAATTCGCAACGTAAACTCCATAACCTTTCACAATGGATTTACAATTTCCATATCAACAATTGAAACTACTGATAAATGCAGTTTAAAACATCAAAAAGGTGTCTCATCAAAATATATTCTGAAACACAATCAAAACAAACTGCAAATGCATTCAACAAGTTTGTACAGTCACAAGCTTGATGTAGTCATTAAGGAATAAGGGACCAAATATTAATATTTTGACTACTTTAATACAAAGTGAATTTGTTCAAATACTTGTGACACCTTCAAATGCGGGGACTAGATACCACAAGTGCTTTCATTTCCAAACAGTAAGACAGATATGTATGAAAATAGCCTCAAATAAAGTAAAAATCCCCTCAAATTCTGTTCTGTCTTCTCATATGAAACATTTGATCTTGTAATGAGTACGATGGGAGACAGAGTGCTGGTTTCAAGCGCAGGGTGCAGCAGGTGTTTATTAGGACCACAGGAGGAGGCAGGCAGCTGGGTCTAGGGGCAGGCAGAAGGTCATACACAGGGACTCCAAAAAGGTAACAGTACAGACAGGGAAAAGGCTAATAGCGTAGTCCGAGAGATCAGGCAAGAGGTTGATGACAGGAAATCTGATAGGCAACAGTACAGGCAGGAAATAGGCATCGTTAGTGAGGATGGCCAAAACTACGATACATGGGAGGACTGAAACAGAACTAAACACACCCACACCCACACCCACACCCACACCCACACCCACACCCACACCCACACCCACACCCACACCCACACCCACACCCACACCCACACCCACACCCACACCCACACCCACACCCACACCCACACCCACACCCACACCCAGAAATAGAATGTGTATCAAAACAAACAATACTTCACAATGATGGGGTGCAAAGAACTGAACTAAATAGTGTGTGTAAATGACATTCAGGTGTGTGAACAGGTGATAAGAATGCAGGTGATTGGGATCTGGAGAGTGAGCTGCGTTCAGGGGATCTATGTGTTTGAGAGTGTGTGCAAGAAAGTTGGCTGGAAAGTGAGCTGCGTTCAGGGGATCTATGTGTTTGAAAGTGTGAGTTGGAAGCAGACGTTGCAGATCTCAAATCCAAAATGCTGAATTATAGAGCCAGATTAAAAGTTTTAGCATTACTGGTCAAATAAATGCGTAGGGGAGAGTATGTACTACATACAGTATCTATGCTCAGGTTAAATTAGGCTAGTATTTGTTCATGGTTGAGTCATTTCACTTCTTAGATAGTTTTACATTGTGTGCTCCCAATGAACTATCCCTTTAGGTTTTTTGCACTTCATGCATATTCCATTGACCAATCACCATTCCTTTAAACGTAACCCAAGCTATTTATTAAGCATGTATGCTATTACTGTGTCGATTGTCCAGTTGTCAAGCACCATGGCCTCTCTTTCTGTGTAGAGCAGAGCAGACAGTCACTTCATTTTGGTTTTCAGTTTCCACAGTTCAGACCTCGACTATAAGTTCTACACTACCAATTTTCAAATTACTGTGTGCCAAAGAGGCAGTGGTTAAATCTAACATGCTTGAGAAAGAGGTCACTTTTATTCACCCTAAAGGTTTGAACCAATTCGTTTCAAAAATATATTTGGCCCGTTATTTTGAGCCTATAATTTCTCTTTCCGAGAAAGTCAAAAAGCTGGATGACATCACTGTCAACATGACATCATTTGGAAGACAGGGTTCCATGCTCATTGAAGCCCTTATGGCTGGCTGAGCACAATTCGTGGTTAGGAACATGGGATAAAAACGCGCTTAGTTGGAGAGATGACTGCTGGCTTTCTGCTGGAAATTACGACATGCTTCATGTCCCTTTTGTAAAACATAGTCTGCCTGCACTATAATGAATGTGACTTCTTTAACATCAGTCTTTATCAACCTTGTAAAATAAAGTGATCTTCTCTCTGGAAAAAAAACTTAATAGACCAAAAAGTTGCCAAGGGCTCTTTGTGCATGTCAAAAGTGTAATATACATTTCACCAATTATTCTACTTATTTTTCCATCTAGCCATGATTACTAGATTTCACTGGCTCACAAGAGCCCTCTGCCTGTTAGGCATACTGTGCATTGTCACTACCACATATGTGACAGAAGATTCTCCAGCCACCACTGAGAAAGGAGTCACCTTCAGCCACGTCTATAAGATTGACCTGGCCAAGAGCCCTGACTGTAAATTGGCCTTGCAGACCATACCTCACCAGCAGGACCAGGGATCAGGTCTGCAGGAGCTGGAGGGGGGCCCTACTCTGGAGGGGGACAATGACATAGTCTTCAGGCACCAAATCAACCTCAAGACCCCAAAGTGTGACTGTGATGAGTCGGAGCGCTTCAAGTCTTTGCTGTACAGAGTCAACGGGCTGGAGGAGGAGGTGGAACACCTGAAGAGGCAGTGCTCCCAGGGCTGCTGTGGTGGCAAAGGTGGTGGAGCAGGAGGTACAGTACAGTTTATCACCATAAGATCTGACAGCACATCTATATTCAATAGCTACAATGTATCTGAAATGATTTAGGAACATAACCTAAGATATAATTCAAAACTGGGAAACTGTTGTTTGAAAAATGATTGGTCTACAGACACTGACATTACACTTACAGTAAAGACTCTTCAAATATCACATAACGTGATTTTTTTCTTCTAAATTTCCACAGGCGTGGACACTAGCTGTAGTGGCCACGGGACCTACCAGCACGACACCTGCAGCTGCCAATGTAACCCTGGCTGGGAAGGCCCAGACTGCTCCATCTCCACCTGTCCTGATCAGTGCAACGACCACGGGCGCTGTGTGGATGGCAAGTGTGTGTGCCTTGCTGGCTACATGGGGAGTGACTGCAGCCAGCTGATGTGCCCAGGCGACTGCAACGATAAGGGATACTGCGTGGACGGGAAGTGTATGTGCTTCAGCCACTTCACCGGCGAAGACTGCAGCGAACAGAAATGCAGTCCTGACTGCGTCCACGGCACCTGCGTGAATGGAATGTGTATCTGTGACGGGGGCTTCTTTGGGGATGACTGCTCTGCAGGTAAGGGCCCATAATCACAAAATGTAGAAGTGCTGATCAAGGATAAGGTCATAGTCAGGATATAATGTCTTATTCATTATAATCTAAAAGTGAAACTGATCCAAGATCAGTACTCCTACTCTGAAATGGCCTAGGTCTACATTACCTGTTGTTGATTCTGAGAACTGGAAAGCAGAAAATATACGGAGAATGCATAACATCTACAGAGAATGTAGAACATCTACAGCTGTAGAGGCCTAAGGGTTCTGGGGTGTCAAACACTTTAAACTTGACGTTAGGTATTGCAGTTATTTTACTATTAGTTATTAAAAGCAGTTATTTGACTTGGGTGCAGAGAAGCAGAACATTTGCAGTCAAAACATTCTGACAGATGAATTCACAGTGCAAGCAATTGCTGCAGCCTCAGGCCATGTCTGCCAATCAACTGTCTAATGATTTCACTTTGTTAAAATCAAGTTTGCCTTGTGCTCAGACCTAGGGTAGCAGGTAAGCTATTGCAATCACTGAGATTCAGATTTTCAAGCAGCGCCGCAAGAGATATTTGGAGAGTTATAGCAAGTTGCATATAGGAACTGTTGATTTAATTCCAACAACATTTGGGGACGTGTCAAGGGGAAAGAGGGAGCTATGTGAGTTTATGTGGTGGATTTGGAGGACAAATATTATAAGTATGAGACAAAAGCTATAGTATACTGAGACATTTTCTGTTTTGTGTGGCAAGAGTGCATTTGAAGCTACGATATATGGTGAATAGGGATCTTTTCCACAAACATTGGCTTGGTGGAAAATGATCAGACCTTGAGGTGCACTATCATGAATACTATTTCCCTTTAGCAACAACTTAAAGCAATGCTAACCTCCATAACTCACTACTATGATCGTGTCTGGGATCTGAATGTAGGCCTTTGGAGATTTGGGGTGTTTTTACAATGATAAAGAACTCAGACACACATAAAGGGTTTTATTGAAAAACCTAAAGGGTTTTATTGAGGGTATATTTTATTCTCCCCACAAAAGACCTTGGTGGATTTCTGTGGATTTCTAAACGCAAGATCATAGCCGTACAGATGCTGCATGTGGATTTGGTCTGCTTTCCATGTACACCTCCTGAGTTGGCCCATAATACTCTTTCCACCATGGCAGACTTTTATGAATCACTGAAAAGTGGGATCTCTCACACAGACAAATGGCAGTTACAAGCAGACTTGTACATTCACATTTCTGCTTCACATTTCAGAATCACATTACATTCTCAAATGTGTGGTCTTGCATATTATTTGCATTGTAATTATGTATGGCCACAGCACAACATGGAAACAGCTTCCCCACTTGTTTCTCGTATTAATTATGACACAGAGAACACTGGGCAGCACACGTTCAGCCCACTTTATGAAAAGCCCATTTACAGTTTTCTCCAAATGTTTTTAACACCAAACAGATTTTTCCTTGGTTCAGAACCTGCCACTGTAGATGTATGCTTCCCTTCTTTATGAAGTCCAAACATCATTTCTGTTAGGATATTAATTTTCTTCTTCCCCCATTAACAATCAGTCAGGACACACATTTCCCTTCCTTAGATTTTTCCAAATCTCTTGATGTTAATTTATTAGTCCCTTTGGCCGTTCTGAAATATTATTTAAGTGCAAAATTGTTACTGGCAGTGGCTGTAGAAAATGTCAGGAACAGGCGTAATAACTGCCACTGTATGACAAGGCTCCTGCTGAAGAGAAAGCTTCCTGCCTTCATCATGTGGAACAATGTCCAAACCTGCTGTGCATTCTTTCCTGGTAAATGTGGTCTCCTGAGCACCCATTTCATATTTCCCCCAATGAACAGTTACACTTTTTCTGAGCATGAATTCCTCAAATTCACCACCTATGGTCGCCTGTGCATATCCCTGTACCCGCAGGAATATCTTGCCGTGGAAAGTTTGCTCCGTACACTGCTGACTGGCCATCTCCTGGGCTCACTTTCATGTTATTGAAAAGTCCCCCTATAGTCTCTGATTTGCCAGACCATATTTTCCACCATCTTAATTGAAGGATCCTGGCTAGATATAACACTGTAACCACAGAAAAGCAATATCTTTTCACCAAGTTCCATCTCAGGTTTTTGAAAAAACACTAAAAGTAAAAAAAAAACATTTTCCTTAAATCAGATATTTTATTTCTGTCAGAGTAACATCGAGTGAAGTGTGAAAAGAGTGAAAAAGAGAGAAAGCAATAACATAGCGACCTTAATACAATAGCTTCTGACCTCTTCAAGAGGGTTTGATCTCTTGGCATGTCAGTTGACGTTTTGAACTGACAGGCCACCAGGTTTATCCTGGTTGGGGTTACCCCTCGAATTCATCAAAATAACATAGTGAGTAACAGAGTTTTGAACTGTCCCTTAACCAACCATACCTCTGTTCCCCCCTTAGTGTTTGGCCCTAACGACCTGCATCTGGTCAGGGTGACTGATGTCTCGCTGCTGGTAGAGTGGCAGGCGGTGAGAGCAGCAGAGTACTACGTCTTGACCTGGCACCCTGAGGGCAACGAGGCAGAGCTGGAGCGGGTCACCGTTCCCAACACAGAGACCTCCTACCTGATCACCGGTCTTAGGCCGGGGGTCACCTACATAGTGCAGGTGTACGCTGTCATCAAGGAGATCCAGAGCGAGGGGGACAGGATAGAGGCGACCACAGGTAAAGATGTGAAGTGAACCACAAAACAAAGTACAGTAAGATTCTCACAGCGTTGATTTGTACTTTGTCCTTTTCTCTCACAAGTGCAGCTGCTTTTGTTTGTAGTAAGTGGTTCTGAATACCAATTTACATTTTCTGTCATCACTTAGAATTCACTGTGTGCCGTATGTACAGTTGACCCAAATAACCCTGAAGTCTGTTTGTACTAAACTATTCACTTAGTGATAGTTTGTTTACCATTAGGTTAAAGGTAATTACACTAGGCAGCCTAATTACAAGGAAATTAAGCCATGGACACATTTTATGGAAATTAGGCTAGTTCACAGATGTGGAAAAGACAGGAACTGCGCACAGAGCCTTGGGCTGTGGGAAACATCTCAGTGCATGACATTCCTGTCTGGGCATGAGAAAAGGCCTGATCATCTGGCTATGACGAAGACTCTAGCCACACAAGACGCTTTAACTTCAAAACATTATCCCTTCCAAATGGTTTAAATATTTTTTCCCCCTGAGAAAGAACAGTTAAAGAACATTAGTCAGCCCCTTTCTGGTATTTAATTAGTTTTTCCTGTCCTTTAATGGGCTCGTATGCAAAATCACGTATAGGAAGAGCCTCACAGGAAACATGCTGTGGTTCTGTACTATGGTTATACACTCTTTGGTACCCTACTGGGCCTGTCTTATAACTTGTCCCCAATCAAACCATATAACTAATATATCATTATTGTGACATAATGATTGTCAGCTTTGGTGATGTATAAATACAATGGTTAAATGTTGCTATTTTGACATATTCTAATGAGACCATGTTGACCCTACACAGTGGTGTCTGGTATTGATGGTATCCGGGTATTGGGCCAGACTGAGGACTCTATCCAGGTGGACTGGCAGAACCCTGCAGCACCTCTGGACCACTTCAGGCTGACACATGCTAACCCTGACGGGCAGGAGGAGGAGCAGATCGTACCTATGAGTTCAGAGGCCAGGACCACCAACACCATCGTAGGTACGTCATTTAAACAAGGAGAACACTGTCTGTAATATTTTTAAATAGAATAGTACGTCATATTTTAAAACTGTTTCCTGTGTAACCGTCTGTTTTAATGTTCTCCACCTCCCCTCACTTGAGCAGAACACTCATAACCCTTTGAGCACTCACAGATCATCCGTTTTGTTTGCTATGTACCTAAATGGCTATAATTATTGAGTAGTGTTCAAATATGTTGTGGTAGATTAAGAACCTTGAACCACTGTGAGGTTTTGCAGCTTACTTCCTCTGTGTGTGTTATACAGGACTGCAACCTGGCACTGAGTACCTCATCACAGTGCAAGGCATCAAAGGCACCATCGAGGGGAAAGCCTCCTTCGTCACCGGGGTCACAGGTGAATGCTGTTGATTCTAGACAACACAGGATATCTGGGGGTTTCAGGGAGTGAGGAGACACTATGGCTGTGTCCCAAATGGCACCCTGTTTCATGTATAGAATAGCCCTATGGGCCCTGGTCAGAAACAAGTGCACATCATAGGAAATAGGGTGCCATTTGGGACACGGATAGCATATCCAACATCAGCCAGCTGTAACCACCCTCTGTACCCCATTGGACCATAGTCTAACCATTCCCAACTCTACTGTGGGAACAGCGGATAGGCACAGAATGCACTATAAAGCATAGAATGATGACATACAGTACTGTACACTGATATTTGGTCTTAATATAACAGAAAATTATAATAGAATAATGAACGTGGTCAGGAAGACTAATAATTATGGCTAGTGATTATGGGTCAGAAATGACAGTCTAATAATCTGGACAGGTTCAAAAAACTCGAGGTAAGAGTGGTTAGCACAAAAATGGAAGAGGCAAGTGGAAGGGGGGAAAAGTAAGGAACTTGTCTGTTGGCCCTGCATTAAAGACCAAAATTGGTTAAAGAAAATTGTGATAAATAAAAAAGCATACCAGTTTAATTTAAGGACCAAAAAATTGACAGCTGTGCCATATAGATTGTAAAATAGTTAGGAAGAGATTTTCAGTGTACCGATTCCATGGCACATGGTTTATGAATTGGGATTAAAAACAACAAGATAACTCATGTAAAATATACTGTGTCCGTAAAATGTATATATGTTCAGAACCTTTGTGAAACAGCACAGATAAAAAATATACGGCACTAGATGGTCTTCAGAGATAGATGGGAGGGGTTGATGGTAGCTGAAGGATGGGATTAAAAACAAACAAAAGATAACTATTGTAAAATACACTGTGTCCATAAAATGTATATAGTATGTATAAACTGGAAGTAAAAACCTAAGTGTTGTTGTCCATTATTTTACTCCAATTAGGGTTAGGGTAAAATAATGAAGGAAAATATATTTTAAAAAGCTGATCTACCTCAGAAATAGTCTCATGTGGCTCAGTTGATAGAGCATGGTGCTTGCAATGCCAGGGTTGTGGGTTTGATACCCATGGGGGACAAGTATGACAATATATGCACTCAATACAGTAAGTTGCTTGGATAAGTGCGCTTGCTAAATTACTAAAATGGTACTAGAACACATTGTGTAACAGCTTGATATTCTCACCAATGATCTGAACCTTAAGGTGACAATAGTCCATGATTTACATAAGCCATCTGGTCCTTTGAGAAATATTAACATTGGAATCCCTTATTTGGACTTCACAAGGATTCTGTTGAGTTGTTTGAGGATGAAGTCAATAAGGATGTTAACTTCTACAGCTGGTTCTATCCAACCTGTTACTTACCTCCTAGTTCACTGACTGACTGGTCTACAATGGCAGCTTATCCAACTTGGCCTGCTCCTTTTGTTAGGGTGATGTAGTAGTTCAAAAGGAGAGCCTGTCTCGTTACACTGATGATGCTTTGTTTTCTCAACTCACAGGTGACATTTAATGGTTTTAATTGGGAGTTAACTCTTGTAGGACTCCCGTTTCATGGTTGTCAGGTGGCTTCAATGATCTCACACATGCTTCCCCTACAGAGCTAATCTTCACATGATTCACAGTGGCTTGTCCTAAACCTTCACTTGAGGAGTTGCATGTAAGGCTTATAGTGATTTTGTAATTCGGAACTCCTGAGTTCCCTTAGTTGGCATAGAATTAGTTCAAGATGAGTGTGTGGGCCGGGTGCTTTTAAAAGGTCATCTATTACTGCTACTGCACAGTTTGTTCTCCTCAGAGCGATAAAGTCACACACGTAAAAGAAAAATAGGAAAATACGAACATAATAGCAATCCCAAAGAGACAGTCTACTATGTCTGTGACTGTCTGTGAATATATGAGCCTCCTACTAACTGTACAGAGTATGAAACTGTGTCCTGCGGGGCCGCCCCTGACAGCTCACATTACAGTATGGAAGCCTCAATTAGAGGAGCATTTTCCCCTCCTCTCAGCAAGTTATACATTACAGAATGTTCTCTCACACAAGTGGCCGGTCTTCCACTTACAACAAGAGAGGAAAAGGGCTTTTCAATACCTCTCTCTTTCAGTATTTATTTACTATGAAAATTGCGGCTAGAGTGCATTACATATATATATATTTATGTATATGCCATTTAGTAGATGCTTTTTTCCAAAGCAACTTACAGTCATGCCTGCATACTATCATGCCATTTTATTCAATGGCTACAAAGGGCTCTCTCTTCTACTGTGTGGTCATCATAAATCTTTATTTCATAGACAATGAAACAGTGGAGTACGGCGCTAGACCTTGACACGTTTTCCAGGGCGCAGCAAGGAGACATGAATTATAGCGAGCTATTACAGCAGTTGAACAAGCCAAAATCGATTGAATCGCTACCTGTCATAGTGACCTGCCAGAGGATTGTAAGGCTCATAAACACAACATAGTAGTCTGCTGGTGCTACCTAATCAGATTCAATCAAGTTTACACAGGAGCGGCCATGTAACCAGAAGCAGCTGCATAGCTAGTTGAAAGCCAGGGAATGTGTTTAGCCTTCATGTTATATGGTCCCTGGACTCAAAGGTCCTAAGGAGCTATGGAGTACAGCTGGGCTGCAGTCGGTACATACAGTAGGCTGAGGCGGACTCTGGCGCCCTTAGTCCTTATCCTTCAGAGTTATTCTGAGGTGCTGAAGTTACTAATCTCTTCTTCCCCTAATAAACCTCTTCAGAAATAGTTATGAGCTGCTAATTTCAGTGTGGGTGGACTTTAGGTCTATGCATATATAACCACGTACACTGCTGTTTAGAAAAAGGGCAATCTTCCAATAGGCCCGGGACGATACCAGTATCATGATACTCGTTAGTATTGTGATCAAGGAAACGAAACACAAAGTGGATTTAACTTCTTTAGGAAAACAGCCCTAATGTTGGAAACAAACATCATTATGTTTTCATCCAGATTCACATGTATTTCTTTTCCAAGCTACAGTATAGTACGCAATATTTTACATACCAAAGAGTTTGATCTGCTTTGTGTTTTAATTTTTGCCATGGAAAAAATATTGCGATACTTGTATCGTCCGGCCCAGCCTTCTGACACAGCTCTCCCGTGGGTTCCTCGAGCATTCAACTTTCTGCAGTCACTGTCCGTTTAAGTAAGGCTAGCGTGTAAATGGTAAGGCCTGTAAGGAGGCCTATGATGGAATAGCTGTTTTCCACATGGTAAACCACAACCAGTGTTTTGTAGTCTCCCACTCAGCCACTGTGGCGGCAGAACCTTGAGCTAACCCAATCCGTCATACGCCACGCCACGGCCTTGCCAGACTGTCTTCAGCCTCTCCCACGGAAATAAAACACCTACCAAAGTGCTGATCTGTTCAAGCATGAGCAACCAAGCATTGGAGAGGATGATAAAGCTGTGGCATGTGTGTCTGTCTGCATTTCTGTTTGATAAGTAAGAAAGATGTTTCTGACAAGTGCTCCATTTGCAGGGAAATTAAGGTCTCAGCTTGGGACAACAGAGACAGGGGTTAACTCATACACTGTACACATGCTTTTCGCATGTCTACTGCTACTTTGTTAACTTGTTGGCATTTTCTTGCGACTAACCCCTTTGAGCTTGACGAGCAATGTACCCGTATACAGTGGCAAAAAGACAACAGCTAAACCCTATACGTGGCTCCCATTCCCAGAACTTTGTCTTTGGATGCATCATTAATCAGTTTTCATGATGCGGATAGTGCGGTGACCTTGGCAGAGTCACGGAGGAATAGCCAAATGATTATTTCTTTTACATGTTTTTGCTCTTCCTCTCTCTCTCTCTCTCTCTCTCTCTCTCTCTCTCTCTCTCTCTCTCTCGATGCCACGCTTTCCTTACTCCAGCAACCCCCATATAACTGCAACCCCATTCCCCTCACTCATCCTGCTCTGCTCTGTGGATCCCCCCTTTCAGTGCGCTCACATCCGCCATATTTCTTCTCTGTCCTCTCATGCCTTAAGCCCATTGACCTCCTCCTGTTTCCTCACAGAGAGAGAACCTGTCTATGTTCCTCTTCCAGCCTGCTACTAGGACCTCTGTCTGCCCATTTATTTCCCGCATTTGATTGACCGACTTGGAAAAAAGTTTATGCTTCAATAGTGTTTTATAAACCACCTGAGTGTCCTTATAGAAAATAATTACACTTCACACAGCATATCGTCTGCCTCCATCCTCATTATATCAACAGACCTTGACGCTCCTACTAACCTTTTGACCAAAGAAGTGACAGAGGACACTGCTACCGTGGAATGGCAGAAGGTACAAGCAGAGATTGACGGCTACGTGATCAGCTACAGCTCTGCCGAGGGCTCCAGTGGGGAGATCCCTCTGGGGGCAGACAGCAGATCCTACAGGCTGACTGGGCTGAGGCCTGGAGTCATCTACACAGTCTACATCTGGGCTGTCAAGGGCTCCCAGGTCAGCAGGAAGAGCTCCACAGAAGCTGAGACAGGTTAACTGTTAACCTCATGTCTGACTCTGATAGCATAATAATTAATAAATGTAAATGATTTAATAGTGATCACATTGCTTTTGTTTCCGTTCTAGAAATAGTATTAAGTGACGTCTGTCTTTATGTTTTGATCCTGATGGCTTATGGATGAATGGGAGAGATCTTCTCATCCTATGCTTTCTGTAGGTCCTTTGACAATCCTTTTCTTTTGGGCTATTGTGAATAGTTCTTAGGGCTGTATTTTCACTTTTTAAAGGATGTACTTTCCACAATGGCAACATGCAAAAAATAAATAAACTGCCAGGCAGACTTTCACTCTCCGATCTTTTGTGCATATTTCTCTTCCTCACATCTTTGCCAAGAGGGACACTCTCACTCAGACCTGTACTGGGAAGCTATTTAAAAAAATTAGGGTAGATACTTCTTTTGACATGAGTTTAGCATAGCCTAGCATTGTGGAACATGTTTGTGAGAATGATTTGGCGACAACAAAGGAGATTTAACTCAAAGGGAACTAGCAAGTGTTTTTTTTCTAATTTAATTCTCAAGTGCAATACCAGTTGACGCCTGCTGTCAGGAAATACAGACTATAGAAAAGCACTGTGTAGTAAAGGTCCTCTTGGCTCTCACATTGCATTAATATCATCACCCAGTGATACTATACTTTCCAAATCAATGTACGTTTCCTCCCCCACAATTCTGTTGATACCCAAAGTGAACAATATTCTACATTAGGTTGTAGGTGAGGCGGCGTTGTCTGACCTTCAGGGACTGTTGGTGTGGGACATTGTGTTATTGGAAGACTACAGCTGCCTTGTTATGGACGCCTGCTTCAGTGAGAAAACGACTGAAACAGACATAGTACACTAACCTGTCCCATAAGTCAAACAACGGGATTCCACATGGATACAAACATCCAGGAAATGTGAAATACAAGCACTGCCCCGTCGGCAGGCAACGCTCCCCCTGTTTCCTCTGCTGACTGGTTATGGGTAGTTTGGGGCAGGTTAGGATTTCTGGATCAGTGAACCTAAATGAACTGTGATACAGGACTGTGGGAAGCTTTCTGCTCTCCAACAAGAGGCTAAATTGAGGCTAAGTAGACACAGATATTTGATTGAAAAATGTCTTGAAAATGTATTGGCGCAGGCCAAAAGCCGACACGCGTTGGTTTTACGTTGAAAAAGAAAGAAAGTAACATAATCCCTAGCACATATAGCCTTTAGTGCCTGATACTTACATAGTATGTACTGAAACTAATGTACCTACTTACTTATACTGATACCTTTTCAGATCTGGATGCTCCTGCTAACCTGTTGACCAGAGAAGTGACAGAGGACACAACGACAGTAACATGGGAAAAAGCCCAGGCTGAAATCGACAGCTATGTGATCAGCTACACCTCTGCGGAGGGCTCCAGTGGGGAGATCCCTGTGGGGGCAGACAGCAGTTCCTATAGGCTGACTGGGCTGAGGCCTGGAGTCATCTACACAGTCTACATCTGGGCTGTCAAGGGCTCCCGGGTCAGCAGGAAGAGCTCCACTGTAGCTGAGACAGGTCACTAACTTGTCTCGTAATTTAAAGGGTCAGAAAACCATATGGATATCGCAGGGGGCTGCTGAGGGGAGGACGGCTTATAATAATGTCTGGAGTGGAGTGAATAGAATGGCATCAAACACATGGAAACCATGTGTTTGGTGTATTTGATACCATTGCAGTGATTCCGCTCCAGCCATTACCACAAGCCTGTCCTCCCCAATTAAGGTGCCACCAACCTCCTGTGGTGGATATGGCTGTTACTTAGAATAGGACACATTTGTAATAGATCTGGGACTATAAAAAGGAGTGTGTCAGACCTCAACTGACCATCACAGATAATTATATTTTCAAACAATATGTTATACATAAAGGGACATTCCACTCAAAAATGTACGTTTGTCAGATGTTTTTTAGACATAAAAAGAATGTCAAGATGAGTCCACATCCCACGCCACTGGTTGCGTAGATCCAGCTAATTAAATTCCTTAACCCCAAATTAATAGAAAAGATAAGCACTGCAAAGCTGGAAATTACATGGTGCTTCTCTTTCCTAATCATTTAGAGTTTTGGCGTATAGCTAGAACTACAAAACTAATGGCCTGGGATGGGAACTTATCTCAACAGAAGACCACTTTTGAGGTCTGAAAACACAAGACAAAATCTGATTTTGGAGTATAATTCCTCAAAATAAGACTGTCAATTGTATGCAAAATACTTGTGATACTGACATTCTTCTTAACAAATCTTTACTAGAAAAACATTTTGCCTGTGACAAAAGTCCTTGTTTTTTGCTCTTGTGAAAATGTGCAACATAACTTTATTTCTCCTAGAGGGAAATGCCACAACCTGAGCATTAACCCTTATATCAATGGTTCTCCAGATCTGGATGCTCCTACTAGTCTCTTGACCAGAGAAGTGACCGAGGACACAGCCGATGTGTCGTGGGACAGACCTCTAGCGGACATTGACGGCTACGTGATCAGCTACAGCTCTGCTGAGGGCTCCAGTGTGGAGATCCCTGTGGGGGCAGACAGCAGCTCCTACAGGCTGACTGGACTGAGGCCTGGAGTCATCTACACAGTCTACATCTGGGCTGTCAAGGGCTCCCGGGTCAGCAAGAAGAGCTCCGTTGTAGCTGAGACAGGTCACTAACTAGTCTCATACTTTTTGAGTGTGAGGGGTGAGATCCCACACACTATAGAGATGTTAATTTAGGATTTGTCTTTGTTTAAGTTTTCCATAACCTGTTGGTAGATAGGACTAAGGTTTGAACGGACAGTTCAGAGCTTCTGCTCCTTTTTATAACCTGTAGGGAACATAATATATGGTCTATACTTGTCATGTAGGTTTGTCACTTATGGGTAGCACAAATTGGGATATGTGAATGGGCAGGGTATATGCAAATGAAATACTGTAGTATAACATTTAAGGGATAATGCCCGAGAAGCCAATGTTTGGAGGATATATTGGAACAGGTGATGTTAGGCCCGAGTCGAAGTTGAGTAATACTATAGTTATTTCTCTAGTGTTTTTGAGGACTGTAGTCTTTTATTGACATTACCATAGTATTTACTGTAGTATTGAGGTCTAGCATACTGTAGCATTTACTATATTATTCTACAAAATGATATAGCAAGTACCACACATGACCGAGGGATAGCACATTGTGTAGTATAGTGTACTACAGTATACTACATAATTCTATAGTATGTACAGTAGTATTCTATAGTAAACCGTAATATTTGTTAATGTCCAACTACATGCCTAAATCCCAAATTAATGGAAAAGATAATAGCTGTCTAAATTCGTAATTTAAGATAGTGCCTATATTTTACATTATTTTGGGATTTGGGATGAGGGCACATGGCTAGATCTACACAACAGATGGCAAGACACATGGACTTATATATCAATATTAGACCATTTATGAAGCCTGAAAACCTCTGATAAACTTTTAATTTGGTGTGTGAAATGCCCCTTTAAAATATCTCTTATACAATTAGAGTGATTTACAGCTCTCTCAGGTACAGCAGGTCTTGATACAGTAAATTAATTAAATGTCCCAAACTTCATGACATGACACAGAAGAGCATTAACCCTTATATCAATGGTTCTCCAGATCTGGATGCTCCTACTAACCTCTTGACCAGAGAAGTGACCGAGGACACAGCCGATGTGTCGTGGGACAGACCTCTAGCGGACATTGACGGCTACGTGATCAGCTACAGCTCTGCTGAGGGCTCCAGTGTGGAGATCCCTGTGGGAGCAGACAGCAGCTCCTACAGGCTGACTGGACTGAGGCCTGGAGTCATCTACACAGTCTACATCCGGGCTGTCAAGGGCTCCCGGGTCAGCAGGAAGAGCTCCACTGTAGCTGAGACAGGTCACTAACTAGTCTCTTACTTTTTGAGTGTGAGGGGTGAGATCCCACACACTATAGAGATGTTAGTTTAGGATTTGTCTTTGTTCAAGTTTTCCATAACCTGTAGGTAGATAGGACTAAGGTCTGAACGGACAGTTCAGAGCTTCTGCTCCTTTTTATAACCTGTAGGGAACATAATATATGGTCTATACTTGTCATGTAGGTTTGTCACTTATGGGTGGCACAAATTGGGATATGGTGGAGTGGAATGTGCAGGGTATATGGAAATGAAATACTGTGGTATAATATTTAAGTCATAATGCCAGAGATGCCGGTGTTTGGAGGATATATTGCCACGGGTGTTGTTAGGCCTAAGTCGAAGTCATGTAATACTATAGTAATTACCGTAGTGTTTTTGCAGACTGTAGTGTCTTATTGACATTACTGTAGTATGTACTGTAGTTTTGTGGTGTGTAGCATACTGTAGTATTTACTATATTATTCTACAAAATTATATAGCAAGTACCACACATTACCGAGGGATAGCACATTGTGTAGTATAGTATACTACAGTATACTACATAATTCTATAGTATGTACAGTAGTATTCTATAGTAAACCGTAATATTTGTTAATGTCCAACTACATGCCTAAATCCCAAATTAATGGAAAAGATAATAGCTGTCTAAATTCGTAATTTAAGATAGTGCCTATATTTTACATTATTTTGGGATTTGGGATGAGGGCACATGGCTAGATCTACACAACAGATGGCAAGACACATGGACTTATATATCAATATTAGACCATTTATGAAGCCTGAAAACCTCTGATAAACTTTGATTTTGGTGTGTGAAATGCCCCTTTAAAATATCTCTTATACAATTAGAGTGATTTACAGCTCTCTCAGGTACAGCAGGTCTTGATACAGTAAATTAATTAAATGTCCCAAACTTCATGACATGACACAGAAGAGCATTAACCCTTATATCAATGGTTCTCCAGATCTGGATGCTCCTACTAACCTCTTGACCAGAGAAGTGACCGAGGACACAGTCGATGTGTCGTGGGACAGACCTCTAGCGGACATTGACGGCTACGTGATCAGCTACAGCTCTGCTGAGGGCTCCAGTGTGGAGATCCCTGTGGGGGCAGACAGCAGCTCCTACAGGCTGACTGGACTGAGGCCTGGAGTCATCTACACAGTCTACATCTGGGCTGTCAAGGGCTCCCGGGTCAGCAGGAAGAGCTCCACTGTAGCTGAGACAGGTCACTAACTAGTCTCTTACTTTTTGAGTGTGAGGGGTGAGATCCCACACACTATAGAGATGTTAGTTTAGGATTTGTCTTTGTTCAAGTTTTCCATAACCTGTAGGTATGAAGGACTAAGGTCTGAACGGACAGTTCAGAGCTTCTGCTCCTTTTTATAACCTGTAGGGAACATAATATATGGTCTATACTTGTCATGTAGGTTTGTCACTTATGGGTGGCACAAATTGGGATATGGTGGAGTGGAATGTGCAGGGTATATGGAAATGAAATACTGTGGTATAATATTTAAGTCATAATGCCAGAGATGCCGGTGTTTGGAGGATATATTGCCACGGTGTTGTTAGGCCTAAGTCGAAGTCATGTAATACTATAGTAATTACCGTAGTGTTTTTGCAGACTGTAGTGTCTTATTGACATTACTGTAGTATGTACTGTAGTTTTGTGGTGTGTAGCATACTGTAGTATTTACTATATTATTCTACAAAATTATATAGCAAGTACCACACATTACCGAGGATAGCACATTGTGTAGTATAGTATACTACAGTATACTACATAATTCTATAGTATGTACAGTAGTATTCTATAGTAAACCGTAATATTTGTTAATGTCCAACTACATGCCTAAATCCCAAATTAATGGAAAAGATAATAGCTGTCTAAATTCGTAATTTAAGATAGTGCCTATATTTTACATTATTTTGGGATTTGGGATGAGCACATGGCTAGATCTACACAACAGATGGCAAGACACATGGACTTATATATCAATATTAGACCATTTATGAAGCCTGAAAACCTCTGATAAACTTTGATTTTGGTGTGTGAAATGCCCCTTTAAAATATCTCTTATACAATTAGAGTGATTTACAGCTCTCTCAGGTACAGCAGGTCTTGATACAGTAAATTAATTAAATGTCCCAAACTTCATGACATGACACAGAAGAGCATTAACCCTTATATCAATGGTTCTCCAGATCTGGATGCTCCTACTAACCTCTTGACCAGAGAAGTGACCGAGGACACAGCCGATGTGTCGTGGGACAGACCTCTAGCGGACATTGACGGCTACGTGATCAGCTACAGCTCTGCTGAGGGCTCCAGTGTGGAGATCCCTGTGGGGGCAGACAGCAGCTCCTACAGGCTGACTGGACTGAGGCCTGGAGTCATCTACACAGTCTACATCTGGGCTGTCAAGGGCTCCCGGGTCAGCAGGAAGAGCTTCACTGTAGCTGAGACAGGTCACTATCTAGTCTCTTACTTTTTGAGTGTGAGGGGTGAGATCCCACACACTATAGAGATGTTAGTTTAGGATTTGTCTTTGTTCAAGTTTTCCATAACCTGTAGGTAGATAGGACTAAGGTCTGAACGGACAGTTCAGAGCTTCTGCTCCTTTTTATAACCTGTAGGGAACATAATATATGGTCTATACTTGTCATGTAGGTTTGTCACTTATGGGTGGCACAAATTGGGATATGGTGGAGTGGAATGTGCAGGGTATATGGAAATGAAATACTGTAGTATAATATTTAAGTCATAATTCCAGAGATGCCGGTGTTTGGAGGATTTATTACCACGGGTGTTGTTAGGCCTAAGTCGAAGTCGTGTAATACTATACTAATTACCGTATTGTTTTTGCGGACTGTAGTGTCTTATTGACATTACTGTAGTATTTACTGTAGTTTTGTGGTGTGTAGCATACTGTAGTATTTATTATATTATTCTACAAAATTATATAGTAAGTACTACACATGAACGAGGGATACTACATTGTGTAGTATAGTATACTACAGTATACTACAGTTTACTACAGAATTCCATAGTATATAATGTAGTATTCTATAGTAAACTGTAGTATTTGTTCATGTCCAACTACATGCCTGAATCCCAAATTAATGGAAAAGATAATAGCTGTCTAAATTCATAATTTAAGATAGTGGCTATATTTTACATTATTTTGGGATTTGGGATGAGGGCACATGGCTAGATCTACACAACAGATGGCAAGACACATGGACTTACAGTGGGGCAAAAAAGTATTTAGTCAGCCACCAATTGTGCAAGTTCCCTCACTTAAAAAGATGAGAGAGGCCTGTAATTTTCATCATAGGTACACTTCAACTATGACAGACGAAATGAGGAAAAAAAATCCAGAAAATCACATTGTAGGATTTTTAATGAATTTATTTGCAAATTATGGTGGAAAATAAGTATTTGGTCACATACAAACAAGCAAGATTTCTGGCTCTCATAGACCTGTAACTTCTTCTTTAAGAGGCTCCTCTGTCCTCCACTCGTTACCTGTATTAATGGCACCTGTTTGAACTTGTTATCAGTATAAAAGACACCTGTCCACAACCTCAAACAGTCACACTCCAAACTCCACTATGGCCAAGACCAAAGAGCTGTCAAAGGACACCAGAAACAAAATTGTAGACCTGCACCAGGTTGGGAAGACTGAATCTGCAATAGGTAAGCAGCTTGGTTTGAAGAAATCAACTGTGTGAGCAATTATTAGGAAATGGAAGACATACAAGACCACTGGTAATATTCCTCGATCTGGGGCTCCACGCAAGATCTCACCCCGTGGGGTCAAAATGATCACAAGAACGGTGAGCAAAAATCCCAGAACCACACGGGGACCTAGTGAATGACCTGCAGAGAGCTGGGACCAAAGTAACAAAGCCTACAATCAGTAACACACTACGCCGCCAGGGACTCAAATCCTGCAGTGCCAGACGTGTCCCCCTGCTTAAACCAGTACATGTTCAGGCCCGTCTGAAGTTTGCTAGAGAGCATTTGGATGATCCAGATGAGGATTGGGAGAATGTCATATGGTCAGATGAAACCAAAATAGAACTTTTTGGTAAAAATTCAACTCGTCGTGTTTGGAGGACAAAGAATGCTGAGTTGCATCCAAAGAACACCATACCTACTGTGAAGCATGGGGGTGGAAACATCATGCTTTGGGGCTGTTTTTCTGCAAAGGGACCAGGATGACCGATCCGTGTAAAGGAAAGAATGAATGGGGCCATGTATCGTGAGATTTTGAGTGAAAACCTCCTTCCATCAGCAAGGGCATTGAAGATGAAACGTGGCTGGGTCTTTCAGCATGACAACGATCGCAAACACACCGCCCGGGTAACGAAGGAGTGGCTTCGTAAGAAGCATTTCAAGGTCCTGGAGTGGCCTAGCCAGTCTCCAGATCTCAACCCCATAGAAAATCTTTGGAGGGAGTTGAAAGTCCGTGTTGCCCAGCGAAAGCCCCAAAACATCACTGCTCTAGAGGAGATCTGCATGGAGGAATGGGCCAAAATACCAACAACAGTGTGTGAAAACCTTGTGAAGACTTACAGAAAACGTTTGACCTCTGTCATTGCCAACAAAGGGTATATACCAAAGTATTGAGATAAACTTTTGTTATTGACCAAATACTTATTTTCCACCATAATTTGCAAATAAATAAATAAAAAATCCTACAATGTGATTTTATGGATTTCTTTTTTCTCATTTCGTCTGTCATAGTTGAAGTGTACCTATGATGAAAATTACAGGCCTCTCTCATCTTTTTAAGTTGGAGAACTTGCACAATTGGTGGCTGACTAAATACTTTTTTTGCCCCACTGTATATATCAATATTAGACCATTTATGAAGCCTGAAAACCTCTGATAAACTTTGATTTTGGTGTGTGAAATGCCCCTTTAAAATATCTCTTATACAATTAGAGTGATTTACAGCTCTCTCAGGTACAGCAGGTCTTGATACAGTAAATTAATTAAATGTCCCAAACTTCATGACATGACACAGAAGAGCATTAACCCTTATATCAATGGTTCTCCAGATCTGGATGCTCCTACTAACCTCTTGACCAGAGAAGTGACCGAGGACACAGCCGATGTGTCGTGGGACAGACCTCTAGCGGACATTGGCGGCTACGTGATCAGCTACAGCTCTGCTGAGGGCTCCAGTGTGGAGATCCCTGTGGGGGCAGACAGCAGCTCCTACAGGCTGACTGGACTGAGGCCTGGAGTCATCTACACAGTCTACATCTGGGCTGTCAAGGGCTCCCGGGTCAGCAGGAAGAGTTCCGCACCAGCTGAGACAGGTTATCTATTTGCCCTGGGGCTCCAGTCGACAGCCAAGTCTTTTCATGATAATTCCACGCATTCATTGTCCAATGAGGCAGATAGTCATTACTGAACAGGAGCTTATCTTGAGGAGGCATAATCGTTGAGGAGCTGCAGGTTCCTCCACTCTTACTGGAATTCTGGTCAACTCTGACTAACAGTTCAAGGATCTGCTCATTATGTGAGACATACAGTGACCTTTATTGGAGAATAGAGATGGAGGAATGAAAGGCATGATAAATACTACATAATCTTATTCAACCGTTCAATGACTGCAACTGAACATATTCACATTTTCATTTGATTGAATTGTTTACATTTTGGGATCTTCTCTTCATAGAAATTGATTCGCCTAAGAACCTAAAAGCGTCAGATGTTAAGCTGGATGCTGCGACCCTGACCTGGACTGCTCCCTTAGCCAGAATCGATGGCTACATCCTCACATTCAGAGCTGAGGATGGCACATTGAAGGTACTTTGATTCTCACTAATTCACCCTCTAGTAGTTGTAACAGTGATGTATCCAATGTTATGATATCTGTACATAGCTATAGAAATCTATTATCATTGTCAGTTATATTTTTTACATTTTAGTATTGGCGATCACAATGACCTTTCATCCTTTTGGTGTTTGGTTATTTTATTAGGATCCCAATTAGCTGTTGCGCAAGCAGCAGCTACTCTTCCTGGAGTCCACACAAAACATGAAACATGACATAATATAGAACATTAATAAACAAAAAACAGCTCAAGGACAGAACTATATACATTTAAAAACCGGCACACATAACCTACATATCAATACATACACACAATATCTAGGTCAAATAGGGGAGAGGCGTTGTGCCGTGAGGGGTTGTTGCTTTAACAGTTTTTTTAAACAATGTTTACTGTTCATTTGAGCAATATGAGATGGGAGTTCCATGCAGCACTTGACCACGTGGCAGGACAATAATCAAGATAAGTCAAAACTAAAGCCCGCAGGATATGCTTTTTGGAGTGTGGTGTCAGAAAATCAGAGCAGAGCATCTCTTTATAATGGACATGCCTCTCCCTATATGTACAACCATTGAATCTATGTGTTTTGACCATGACAGTTTAGTCTCCTCAACTTGTTCAACAGCTACATCATTTATTACCAGATCCAGCGGAGGTCTAGTGCTTAGGGAATAATGTGTACCAAATATAATGCTCTTAGTTTTAGAGATGTTCAGGACCAGTTTTTTACTGGCCAGCCTTTCCAAAACTGACTGCAACTGCTTTTTAAGGGTTTCAGTGACTTAGCTGTGGTTGCTGACACGTACAGTGCCTACGGAAAGTATTCAGACCCCTTGACTTTTATTTTCTTAGGTTACAGCCTTATTCTAAAATTGATTAAATTGTTTGTTCCCCTCATCAATCTACACACAATACCCCATGATGACAAAGCAAGCTAGGCTTTTAGACATTTTAGCTAATTTATTAAAAATAAAACAACAAAAATACACCATTTACATAAGTATTCAGACCTTTTACTCAGTACTTTGTTGAAGCACCTTTGGCAGCGATTACAGCCTCGAGTCTTCTTGGGTATGACGCTACAAGCTTGGCACACCTGTATTTGGGGAGTTTCTCCCTTTCTTTTCTGCAGATCCTCTCAAGCGCTATCAGGTTGGATGGGGAGCGTAGCTGCACAGCTATTTTCAGGTCTCTTCAGAGATGTTCGACTAGGTTCAAGTCCGGGCTCTGGTTGGGTCACTCAGGGACATTCAGACATGTCCCGAAGCCACTCCTGCGTTGTCTTGGCTTTGTGCTTAGGGTCGTTGTCCTGTTGGAAGGTGAACCTTCGCCCCAGTCTGAGGTCCTGAGCGCGCTCTGGAGCAGGTTTTCATTAAGGAACTCTCTGTACATTGCTTCGTTCATCTTTTCCTTGATTCTGACTAGTCTCCCAGTCCCTGCCTCTGAAAAACATCCCCACAGCATGATGCTGCCACCACCATGCTTCACCGTAGGGATGGTGCCAGGTTTCCTCCAGATGTGACGCTTGGAATTCAGGCCAAAGAGTTCAATCTTGGTTTCATCAGACCAGAGAATGTTGTTTCTCATGTTCTGAAATTCTTTAGGTGCCTTTTGGCAACTCCAAGCGAGCTGTCATGTGCTTTTACTGAGGAGTGGCTTCCGACTGGGTTCTTGGTCACCTCCCTGACCAAGGCCCTTCGCCCCCCGACTGCTCAGTTTGGCCTGGCGGCCAGCTCTAGGAACTTCTTCCATTTAAGAATGATGGAGGCCACTGTGTTCTTGGGGACCTTCAATGCCGCAGAAATGTTTTGGCACCCTTCCCCAGATCTGTGCCTCGACACAATCCTGTCTCAGAGCTCTACAGACAATTCCTTCAATCTCATGGCTTTGTTTTTGAGCTGACATGCATTGTCAACTGTGTGCCTTTCCAAATCATGTCCAATCAATTGAATTGACCACAGGTTTACTCCAATGAAGTTGTAGAAATATCTCAAGGATGGTCAAAGGAAACAGGATGCACCTGAGCTCAATTTCGAGACTCAAAGCAAAGGGTCTGAATACTTATGTAAATAAAGTGTTTATTTTCTTTTTTTCTGTTTGTCATTATGGGTTGCGTCATCAGCATACATGGACACACAGGATTTGTTTAATGCCAGTCGCAGGTCATTGGTGAAAAGGGAAAAGGGTAGAGGGCCTAGAGAGCTGCCCTGTGGTACACCACACTTGTTTGACATTAGAGAGGCTTCCATTAAAGAAAACCCTCTGAATTATAAAAGATATATAGCTCTGAATCCACTATATGGCAGAGTTTGAAAAACATATGTTTTCTCAACAACAGGTTATGGTCAATAATATCAAAGGCAGCACTGAAATCTAACTGTACAGCTCCCACAATCTTCTTATTATCAATTTCTTTCAACCAATACACTCAGTGTATCTCACAGGAGAAAACATCAGAGCGAGCAAACAGCACCCCTCTGTCTTACTATATGTAGCCCATGTATCTGATGCTGTCTGGCCAGAAATAGTATGACATGCCATGCTCTTTTTTGATACATGGTCTACACCTAAAAGGCAATTTATGCTTGATGATTAAATGTGGTCAGAGGCTTCGTATGGAGGGTGTGAAGCATTTGAGGAGCTTTCAGAGGCATGCAGAGGCCAAATTGAGCTCTGCACCGCATTGCTGTGCGTCTCCCAAATTTTGTAACAATGCAGAGGGCTCTGTAGAGCTCTGTATTGACATGATTGGTTGAAGGGAGGTCCTGTATAAACACAAACTCACTTCCATGACAACTTACTTCACAACAGCTCTGCGCTGCTCCGTGAAGCGCAAGAAGTGTGAATGACCTGACTTCTGCAGAGGCCGTATCACCATGAATGCTGCACGGCCAATGAAGATTTAGGATTGACCATGCAGTGCCTTTTATGAGATAGAGCGGTGCTGTTTCGCTTGCTTAGATGTTTTATCTGAGATTGATGTGTCTTTCTGTTGGCACTCATCTACGGCAAATACATTTCTATATTTTAAGGGCAAGGAGGTACTCTAGGGCGGGCCAGGCCCCCTAAAGCCTGTCCATAACACCGGACCTGATCCTATATCAGGTGTGCATCTTGTGCAAAAGAATGTATCATATGTTATACCCCTGACCTCTAGTGGCAAAAGATTGTAAAATCAACATAAATGGTCTTGAGTTCTGTGTCAGTGACTCTTCTTTGTCTCAGCCAAGGATTATAATTCCTCTGTGTTCTGAATAGACTTTGGAGAAGAAGCTGATGGCAGGAGAGAGCAGGTTTGCCATGTCAGGCCTGGAGATGGGAAAGAACTATATTGTTACCCTCCTCGCTTACAGAGGAGCAAAGAGGAGCAGAGTGATAGAGACCACATTCAAAACAGGTAGGATGTGCCCTCTATGAACGTCATCCCTAGACCAAACTAGTCTGATTTATTCACATATCAGTGTGGTGACGTTTGCATTTCACTAAGCTCTTGTGCTATTAATGTAGTGTAATTAGTAATGTCTCATTCCTTTCTCATCTTATAATTGGTAACTTGTCAAATATCACTGACTGACTACTTTCTGGTCAATTTGTTTATTGCTATATCAGGGTAAATGAGTTAACACAATTACTTTTTCCCCCCTGAAAATGACATCATTGTACTTGTACCTTTAACAGTGGGTTTGTTGTACCCGTTCCCCATGGACTGTACTCAGATTAAGACGAATGGTAACATGGCAAGTGGAATCTACACCATTTATATCAACAGTGATCGCACCAAGCCCATGGAAGTGTACTGTGACATGGACACTGATGGCGGTGGATGGGTGGTACGGTCAAGCTAAAGTACATTATGATTTATGTTATTGATGGCTGAAAGTAAAACATGTCTGGATAGATTGAACATTACTCTCATCAATATAAACTGTCAATAAACTTTGTGTGTGAGCAGAGACTGAGATCTACGGTATATCACTCCACAGGTGTTCCAAAGACGCAACAATGGACAGATGGACTTCATGAAGCGCTGGAGACCGTACATGGCCGGCTTTGGGAACATGACTGATGAATTCTGGCTCGGTTAGTACTGTAAAGGCATCCTTTTAATCTCTTGTATCTAAATAGGACTGTTATCTCCCTAGGAGTTCCTCTCATGGAATTGAAATTGATGATGCTGATGCTGATGATGCTGATGATGATGCTGCTGCTGCTGATGACCACAACGATGATGATGATGATGATAACCACGATGATGATGATCTGTTACTCTAACCCATAGGTCTGGACAATATCTATGAGCTGACCAATACTCCCACCCAGTATGAGCTGCGAGTGGACCTGGGTGTGGGTTCAGAGAAGGCCTATGCTGTCTATGACAACTTCAAGATAGCCCCAGCAAAGCAGAAGTTCAAGCTGACCATCGGCAAATACAGAGGAACAGCAGGTGAACCAACTCTTTGTATCTTTCTAACAATTTGTTAAAGAATACATGCATAAATACTCTACACATACACACTACACAAACCCAAGGCTCCAACCAACAAACATGATCTATTATCTCTCAATACCTTGAATACCATTTTTACAATGGTTTGCTAAAAATACAAAAAGCTGCTCGTTTGTAGTCTACCTGCCATTTAGGGACCTTTACCACTGGCCTTCTCTGACTTGGATTGTATACAATAATTCTGTGAATGTGGTATATGATTGTTTTCCAGGTGATGCCATGAACTACCATCAAGGTCGCCCTTTCTCTACTGTTGACAATGACAATGACATTGCTCTTGGTAACTGCGCCCTTACTCATCGTGGTGCTTGGTGGTACAAGAACTGTCACCTTGCCAACCTGAACGGAAAATTCGGAGACAACAGACACAGCATGGTAAGAAGTGTTCTTCTGATTTCTCATGTGTTATTGTTTTGTAGTACTACATTGATATTGATTACTGCATTGTTGGGTTTAGAGCTTGCAAGAAAGGCATTTCACTGTACATTAAAACTTAAAACTTGAAGTGTGCACTTTAGTTTTTTGGATGTAGTGGGAGATTGTTCCAGCAGATGGCAGTAATATAATAATATAGAATCTATGGGGGTTGCACATGAGCGTCCTGCAGGGGCTTTCCAGTCTTAGTATGAAATGGCTATGTCCTAGATCTATCAACACTTTTTTTTCTCTCAAAAAGCCTTATAAATAGCAGGGGCTAATAGATAACTTTCATTCTCTGAAAGTCTAACAATCACTGTTGTTGTCTCTGCAAAGAAGAATGTTGGGAGAAAATGGGAGGGTATAGTTTTGTCCTGTCACGTTATACCATGTTTCTCTTAGTAACATGTTTAATAATTTAACATCTGGCTTGGTGTAGGCAACACAAACAGAGTTAATAGAAGTTTCCAAAGTGGATAAATCCATCCGTTTACCTAATGTTGATCGATTTAGTATCAGTATCATGAAACAACTGCCTGACTGGCTAATCAGGCTGTGCCTCTCTTTACCGGGGGCTGGATTTATACCATGCCTATAACATCCATATACAATCCATATACAACCCTCTGTGTAAAGGGTTATACATGGAACTCAAAAGGGTTCTACCTGGAACCAAAAAGGTTCTTCAAAAGGTTCTCCTATTGGAACAGCCAAAGAACCCTTTTAGGTTCTAGATAACACCTTTTTTTCTAAGAGTGTAGGCTTATTAAAGACTGAATCAGAATGAAAAACTGCCTGACTGTGTAATCTAATGTGTTGTCATGTGTCTCTCTAACCTCTACCAGGGTGTGAACTGGGAGCCATGGAAGGGCCACCTGATGTCTCTTGATTTCACTGAGATGAAGATCCGGCCAGTGGGCGCCGCCAGGAAGAGGAGGTCGCTTAGCAGCAGAACAGCTCCAAGAAAATAGTCCCTCTGACTAACTAAAATATTCAATGGGAACCTCATTACAAACCAGGCAGAGTAGCTAGAGCCTCAAGTCTATCACAGGATTACTGTATAACGTACCTTCTATAACATATCACATGGCTGTCTTTATTATGATTAGGGGTCCCTTTTGTGATAGCAAATTCATCAGGGACCCCCTCATAATCAGAACACAACTCGAGTGAGATAAAATAGCATTCAAGGAGTTTTACTATGACTTCGGCAGTGCATGGCCAGACGAACCAAGTCTCTGGCGCTGGGAAGGAATGTTAAACATAATTTAAAAAATGTACATGGTTTGCCAATTTTTTTAAATCTGGCCACGGACCCCCCGCGGACCCCACTTTGAGAATCGCTGAGCTAGATGACCCAATGACACCATGTTTTTAGGATAGTTATACCGCTCTTGTTCACATTCATAACATAGAATAGATCCGGACCCTCTCCTCTAAGGTTTGGTCCCCGGCCTACCCAGCCTACTCTGAGTTAGCTAGATATCACATTTCAGATGTCATGCATAGGAAATAGAATGGATGATATGCTCCTCTGCTTGTAAGATTGTATTTTCAAATGTGTATTGTAGTTGTTGTATTATATTCATGCCACACATTCTCAGAGAAATAAAGTCCCTTAAAAAAAAGTTGGTTTTTAGCACTAGCATCTACGGTATGCCTGCAGTGAGTGAGATTGTTTTTTGAATGGGACAAAGTGTTTATCAAATAGATGCATCAAATAGATGCATTTTAGATTAATCAAGAAATTTGATTCATACTTTAATGCTACACGCTCACTCAAATTCTAAGAAGAGAAACAAAGTGGAATATATTTGATTTCATAAGCAGTTGTTCTCTTTCCCTGAAAAAAGGTTAGACTTGCAGAAATGGTTAGATTTTCAGTTTCCTTTTGCTTTTTACCGTTCATGTCACGTTGTGACATAACTGCAGGGTTAACCCGATCTTCATACAGGATATTAGAAAATGGTCCCCATTTATCTCAATTTTGAATTGACGACTATGGTTTTCTCTTTGTCAGACACAGTCTAGGGTAGCCTACGCTTGAGTTGTGTATCATCTACCACAAATTAAGCGCAGCAAGTCCAGACAGGGAACCTGAGTATTGGCTCCGGTGATGCATCAGCAGATATCGCACCAGTCATATTCTACAAACACTTTCTACCTTAATATGGCGGCCTATTAGCCTGGCGGTTAGGAGCATTGGGCCAGTAACCGAAAGGTTTCTGGATCAAATCCCCAAGCTGACAAGGTAAAAATATGTTGTTCTGCCCCTGAGCAAGGCAGTTAACCCACTGTTCCCCAGGTGCCGATGACGTGGATGTTGATTAAGGCAGCCCCCTGCACCTCTGATTCAGAGAGGTTGGGTTAAATGCGGAAGACACATTTCAGTTGAATGCATTCAGTTATACAACTGACTAGGTATCCCCCTTTCCCCTATTTAAGCTGATCATTTTACTCATTCATTATGCATTATGACGACCAATCCCTTTTTAAGGGTTTCCTACGTCAAGCCCAAAGCAGAACGAACACCCTTTAAAGGAAAAAAACCTTCACATGCATGCAACACCATGGGCCAGAAAAGGTTGAATGCATTGGCCATGCTGTCAATCCAGCATGACTTCAAGTTCATTCAGAGAATGCCAGACTTTGATGACAAAGTAATTGAGAAGTTTGCCCACAAGAAGGACCGCTGCTCCAAAAAATATGTCTCGTATGCTGCTGCATAAGTGGTGTAATATGCCATGGAGATACTGTATTTAATGTTGTTGGGTCTGTAACCATGTTTGCCCGTGACAGTTTCATCCCATTTAAATATTTTTGTTCAACAAAAAGTTCAGTAATAGACACATGTAATTCCAGTTCATATTTTGAGGGTTGTTTTTTTTGCGCAATGAAATGTCTGCATTGGTATATGTCTATAAAAGTGGATCCTCGTGATTGTATTTTCCTTCCTTTTAAGACCACATAAGAAAACACTTAAAATGGTAGGCTAACTGCTGAGTCCGCGTCTCTCACCTCTCTCTCTCTCTATACGTGACTTACAGAAGAGTAAAGTTAAGGCCTCAACATCTTTCTGAATCTATCTGAACTAACATCCATCTGAATTGGCTGCAGTAACGAATGGGGAGGGGGTCACACTCGGACAATCACTATTGTGGCCCTGGTGCCACAAAATAATCAAAGGTCTGACTGCACAGAGATGCTTGGGAAAATGGTCACAACTAGGGGCCCAGCGTGTGTGTGTTCACCTAGGACTTGACAAAGGTTAATCAAATCTTAAATTTTTGCAAATGTTTGCTCAATCTTTCATGCTTTCTCAAACAGCTGTAACTGTATATGAATTCGTAAATCAGGTCCTTTCTTGAGTTGTGCTCTGGAATGAAACAACCTTTGAGACTGACAAGTTTCAGAAGAAAGTCCTTTGTTTCTGGCCATTTTGAGCCTGTTATCGAACCCACAAATGCTGATGCTCCAGATACTCAACTAGTCTAAAGATGCCCAGTTTTATTGCTTCTTTAATCAGAACAATAGTTTTCAGCTGTGCTAACATAATTGCAAAAGGGTTTTCTAATGATCAACTAGTCTTTTAAAATGATACACTTGGATTAGCTAACACAATGTGCCATTGGAACACAGGAGTGATGGTTGCATATTCCATTAAAAATCTGCCGTTTCCTGCTACAATAGTCACTTACCACATTAACAATGTCTAAACTGTATTTCTGATCAATTTTATGTTATTTTAATGGACAAAAAATTGCTTTTCTTAAAAAAACAAGGAAATTCTAAGTTACCCCAAACTTTTGAACAGTAGCGTATATAGTATGTATAACCTGGAAATACAGGCCATTTGCAAAAAATATATGGGGGATTGGAAGTGATGCAGACAACTACATTGATGGAAGCTACAATCTAGCTGCAATATTAAAGCTGATCTACCCCTAGAAAAAATTATAAATAAATAACATCTGAATTTATGCCGCTGTCCATTTAGAAAGTGCTGAACGAATAGGCCTTGTTGCAGCTTGTTATGTATTGTATGCTAGTATAACAATGTTAGTGCGTTACATGAATAAACAGGCGTCACCTCTGACATGACTTATATTCACAATGTTCTTCTTTGGATTTTAATAGCAGTGTGCAGACCAATATTGGGTGCATTACCGCCACCTACCAGGCTGGAAAGGGAAAGGGGGATACCTAGTCAGTTGTACAACTGAATCAGAGGGGTAGTCTACATGAGTGGAGGAAATAAATTAGTGCTGAGTCTATTTCAGTTTGATCTGGATGTACTTTGAGTAAACTGGGGAGGTTGAAGCTTTTTCCGATGGATGTGATTTTCTTCTGAATGTCTTCCTTTGATGTTTATAGCCATGAAAGTGAAGGAGGACATGATCTGTGGTTTCTGCTGATGGACAGTTGGGAAATGAACAGGTGTTGTGTTTTCCTATTTTATGAAGAGGGTGGTTCCGGCCTATTTGCAGACTGGTGATGATGATTTCTGATCGGCTTGATTCATCTTTGTGGTTATTGCTTAGTGAGGCCAGTGAGCGGGCGGAATGTAAATGCCTTCCCTTTCCCCCATTCTGTACATTTATTTTGCCATTTGTCAGTGATTTAGCTAGCAGCCAGACGGATAACAACAATGAACTCAGAAGTTCCCTTACTTAATATTATTTTCTGTTTTAACACACTCTATTTCTCTCCACTAGGAGACAGTATTTACACTTACACTAATTGTACGATTGCTTCATTCTAGTCATGCATTAGTTTACAGTGCATTCGGAAAGTGTTCAGACCCCTTGACTTTTTCCACATTTTGTTACGTTACAGCCTTATTCTAAAATGGATTCAATAGTTTTTTTTCCCCTCACCAATCTACACACAATACCCCATAATGACAAAGCAAGATTTTTTTTGTTGTTGTCCGATATCTTAAAATCACCTTTACATACAGTGGTTGTAAAAGCTATGTGAACCCTTCGGAATTACTTGGACTTCCACATGAATTGGTCATAAAATTTGATCTGATCTTCATCTAAGTCACAACAATAGACAAACACAGCCTGCTTAAACTAATAACAATTGTACGTTTTCATGTCTTTATTGAGAGTGGAAATAGTATGTGAACCCTTGGATTTAATAACTGGTTGACCATCCTTTGGCAGCAATAACCTCAACCAAACGTTTTCTGTAGTTGCAGATCAGACCTGCACAACGATCAGGAGGAATTTTGGACCATTCCTTTTTACAAAACTGTTTCAGTTCAGCAATATTCTTGGGATGTATGTCTGTGTGAACCGCTCTCTTGAGGTCATGCCACTGCATCTCAATCGGGTTAAGGTCAGGCCACTCCAGAAGGTTTATTTTCTTTTGTTGAAGCCATTCTGTTGTTGATTTACTTCTGTGTTTTGGGTCGTTGTCCTGTTGCATCACCCAACTTCTGTTGAGCTTCAATTGGCGGACAGATAGCCTTACATTCTCCTGCAAAATGTAAACTTGGGAATTCATTTTTAAGTCGATGATGGCAAGCTGTCCAGGCACTGAGGCAGCAAAGCAGCTCCAAACCATGATGCTCCCTTCACCATACTTTACAGTTGGGATGAGGTTTTTATGTTGGTGTGCTGTGCCTCCTTTTCTCGAAATAGTGTATGTTCCTTCAAAACAACTCAACTTCAGTTTAATCTATACACAGAATATTTTGCCAGCAGCGCTGTGAAACATCCAGATGCTCTTCTGCAAACTTCAGACGTGCAGCAATGTTTTTTTTGGACAGCAGTGGCTTCTTCCGTGGTGTCCTCCCATGAACACCATTCTTATTCAGTGTTTTACGTATCGCAGACTCGTCAACAGTGATGTTAGCATGTTCCAGAGATTTCTGTAAATCTTTAGCTGACACTCTAGGATTCTTCTTAATCTCATTGAGCATTCTGCGCTGTGCTCTTGCAGTCATCTTTGCAGGATGGCCACTCCTAGAGAGATTAGCAACAGTGCTGAACTTTCTCCATGTATAGACAATGTGTCTTACGGTGGACTGATGGACATTAAGGCTTTTAGAGATACTTTTGTAACCCTTTCCAGCTTTATGCAAGTCAACAATTCTTAATCATGGGTCTTCTGAGATCTCTTTTGTTCGAGGCATGGTTCACATCAGGCAATGCTTCTTGTGAGTCACAAACTCAAATGTTGTGAGTGTTTTTTTATAGGGCAGGGCAACTCTAACCAACATCTCCAATCTCGTCTCAATTATTGTACTCCAGGTTAGCTAGCTCCTGACTCCAATTAGCTTTTGGAGAAGTCATTAGCCTGGGGGTTCACATACTTTTTCCAACCTACGCTGTGAATGTTTATATGATGTATTCAATAAAGACAAGAAAAATACAAAAATGTGTGTGTTGTTTAGTTTAAGCAGACTGTGTTTGTCTGTTGGTGTGTCTTAAATGACGATCAGATCTAATTTTATGACCAATTTATGCAGAAATCCAGATCTTTCCTAAGGGTTCACATACTTTTTCTTGCCACTGTAAGTATTCAGACCTTTTACTCAGTATTTTGTTGAAGCACCTATGGCAGAGATTGCAGCCTCGAGTATTCTTGGTTATGACGCTACAAGCTTGGCACACCTGTATTTGGGGAGTTTCTCACATTCTTCTCTGCAGATCCTCTCAAGCGCTGTCATGTTGGATGGGGAGCGTCGCTGCGCAGCTATTTTCAGGTCTCTCCAGAGATGTTTGATCGGGTTCAAGTCCGGGCTCTCGCTGGGCCACTCAAGGACATTCAGAGACTTGTCCCGAAGCCACTCCTGTGTTGTCTTGGCTGTGTGCTTAGGGTCGTTGTCCTGTTGGAAGGTGAACCTTCGCCCCAGTCTTAGGTCCTTAGAGCAGGTTTTCATCAAGGATCTCTCTGTACTTTGCTCTGTTCATCTTTCCCTCGATACTGACTAGTGTCCCAGTCCCTGCCGCTGAAAAACATCCCCACAGCATGATGCTTCCACCAGGTTTCCTCCAGACGTGAGGAAGAGTCTTGGTGGTTCCAAACCTCTTCCATTCAAGAATAATGGAGACCACTGTGTTCTTGGGGACCTTCAATGCTGCAGAAATGTGTTGGTACCCTTCCCCAGATCTGTGCCTTGACACAATCCTGTCTTGGAGCTCTACAGATAATTTATTTGACCTCATGGCTTGGTTTTTGCTCTGATATGCACTGTCAACTGTGTGACCACATATACTGTAGACAGGTGTGTGCCTTTCCAAATCATGTCCAATAAATTGAATTTACAATCAAGTTGTAGAAACATCTCAAGGATGATCAATAGAAACAGGACTCACCTGAGCTGAAAGGGTCTGAATACTTATGTACATTTTTATTTTAATACGTTTACAAAGAGTAGCTCTACATTTCTAGTAAACCATTTTTGCTTTGTCATTATGGGGTATTGTTTGTAGATTGCTGAGAAAAAAAAAATATATATAATTTAATACATTTTAGAATAAGGCTGTGTCACTTATACCTGTGTTTTCTGTTTGTCTGTTGCCAGTTCGTCTTGTTTGTCAAGCTTACCAGCCCTTGTCCTGTAAGCTCCTGTCTACAAGCAAGTGGACATCTGGGCACTTGCTTGTAGTGTGTTTTACTTGATTGTTGTTTGCACACAAACCCTGTAGCTCAACCATAGTTTTACTGTCATCCATAGCTGTTCATTACATTAGTGGTCACTTCTCCGGCCTTTCCCCAGCTAGTCTCAAATAGTGGGGGGATAATCGTCTTGGTTTTATCCCAGACTGCCCCTTACAGGATAATGATATGCATTATTAAGTATTTTAATTACTTTGGTCATCTTCATTCTTGCTGTCGTGCACATGAAACATTTAGGTAAAGCAGTATCTTGGAGTGCCTTTATTCTAGCATAGCAGTAAGCTGTTTTGTGCATGCTTGTATATTGTGCATATGCAAAGTATCTTATACCCTTACACAGCTCACTCGGCTACAGTGTTTTTTATCATGCTGTAGGTCACGAGCTTCGTGCACAGTAGCTGGGCATGACTCACATCTACTACCATAGTGCTGTCCCAAATGCTGTGGACCGCCATATGCGCCGTTCAGCAGCCGAGCAGTGTGATATCTCCAAATACTATTACTGGGTTTCCATCACTAAGCACATTCACAGCTCATTAAAAAAAGTATTACTACTTCAAACCCTAAAATTTGATTTTTCTTAGACTTCAAATGATCACCTTGGAACTTAGTGGGGAAGCTGACACTATATTGCGGTGCGATGACCAATCAGGCTTGTTATACTGTAGCTTCCAGCTGTGTTGTATGGCTGTTGATACGAGCATTACCTAACATGCTGAGGGCTTGTTAATCACCCACATGGTGATTAGCTGTTGGCTATCAAGCGTTGTATCACTTTAATGAAACGTTATGTCCGAGAGGGCTATTCCAGACAACCCTAATCTGCAGGCCTATTCTAGTAATCTCTGTAGTCTATTTCTTTGGTTATCAAGTCATCTATTCTTCTCTGATGGCATACTGGCATATACATTTCGACATAAACCAATACCCAGTGGTGTAAAGTATTTAAGTACAAATTCTTTAAAGTACTTCTTAAGTACACTACCGTTCAAAAGTTTGGGGTCACTTAGAAATGTCCTTGTTTTTGAAACAAAATAACATCAAAATGATCAGAAATACAGTGTAGATATTGTTAATGTTGTAAATGACTATTGTAGATTAAAACGGCTGATTTTTAATGGAATATCTACATAGGCGTACAGAGGCCCATTATTAGCAATCATCACTCCTGTGTTCCAATGGCACGTTGTGTTAACTAATCCAAGTGTATCATTTTAAAAGGCTAATTGATCATTAGAAAACCCTTTTACAATTATGTTAGCACAGATGAAAACTGTTGTTCTGATTAAAGAAGCAATAAAACTGGGCATCTTTAGACTAGTTGAGTATCTGGAGCATCAGCATTTGTAGGTTCAATTACAGGCTCAAAATGGCCAGAAACAAAGACATTTCTTCTGAAACTCGTCAGTCTATTCTTGTTCTGAAAAATGTAAGCTATTCCATGTGAGAAATTGCCAAAAAACTGAAGGTCTGGTACAACGCTGTGTACTACTCTCTTCACAGAACAGCGCAAACTGTCTCTAACCAGAATAGAAAGAGGAGTGGGAGGCCCCGGTGCACAACTGAGCAAGAGGACAAGTACATTAGAGTGTCTAGTTTGAGAAACAGACGCCTCACAAGTCCTCAACTGGCAGCTTAATTAAATAGTACCCGCAAAACACCAGTCTCAACATCAACAGTGAAGAGTCGACTCCGGGATGCTGGCCTTCAGCAGAGTTGCAAAGAAAATTACATATATCAGACTGGCCAATAAAAAGAAAAGATTAAGATGGGCAAAATAACACAGACACTGGACAGAGGAACTCTGCCTAGAAGGCCAGCGTCTTGGAGTCACCTCTTCATTTTTGATGTTGAGACTGGTGTTTTGCGTGTACTATTTAATGAAGCTGGTTGGATTTTTCTTTGTATTATCTTTTACCAGATCTAATGTGTTATATTCTCCTACATTTCTTTCACATTTCCACAAACGTCAAAGTGTTTACTTTCAAATGGTACCAATAATATGCATATCCTTGCTTCAGGGCCTGAGCAACAGGTAGTTAGATTTGGGTATGTCATTTTAGGCGAAAATTGAAAAAAGGGGCCGATCCTTAAGAGGATTTATGGCATGCTACTGCCATACACATACAGTGAGGGAAAAAAGTATTTGATCCCCTGCTAATTTTGTACGTTTGCCCACTGACAAAGAAATGATCAGTCTATAATTTTAATGGTAGGTTTATTTGAACAGTGAGAGACAGAATAACAACAAAAAAATCCAGAAAAACGCATGTGAAAAATTTTATAAATTGATTTGCATTTTAATGAGGGAAATAAGTACTTGACCCCTCTGCAAACCATGACTTAGTACTTGGTGGCAAAACCCTTGTTGGCAATCACAGAGGTCAGATGTTTCTTGTAGTTGGCCACAAGGTTTGCACACATCTCAGGAGGGATTTTGTCCCACTCCTCTTTGCAGATCTTCTCCAAGTCATTAAGGTTTCGAGGCTGACGTTTGGCAACTCGAACCTTCAGCTCCCTCCACAGATTTTCTATGGGATTAAGGTCTGGAGACTGGCTAGGCCACTACAGGACCTTAATGTGCTTCTTCTTGAGCCACTCCGTTGTTGCCTTGGCCGTGTGTTTTGGGTCATTGTCATGCTGGAATACCCATCCACGACCCATTTTCAATGCCCTGGCTGAGGGAAGGAGGTTCTCACCCAAGATTTGACGGTACATGGCCCTGTCCATCGTCCCTTTGATGCGGTGAAGTTGTCCTGTCCCCTTAGCAGAAAAACACCTCCATGTTTGACGGTGGGGATGGTGTTCTTAGGGTCATAGGCAGCATTCCTCCTCTTCCAAACACGGCGAGTTGAGTTGATGCCAAAGAGCTCCATTTTGGTCTCATCTGACCACAACACTTTCACCCAGTTGTCCTCTGAATTATTCAGATGTTCATTGGCAACTTCAGACGGGCATGTATATGTGCTTTCTTGAGCAGGGGGACCTTGCGGGTGCTGCAGGATTTCAGTCCTTCACGTCGTAATGTGTCACCAATTGTTTTCTTGGTGACTATGGTCCCAGCTGCCTTGAGATCATTGACAATATCCTCCCGTGTAGTTCTGGCCTGATTCCTCACCGTTCTCATGATCATTGCAACCCCACAACGTGAGATCTTGCATGGAGCCCCAGGCCGAGGGAGATTGACAGTTCTTTTGTGTTTCTACCATTTGCGAATAATCGCACCAACTGTTTATCACCTTCTCACTAAGCTGCTTGGCGATGGTCTTGTAGCCCATTCCAGCCTTGTGTAGGTCTACAATCTTGTCCCTGACATCCTTGGAGAGCTCTTTGGTCTTGGCCATGGTGGAGAGTTTGGAATCTGATTGATTGATTGCTTCTGTGGACAGGTGTCTTTTATACAGGTAACAAGCTGAGATTAGGAGCACTCCCTTTAAGAGTGTGCTCCTAATCTCAGCTCGTTACCTGTATAAAAGACACCTGGGAGCCAGAAATCTTTCTGATTGAGAGGTGGTCAAATACTTATTTCCCTCATTAAAATGCAAATCAATTTATAAAATTTTTCAGGTCTTGGGAGGAGGAGCTGTTCAATGGGGGAGATTGGGACCAGCCCGGAGAGCATTGCCCTCCAAGAGAGGAACTGGAAGCAGCGGCGGCTGAGCGGCGCAGGTGTGAGGACCTGAATGGAGCATGGGATCCCGTACGAGGCAAGTTCGTCAGACCTCGCCAGGCACGGAGACCCGAAAGACAGCCCCAAAAAACTTTTTTGGGGGGGGCACACGAGGAGGTTGGCCGGTTCAGGAGGGACTCCTGAGCCAACTCCTCGTGCTTTGTGGAGAGAGCGTTGGGGAGAGCGTCGCACGGAAAGGACACCGTGTTATGCAGTTTTGCGCACGGTTTCTCCTGTGCGCATTCCAGCGCCACTCGTCTGTCAGGCTACGATGAGTGTGCAACCTGGTAGAGTGGTGCCGGCTCAGCGCTCCTGGTCTCCGTTACGCCTCCTTGGACCAGGATATCCTGCACCGGTTCTGCGTGCAGTGTCTCCGGTACGTGTCCACAGCCCAGTGCGAGAGATCCCAGCGCCACTCGTCTGCCAGGCCAAGGTCAGTGTGCAGCCTGGTAGAGTGGTGCCAGCTCTGCGCGCCAGGTCTCCAGTGCGCCTTTTGGGACCAAAATATCCTGCGGTCCTACGGGCAGAATCTCCGGTGCGAATCCACAGCCCAGTCCCTGTTCCACGCTCCAACATCTCAGTTCGTGTTGTGGAGTCAACACGTCCAGTCCCTGTTCCGAGTTCCAAGATCCCAGTTCGTGTTGTGGAGTCAACACGTCCAGTCCCTGGTCCGGCTCCGCGCACCAGGCTCCCCGTGCGCTTAGAGAGTCCAGCATGTCCTGTTCCGGCTCCGCGCACCAGGCTCCCCGTGCGCTTAGAGAGTCCAGCACGTCCTGTTCCGGCTCCGCGCACCAGGCCCCCCGTGCGCTTAGAGAGCCCAGTTCGGCCTGTTCCCGCTCCCCGCACCAGAGTGCGCGTCACTAGCCCAGTTCGGCCTGTTCCCGCTCCCCGCACCAGAGTGAGCATCACGAATCCGGTACTGCCAGTTCCTGCTCCGCGCAGCAGATTTCCAGTGAGCATCACGAGTCCAGTACGACCAGTTCCTGCTCCACGCACCAGAGTTCCAGTGAACATCACGAGTCCAGTACGACCAGTTCCTGCTCCACGCAGCAGAGTTCCAGTGAGCATCACGAGTCCAGTACGACCAGTTCCTGCTCCACGCACCAGAGTTCCAGTGAGCATCACGAGTCCGGTACTGCCAGTTCCTGCCCCACGCACCAGAGTTCCAGTGAGCATCACGAGTCCAGTACTGCCAGTTCCTGCTCCACGCACCAGAGTTCCAGTGAGCATCACGAGTCCAGTACGACCGGTTCCTGCTCCACGCACCAGAGTTCCCGTGAGCATCATGAGTCCAGTACTGCCAGTTCCTGCTCCACGCACCAGAGTCCCAGTGAGCATCACGAGTCCAGTACGGCCAGTTCCTGCTCCACGCACCAGAGTTCCAGTGAGCATCACGAGTCCAGTACGACCAGTTCCTGCTCCACGCATCAGAGTTCCAGTGAGCATCACGAGTCCGGTACTGCCAGTTCCTGCTCCACGTACCAGAGTCCCCGTGAGCATCGTGGGTCCGGTAAGGCCAGGTACTGCTCCACGCACCAGAGTTCCGGTGAGCATCATGAGTCCAGTACGGCCAGTTCCAGCTCCACGCACCAGAGTTCCCGTGAGCATCATGAGTCCAGTATGCCCAGCTTCTGCTCCACGCACCAGAGTTCCAGGTATTGGTCCAGGGCCTCCGGTGCGTGACTTCAGACCAGCACGGCCAGCACCGGAGCCGCCACCTGGGACAAAAGAAGACCCACCGAAGACCCCCATGGACTTTTGGGTGTTTGGGAGAGTACTGTAACGCCCAGGCCTGAGATGACAGGCTGGAGCGTTTTGGTTTCGTTTTGGTTTAGGGGTTTCAGTTCTAGGTGTTGTAGTTCTATGTTGGGGTAATGGTTCCCAATTAGAGGCAGCTGTGTGTCGTTGTCTCTAATTGGGAACCATATATATGTTTGGGGGTTGCACTTTAGTTTCGTGGGTTATTGATTATGTTATGGTTATCGTGTTCAGTCAGGTTCTTGTCATTCGTGTATAGTTAGGTTCTGCCCTTCGTGTTTAGTTAGGTTTCGCCAGTCGGGTTTAGGTTTAGATCTCTGTGTTCAGTTTAGGATTTAGCGTTAGGGTTCACGTCTTGTTCATCGTTTATTGTTTTGTTCCGTCTCGTCCCGCTTTTGTAAATAAACATGTATTCTGGTTACGTCGCTGCGCTTTGGTCATTCCCGAGAGAGGATAATCGTGACAACTGCCTGGAGTTATTATTATTTGATCATGATGCAGGCTACCCCAAAGGAGCAGACCCTAACACCAAGACAACATATTGCATGTATTGTAATCTTTTCTAATAAATGGTTAAACTAATATGTGGCGTTTCCTGTCTGAACTTGAGGTTTCTCAACTTCCACTGGTTTCTCAGCTGTCGTTGCAATCCACTGCTGAGAAATGATTTGCTGACATCACTCGGTGAATATCTTTTCTTGTATTGTTATTCACACAGAGTTAAGCAAGAATGACAGGAAGAAGAGGAATATACCCATCGTGGGAAATGGTAGTTAAGCTTTTGAAATGTCTCACGGGAGCCAGTTGATGCAATAGCCTATTTAAGCCACACTGATGTCAAATTGCTGTAAATAAGATTGGTTCCTATAACAGCACTGCAGGGCAAGTGGCCTCTTAGTGCTGAGATGTATATAATAGGGATGAAAAGGTAAGGAAATGCCTCACAAATCTTCACACATTTTTATCCAGTTAGACAAATCACATTAAGCCTCCCATAGGAAAATATATAAACAGCTTTACCCTGAGCATGACTCTTTTAAAGTCTTATTCCTGCTCCATAGGCCAACAGTAAAAAAAATTATGAAGTCTGTACCTGGTTACGTCAATTGTCAATTAACATATAGAAAGTCTAAGCTTATTTTGTCATCCCTATGTAACAGTGTGAAACTGTTGAAGTGTTGATTGCAGCCTCTGTCAGCACCAGGAGTCTGTAATTGCCAACTGTGTGGCCCAAGGCATAAATGCTTGTCTGTTTCATTCATTCAGGGGTCCCCCTTACTATGTGCAGATTAGCGTCATTGACGTATGAATGCCTGTGTGTTAATGGAACTCTGAGGATGATTTATCCCCGTTGTGCTTGTCAGCAGTGATTGTACAGAGAACTGGGTATGGAAGATGTCCATGAGAAGATTTCATTGATTTGCTTGAGTAATTGTGATTGTGAATAAAACGTATATTTCTGGCCTGATCATTCCCATGCTCCACTCCCGGATGTAAATACCCTGTGTATTTTGGGTATCAAAACATATAAAATCACGTCTTGATAGGAAGAAGGGAGTTCATGCTGAGGGTGATAGACAGGCTTTAAGAGATGTACAACGTGAGATCAAAAGACAGATACTGGTGGACAAGGAGGCATACAAGCAAATGGTGGAGAGAACCCTCTCCTCAGGAAACTCATGGCTAATGAACTGAATGTTTTCTTCTCAAGATTTGAATCAGACAACTTTGTGTCGGAGGTAAAACAAATGGAAGCATAATTACAAATGTTTGAGAGAGTTGGTGTTAAACAGTCTGATGTTTTGAAGTTGTTCAGGGGATGTAACGCGAACAAAAGCCCAGGCCCAGACAAAATAAGTGGACATGTGTTAAATCACTGTGCTGAACAATTGGCTGGTGTTTTTACAGACATTTTCCAATCCTCACTCGACCAGCAACACATGCCAGTATTGTGGAAAAACTCAATAATTATACCAATTCCTAAAGCATCTAATCCCTCTGTGCTGAATGACTACCGCCCTGTCGCCTTGACATCCTTAGTAATGAAATGCCTAGAGAAAAATTATGAAAAGTCATATTCTCAGCATCACCCAGAAGCTCCTCGACCCATTTCAGTTTGCCTAGCAGCCTAGCAGAGGAGTTGATGATGCTATTCTTACCCTCCTTAACATGGTCTATAGACATCTAGAGGGTGCCAAATCCCATGTGAGGGTTCTGTTTGTTGACTTTTCTTCTGCCTTCAACACAATCCAGGCTTACATTCTGGCACAGAGACTCATTCTGGACTTCTCCTTAGATGGGGGGCTGGTTTTGTGGCTTTTGGACTTCCTGAGCCAACACTCACAGCGAGTTAAAATAGGTCCCCACGTGTCAGACATACGTAATACCAACACAGGCACTCCTCAGGGATGTGTTTTGTCCCCACTCCTGTACATCTTGTGCACTAATAGTTGTACTAGTTCCCATCCTGACAGACACCTCGTTAAGTTGGCTGATGACACTGCCTTGATCAGCCTGTTGCATGATGACGAGGAACATCATGGCCCGGTCCTAGATTACTTTGTAGAGTGGTGTGAGGAATCACACTTGGTCCTCAATACCAACAAGACCAAAGAGATGTGCAAAGACTTCATGAAGCGTACAACACCTACCTCTGCAACGTCTATCAGAGGTCAGAATATGGAGATTATAGAGGAATTCAAATATCTGGGTGTCCTCTTGGACAATAAGCTTCAGTGGAGTAAATTACAGAACTGATCTACAAAAAGAGCCAACAGAGACTGTACTGACTCTGTTTTACAAATCTTTCATCGAGAGTATTAAACTTTTTGTATTGTTTGCTGGTTTGGCAATGCCACTGTCAGCCAGAGAAATATGCTGAGAAGGATTATCACCACAGCAAGCAAGGTACTTGGAGTCAAACAGACAGGCCTGGATGAGATCTTTAAGGTCAGGGCCCTCCGCAAGGCTCACAAAATACTTTTAGACCCAAGCCACCCCCTGTACCCGGACTTTGAACTACTCCCCTCTGCGCACAGGTATAGGGCACCCATCAGCAGGAAAAACTGAACTAGACAATCGTTTGTGCCAGGTGTGATATCCCTCCTAAATAGCTCGGGCTAATGTTCCTATCGACTCAGTAAGGCCAGCAGGCTAGTCTTTTTTTTAAATTGCTATGTAACTGTTATGAAAGTTGTATTGTCAATTTTGTTTTGTTTTTAAATGTCACTTTAAATGTGTACATGACACTGCAACAAAATTTCCCCATGGGGACACTAAAGTCAGTAAGTATTTTAGATAAATTCTGAGGACCTCACCTCGAGTATATAAAAGGTGGTGTAGTACAGGTACAGGAATACAATTTTATGTTAAATCCCACGTTACCCCTACAATTTTGTCTATAATTGCAGCAGTGTTTGATTTTAGTATGTGGCTATTTTTGTCTCACTCCCAGGGAACAAGTTTAACATGAGCACAAGTTTGGACTTCAACAGATTCCAAAGTATGTGTCATCTGACGAGGACTTTCAAACAACTGAGTACCCATGAACATAAACTGAATCACAGTTGAGGCGGCTATGTGTAGGGTTAATGTATTTTTTTTCCATGAGTGGTAGTGTAATATTCGAACAAGGCTTGTTTGTTCAGAGGTGGAGTAGTTAGTGGGAGGGGTGTGTCATGGCAGACACGCTGCCATCAGCTCGCAGACACTTTCCACTGCATGGCTGTGTTCAGCCTCTGGATGGTTGGGCCTGTCAGCGCTGTAGGACTCAGCTACACAGCACGTCTGACAGAGAATAGGAAACCCCCACACCATACACTTGACACACCATTAGCTAGTCACTGCTCCAGAGCCAGACTATGTATCACTATGTATCAATTCAAAATAACGAGCTCAAACATCCAGAGTGTGTGGATGCTAACGCTTTGTCGGTTACCAAACATCAGATAAAATGATGATAACATTTCCCAAACCCTATAGGGATGGAGTCAACTTGTACAACAAAGATGACAGAAATTATGTATGATGATCTCCAAGTGAAGATGGGTCTGATATGTGAATGGGCATAATTACTGGATTGCAGCGACTAGTTGGTGTCCATAAACTACTTTCGAGGTCAGGACATGATTAATAACAACATGGAAATAGCTCTAATGGTAAAGGCCTACACTTTCCGTTATATAATGTATCATATTTTGTTAGGGCTCTATTCAATTCGTATCGCAGAAGTTCAGCGTTACAGCGTGATTGAAATTTAAATGCAATTTTCCCACATTAGTTGAGATTGTGATACACAATCGGAAATTGCCTTCACATTGATATTGTGCAATCTGTAACGCTTCAGCGATACAGACTGAATAGAGCCCTAATCTAATCGCACATATGAGCCTGAGTCAAACATTAGCCAATCAACAAAGAATTAACAAAGCATGAAAAATACTTTATTTTTTGTCCCCCTTTTCTCCATATAGCTGTTATGTAAAATCAAATGACAGGATAAATTATGCATGCGGTATCCACTGTGGCCTGAGCTCATAACTTGAATGATTACCTCAGCTTTTTCTTGTGTAATAACAAACAGCCAGAATATACAGTATGTTCTCATGCATAATTGGGACAGATCACAGCTTCAGCGATAGAATGTGAAACTATCTTCTATGGCAGATTTACTGTTCTAACAAACGGCAAATTCCCTATCCTGTGAATTGAAAAGGAAAACTTTGAAAAGGAAAAGTATTTTTCCAACCTCAGACTTTTTACAGATGAATAACTAATGCAGAAGTCTTTAAGCTCAAAATAGGGATCATGAATACATAACAAATACAACTGATTTGTCACTGGATTTGTAAATTGGAAATCAATTCAGAGATCCTTGAAAGACGGAACACGTCTCTACTTTTGTTTAAAAAATACAAACATTTGTAAAATATAGAAAATGATTCATTTGAAAATCCCAATAAGTTGACAAAGTTGTTGACAAAAATTAGTTGACAAAAATGGCCTTTTTCTTCTTCTTTCAAGTGGTACAGTATAGAAAGTAGCAATTTAGTTTTTCCTCAGTTGCTTCTTGACTGTAAAACCTAAATCATATTCTTTAATCTATCAGGGAGATCAAGTTGACAGTTTATGGTTGTGACCATGGTGATGTCAATATTGTTTGTTTAAATCTATCAAAAGTAGAGAACTTTACAAACAATGAGTGGTCTTGCTACACTACATGTAACGAGGACATGAGTAAGGGGTCCTTATGGTATAGCTGACCCTGCTCATTCCTGATTAATCTAGGATTTTAAACATCTGACGGAAGTGAACCAAATCTTCTGACATATTCCAGTTTTGAGATAGAATAACTATTATTTGAAGTCAGAGGGCAATATAAGATCCTTTTTAAGTTAATATTCATTATTGCCAGTTTTTTGAATTTTAAAACACTTTTGGAGAGCTTGAATTTGGGATCCTTTTCTCCGGACAAGGGCATTTCTGGGCATAGAGCCGACATGGAAATTAATAATATAGAAACCTTAAAAAAATGTAGTTTATTTTACATTTTTTATAATGCAACAAAATGCTTTTTTTTCAACTATAAAAATGAAGTTTCCCTGCCGGACAAGGACTGTCCCAACCAAGAATCCCTGAATTATAAACTGCTACTTGCATACACATAACACACACAACTTAATCCTTTATCAACATAATGGTGGAGAAAATACAAAATGATGGCATAACACCTCAACAATGGTATGACAGAAGATAGCACTACATGTTAAATGATGGCTATTGGCACTGAGGGATGAGGATATAAGAAAGATCCACTCAGTGCCCCATAAATCTGAGAGCCTGGAGTGCATGCATAATGATATTATGAACCAATAGGGACAGTGCAAGACAGTAAACATGAATCTGTGTCATCAATCTGAGCATAAGGCAACGTAAAACATAGAACTGTTAGATACATTTTTATCAAAAATACTAGCTGCTGTATGTATGGTTTGAGGCTGTAGGATACTCTACGGGGAAAGAAAAGTATACATTGAGCATTGTAATTGAAAGATCTCAGTGCTTCACTTGGTTCTATTAAATTCTGCATTTGATAATTAACTCATAAATGGAATTACGATCTCCATTCAGTGGGTACAGCAAGTACAGCAAAATATTTCAAAGTAGTTACACACATTTCTGTTGTAAGTGCAATAACAGCAAGTGCTTTGAACTTAAAATGGTGTCATTCAGGCTTTTAGGTTGGGCAGAACAGAGTTCCATGTGTCATCTATCAGTCTCCCATGCACATACACACATTTTCTCATGCACACGCGCACACACACACACACACACGCACACACGCACACGCACACACACACACGTTTTGTTCTTCTATCCTTGTGGGGACCTAAAATTTGATTTCCATTCAAAATCCTATTTTCCCTAACCTTAACCTGTAACCCTAACCCAAACCCTAAACCTTACTCCTAAACCTAAACCTAATCCCTTACCCTAACCCTAATTCTAACCCTAAACCTAACCCAAAAGTCTTTGTCCTCATGGGGACATGGGAATTTGACTTGTTTTACTATCCTTGTGGGGACTTTAGGTCCCGACATGGATAGAAGAACCAACACACACACACACACACAATCAATCACGTATCGTTGGCTCTTTTACTGTCTTTCAACCGTTTCTGTCGAGCATATTGAACACCAGTCCTCGGCATTATGTACCTGTACCTTGCAGTAAAAAAGAGCTTCATATGTATACAAAAGGATAAAACCTTATCTGAACATCAGTCACTGCTACTACACCATCGTCAGGGCAACCCTGTCTGGTGTCATAGGTCCTGTTTTGACCGAGATCCACAAGTCCTCATCTTTCGGACTCTTCTTCTTTTTGTCTGATTTTGCTGTGGCTGAGCTGGGGCTGTCTGCACAGCAACCAGCGCAGTTGGCCCGACGACAGCAGCAGCAGTGGCAGCACACCACCAGAGAAGTGAAGAGCACCACCATAGGCAGGGCTAGCAGCACCACCAGGCAGACTGTGTTATAGATCCCCTGGTCATGCTTAGTGGTGGCCACCTTCCACAAGTCACTGAAAAAATCCAAGATGTCTTCCTTCATGGTTCACTGACAGTGTCTTAACAGCTCCTCTCGAGGGTAATCTATTGAATAAGAAACCAATCACAATAGTGAACTGATTGAAGTAGTCAGCAAGGGTGTTGCTGTTATCAGGGGATTGTTCCTGTGGTGATTTGACCCTGATCTAGTGCTGGTTTCAGTTTCCTGGTGAACTCATGACATTGAAGATTTCGCTGATATAGTAGGACATCCCAGTCACAATGAACATCTGATGAAGGAAAGGGAGGATGGGAGAGACTAGAAAAATCTCTTTATCCTCCCCTCCTTCCTTAACCGCCTTGTTTTTATGGAAGTTTGAAGTCAACTGTTTATGAGAGAGTCTTTTTTTCTCCTTTGTAATCCTTCAGTTGCTGTAATGATTCCGATCTCTCCTTGCCTTGATGGGAAGGTCTATGAAGTCTGCCTGTTTGTGTAGTTTGTTTGTTTCCTCTTTTGGGATTTGGGATTCCACCTCACGTCCTCTGGAGTCTCCTCTCTATTTTAATCCATTCTCTTCTGGGAGAAGTGATGGAATGAGGACATTTTCTGTGGAGAGAATTAGAGAGAAGAAGGTGAGCAGAATGAACCCCAGTCCCACTGGTGCCTTTTTGTTCTCTTCCCTCTCCTGCTCAAGTATCTTATTCAGCTTTACTCTCATTAAAGTCATGGCTCTGGCTGCCTGAATGCACCATGGAGGGAAATACATTGAAATATGCCGACTAATGGCGGCCTAGCTTTGATGGTTTTGACTTTAACATTGACTGAGTGTAGCATTCCACTGTAACTTGGATCAATGGTAACCGTTATGGGTATCCAGGAGGTCAAAGGGTAGTTTATAGGTTTATGTTGACTAGGATTATGGCCCTGTGAGGAAATTTAAAAAATAAATATCTTCTATTGCCTGCTCCACTTTCTAAGCCAAATGTATCTGACTGCAAGTGAACAGAAAAAAGGTTGTTTTTGTCTCACAGCCCATGTGTGAAATTGGCTTACCCATAGTCAGCTTCACTTCCTTCCTAGCAAAACAAAACAGGAAACTGCACGCTGCTGCTACTTTGTTGCATTGAGTTAAGAAGGCTGCACCTACTTGCAGTTTGTCAACATTAAGGTCCCATTTCAACTAAACACATTTTTTCACCAAATCCATTAAATGTAAGCTTATCCATTATTCATGTATGTAGGTCTATGCATTTGGTTTATGGTGATGTTGAGTCTAAAGTTGAGACAACATACAATAGACTAAGTGATCACACATAGGAAGGTATGATGACTGGAAGGAATGAGTAACAATCCCACTGGACACACACTGGTTGAATCAATGCCACGTCATTTCAATGAAATGTTGGTTCAACGTAAAATAGATGTTGAGTTTACATCTGTTCCCAGTAGGATATGACTCATTAGCATTGTCTAGCAAGGTGTAACAATAGTCTTCCCTCACTAAAGTCGAAAATGGTAGGTATTTTGTAGTACACACCACATGAATTTACAGACGCTGTGAAGAACTTGGAGAGTAGTTTTCAAGAAGAAATTGAGAATGAAGAGAATCAATGAAATCTCAATGCATTCGAGGAGAGAAAAATATATCAAGATCTTTATCACATCATCCCCATTCCATAGAGTGTCATGCTATCAGACGGTCTTTGCACTCTGGTCAGGCTGTGGAATTAATGTAAAATAACATCAATGCAACAAAATTACATAACAATGTCTTGGCCTATGATCAGCTGTAAACAGGAAGATACTTTCAGTGGCTCACAAAGCCAGGATGGGGAAAAAACTCTTATGACTGCATCAGTAAGCTACAGCTATTTATGGAACTTGGAACTCTGTTCTGCCCAACCTAAAAGCCTGAATGACAGCAGGCAACACAAGGCAAAACAAGAATCTTTAATGAATGGCCCAGGGCAATCATTTGTTGCAAAACCCTTATGAGGAAGAAATGGTGAATGTTCAATTCTAATTCTCTTAATAATAAGAGTCAGTCAACAGTCTTTTGCAGGGATAGTCAAAAGTTTAGAGACAGCAAAAGTCATGCATTAGTGTACCAAATTCACATCTTTACTCAACATCAGTGTTGTGGTAAGAAACACAAGATTGCATATTTTTGATTGGAACAGTTGGGAACATGACCATATATCCACACAATATAAGAGAGGACATTGTCTCAATGCATTACAGCTCAAGCTGAAAGATAACCTTTGAGTCAGGGAGAGTGAAATAGTATGAGTAGAGGAGAGAGCATAACGAGGCAAAGTTTCAAATCAAATTATAGAAATCTCAGACATTTAAGATCTTAGGTGAACCTTAGGTTTCAACCATCGAAACCATAGTGTCACTAGTCATAGACAATGTGCAAAGCATTGTGCAGAGGCCCAATGACATATTTAAGATTTACATTTCCTGAAAGAGATATGCTGTAGAATGGCACTGAGCAGTGACTGAACAGCAACGTATCATCTGGTATGTCACAATACCTTTTTAACCGATGGAGGGGACTTTCCAAAACAACAGACTTCCAGTTCACGCATAGTATTATAAGTATATACATTGACTCCTTAGCCACAGATACTCAACCAAATAAGATCAACAGCATTCAAGATCAACAGCTTCCCATTCATCATTTCTCAACAGACTTTTGAAATGTCCACCTTACCCGGCAAAAGGTTTTAGAAGTCCGGGCCAGTAAAGCTGTTTTTCCCCTCTCCTTTTCCTTGTAAATCCTCTTTAATATCGGCTGCTGCTTTTTGTTGATATTCTCTAAGCTCTCAATGTTGCCCCATACCTGGTATGTATTTAAGTGTGCTCTTTGTGCCTGTATCTCTTTACCTCTCTCTCCCTGTGTGTGACACTCTCTAAGGGCAGCGTCCCTTCTCCCTGCCCTGCACACCCTGTGTAAGAAAGGGCCCTCTGTCTGTACTCGCGTTCCATTGCCTGACACGCTGCATTCTTGTGGTTACTTTATACACACAAGTTCCCAGTGATGTCAGAGAGAGAGCAAGAGAGAAAAAAAGAGAGAGGAGAGAGAGCTCCCCTGAGAATCCCACTGCTCATAATTAATTGGATTTGTCTGCAGTTTGTAACTTGATGTTTTCAAATTCATATTCTAAAGAGCTGCTGACTTTAGTGTTTGAACGCTTTACCACAACATTAATGCACTAAAGTGTTATAAACTTAAAATTAACCAAAACACCTCACCCATTTCAGCGCTACCTCACTAACTCTAATTGTAAAGAGGAAATGAAAGTGTGTGTGTGAGCGTGCGTGTGTGTGTCCTGTATGCTCAGGGTGTGGACAGAGCAGGGAAACAGGTGAAGCAGAGAGAGATGCACTGACGTGTGACTGCTCTGTAGAAATCTGTGAGAGATCATGTGACCCTGTTCGTGAAGAGAATGGACCTCATCTATGCCTGTGGCAAACAGCATGCACTCACTGGTAAGAGACTGTCACATCCCACAACATACACACTTTGACCTCTGTACTGTAATTCACAGAGAGAGATGAGGACAGAAAGAGAGAAATGACCCACTGAAATATGTTCTTTTAAACCAAATAGGTGCTCTGACTGTCTGACTGACACCAAAAAGGGTCCCCTATTGGAAACATGTATTATTTTGTAAACCTGCTACTGAACCATGAGTATGCTGGCTGTGGCCATGTGAGTATATGTGTTTCATGATTACAGTAATCCTCATGGTGGATTAAGAATGTGAGATTAATTCCAGTTACCCGTCTGTAGGCTATATACTGTTGTACTTCACATTGAGGGGTGAGGACTGAATCGTACACTCTTAGAAAAAAGGTGCTATCTAGAATCTAAAAGGGTTCTTTGTCTGTCCCCATAGGAGAACCCTTTGAAGAACCTTTTTTGGTTCCAGGTATAACCTTTTTGTCCACCATGTAGAACACTTTCCACAGAGGATTCTACATGGAACCGAAAAGGGTTCTTTCTACCTGGATCTAAAATGGGTGCCCCTATGGGGACAGCCTAAGAACCCTTTTGGAACCCTTTTTTCAAAGAGTGTAAAGAAGTAAAGGAACTGTAATCAGGATGTAAAGACTAGCACTACCACAGTCATTGCTCAAAGCTAGGATTCTCCTATTTGTGCTGCTAAAAAACCCAGTATCTCTCCTAATTTCCTGAAATCTGCGGCAGAAACCAAGAACACTGCTCAGCAGAAAACATTCTCATAAAGAAGTGTCTCTTCTTGGAGATCTTTGAGGGTAGGCTAAATATTGTCCTGCACAGCGGCATTAGGGGGCCTTTGAAACGTTACTCCGCACATTTTATGAGCTTGTGTGCTAATGAAAAGTAAATCAGAAGGATGCGGAGGCCAAAAATAGGCCACCACCGTTCCTAACCAGTCCCAAAAGCAAAGCAGGCCATGAGTCATTCCTGTAAAATGTTTTGGCCCAGTGCAATGAAAACAGGAGGAGGGATCTGAAGAACACACAAAGTTGATTTGATGGAGATTATTCTATATATGGAAGTACCTCTCCTGTATTTTCAGTGATGACATTGTAAAAAAAGTAGTTATTAGCTCTGATGTAAACAAAGGCCTGTTCAGGAACTTTCCAATCCACTTTCTGGCTGACTGGTCCAACATACAGATTGTGTAAATGTGACTGGATGAAAGTAATTTGACTGTGTCTATGATATCAGATTTATGTTAGAGACTATTGACTATTGACTATTTGAAAGCACATCAATAAGTATCCAATCAATTCCAGGCTAAAGGTCGAGAACTTGAGGCAGGGGCGTCAATTGGGTATGGCAGAGAACGGCAGTCACCATACCCTAGCTCAACACCAACAATTTAAAATAGGCTACAAAAATCATTCCAATCCCGATTAAAAGGAAATTAGGTTTGCAAGAAAGGCCTTTCACTGTACTTTTGCATGCGATATTAAAACGTAAAACTTAGCGGGCTGGTTTTAAGACCATGCGGGCAGCTCAGAGCGAACGGGGAGGCTGTTTGCCTCGCTGCAGTGAACAGCTCTAAAGAATGCAGAGGTGGAAGACGGCTGTAGATGACTACGTAACTGCTGTTTGACTTGATATGAAATGAAACTACGCTTTTTAATCCCAGTGCATAGAAACTAATTGCCGTATGACGTGCTGTATGAATTGTTGTCGTCAAAATGTATGTCCCTTGTCAGCTGAGGTGAATGAAGCTACAGCTTGTGTAGAAATGCAGTAAATAAGATTCAACTTTATACAAATTCAGTGGTTTAGCTGAAATTACACCACTGACTCAAGGTACATTTCACCACATGATATACTGGACACACTGTTTAAACCGGTTGGTTATTCCCAAATTACTCATCTATTCCTTCCCCTTATTCAAGTATTTTAAAAGGCAGACTAAAGAAGGCACCTTGTCAACCTGTCCAAACATGGATTAAGAGACCCTACCAATGGTTGGATTTGTTATTCTCAGTAGTTGACTGCTAGGGTATACTGTCTGGTACATACAGTCCAGTAAGTCAGATAACATCTATAGAACAAATAGAAGCATCTGATTTTCAGGAGGAAATCAGCAAGACATGAACTTGTTTGGTCTGGCAACTTACTTTCTGTTTCTCTGTCTGTATTGTTCTGTTGCATTTCTCAGTAAGTTACCCAGTATCACCATGTGGTATGTACACAGAAAGGAAGAAATTCCACAGAAACAGAAGTGCATTTCTTTTATGGCGGGGGTAACTTTACCCGCTTGGCACAGACACAATTTCAACGTCTAGTTTTGATTGACATTTGGTTGAGTTTAAAATATATATATATATATACATATATATATATACATATATATATATATATATATATATATATACACACACATACACAATTCCCTTCCGTTGATTACTTTTCCATGTTGATTCAACGTCATCACATTTATTTATTTTTGTTGAAATGATGTGGAAACAACAACATAACAGCTCGGTGGGTTGTTATGTTATTGTATTTGCAATAACCTGGAAGTTCAAACAAAAACAAAAATATAAGGAAATCAATCAGTCAATATAAATAAATTCATTATGCCCTAATCTGTGGATTTCACATGACTGGGAATACAGATATGCATCTGTTAGTCACAGATACTGTCACGTCCAGGCCTGAAAAGACAGGCTGGCGTGTTTTTGCTTTGGTTTTGGTGTAGGGTTTTTATGTTCTAGGTGTTATATTTCTATGTTGGGGTAATGGTTCCCAATTAGAGGCAGCTGTGTGTCGTTGTCTCTAATTGGGAACCATATATATGTTTGTAGTTTTCACTTGGGGTTTGTGGGTTATTGTTTGTACATAGCTTTAGTGGTTTTTCATGTGTTATATTTCGTTACGATCGTCATTCATTTTGTTGTATATTTGCCCAGTTACGTGTGTTATGTTTTCGGTTAATAAACATGTATACTGGATGCCTCGCTGCGCCTTGGTCTGTCCTTCCCGAGGATCGTGACAGATACCTTAAAAAAAGTCAGTATCGAGTGTGACCACCATTTGCATGCACAATGGGTGGCATGTCTGGTGAGTATGCAGGCCATGGAACAACTAGGACATTTTCAGCTTCCAGGAATTGTGTACAGAGCCTTGTGACATGGGGTTGTGCATTATTATACTGAAACATGTCAATGTAAATAATCCGGGAGGTCATTTGATTAGTTGTTCAGCAGTCTTATGGCTTTGGGGTAGAAGCTGTTAAGGAGCCTTTTGGTCCTTGACTTGGCGCTCCGGTACTGCTTGCCGTACGGTAGCAGAGAGAACAGTCTATGACTTGGGTGACTGGAGTCTTTGACAATTTTTTGGGCCTTCCTCTGACACTGCCTAGTGTATAGGTCCTGGGTGGCAGGAAGCTTGGCTCCAGTGATGTACTGGGCCGTACTCACTACTTTCTGTAGAGTCTTACGGTCAGATGCCGAGCAGTTGCCATACAAGTCAGTGATGCAACCAGTAAGGATGCTCTCGATGGTGCAGCTGTAGAACTTATTGAGGATCTGGGGACCCATGACAAACCTTTTCAGTCTCCTGAGGGGGAAAAGGTGTTGTTGTGCCCTCTTCACGACTGTCTTGGTGTGTTTGGACCATGATAGTTTGTTGGTGATGTGGACACCAAGGAACTTGAAACTCTCGACCCGCTCCACTACAGCCCCATCAATGTTCATGGTGGCCTGTCGGCTCGCCTTTTCCTGTAGTCCACGATAAGCTCCTTTGTCTTGCTCACATTGAGGGAGAGGTTTTTGTCCTGGCACCACATTGCCAGGTCTCTGACGACCTCCCTATAGGCTGTCTCATCGTTGTCTGTGATCAGTCCTACCACTGTTGTGATGTCAGCAAACGTAATGATGGTGCTGGAGTCGTGTTTGGCCATGCAGTCGTGGGTGAAAAGGGAGTACAGGAGGGGACAAAGCATGCAGATGTGTTGTTGCCTACCCTTACCACCTGGGGGCGGCCCGTTAGGAAGTCCAGGATCCAGTTGTAGAGGGAGGTGTTTATGTCCCAGGGTCCATAGCTTAGTGATGAGCTTTGTGGAGACTATGGTGTTGAACGCTGAGCTGTAGTCAATGAACTGCATTCTCACATAGGTCTTCCTTTTGTCCAGGTGGAAAAAGGGCAGTGTGGAGTGCGATTGAGATTGCGTCGTCTGTGGATCTATTGGGGCGGTATGCGAGTGGGTCTAAGGTTTCCGGGATGATGGTGTTGATGTGAGCCATGACCAGCCTTTCAAATCACTTCATGGCTACAGACGTGAGTGCTACGGGTCGGTAGTCATTTAGGCAGGTTACCTTGGTGTTCTTGGGCACCGGGACTATGGTGGTCTGCTTGAAACATGTTGGTATTACAGACTCGGTCAGGCACAGGTTGAAAATGTCAGTGAAGACACGTGCCAGTTGGTCAGCGCATGCTCGGAGTACACGTCCTGGTAATCCATCTGGCCCTGCGGCCTTGTGAATGTTGACCTGTTTAAAGGTCTTATATCGGCTACGGAGAGCGTGATCACACGTTTGTCCGGAACAGCTGATGCTCTCATGCATGCTTCAGTGTTGCTTGCCTCTTTGTAGTCCGTAATAGTTTGCAAGACCTGCCACATCCGACGAGCGTCGGAGCCGGTGTTGTACAATTGATGGTTCGTCAGAAGGCATAGCGGGATTTCTTCTAAGCATCCGGGTTAGAATCCCGCTCCTTGAAAGCGTCAGCTCTATTCAGACCCTTTACTCAGTACTTTATTGAAGCCCTTTTGGCAGTGATTACAGCCTCGATTCTTCTTGGGTATCACGCTACAAGCTTGGCACACCTTTATTTGGGGAGTTTCTCCCATTCTTCTCTGCAGATCCTCTCAAGCTCTGTCAGGTTGCATGGGGAGCTGCACAGCTATTTTCAGGTCACTCCAGAGATGTTTGATCAGGTTCAAGTTCGGTCTCTGGCTGGGCCCTCAAGGACATTCAGAGACTTGTCCCGAAGCCACTCCTGAATTGTCTTGGCTGTGTGCTTAGGGTCATTGTCCTGTTGGAAGGTGAACATTTGCCGCAGTCTGAGGTCCTGAGTGCACTGGAGAAAGTTTTAATTAACCTCTTAAGGATCTCTCTGTACTTTGCTCCATTCATCTTTTTCTCGATCCTGACTAGTCTCCCAGTCTCTGCCGCTGAAAAACATCCCCACAGCATGATGCTTCCACCACCATGCTTCACCATAAGGATTTTTATTTATCCTTTATTTAACTAGGCAAGTAATTTAACAAATTCTTATTTACAATTACGGCTTGCGATGGCCAAACCCAGGCAACGCTGGGCCAGTTGTGCATCGCCCAAAGGGACTCCCAATCATGGCCAGATGTGATTTAGCCTGGTATTGAACCAGGGACTGTAGTGATGCCTCTTGCACTGAGATGCAGTGCCTTAGAACGCTGCGCCACTCGGGAGTCCTGGGATGGTGCCAGGTTTCCTCCAGACGTGACGCTTGGCATTCAGGCCAAAGAGTTCAATCTTTTTTTCATCAGACCAGAGAATCATGTTTTTCATGGTCTGAGAGTCTTTAGGTGCCTTTTGGTAAACTCTAAACTGTCCTCAGAGCATGCGCAGACCAGCTGGCTGGTGTGTTCACGGACATATTCAATCAGTCCCTATCCCAGTCTGCTGTTCCCACATGCTTCAAGAGGGCCACCATTGTTCCTGTTCCCAAGAAAGCTAAGGTGACTGAGCTAAATGACTATCGCCCTGTAGCACTCACTTCCGTCATCATGAAGTGCTTTGAGAGATTAGTCAAGGATCATATCACCTCCATCCTGCCAGACACCCTGGACCAACTCCAATTTGCTTACCGTCCCAATAGGTCCACAGACGACGCAATCGCAATCACACTGCATACTGCCCTAACCCATCTGGACAAGAGGAATACTTATGTAAGAATGCTGTTCATCGACTACAGCTCAGCATTTAACACCATAGTTCCCTCCAAGCTCGTCATTAAGCTCGAGACCCTGGGTCTCGACCCAGCCCTGTGCAACTGGGTCCTGGACTTCCTGACGGGCCGGTCCCAGGTGGTGAGGGTAGGAAACAACATCTCCACTCCGCTGATCCTCAACACTGGGGCCCCACAAGGGTGCGTTCTCAGCCCTCTCCTGTACTCCCTGTTTACCCATGACTGCGTGGCCAAGCACGCATCCAACTCAATCATCAAGTTTGCTGACGACACTACAGTGGTAGGCTTGATTACCAACAACGACGAGACGGCCTACAGAGAAGAGGTGAGGGCCCTCGGAGTGTGGTGTCAGGAAAATAACCTCTCACTCAATGTCAGCAAAACAAAGGAGATGATCGTGGACTTCAGGAAACAGGAGAGGGAGCACCCCCCTATCCACATCGAGGGGACAGTAGTGGAGAGGGTGGAAAGTTAAGTTCCTCGGTGTACACATCACGGACAAACTGAATTGGTCCACCCACACAGACAGCGTGGTGAAGAAGGCACAACAGCGCCTCTTCAACCTCAGGAGGCTGAAAAAATTCGGCTTGTCACCAAAATCACTCACAAACTTTTACAGAGGCACAATGGAGAGCATCCTGTCGGGCTGTATCACTGCCTGGTACGGCAACTGCTCCACCCACAACCGTAAGGCTCTCCAGAGGGTAGTGAGGACTGCACAGCGCATCACCGGGGGAAACCTACCTGCCCTCCAGGACACCTACACCACCCGATGTCACAGAAAGGCCAAAAATATCATCAAGGACAACAACCACCCGAGCCACTGCCTGTTCACCCCGCTATCATCCAGAAGGCGAGGTCAGTACAGGTGCATCAAAGCTGGGACCGAGAGACTGAAAAACAGCTTCTACCTCAAGGCCATCAGACTGTTAAACAGCCATCACTAACATTGAGTGGCTGCTGCCAACATACTGACTTAAATCTCTAGCCACTTTAAACATAGGAATTGGATGTAACAAATGTATCACTAGCCACTTTAAACAATTTTGTATATAAGATTTACGTATCCAACATACTCATATCAAATGTATACACTGTATTCTAAACCATCTACTGTATCTTGCCTATGCCGTTCTACCATCGAACCAAATCTCTAGCCACTTTAAACAATGCCATTTATATGTTTACATATCCTACATTACTCATCTCATATATATATGTGTGTGTATATACTGTACTCCATACCATCTACTGCATCTTGCCTATGCCGGTCAGCCATCGCTCATCCATATATTTATATGTACATACTCGTATTCATTCCTTTACTCTTGTGTGTATAAGGTAGTTGTTGTGAATTTGTTAGATTACTTGTTAGATACTACTGCATGGTCGGAACTAGAAGCATAAGCATTTCGCTACACTCGCATTAACATCTGCTAACCATTTGTATGTGACAAATAAAATTTTATTTGATTTGAAGCGGGCTGTCATGTGCCTTTTACCGAGGAGTGGCTTCCGTCTGGCCACTGTCCCATAAAGGCCTTATTGGTGGAGTGCTGCAGAGATGGTTGTCCTTCTGGAAGGTTCTCCCATCTCCACAGAGGAGATGGGAGAACCAGAGTGACCATCTGGTTCTTGGTCACCTCCCTGACCGAGGACCTTCTCCCCTAATTGCTCAGTTTGGCCGGGTGGCCAGCTCTAGGAAGAGTCTTAGTGGTTCCAAACTTCTTCCATTTAAGAATGATGGAGGCCACTGTGTTATTGGGGACCTTCAATGCTGCAGACATATTGTTGTACCCTTCTCCAGATCTCTGCCTCGACACAATCCTGTCTCGGAGCTCTACGGGCAAGTCCTTCAACCTCATGGCTGTAAACTGTGGGACCTTATATAGCAGGTGTGTGCCTTTCCAAATCATGTTCAATCAATTGAATTTACCACAGGTGGACACCAATCAAGAAACATCTCAAGGATGACTAATGGAAGCAGGAGGCACCTCAGCTCAATTTCGAGTTTCATATTAAAGGGTCTGAATACTTATGTAAAACTATTTCTGTTTTTTTATAAATTAGCAAAAATGGTAATCCATTTTAGAAAAACGCTGTAACGTAACAAAATGTGGAAAAAGTCAAGGAGTCTGAATACTTTCCGAAGGCACTGTATATATTTTATACAGTCTTTATCAAGGGTGCCAATAATTCTGGAAATACTTTTTCATTTGAAAAGCTTGGTTAATCTCGCATTAGTTTTTTTATATGAATGCCAGTGACATCTATTTTTCAGGTAACTGTCATTAATGAATATATTAAGTAGGTACTTAACCTTCATTATATAACTCAAATAATCAATAACTGAATTGCTGGTAATGATCTATGCAGTTCCCATAAGGATACGTGCCACAACATATGTAACAGGATTTTTTCTAACTTTATATTTCAGGCAGTTGTGGAATCTTATGATTATAGGGCTCCCGAGTGGCACAGCGGTATAAGGCACTGCATCTTAGTGCAAAAGGCATCACTACAGTCCAAGTTTGAATCCAGGCTGTATCATATCCAGCCGTGGTTGGGAGTCCCATAGGGCGGTGCACAATTGGCCCAGCGTCGTCCGGGTTTGGCGGAGTAGGCCGTGAATGTAAATAAGAATTTGTTCTTAACTGACTTGCCTGGTTAAATAAATAGGCATATTTTACCCCTCCTCTAAAAGAACAGACACAATGTAGAGTTTCCCACCAGGCAGTGGATTGACTTCATGTTCATTCCTGGCCTAAAATACTGAACAGCAATGAGCTCACTCAAAATAATACAAATATAATAATAGCTCTAGCTCTAAGCTAGGGTCTAGAAGAGGCACATGCTAAACAGCATGACTTAGATTATGATTCAATCATCAATGTAAAATTACATTAAAGAAACAGTAACAGAGGTCAAACATTGTGCTTTCCGTCATATAACATGACATTATCTAACTGTATGGTATAACCCACAAAACTAGACAGCAGTCAAAATGAAATGCTGCTGTGTCTTGAATGTTTTCACTGAGCCACTAAAATTTCAATTCTATTGCTTCTAGCCCTATTCCCTTTGCTTTGGGGAATAGGGTGCTATTTGGGGCGCATACCTATACCTTTTCACCCTGAACGGCCTGTAACAGCTCTGAGCTGGACAGATATAGAACAGAGCCCAGAGCCCTGAGGCAGAACAATAAAGTGGGCCTGAGACTTCACATTCGCATTGACCAGGAAGTGCTTACTTGGACTCCTTCCAGAGGGGCAGCAATAAGGTCTCCAGGACAAAACATGACTTATTTTGGAGGCGAAGAAGCAACGCATTAACAATGCTCGCCCAGTCCACAGCCTTAAGAGGCACTTTTGTGATTGTCTAAGCTGTGGAATATTAATAAATGGGGGAAAAAAGAGAATGGTTTGAATAGACCCATGAATGGAAAGAGGATGGGATTTGTACAGAGATGATGCTTTTGAGTATCAATTCCAACAAAAGATTGCACTTTGTAGAGTAATTCTATACCTTCTGGCCATGTTGACTTATACACAGATGCTCTATTTCCTGTATTATCTCAGCATGTGATAGGAGTCAACTCTGACCAGCATATTTACACTCCAGAAATAATGCCACATGCAAGTATTGCATAGTCCTCATTTGTCATAGTCCTCGTCATGGACTGTTTAACAATACATGAAGACTGATATCTTATGATTCCTTAATTGTAACATACAAGCCCATTTCAATAACTGCACAATGCTGACACTGTTTGCCTTTGTAATCATGGCTATTCACTATTGATGAGTTATCAGAGATTTGCTGGTAAAGCACAATTCTGGTAACCTTGGCAAAAACTCTGTGATCTGTTCAGATAATAACATTGTCACCTTGCAGACAAACGTACACAACACTAGATCACTGACTAAATCGCGCCCTACAAGAAGAGAAAAAGCAAGAGAGAGACAGCACAACATGTAGCCAAAAACTCATACCCTTATTTTCCTGCCTCCAATGGAGTTGTCACTAGTCTTCTTCATGGCCTGGAAACATTCATGTTGAGTAGCCCAGCTAACATTTAGTAAGCCAGCGATGTCAGAAGTATCAATGCTGCCCATCAATCCGTTCCCGGTCCCTCAATTCTCAATTAAGCCAACGTGTTTACGGCACTATTACACAGTCCAACAGAGAGCAGCAACTCCTCCTATTCACTTGTCAGACCCAATTTTCTTCCAGGGCTCAGTGAGTTGTGAAACCATTGCAAGCCGCCCAACCAGGCTGAGGTTTGGGGCTGGTTTTACAGTGTCGCCTTTCATCACATTCATCCCAGTGATCTGTGAAATGACTGGTGGGTTGGAAGAGGGGCAGAGGGACCTCAGGACCCATTAATGGTTGTCATCCTTATACAGGAGTACAGGAGTACACGCACGTTATTACGAGCACAGTGAAGAATACCAAGAGTCCTAATCTGGTGTTAAGCTCAAGCTGGCTACAGACACCAAACATCAGGTGTTGACATTTATCCTATGTTACTGTTTGTTATAGGTTCATTATTGTTTTACCACAGTATATTGCAATATCTCGTCACAACCTGGAGTCAGTGATATGTATTTTCAATTAAGGCAGAAATAATGATCTTTTTCAAAAGCAGCGCTGTCCATGTTATATTTGGATAAGGACAGAGTATAGATAGCCATGCCTTGGGCCTAATCTTTGGTATTTCCCACAGTATACTGTTCTGTTTATATCATAACTACTTCCGGCAGTAATTGTGTTATTCATTATTTCATTCATAATTTCTGCTCGCTAGACATTTTTATTTAATTAATGACTAATTAAGACATGCCATTATTGTCACGCCAGCTCCCGCTCTTCCTCAGGATCCCCAGCATTACGCACTCAAGCCACCATCAGTACGCACACCTGCCTTCCCCCCCCGTCACGCGTATCAGCGATCATTGGACTCAATTACTTGTGTCATTACCTTCCCTATTACTGTCTGTTTCCAAGCTCTGTTCCCTGCTTCGGGATTGACTGTCTAATGTCCGTGTTACCCGTGTTCCGAAGCTGTTCCTGTCTTGTTTCCTTGTCTGTTCCCGAATAAATGTCTGAGTCCCTGTACCTGCTTCTCCTGTCCGGCGTTGGCCCTTACAGAATCCCGAAGCCATCACACGAAGCATCGGGGGAGTACTGGCGTTCCGGTTGGTGGTGACGTCGGTCCTGGGTCGCCACCAATGGAACTGGGAGTGCCTAGCCAGCTCGTCGGGCTTCCACGCCCTAGCTGGCTCGGGAGGTTTCCTTGCCCCGGTTGGATCGGAGGGCGGCCATCCCACGTCAGGCCTCAGCCGGATCATCAGGTCTTGTTCGCCCAGCCGGCTCGTCAGACTGTTCCGTCTCCGCCGGATCATTGGGCTTCCACACCGCAGCGGGATAGACAGGCGTTCATGCCTCAGCCGGATTGTCAGGCTCCTATGCCTCAGCCGGCTCGCCAGGCTGAGGCATAGGACATGGGCTTGCCCAGCGCCCATGTCATGGCCAGCTCGCCTAGGTGCCTAGAGAGGGGGGTACTGTCACGCCTGCTCCCGCTCTTCCTCCCCCTGCATTATCCACAGCATTATGCACTCAAGCCACCATCAGTACGCACACCTGCCTTCCCCCCGTCACGCGTATCAGCGATCATTGGACTCAATTACTTGTGTCATTACCTTCCCTATTACTGTCTGTTTCCAAGCTCTGTTCCCTGCTTCGGGATTAATTGTCTCATGTCCGTGTTACCCGTGTTCTGACGCTGTTCCTGTCTTGTTTCCTTGTCTGTTCCCGAATAAATGTCTGACTCCCCGTACCTGCTTTTCCTGTCCGGTGTCGGCCCTTACAATTATTATATGCCTACAACGTATCTGTCTAAGTGTTGTTGCCAGCATTTATGAATATCAGCATGCTTTCAAATACAATAGTGTATAGTGTGTTCAACATTATAAAATACTTCAGTGGATACTGTTTCCTGTGTTTAAGCAGGATCCTATCCAAATTTTGTGGCCTTGACCTGGTCACGATGCAATCCTTTGTGTACAGTATGCTGCAGCAGGATGTACTGTAGCTAGTATGGGATTCTTCAACCGTGTACAGTATTTCCCAGAAACCCTTGCCCAGGCAAACCAGCCACCCAGGGACCCCCATCATATATTACGAAGATGTCTTATCATCAGGTGAATTATGAAGGCAAGGAGAACTAATCAATATTTAAAATTAATAGATCTGGGAAGTATTTAGACCTCCCCACCTTATCAATGGAAGAGGAAGTGTAAACTCTAAACTCTAACATAGCCTATTAGCTAGAAAGGAAACTCCAACCCATTGTTTAACAGCTGTTAAACTGGTTAAACAAAGGTGCAAAAATGTATGTCCAAGTCAAAAAGCTTACCAGCAGCCAGTGGCACTTGCGGCTCATTTTTCAAAGCTTATTCCAGATTCTCCAGTGAGTGTAATTAGCTCAAATTTTCTCAATATTGGGAGTTGAAAAATAAAGATGGCATCATTAGAAAGTTGACATCATTAGATAAATACAATCCTATTTTATACTGTAGGTATGTAATTAAAAATGTGTTTATTCCTTTGTTGCTAGCAATATTCATAAAAACATTTAAATAAAACCCCAGGTTGAAAATCCCCTGAGCTAGTGGACAACAGCGCTAAGTGTATGCTAAACACATGAGCAACCAGAGGAAGAAAAACTCAAGACCACCTTTACTCCACACACAGAGATGCATACAAATTTGGCAAATCAGACCATAATTCTATCCTCCTGATTCCTGCTTACAAGCAAAAACTAAAGCAGGAAGTAGCAGTGACTCGCTCAATACGGAAGTGGTCAGATGACGCAGATGCTACGCTACAGGACTGTTTTGCTAGCAGAGACTGGAATATGTTCCGGAATTCATCCAATGACATTGAGGAGTACACCATCTCAGTCATTGGCTTCATCAACGAGTGCATCGACGAAGTCGTCCCCACAGTGACCGTACGTACATATCCCAACCAGAAGCCATGGATTACAGGCAACATCCACATCAAGCTAAAGGCTAGAGCTGCCGCATTCAAGGAGCGGGACACTAATCCGGATGCTTATAAGAAATCCCGCTATCCCTCAGACGAACCATCAAACAAGCAAAGGGTCAATACAGGATTAAGATTGAATCCTACTACACCGGTTCTGACGCTCGTCGGATGTGGCAGGGCTTGAAAACTATTACAGACTACAACGGGAAACCCAGACGCGAGCTGCCCAGTGACGCGAACCTACCAGATGAGCTAAATGCCTTTTATGCTCGCTTCGAGGCAAGCAACACTGAAGCATGAATGAGAGCACTAGCTGTTCTGGATGACTGTTTGATAACGCTCTCGGTAGTCTTCACTGACATTTTCTACCTCTCCCTGACTGAGTCCTACATGTTTCAAGCAGACCACCATAGTCCCTGTGCCCAAGCAAGCGAAGGTAAGCTGCCTAAATGATTACCGCCCCAAGGCACTCACGTCGGTAGCCATGAAGTGCTTTGAAAGGCTGGTCATGGCTTACATCAACAGCATCCTCCCGGATACCCTAGACCCACTCCAATTCGCATACCGCCCCAACAGATCCACAGATGACGTAGATCCACAGATGGGCAGTGTGGAGTGCCCTTTTCCCAGGTGGGAAAGGGCACTCTACACTGCCCTTTCCCACCTGGACAAAAGGAACACCTATGTGAGAATGCTGTTCATTGACTACAGCTCAGCGTTCAACACCATAGTACCCACGAAGCTCATCACTAAGCATCACTAAATCACTACAGGTGAGTTACTGAGAATACATTCTCTGTAAAAAAAAGGCCAAGAGATGGAGAGTATTGAATAATAATCAAGCAAAAATCTAATTTAGTGTGAGTTAAATTATTGTTAGATTGTTGTGTTTATTTATAAAGAATGAAAATGGACAGAAAATAACATCTGAAATAACTGCACTTGTAAACAGCAAAATTGACTATTGGAATATTTTATTAATATGTAGAAAATGTATTAAAAAATTTACTATACAGTACATGTTTTTAAATCAAACTAGAACTAATCTGATCAGTAATATCCAAGATTATAGAACACAATCCAGATACTAATCAAAGTAGCTTTTCCACGGTCTCAACCTTCCTCAACATTCTTCATGGGATCTTAAGCCAAACAGGTAAAGTACACCTTTTAACATTCCTTGGGGCTCTTTTTCAGCTACACAATAGTGTTGCATCAATTGAAAAATGAATAACATAGCTGTGTCTAGTAGTCATAAATACCACAATATAAATATTAATAACATAGCTGTGTCTAGTAGTCATAAATACCACAATATAAATAAATGACAGGAAAATATTCTACACACTTACTATAAGCCTGATTAAATCACACAACAGAGGAACAGATTGTGGGTTTGAGTTGTGAGCCAGTGCGAGTTGTTGTTCCAGTAAATTGTGAAGCTGTGATTGGTTAAGTAATGGGGAAATATGGAACATTCTGAAGCACTAGATGAGCTGCTACCATCTGTTATGCAAATGAATAATAGAGTAAAGTCTGCCCTCAACATTGTTAGAAAAATGCAGTCTTAATTTCACTCCCATCCTTACACAGAAAAATATTCAAACCTCCCTTAGATATAAATACAAAGATCTGCTGTATGTGTTCCAGATAAAACAGAGAAAGACACTTCACAGTATCTCATCTGTTCAAATAGAAGAGCAGACCACAGCTTCTCAAGTCACCGCTCATAAATCCTTTAAGGTCGAGATGCTAACTTGGCCTCAGGCTATCACATTCAAAACCACTACTGCATCCCAAATGGCACACTATTCTGTATATAGTGCACTACTTTTGACCCTGGTCAGGGAATAGGGTACCATTTGGGATGCAGGTCCAATCTGACTATTGACCTGATCCTCCTACATCAGCTCCTGGGTAGAGAGGGCAACAACATTCATTTAGAATGCCTACTAACAGAGTAACAGCAATGTTATTCCTACACCATATCAAAAAAAAAATCTGAGCACTAAGCACTAATGATTCTATAATCAAAGATACAAGCAAATTAAGCACTGTGGTAGAACAAGCAAGGAGGTGGGCAGAGCCAAGCACGAGCTAGTGAGATCCTACTGGCGCATTTTAGCATGTATTCGCATATTTCTGTTAGGGAACGCCTTCTCTGTGAAGTACATGTGTGCAATAACTCAATATGCCCTTGTACTCCTACTAAACAACACATTTTTTTGAAACTTTGGTAAAGGGCCAAAACTTAGTGCACTCTGTTCGTAACAGATTCTAGTTTTGAGAACAGAAAACTGTATTGAGAGCAATGTTAATTAGCAGAATGTCGGCCAGGTTTCTTCTAGCTCAATCTTCTCCCACTTCCCGCTACTGGACTTCCTCTCATCACTATATTTGGTGGTGAGTGGAAATTCTAAACCAATGCTTCAGATTTATGCATCTTGTGAGACATCTAGCTCCTTCTTCTATCTGTGATATTATCATCCTAAAGTGACGAAATAATTCACCCATAATCTGCATGATGTTTTATACAGCCATGCAATTGTCCGTCATTAATTTACATAGGAACTGTGATAAACTATGACTAAAGCATTTGTATTTTCTGTGAGGTTGATTATGTGCAGTCCTATTATCAGAACCATAGAAATCGAATCACAATGTTGTGTGTTATCCCCTTTCTAGTGATTCTATTTCTATGATCAGAACTATTCCTTCTCCTTCATGATGAAAGTGAAGGCATGGGAGCAATAGTAGGAAAGATTGAGTTGGCACTAAGGGGAAATAAGTTTTTCCCCCCAAAATGTAAGCATTAATCACATTCTTCCCGAGTGGCACAGTGGACTAAGGCACTGCATTTCAGTGCTAGGGGCATCATTACAAACCCTGGTTCAATCCTGGGCTGTATCACAACCGGCTGTGATTGAGAGTCCCATAGGGCGGTGCGCAATTGGCTCAGCGTCTTCCGGATTAGGGTTTGGCCTAATGCGGAAATAAGAATTTGTTCTTAACTGACTTTCGTAGTTAAATAAAAACATAAATACAGTTCTAGTCAAAAGTTTGGACACACCTACAAATTTTTCTTTATTTTCTACATTGTAAAACAATAGTGAAGACAGTAAAACAATGAAATAACACATATGGAATCATGTAGTAACCAAAAAAGTGTTAAACAAATGAGATTCTTCAAAGTAGCCACCCTTTGCCTTGATGACAGTTTTGCACACGCTTGGCTTTCTCTAAACCAGTTTCATGAGGTAGTCACCTGGAACGCATTTCAATTAAAAGGTGTGCCTTGTTAAAAGTTAATGCGCTTGAGTCAATCAGTTGTGTTGTGACAAGGTAGGGGTGGTATACAGAGGATAGCCCTAATTGGCAAAAGACAAAGTCCATATTATTTCAAGAACAGCTTAAATAAGCAAAGAGAAACGAAAGTCCATCACTACTTTGAGACACTAAGTTCAATCAATCCGGAAAATGTCAAGAACTTTGAAAGTTTCTTCAAGTGCAGTAGCAAAAACCATCAAGCGCTATGATAAAACTGGCTCTCATGAGGACCGCCACAGGAAAGGAAGACCCAGAGTTACCTCTGCTGCAGGGGATAAGTTCATTAGAGTTACCAGCCGCAGAAATTGCAGCCCAAATAAATGCTTCACAGAGTTCAAGTAACAGACACATCTCAACATCAACTGTTCAGAGGAGACTGTGTGAATCAGGCCTTCATGGTCAAATTGCTGAAAGGTAACCACTACTAAAGGACACCAAAAAGAAGAGGAGACTTGATTGGGCCAAGAAACACCAACAATGGACATCAGACCGTTGGAAATCTGTCCTTTGGTCTGATGAGTCCATTCATGCTAAGGGTGGCTACTTTGAAGAATATTTTTTGGGGGGGTGGGGTTACTACATGATTCCGTATGTGTTTTTTGTTTTTGTTTTGATGTCTTCACTACTATTCTATAATGTAAAAATAAAGAAAACCCTGGAATGAGTAGGTGTGTTCAAACTTTTGACTGGTACTGTATATTATTCTGCCTCACAGTTGCTGTCTAGTAGAGGTCTGACAATGCCTCGTAGAGGTATACTTTATTTATGGAACTAGTACCAGCATCGCAAATACTCCTGTCACGTACACTACATGGCCAAAAGTATATGGACACTTGCTTGTCAAGCATCTCGTTCCAAAATCATGGGCATTCATATGAAGTTGGTCCCCCCTTTGCTGCTTTAACAGCCTTCATTCTTCTGTGAAGGCTTTCCATTAGATGTCTGAACATTGCTGCAGGGACTTGCTTCCATTCAGCCACAATAGCATTAGTGAAGTCGGGCACTGATGTTGGCCGATTAGCCTTCGTTCAAATTCATCCCAAAGGTTGAGGTCAGGGCTCTGTGCAGAGCCAGTCAAGTTCTTCCACAACAATCATCGACAAACCATTTCTGTAACGACCTGAAATCATGCTGAAACAGGTAAAGGCCTTCCCCAAACTGTTGCCACAAAGTTGGAAGCACAGAATCGTCTAGAATGTCATTGCATGCTGTAGCGTTAAGATTTCCCTTTACTGGAACTAAAGGGCCTAGATCGAACCATGAAAAACAGCCCCAGATCATTATTCCTCCTCCACCAAACTTTACAGTTGTCACTTTGCAGTCGGGCAGGTAGCGTTCACCTGGCATCTGCCAAACCCAGCATTTTCTGTCGGACTACCAGATGGTGAAGCCTAATTTATCACTCCGTAGAACGCGTTTCCACTGCTCCAGAGTCCAATGGTGGCGAGCTGTACACCACTCCAGCCAACACTTGGCATTGCGCATGGTGATCTTAGGCTTGTGTGCGGCTGCTCAGCCATGGAAACCCATTTCCTGAAGCTCCCAGACAAACAGTAATTGTGCTGACATTGCTTCCAGAGGCAGTTTGGAACTTGATAGTGTGTTGCAACTGAGGTTAAACAATTTTTACGCACTATGTGCTTCAGCACTCAGTGGTCCTGTTCTGTAAGCTTGTGTGGCCTACCACTTTCGCAGCTGAGCCGTTGTTGCTCCTAGACGTTTCCACTTCACAATATCAGCACTTACAGAAGACCGGGGCAGCTGTAGCAAGGCAGAAATTTGACAAACTGACTTTTTTGAAAGGTGGCATCCTATGATGGTCCCAAGTTGAAAGTCACTGAGATCTTCAGTACAGGACATTCTACTGCCAATGTTTGTCTATGGAGATTGAATGGCTGTGTGCTCGATTTTATACACCCGTTTTATACACGCTGAATCCACTAATTTGAAGGAGTGTCCACATACTTTGCATGTGCAAAGTGTTGTCCTGATGTGCAAAGGCATGATTAAACAACTTTATATTTTCCTCCTCAGTATCCCTCACTCTGTTTATATTCTTTAGCACTCAGCATTTTCTCAGCCATCATTGATTACATGCATTTGCACTTGAGGTTCTCTTCAATAGTAAGATGTGCTTTTACATCGCAAGCCAAAAACGGATAACAGTATCTTACTACTCTAATACCTTTCAATCAAAATTCGAGTTCTTACTAGACATTCTCTCTTTTGCTCCTCTGAAACCATATCAAAACAGGTAAGGGGATTTAGTCACTGCAATTGAAATATAACTTTCCAGCTCAGACTTCAACTTGAATTCTTGGCAGAGATTCTGTGGGTTTAAATAGTGACAACTAGCTAAATGTGTGTGCACATTTCACACAGCCCTGCTAAACCAGGGGTGTGAAGGAAAAGGTTAAGTTACTGAAAGGAATCATAACATAAATAAGAACTACAGTATACCTGTCCTACAGCTTGGAAAAGGCCTGCATCAACTTCTGGATAATCAGAACACTTCACTTGACCAAGCTTGAGGCTTTGCAAAATAAGACTATAATTCTGATTGATTGACAATTAATTAATTTCAGATTTATGTGAAAGAGAGCATTTAAAAAGAGGGAGGAGTCAGTAAGCATTTGGATTACAATTCGGGCACACCAGCGTTTGACAAAAGTGATATCTCTTATGTTACGTACATTCCATCTGTTATCTACTAAGCTTCATCACTCTCAATCCTTGCACAAAGTGCCATGAGGCAAAGTTAGTCTACATAGTTAAAAAATAAGTACACATCCTATTCTAGTAAAAAATTGAACACTATGTCTTGCTCTGGGAGATGCATTGCATTAACAGCTCTGAAACAGTCACTTGACAAGCAGAATTCAGAGGAGAATTTCTACATTTAAATTCAAAAGTAAATCAAAATCAAATCACATTTTATTTGTCACATGCGCCGAATACAAAGGGTGTAGAATTTACCGTGAAATGCTTGCTTATGAGCCCTTCCCAACGATGCAGATTCTGATGACACGTTTGTTATTACCATGAAGGTGTTGATCATGATTGTTAGCATGCAGTAGGCTCACCCCTTTTCAAAACAAGTCTGTGTGAACAACTATGGTTAGAACAATAGGGGAAGTAGTATCAGCGTTTCATAATGCTTCTATATTACTCTGTATCTACAAGGGTGAATACTGAAATTTGTCTCCTCCTCCTAATTCCCATATGGATATATTAGTACCAGCAGTCTATAGGATGGACAATCACCATTGTTTCAAGTCATCAAGTCTAAAGGACAATGAACAACATAAAATGTACAAAATGATTATGACCCACTGTGTGGTTGTTATAGTTTGTAGAGATTGGGTGAGGGTATTTAAGCCATATCTGAATGAAAATATTAGTCAATTAGTCAATAAAAACAACTAAGTAGAACAATACAATTAAACGGTTTGATGAAAAGGATTGGATAAGTAGTATTACAGTGTATCCATCAAATGTACATTGAGGACATGAGGGGTTCTCTACAGCAGGCCAAGTGTTACTTGCACTGGTGGCATAACATAGTTAAACATTAAATACGGGTGAGACAAGAGGATTATAGTGTACAGGACGACTATCGGACACCAACATACAGTAAATGAGCTTATCAATTTCAAATCATTCACTAAAATACTGACAAAGAACTCATGTTCAAAAAGGAACCATGAGAATTGTTGCTGGGCCTAAAACCAAGGATCGCAAAAACATCTGCTAAAGTGATGATGAGGTTACAAAGAAAGAGAGCTCTGTCGACAGCGCATTTTCTCTTCGGCAAATCTTTGGTTTCATGTCAGAACTATTAGCACCATCAATGCAAGTAACATAGTAGGGAAACATTTGAGAGCGCTGATTCATATACAGGATCTTCATACAGCTTTATGTTTGTTTGTGGAGTTGGAATATCCTCATGGAGAATACCGTATGTGAATATTGGTCAACAATGTTATATATTTGAGTTATGCAGGGCAGAGTAAAGACAAGTATTGAATGACAATGGTCATACTATGTATTACCTCAGTGCAAATAACTTGCTCACTGTTATTTTCTTACTAAATGGGGACTGGAGTCTAAGCCTATACATTTCAAGTTGAGCAGCTATTGTTTGATGATCCTGTTTCTTCCATTCCAACCAGGGTGTAGATTTGGGATTTTATTGTACATTCAAAAATAAATTGGACAAATGGACATAAAGAAATAAATCAATAGCTGATGTTGAATCCACTGCTACAGGCTTGTGTGTAGCTGGTGATTGCTAATGCTGATTGGCTCATTACGAGTGCCAATGTTTTGTCAATGTCCAATGAATTGCTCCATGCAGGCATTTGACCATGAAACTCATGGAGGGTTGCTATTTCAATAAAAATATCAATAACAAGTCACAAATTATATCATGTAATAAATTAACTTTGTTACAATATCAGTTAGAAAAATAGAGATATCTTACTTGTTTACGGTTATACAGAATTTTGTTAAAATTACTTTTTGAATGGGGAAAATAATCCTAGCTCTCATGTACTTATATTGTATAGATAGAGAGAAGTTCATGACAGCTACTCTGAGCTCACCTCTTCACCTTCCAGGACAGGGCAAATAACTAAACACAAAAATCTTATGGTTTACCTCCCTATTTTTGCAAATAGGTAGCCTTAAAATCCAGACTGAATCACACTACGTTTCACTAGTGAAGTGAAACAAACATGAAACAGTGCTGAATTCAGTCTGGATATCCAGGCTAGCAAACAGAACCATTGTCATTCAAATTTTGTATAAATTGCATAGCTCCTCCTTTTGTCTTTCAGCCTTATTTAAAAGTAGGAACAGCAAGCTGGATTGGGATTGAGGGGTAAGGTGTAGGGGTTTATTCTGGAGGAGTGGACCTCCTTCTCTTGCCACTGATGCTGCGGTAGTTGAACGGCCTCATTTTCATCTCCACAAAGGGGACAGAGAACTCATGGCCCTTCCAGTGGTACCAGTTGATACCCTGTATAGGATGGAGAGGACAATGTAGGATCAAGAGAGAACACTGTTTAGAAACAGAGATATGACATGTTTTTTTTTTAATATGAACAGTGTACTTCATTTATCAAGGATGTGCGTACGGCCACAAACTTTACTATATGACTTTAACAGTATGCCTAATATGGATATTGTCCTCAATGTTCAGTTCACTTCTAAATCAAATATGACATCCTCAGCTCTCTCCTGTCTTTTCAGCTGTCTCCTGTTTCCTCAGCTGACTCAGACCAACCTTAGTGGTATTTCTAATATTGCCCATTGTGCTGTTCAGAAAAATGTGTGGACATTTTCAATGTTATTTGTGGTTTGAACTCACTATGGTCATTGTAGACCATAATTCAATTAGTGGATAAAAATAATGCAGACATTCTTATCTTACCTACAGTACAATGCACAGGTAACTGCCAAAATAAAGGAAACACTTGAGTAAATTAGGGATACAAAGTATATTGAAAGCAGGTGCTTCCACACAGGTGTGGTTCCTGAGTTTAATTAAACAATTAACATCCCATCATGCTTAGGGTCATGTATAAATAAGTTCTCAAAGGAGTATAGGGGGTTTAAAGGATGTGTGTGCGAGTATGTGTCTGTGTCTCAGTCACCAGATCTCAAATGAACACTGATGGGAGATTCTGGAGCGGCCCCTGAAACAGCGTTTCCCACCACCATCAATAAAACACCAAATTATGGAATTTATTATTCAAGAATGGTGTCACGTCCCTCCAATAGAGTTCCAGACACTTGTAGAATATGCCAAAGCACATTGAAGCTGTTCTGGCGGCTCGTGGTAGCCCAACGCCCTATTAAGACACTTTATGTTGGTGCTTCCTTTATTTTGGTAGTTACCTGTAGCTAGTTTCTCTTTTTATGTCTGTCTGAGATCATGTCATGTCATCAAAAGGTTGAAGATATTGGAAACTGCTGAACTGTGTAATGTTGCAAGGCTTCTGTAGTAGTCTCATCAAAAGCTCTTTACAAGACTCTTACTTGTAACAAATATCACACTGTTGGGAAAGCAGTAAGAGCTTTAAAGTTTTCTTTACGTCTTTAATGGAAATGACTGGGAATCTCACAGAGTGTGGACTTTAATGCCAGTCATCACGGTGGTAAGCTGAGGCAGCTGTTCAGTCCCACTGCTCAGTCCCAGTGTGGATGATAACAGGGACACCAACCTGACTGTGTCTCGACTCGCCGTATTTCCCGTTCAGGTTGGCCCGATGGCAGTTTTTGTACCACCAGGCTCCTTTGTAGGACAGAGCACAGTTGGTCACTGCGATGTCATTGTCTCTGTCCTTGGTGGAGAAGGGACGGCCTTGGTGATAGCTCAGCGAGTCCCCTGTGAAAGGGAATGAAAATGAATTGAACTGACGGAACCAGCACATGACATGGGTACACTGGCAGTCTGAACCGTATAATACTACAGAGCTGGAGCCAAGTGTTGAGGGACGGGGGATAAAATAAGTACAACACATTTCCTCAAGAAACCATAAAGAAGATGGAGGAAAATGGCTTTTATGGTTCAGTGGTATGCCTGTCTTGGCTGTTAGAGGTCATATACAGTTGAAGTCGGAAGTTTACATACACCTTAGCCAAATACATTTAAACTCAGTTTTTCACAATTCCTGACATTTAATCCTAGTAAAAATTCCTTGTCTTAGGTCAGTTAGGATCACCACTTTATTTTAAGAATGTGAAATGTCAGAATAATAGTAGAGAGTGATTTATTTCAGCTTTTATTTCGTTCATCACATTCCCAGTGGGTCAGCAGTTTACATTCACTCAAATAGTATTTGGTAGCATTGCCTTTAAAATTGTTTAACTTGGGTCAAACGTTTCGGGTAGCCTTCCACAAGCTTCCCACAATAAGTTGGGTGAATTTTTGCCCATTCCTCCTGACAGAGCTGGTGTAACTGAGTCAGGTTTGTAGGCCTCCTTGCTCCCACATGCTTTCAGTTCTGCCCACACATGTTCTATAGGATTGAGGTCAGGACTTTGTGACGGCAACTCCAATACCTTGACTTTGTTGTCCTTAATTTTGCCACAACTTTGGAAGTATGCTTGGGGTCATTGTCCATTTGGAAGACCTATTTGCGACCAAGCTTTAACTTCCTGATTGATGTCTGGAGATATTGCTTCAATATACAGTGAGGGAAAAAAGTATTTGATCCCCTGCTGATTTTGTACATTTGCCCACTGACAAAGAAATTATCAGTCTACAATTTTAAAGGTAGGTTTATTTGAACAGTGAGAGACGGAATAACAACAAAAAAATCCAGAAAAACGCATGTGAAAAATGTTATACATTGATTTGCATTTTAATGAGGGAAATAAGTATTTGACCCCTCTGCAAAACATGACTTGGTACTTGGTGGCAAAACCCTTGTTGGCAATCAGACGTTTCTTGTAGTTGGCCACCAGGTTTGCACACATCTCAGGAAAGATTTTGTCCCACTCCTCTTTGCAGATCTTCTCCAAGTCATTAAGGTTTCGAGGCTGACGTTTGGCAACTCGAACCTTCAGCTCCCTCCACAGATTTTCTATGGGATTAAGGTCTGGAGACTGGCTAGGCCACTCCAGGACCTTAATGTGCTTCTTCTTGATCTACTCCTTTGTTGCCTTGGCCGTGTGTTGTGGGTCATTGTCATCCTTGACACATTTTCAATGCCCTGGCTGAGGGAAGGAGGTTCTCACCCAGGATTTGACGATACATGGCCCCGTCCATCGTCCCTTTGATGCGGTGAAGTTGTCCTGTCCCCTTAGCAGAAAAACACGCCCAAAGCATAATGTTTCCACCTCCGTGTTTGACGGTGGGGATGGTGTTCTTGGGGTCATAGGCAGCATTCCTTCTCCTCCAAACACGGCGAGTTGAGTTGATGCAAAAGAGCTCCATTTTGGTCTCATCTGACCACAACACTTTCACCCAGTTGTCCTCTGAATCATTCAGATGTTCATTGGCAAACTTCAGTCAGGCATGTATATGTGCTTTCTTGAGCAGGGGGACCTTGCGGGCGCTGCAGGATTTCAGGCTTCACGGCGTAGTGTGTTACCAATTGTTTTCTTGGTGACTATGGTCCCAGCTGCCTTGAGATCATTGACAAGATCCTCCCTTATAGTTCTGGGCTGAATCCTCACCGTTCTCATGATCATTGCAACTCCACGATGTGAGATCTTGCATGGAGCCCCAGGCCGAGGGAGATTGACAGTTCTTTTGTGTTTCTTCCATTTGCGAATAATCACAGCAACTGTTGTCACCTTCTCACCAAGCTGCTTGGCGATGGTCTTGTAGCCCATTCCAGCCTTGTGTAGGTCTAAAATCTTGTCCCTGACATCCTTGGAGAGCTCTTTGGTCTTGGCCATGGTGGAAAGTTTGGAATCTGATTGATTGATTGCTTCTGTGGACAGGTGTCTTTTATACAGGTAACAAGCTGAGATTAGGAGCACTCCCCTTTAAGAGTGTGCTCCTAATCTCAGCTCGTTACCTGTATAAAAGACACCTGGGAGCTAGAAATCCTTCTGATTGAGAGGGGGTCAAATACTTATTTCCCTCATTAAAATGCAAATCAATTTATAACATTTTTCACGTGTTTTTCTGGATTTTTTTGTTGTTCAAATAAACCTACCATTAAAATTATAGACTGATCATTTCTTTGTCAGTGGGCAAACGTACAAAATCAGCAGGGGATCAAATACTTTTTTCCCCTCACTGTATCCACATCATTTTCCTCTCTCATGATGCCATCTCTTTTGTGAAGTGACCCAGTCCTACCTGTAGCAAAGCACCCCCACAACATAATGCTGCCACCCCCGTGCTTCATGGTTGGGATGGTGTTCTTCATCTTGCAAGCATCCCCCCTTTTTCCTCCAAACATAACGATGTTCATTATGGCCAAACAGTTAAATTTTTGTTTCATCCAACCAGAGGACATTTCTCCAGAAAGTACAATCTTTGTCCCAATGTGCAGTTGCAAACCGTAATCTGGCTTTTTCGTGGTGGTTTTGTATCAGTGGCTTCTTCCTTCCTTCCTTCGCACCAAAGTACGTTCATCTGTAGGAGACAGATGGCGTCTCCTTCCTGAGCGGTATGACGGCTGCATGGTCCCATGGTGTTTATACTTGAGTACTATTGTTTGTACAGATGAACGTCGTACCTTCAGGCGTTTGGAAGGTCTTTGTAAGGTCTTTTCTGAGGTCTTGGCTGATTTATTTTGATTTTCCCATGATGTCAAGCAAAGAGGCACTGAGTTTGAAGGTAGGCCTTGAAATACATCCAAAGGTACACCTCCAATTGACTCAAATGATGTCAATTAGCCTATCAGAAGCTAAAGCCATGGCATAATTTTCTGGAATTTTCCAAGCTGTTTAAAGGCACAGTCAACTTAGTGTATGTAGACTTCTGACCCACTGGAATTGTGATACAGTGAATTATAAGTGAAATAATCTGTCTGTAAACAATTGTTGTAAAAGTTACTTGTGTCATGCACAAAGTAGATGTCCTAACCGACTTGCCAAAACTATAGTTTGTTAACAAGAAATTTGTGGAGAGGTTGAAAACAAGTTTTAATGACTCCAACCTAAGTGTATGTAAACTTCCGACTTCAACTGTATTTTTAATAGATCAGTTGATTGGTCTTAAATCAGCGCCACGAAGAGTAGAGTGTACATAAACGCTCACCAGCTGTGCCATTGTACTCTCCTATCCTGAGTTTGTATAGATTCCTGGCATCTCCAATGGCGAACTTGTCATAGTTGGCGTAGACAGACTCCTGGCCATCCTTCATGTCAATCCGGAGCTCATAGCGACCTTGAGCTGAGAGCTTCTGTATGTTGTCCAAACCTGAAGAAGAAGAAGTGACAATAAAAACACACACGTACATACAGACACACAAACACGATACATACATACAGTACCAGTCAAAAGTTTGTACACACCTACTCATTCAAGGGTTTTTATTTATTTTTACTATTTTCTACATTGTAGAATAATAGTGAAGACATCAAGACCATGAAATAACACATATGGAATCATGTAGTAAGCAAAAAAGTGTTAAACAAATCAAAATATATTTTATATTTGAGATTCTTCAAAGTAGAAGCCCTTTGCCTTGACAGATTTGCACACTCTTGGCATTCTCTTAACCAGCTTCACCTGGAATGCTTTTCCAACAGTCTTGAAGGAGTTCCCACATACACTGAGCACTTGTTGGCTGCTTTCTCTTCACACTGTGGTCTTCACTATTATACTACAATGTAGAAAATAGTAAAAATAAAGAAAAACCCTTGAATGAAAAAGTGTGTCCAAACAATTGACTGATACTGTGTATACATACTATATATACAAAAGTGTGTGGATTTGGCTATTTCAGCCATACTGTTGCTGACATGTGTAAAAAGTTGAGCACACAGCCATGCAATATCCATAGACAAACATTGGTAGTAGAATGGCCAGTACTGAAGAGCTCAGTGACTGAACGTGGCACTGTCATAGGATGACACCTTTCCAAAAGGCAGTTAGTCAAATTTCTGCCCTATTAGACCTGCCCCGGTCAACTGTAAGTGTTGTTATTGTGAAGTGGAATTGTCTATGAACAGCTCGGCCGCGAAGTGGTAGGTCACATAAGCTCATAGAACAGGACCGCCGAGTGCTGAAGCACGTAATGCACTCACTACTGAGTTCCAAACTGCCTCTGGAAGCAATGTCAGCACAATAACTATTTTCTCGGGAGCTTCATGAAATGGGTTTCCACACAAGCCTAAGATCACCATGCGCAATGCAAAGCATCGGCTGGAGTGGTGTATAGCTCTCCGCCATTGGACTCTGGAGTGATGAATCACGCTTCACCATCTGGTAGTCCGACAAACAAATCTGGGTTTGGCGGATGCCAGTAGTTCGCTACCTGCCCCAATGCATAGTGGCAACTGTAAAGTTTGGTGGAGGAGGAATAATGGTCTGGGACTGTTTTTCATGGTTCAGGCTAGGTCTTTAAGTTCCAGTGAAGGGAAATCTTAACGCTACAGCATACAATGACATTCTAGACTATTCTGTACTTCCAAATCTGTGGCAACAGTTTGGGGAAGGCCCTTTCCTGTTTCAGCATGACAATGCCCCCGTGCACAAAGCGAGGTCTATACAATAATGGTTTGTCGAGATTGGTGTGGAAGAACTTGACTGGCCTGCACAGAGCCCTGACCTCAGGCCCATCGAATACCATTGGGATGAATTGGAACGCAGACTGCGAGCCAGGCCTAATCGGCCAACATCGGTGCCGACCTCACGAATGCTCTTGTGGCTGAATGGAAGCAAGCCCCCGCAGCAATGTTCAAACATCTAGTCGAAAGCCTTCCCAGAAGAGTGAAGGTTGTTATATCAGACCAACTCCGTATTAAAATCCATGGTTTTGGAATGAGATGTTCGATGAGCAGGTGTCCACATACTTTTGGTCATGTAGTATATACAGTGCATTCGTAAAGTATTCAGACCCCTTGACTTTTTCCACATTTTGTTACATTACAGCCTTATTCTAAAATTGATTGAAATAAATGTTTTCCTCATACATCTACACACAATACCCCATAATGACAAAGTGAAAAAAGGTTTTTAGAAATGTTGAAAATGTATCAAAATAAAAAAAACAGAAATACCTTCATTACATATGTATTCAGAACCTTTGCTATGAGACTCAAAACTGAGCTCAGGTGTATCCTGTTTCCATTGATCATCCTTGAGTTTCCAAAACTTGATTGGAGTCCACCTGTAGTAAATTCAATTGATTGGACATGATTTTAAAAGGCACACCGCCTGTCTATGTAAAGTCCCACAGTTGACAGTGCATGTCAGAGCAAACACCAAGCCATGAGGTTGAAGGAATTGTCTGTAGAGCTCCGAGACAGGATTGTGTCCAGGCACAGATTTGGGGAAGGGTACTAAAACATTTCTACAGCATTGAAGGTCCCCAAGAGCACAGTGGCCTCCATCATTCTTAAATGGAAGAAGTTTGGAACCACCAAGACTCTTCCTAGAGCTGGCTGCCCGGCCAAACTGAACAAATCCAGGAAGAAGGGCCTTGGTCAGGAAGGTGACCAAAAACCAGATGGTCACTCTGACAGAGCTCCAGAGTTCCTCTGTGGAGATGGGAGAATGTTCCAGAAGTTCAACCATATCTGCAGCACTCCACCAATCAGGCCTTTATGGTAGAGTGGCCAGACGGAAGCCACTCCTCAGTAAAAGACACATGACAGCCCACTTGGAGTTTGCCAAAAGGCAACAAAAAATCTCCCCAAATACAGGTGTGTTAAGCATGTAGCATCATACCCAAGACGTCTCAAAGCTGTAATTGCTGCAAAAGGTGCTTCAACAAAGTACTGAGTAAAGGGTCTGAATAATTATGTAAATGTGATATTATATTATATAAACCGGATATTGCTTCATCATTATCGGGTATTGTGTGTAGATTGATAAGGGGGAAAAAACTATTAAATGTTTTTACTATAAGGCTGTAACGTAACAAAAAGTGGAAAAAGGAAATTGGTCTTAATACTTTCCGATTGCATTGTATATATATATATATATATATATATATATATATACAGTGAGGGAAAAAAGTATTTGATCCCCTGCTGATTTTGTACATTTGCCCACTGACAAAGAAATGATCAGTCCACAATTTTAAAGGTAGGTTTATTTGAACAGTGAGAGACAGAATAACAACAAAGAAAATCCAGCATGTGAAAAATGTTATACATTGATTTGCATTTTAATGAGGGAAATAAGTATTTGACCCCTCTGCAAAACATGACTTAGTACTTGGTGACAAAACCCTTGTTGGCAATCACAGAGGTCAGACGTTTCTTGTAGTTGGCCACCAGGTTTGCACACATCTCAGGAGGGATTTTGTCCCACTCCTCTTTGCAGATCTTCTCCAAGTCATTAAGGTTTCGAGGCTGTCGTTTGGCAACTCGAACCTTCAGCTCCCTCCACAGATTTTCTATGGGATTAAGGTATGGAGACTGGCTAGGCCACTACAGGACCTTAATGTGCTTCTTCTTGATCTTGGCCGTGTGTTGTGGGTCATTGTCATGCTGGAATACCCATCCACGACCCATTTTCATTGCCTTGGCTGAGGGAAGGAGGTTCTCACCCAAGATTTGACGGTACATGGCCCCGTCCATCGTCCCTTTGATGCGGTGAAGTTGTCCTGTCCCCTTAGCAGAAAAACACCCCCAAAGCATAATGTTTCCACCTCGATGTTTGATGATGGGGATGGTGTTCTTGGGGGTCATAGGCAGCATTCCTCCTCCTCCAAACACAGCGAGTTGAGTTGATGCAAAAGAGCTCCATTTTGGTCTCATCTGACCACAACACTTTCACCCAGTTGTCCTTTGAATCATTCAGATGTTCATTGGCAAACTTCAGACGGGCATGTATATGTGCTTTCTTGAGCAGGGGGACCTTGCGGGCGCTGCAGGATTTCAGTCCTTCACGGCGTAGTGTGTTACCAATTGTTTTCTTGGTGACTATGGTCCCAGCTGCCTTGAGATCATTGACAAGATCCTCCCGTGTAGTTCTGGGCTGATTCCTCACCGTTCTCATGATCATTGCAACTCCACGATGTGAGATCTTGCATGGAGCCCCAGGCCGAGGGAGATTGACAGTTCTTTTGTGTTTCTACCATTTGCGAATAATCGCACCAACTGTTTATCACCTTCTCACTAAGCTGCTTGGCGATGGTCTTGTAGCCCATTCCAGCCTTGTGTAGGTCTACAATCTTGTCCCTGACATCCTTGGAGAGCTTTTTGGTCTTGGCCATGGTGGAGAGTTTGGAATCTGATTGATCTTTTATACGGATAACAAACTGAGATTAGGAGCACTCTCTTTAAGAGTGTGCTCCAGATCTCAGCTCGTTACCTGTATAAAAGACACCTGGGAGCCAGAAATCTTTCTGATTGAGAGGGGGTCAAATACTTATTTCCCTCATTAAAATGCAAATCAATTTATAACATTTTTCACATGCGTTTTTCTGGATTTTTTTGTTATTCAGTCTCTCACTGTTCAAATAAACCTACCATTAAAATTATAGACTGATCATTTCTTTGTCAGTGGGCAAACGTACAAAATCATACTTTTTTCCCCTCACTGTATATATACACACAGTGCAATATATACACATATACTGTATATATATACAGTAGAAGTCAAAAATTTGAACACCTACTCATTCAAGGGTTTTCTTTATTTTTACTATTTTCTACATTGTAGAATAACAGTGAAGACATCAACACTATTAAATAACACATGTGGAATCATGTAGTAATTATTCAAAGAAGCCACCCTTTGCCTTGACAGCTTTGCACACACTTGGCATTCTCTCAACCAGCTTCACCTGGAATGCTTTTCCAACTGTCTTGAAGGAGTTCCCACATATGCTGAGCACTTTTTCGGCTGCTTTTCCTTCGCTCTGCGGTCCAATTCATCCCAAACCATCTCAATTTGTTAGAGGTCGGGTGATTGTGGAGGACAGATCATCTGTTGCAGCACTCCATCACTCTCCTTCTTGGTCAAATAGCCCATACACAGCCTGGAGGTGTGTTGGGTCATTGTCCTGTTGAAAAACAAATGATAGTCACACTAAGCAGAAACCAGATCGGATGGCGTAACGCTGCAGAATGCTGTGGTAGCCATGCTGGTTAAGAGTGCCTTGAATTCCTAATAAATTGACCACAGTGTCACCAGCAGAGCACCCCCACACCAACACACCTCCTCCTCCATGCTTCACGGTAGGAACCACACATGCAGTCATCATCCGTTCACCTACTCTGCTTCTCACAAAGACACGGCGGTTGGAACCAAAAATCTCAAATTTGGACTCAGACAAAAGGATAGATTTCCACCTGTCTAATGTCCATTGCTCGTTTTTCTTGGCCCTAGAAATTCTCCTCTTCTTATTGGTGTCCTTTAGTAGTGGTTTCTTTGCAGCAATTCGGCCATGAAGGCCTGATTCACACAGTCTCCTTTGAACAGTTGATGTTGAGATCTGTCTGTTGCTTGAACTCTGTGAAGCACTTATTTGGGCTGCAATTCCTGAGGCTGGTAACTCTAATGAACTTATCCTCTGCAGCAGAGGTAACTCTGATTCTTCCTTTCCTTTGGCGGTTTTTATGAGAGCCAGTTTCATCATAGCGCTTGCGACTGCACTTGAAGAAACTTTCAAAGTTCTTGTCATTTTCTGGACTGACTGACCTTTATGTCTTGAAATAATGATGGCCTGTCGTTTCTCTTTGCTTATTTGAGCTGTTCTTTCCATAATATGGACTTGGCCTTTTACCAAAAGGGCCATCTTCTGTATACCCCTCCTACCTTGTCACAACACAACTGATTGACACAAATGCATTAAGAAGGAAAGAAATCCCACATTTTAACTTTTAACAAGGCACACCTGTTAATTGAAATGCTTTCCAGGTGACTACCTCATAAAGCTGGTTGAGAGTATGCCAAGAGTGTGCAAAGCTGTCATCAAGGCAAAGAGTGGCTAAAATAAAATATATTTTGATTTGTTTAACACTTTTTTGGTTACTACATGATTCCATATGTGTTATTTCATAGTTTTGATGTCTTCACTTTCGTTCTACAATGTAGAAAATAGTCAAAACAAAGAAAAACCCTTGTAGTAGGTGTGTCCAAACTTTTGACTGGTACTGTATATATATAAAATAATTTCTCATTTCAAATGATAACTGTCACTTACTCAAGTCTAAAATTAACTTCTACCTGCACCTTGACATGGTAAAAACGGATGCACACAGCAAATTACATGTAGAGATAACAGGAAGCGGTCAGATGGTGAAAAGTGTCCATATCTTCCAGTCAACAGTCTGTGGCGGATTTGGCCTTGCTGCTGCTGCCAGCCCAGAGCCTAGCCAGGCTGTGATGATAAGGACCAGGGAGATTAGACCTGTCTTTCCCAAGATAACAAACCTTCCTGCTTGGCATGGATATTTCCTGTTTAACCTCAAGCTGAAAATCATATGATGTTGTAGATGCCTCATGATAGCAGATGGCAGTTTTTTGAAACCATACAAAAAAAACGTCAAGCTTCCGATGATAAGCATTGGGCTGAACCTTGGCAAAACTGGACTTGGTCTTTGATATTTCAGCAAAAGATACAGTCGGCATCAGAAAGCAAAGAAAGCACTTGGTGGTGACAGGGGAAAAGCAATTGCTGTAGTAAGATGTGTTGAACATTGAGTGAACTCAGATTTGCCATTGCAGAATGCAGGATCATCTGCTATTCATCGCTTAGATGGCAATTTGTAATGAAAAACTAAGCTATCAGGATTAAAAATGCATTGAGAGGCTGTATTCTGTTCTCATTTTATCTCCTAAATTAACATATCTTATTATTTTATTACCCATCTTACTCCTACACTTCCACAGAAATGAGGGGGCAAATTAAAAAGAGCAATAATAATTGCATATTGCACATCTGCATCAATTTCTTTATTTTAAGACCTCAAATTGACTGTATATTTGGCCAGGGTCAGGTCAATGAGTCAGATGAATGGATAGCGCCGCAACTGTAATAAAAATTGGCTTTTTTTAAACTGCTCCTGATAACAGCTTCCGCTAATTCCCGTTTCTTCAGTGTGAGCAAATCTTAATCTTAAGTGTCCCAGTAGATAGAGCTCTTCCATATCAGGGTAGTTAAACCAAATGTTATTGTGTCTCCCGGGTCTCACAACAGAAGTATGTACTGCAGGATGTTGTAGATAAGCTCAGGTGCTGTGTTCTTACATCATCTGTAGCTCCACTATGCTGTCCTCCGGGAGCACCACTATTCTCCTCTCGTGGTCATATCTATCTATACCAGTGGAGGTCAATGCCGTTTAAGGTGAGGCAGTGCGATTGTTTTGGGCCTGATTTCTATTACAGCATATTGGATGACTCTCATTCATATTCCATTCACCCAGTTCAATGTAACAGTGATAAGTTTAGGCTACTACATGATACTCAAATTGTTCGCTATACCTATCATGAGGTTGATAAAACCTAGCCTATGAATGAACGTTTACAACGTAGGTGCACACAGGTCGATTTGAGGCGACATACAGTGACACATGGACAGACAGTGACATTCAATACCGCCTTGCACACTCTTGCCTGCATCTAGCTGATATAGGGTGTAATCATTAGTCCAACAGTTGCAAACAAGAGTTTCTACTAGACAAATTCAGGTATGTTTATCACAGTTTTGTTCCGTTTTCTACCGTTTAAGAAACATTTTTCAACAGAATCGGCAGAATGAATACACCCCTGATCAGACATTTGGGACGCAGCGTGGGCCTGCCAGCAGGAGAGAACACAGCACTGAGTCAGGGGAAATTAAACAAGTCATAAGGAATATCTACTGGATGAGAAGTGCTTTTACCAATCAGGAATGAGTCATGAATCATAGTCGTTTACCAGGATGTGTGTGTCACTAGTACATGTGGTACAGTCTGGGTAGGGGCTTAGTGGCATTTGCTGATATAGAAAGAGGCATGGATGAACGCTCTGACGTAAATGCAGGGTCATCAAGACTCTAATGTTCTGAAGGTAAAATTCATTAACAATCCTTTTATCAAACAGACAGATTTTGGTTCTGAAAGTGTACTGCATGGTCATTCTATTTTTCTAATTAAAAGTACCAAAAGTATTTCTTAAGGTTGGGATCTCTATTTTGAAGTATTCATGGATACAATCTTTTATCTATTTCCAAAACAATAACATGAAAACTGGCCCATGAAGAAACAGATTTTCTAATGAATATAATTATGGCTTTTATAATGAGATTTGCAGAAATGTTCCACAGTGCATCAAAGGAGCGAGCCTTTTGTTTTGTATCAGAATCAGAGAATTTATGAAAAACAATTACCATGCAGTGAGAAATGAGAGCAGAATACATTGATTAATAAATCACATAACTAGTGTTTGTGAAGTGAAGTAATAAAATAAAAAAAGAGAGCGAGCGAGAGAGAGAGACTAGAAACAACAGACTACAAACTAATGTGTAAATGAAGTCAACTGTTAACCCTGCTCTGGGAGAGATAAGCAAAAGCAGAGACTGCAACACAAACACAAGGGCCTTCTATTCCTATTTTAAAGAGATTCTTCTGTACTTTTTGTACTTTTTTAGCTTATAGCTCGGAAAGTAGTACTCACGAGTCAAAAGTGGTCCCTTGAAAATTGCGTACTACGTGCACCACGTCATTGCTCTCTATCTCTCTCTCTCAGCTGTGTCTACTGAGCCGTTGGGCCCACCCTGCAACCTTATTGGATAACGCTGGGCAGACCTCTTGCTAGCTGTCACTCAAATGCCAAGTGCTGAAGCTTATTGGCTAGAACTCAAATTGCTAGGGGGCTGGCCCATGTGGGGGGAATGTAGGGAATATTTGGGACTCATTCTTATCGGCAGACTCAATAGCCTTGGCTTATCAAATGACTGCCTCGCCTGGTTCACCAACTACTTCTCAGATAGAGTTCAGTGTGTCAAATTGGAGGGCCTGTTGTCCGGACCTCTGGCAGTGTCTATGGGGGTGCCACAGGGTTAAATTCTCGGGCTGACTCTTTTCTCTGTATATATCAATGATGTTGCTCTTGCCGCTGGTGATTCTCTGATCCACCTCTACACAGACGACACCATTCTGTATACATCTGGCCCTTCTTTGGACATTGTGCTAACAAACCTCCAAACGAGCTTCAACGCCATACAACACTCCTTCTGGGGCCTCCAACTGCTTGTAAATGCTAGTAAAACTAAGTGCATGCTCTTTAACCGATTGCTGCCCGCACCCTCCCGCTCCACTAGCATCACTACTCTGAACGGTTCTGACCTAGAATATGTGGACAACTACAAATACCTAGGTGTCTGCTTAGACTGTAAACTCTCCTTCCAGACTCACAAGCATCTCCAATCCAAAATTAAATTTAGAATCGGCTTCCTATTTCGCAACAAAGCCTCCTTCACTAATGCCGCCAAACATACCCTCGTAAAACTGACTATCTTACCGATCCTTGACTTCAGCGGTGTCATTTACAAAATAGCCCCCAACACTCAGCAAACTGGATGTAGTCTATCACAGTGCCATCCATTTTATCACCAAAGCCCCATATACTACCCACCACTGCGACCTGTATGCTCTCGTTGGCTGTCCCTCACTACATATCCATCGCCAAACCCACTGGCTCCAGGTCATCTATAAGTCTTTGCTAGGTAAAGCCCTGCCTTATCTTAGCTCACTGGTCACCATAGCAACACCCACCTGTAGCACGTACTCCAGCAGGTATATTTCACTGGTCATCCCCAAAGCCAACACTTCCTTTGGCCGCCTTTCCTTCCAGTTCTCTGCTGCCAATGACTGGAACGAATTGCAAAAATCTCTGAAGCTGGAGTCTTATATCTCCCTTTTTAACTTTAAGCATCAGCTGTCAGAGCAGCTTACCGATCACTGTACCTGTACACAGCCAATCTGTAAATAGCACACCCAACTACCTCATCCCCATATTATTACTTACCCTCTTGCTCTTTTGCTCCCCAGTATCTCATCATCTGCAGAATGTATCACTCCAGTATTAATGCTAAATTGTAATTATTTTCACCTCTATGGCCTAGTTATTTTCACCTCTATGGCCTACCTCCCTACTCTTCTACATTTGCACACACTGTAAATAGATTTTTCAATTTTTATTTTATTTTGTGTTATTGACTGTACTTTTGTTTATGTGTAAATCTGTGTTGTTGTTTTTGTCGCACTGCTTTGCTTTATCTTGGCCAGGTCGCAGTTGTAAATGAGAACTTGTTCTCAACTGGTCTACCTGGTTAAATAAAGGTGAAATATATATTTTTTTAAATGGTGCGGCCCAACTTCAAGTAAACAGTCGCTTTCAAACTATGGATTTTGTGGCAAATTGAGGTGAGGAAGTAATTATTTTTATAGCTTATGCATGAACTACATTGATACATCCAGCCCAAAGTATTTATAAAATACTTACTTAGTCCCCAAAGTACTGGAGCATGTCTTTAAGTAGTGTACAATTCAAACTACATTCTCTATCCCAGGAGTGGGGGTACCTCTCTAGAGAGCTAAGTAGCCCCGAGATATAAAGCACCTCCGAAAAAGTGTTATGGGGTTGAGATGAGCCATCTAGAAAACAGTCTTACCGAGCCAGAATTCATCCTCTAGGTTTCCAAAGCCGACCCTGTAGTCACTCCACTTCCTGGAAAAGTCTGTCAGGCCGTTCTGACGACGTTGGAACACCTGAAACACAGATACAGATAAAGATAAGACCAGGTGACAAAACTTTATTCTACCTACATTTTGATAAGGTGCACGTCCCAAATGGCACCCTTTGCACTGAAATGTTGAGTGTTGTTGGGTGTTTGTTTGCACGGTATATCTCCTGGTATGAGACACTTACGATCCAGCCTCCTTCGTCTGTGGTCATATCACAGTAGACCTGAACTCCCTGATTGGCGTCTCTGTTGATGTAGATGGTGTAGACGCCATTGAGGGACTCCCCGTTCAGCAGATGCTGGGCACAGTTCTGGGGGGTGGCAAACAGACGGTTTCCTGGAGAGGAGGAGAACAGAGCACATGTGATCAGCTGAACACAATGGAGAATGACCAGGACTGTATTCATAAAGTGCATCATAGTAGGACTGCTTATATAGGACTGCTGATACAGGATCATAGTGAATAAGATTGTATAGACAGAGGGGATCGGATCCTAGATTAGCTATCCTACTCTGAGATGCTTATTGAACATGGGCCTGGACTTTAGATAGAGATTGTGGATATGGGGATAAATGGTAAATGTGTGTGTATCTGTGTGCTTGCGTGCGTGTGTGTTTACCTGTTGTGAAGGCCGTAGAGACGATACCGCTGGTCTCTAATCCCCTGGCAGCCTGCAACCTCACAGTGTATTCTGTGGTCTCTGCCAGCCCCTCCAGACGGATCCAAGTGTCCTCGGCATCCAGGATCAGCTCCTGTAGTAGTACCACACACACACACACACACACACACACACACACACACACACACACACACACACACACACACACACACACACACACACACACACACACACACACACACACACACACACACACACACACACACACACACACACACACACACACACACACACACACAGGGGAGAACACACAAATCAGGGAACTGGAACTATGAGTGGATATGGTACAGCAAACTGTTTTAGCTAGATCCAATCCTAACAATTTTACAGCAGACAGTAGCCCTAAGAGGGGACACTATCTGACTCCTACTGTACCAACAAACAACAAAAGCACCCAGGCACATCTACAGAAATTAAACATGTATGTCAGGTCCATTTACATGTTGAATTCATTATTCAGTGTTGTTGGCCCTTATACAACTCTACCCTGTGTTTTTCTTAGAGATAAGAAGGAGAACTTAAACCATGGATTGAGGAGAGGAAAGGACCTTATCAGACACTGGTGCTATGAGCTGCCAGGAAGAATAATAATTTATATTTCTGTCTAAATCTCAAGATGGCTCAATTCCCTTTCGTTGCTTTTGACAAACCGACTTTTATCAAGCGGATCTTCTGATGGCATCATGTTTCTCTCAGAGATCTCTTTTTCTGGCAGATGAAAAATAGATCTCTTTGATGAGCTCTCTAGGAGCTGGCCGTGACAGGAGAGTGAACTGTGAATTTAATGGGGCTTTGAGCCATATTAAATATCTATGAAGAACTGGATGAAATATTCAGCCATTTTGTAAAAAGTCACACATTTTAAGGCAATATGTTGGATGAATCATGCAGTTAAAGCTGCTCTTTAATTGATGTTTCTCTCACAATGGACCTTATACTGTTTCACTGTCGTTTTTTTGTAAAGATTATTATTGTTTGTTAGAATGACTTGTTACTGATATAAAATATTTGCATGTTTGGAATTGTTCATCATGTACAAGGCATCCTTTACAATAGATCGCAGGTTGCCTAATTACTGTATATCATCTAGTATTGCTCTAATCTGGAAGGTCAACATATGATTCATAACCAAACTAAAACAGATTGCTGTGGTGAATATGACCATTATATTAACAGAGAGAACAGGTTGGGAATAATTTATGGGGACTGAAATGAACTCAAACAGAGTAAAACAACACACTGTGACGAAAACCAAATCCTCTGTGCATGACTGACACCCACTGGACAAACACAAGCACCAAAAAAGGTCAATATAGTAAAACACATGCATCTTCACAGACGTGTGTGTGTGTGTGAGTGTGTGTGTCTTGATAGATTTAGAAAAGATTAAGACAGTGAGGACAGTACAGTCTTAAGCTTTTTCTGTGACTTCATCCCAAATGGCACCCTATTCCCTTTATAGTGGACTACATTTGACTAGAGCCCTATGGGAATAGGTTGCCATTTGGGACGTATCCTTGGGCTCTGTCTGTATGTTGTAATACGTTGAGAGAGATATCTTCTGCAGAATATCAGGGGAATTGTTCCCGGTGAGTCATTATTAATAAAGGTATTACATCAGAATAGACCGGTTAATCTACTTTATTATTATTACCCAGCTACATCAAAGAATTTTATTAAAATGAAAAATGTTCCAGGAGGCAAATTAAAAGATCTAAACGGCTCTATTGCCTGGGCATCCACTGTGGAGTAGAGCTGCATGGGTCTGTATTAGGAGGCAATTTGTCTGGGCGATACAGGATGTACACTGTTTTGGTAGCTTCAAAACGCTACCGGTAACACTCACATTGCAGCTCATATATTATCAATCATATCTGCTGTGAGCACGTTTGGCTTGATGATACAGCATGGAGGCCTACAGTGTGTGATTTAGATTGGAAATTCATAGACAAAGATAAGGCAGTATTTTGGTGGCCTGTATGTTTGGGCTATGATGCCAACTCCTTGTCACTCCTTCTCATTGTCATGCCAATGTTCGGCTTGACAATGACAGCAATGGAGAAGAAAAGAGCACAGACAGATCCAGGACCAGGTTAGTATTTTGGCAGCTTGAAAACACTACATATAACACTATGGCTCATATCAATAGGGCTGGCACAATTACAGTATAACCGTGTAAAAAATAAATACATAAAAAAAGACTGACAGTTATGGAAGAAAACCCTCATGAAAATAAAATAACACACATGTTTTGGGTGGAACAAACAGGGACAACTGGGAATTTGTGTGGTTATTGATCCTAACTGAAATGCAAAATTGTTCAACTGTTTAAAAAATATATATATGGTGACCGTGGTCATTTGGCTGGCCAATTACCGTCATCCCATAATTCCATGACCGTCACAGCCCTACATATCAATTCCTCCTGTGAGCCTCTTTGGCTTGATTATACAGTAACAGTTCAATGTGTATCTGTGTGAGAGTGATAGGAAACTCTTGTTGATGAAGTTAAATAAGCCCTACTGTATCCTACTTACCTTTCTGTTGCCGTCCACTGATTTGTATGTGAGCATGTAGTTGTCGATGTCTGCGATGGGCGGTTGCCAGGAGATGAGGGCACTGCGGTGGTTCACCTCGCTAGCCGTCAGGTTCAGAGGAGCGTCCATGGCTACAGGGGACCAAACAAATAGCAGATTACTACATAATAGTTCCAGTGAGTCAAATCATTATGTCTGGTGGTAATTTTTTTTCATCCAAATACTGTACTTAAATTGGAAATGTATCTCCTAATCAGATGACCAACCCTCTAGCGGACTTTAGTTGAAGTCACCCTTCTGCACATGTCACCCTTCTCATGTCCTTTACCCAGCATCCATAACTGCAAAATATTTATCAGTTGAAAATTCACACCAAAAAAGAATTAGCCATTCCAAACAGAAGATTTTTACCCAAGACCCTATCCTCCTCTTACATCTAGATAGCTGATACATGCACTCCTTTTCCTATCTCTCTCATTTTCATATCTCCCTCCTCCTGTTGTCCTCAGGTGTTTTCAGGGGGGATCTATGACAGTTCAGTAATTAACAGCGTGTTCTATCACTGATAGCCTCAGGACTGAAGGATTTTCTACATGAGATGCAATGACATCTCAACACTGCAGTAGTGCCGACTAGAGAAAATTACAATGTGGATGTCCACACTGACCTGACTGCCTCTTCCAGGAGAGACTGTCATTCTCCTCCTGTCTCCTCAACATGACTGCAATGCCTGAGAGAGTGTTTATCTTTCCTTTTCCTTTCATCCCCCTTTCATTGTGATGGACACTGATTCAACATTTTCATGTAGTCCGAGGGCACATCTCAGAAGCTTTTTCAGCCATCACAATGCCTACACTTCTCTTGTTTCTTTTCTCTCTCGCTCTCTCTGTTCTCTCTCAATTCTTTCTCTCAACTCTCTCTCTTATTCCCTCTCTTTAATTACAGTATACCTGCACTCGGAGGCGTGTTAACACTCTTTACATTAGGACGTTCTGTAACATTCTAATGTTCTAGAGTTTTGCCACATGCAAATGTAGAGGTGTCTCAATAGACAAACAGATGGCAAGGGCAGTAATTAATTATTATTACTATTACTCCTGTATGCATTGTACTGAGACAAAATAAATGTGTTTCCATCAAGAAACAATTAATAAGTTCATCCCAATGCACTGGTTCAGGTGGATACTAAACCAAACTTGAGTTATTTGGAAGAAACATAAAAACTTCTGTGAATAACATGTCTCTCACTGGTCAAGTCTTTTAGAAAGTGAGTCACCCAATAACTTCATGCTCATAAGAGGTCATCAACACTGGAACTATTTATCAGAGCAAAACATCCAGCAAATCAAAGCATAAGCAATGCATAACCACATCAAAAACATTTAATGAGATGCAAATTAAGAGCAAAAAAGTACAATAAAGTCTGGTGAATTTGGCCATCCCATCCAGTGATTATGTGTCAACATCAGACAACAAGGCTGGCACTGGAGTAGCAAAGCCAATGGCCTGTGACACTTCAGACAAATAAATTCAGCCAAAAACAGTGCCTATAAATTCATTTTTACAAAGGCCACTGCTTGATTAAACATAGGGGAATTGCCCCTCATTCTAGGGAGACTTTTACTGCAAGACACAAGACAAAATAAAGCCAGAAAAAAGTACTGGTTGTTCTTTTTTCTGGACATAAGTTTGTGTACTCTACAGAGGCAGAGCAGCAGCCCACTTGTTCTGAAAATGTTCATGCAGCTCCAGCACAGTGCAGACTGGGTAAAACTCTGCCGCTCTGCTCCCTTGGGGATATTAATGGGCTGCTGCTGACAGAGAATTTTTGTCTCAAAAATAAGTTTAGAGCCCCAACTAAACTAAACTAGACCATTTTTCTCCCGTCCTCTTCTCCCTCCCCTGCCCTAGAGTAGGTATGATCTCATTGGCTTGTGGAGGTCATTAGCTAGGAGTAAGGTGGCATATTAGGACAGCCTCAGTCTCGGCAACTCTTGAGGAGATTGAAAAAAATCTTGCTGAGACTGAGGCTGTGCTAATATGGACACCGTATAGCAGGAGTAGAACATGGTCAGTCAGTGATCACACTGCAAGGGCCTTAATAAGAGGAGCAATGATTCCTATGCTAATTAGACACACTTTAACTGGAAGGTGTAAAAGGGCACCTGTTAATTGAATAGGAGCAAGTTTCAAGTAGCTCCAGGTAGCTTGCCTTTCTCTGAGTAGTCTGTCTGTGCTGCTTCTTGAACATGTGCCTTCAGAAATTAAACATTTTTATGTGTTATAGCCCGGATTTAAAATGTATTACATTTAGATGTTGTGTCTCTGGCCTACACACAATACCCCACGTTGAAGTGGAATTATGTTTTTACAAACTAACTTAAAATGGAAAGCTGAAATGTCTTGAGTCAGTAAGTATTCAACACCTTTGTTATGGCAAGCCTAAACATGTTCAGAAGTAAACATGTGCTTAACAAGTCACATCCCATGTTCAAGAATTGGCTTATTCTCACTCACTCTAGGTTAAATGAAAACGAAATCTCCAAAATATCGTTACTTTTTAAACAAAGAGATTATTTTTATTGTTATTATTAATGAATTTAGAATGATATAATGCCCATGATATATTATCACATATTCTCACAGATCCTGGAATGGAAAATGGAAAATGACCCTTAGATATTAATTTAGAATCGTCCAATCCTCTAAACGTAATTATTGGCAGAGACATGTCATTGAAAAAAATCTTTATATACTGTAGGCCTACCATAGGCAAAATGAGTCTCACTAGTGTTGAGTAATGTGCTGTTAAAAGTGGTGTAGGTCTTATTTATTTAAAGAGCATATTGAAGTTAGAAGCAATAGGGTTTGAATCAAAAGCCTACAACTATTTTAGCACAGTTTCGTGCTGCTCTGAGACAAGCATGGGGACTGGTCTTGATTAATAAATGCGATTTTTATTTTCACTTAATCTCAGTTTGGGTATTGGTTAGACTACAATTAGAAAATTAGGGTGCAGAAATGTTATGCTCTTAGTGTAACCTTTTTTTTCTTTAACTAGGCAAGTCAGTTAAGAACAAATTCTTATTTACAAGGACAGCCTACTCCTTCCTCCCGATCTCGGTCTCCCGCATGCCCTGCCCGCAAGACACAGGGATTATTTTGCTAAATAACCCAGTACTGTACTGCCAACTGTCACGTTGTACAGCACCCTATTTTCCGCTACATCCTAACGGAAACCCAGAGGGTTTTTTGTTTTTCTTTGATAGAAACACCATAATATTAATCAAATGAATTAAGCAAGTACCAGTTAAAAGTTTGGATACAACTACTCATTCCAGGATTTTTCTTTATTTTTACTATTTTCTACATTGCAGAATAATAGTGAAGACATCACAACTATGAAATTATTATTTATTTACAAGGACAGCCTACTCCTTCCACCCCGTCGAGGAATTGAACCCCGGTCTCGCGTGTGCCCGCATTCTCTAGTACAGACACGGCTCTCCGTTATGTAAGGAATTATGTTAAAAATACTATTTTCAACACGCAGATGTTGATTTAGTTATGGATTCATAACAAATTACAATAGTAATAAATATCACAGATTTAAAGAAATATTGGAACAAAGTTGTCTAATGAAGGCAAACAATTTGCTGTAGCCTACTCCTGACCGTCACGTTGTACAGCGCCATAGTTTCCATTCCATCCTAACGGAAACCCTGAGGGTTTCATTTTTAGTTTTTCTCGGAATAGAAACACCATAATATTAATCAAATTAATTAAGCCAAATTTCTTAAAATCAATCCCATATACTATGTTATTACAAAAAGGTTTTAAATTCTCTGGTAATGCCAATATGGAAGACTATCTCAAAGATGCCCTCTGATGGTCAAACTAGCACTAACTTGCATTAACAGAAAAAATGGCTGACAATTAAATAACGTGCCACAGAATGCTGCAGCAGCCCACAAGGTGTGCTACAGTATGACACAACTTTAAAAGGAGGAACCATTGTAATAAGTCGCATGGATGGACTCGGTTTGGAATAATAGTGTTTAACGTTAATTTTTTATGACTACCTTATCTCTACACCCCACACATACATTTATCTGTAAGGTCCTTCAGTCGAGCTATGAATTTCAAACACAGATTCAACCACAAAGACCAGGGAGGTTTTCCAATGCCTCGCAAAGAAGGGCAACTGTTGGTAGATATTGAATATCCCTTTGAGCATGGTGAAGTAATCAATTACATTTTGCATGGTGTATCAATACAGGCAGTCTTAACAAAGATACAGATGTCCTTCCGAACTCAGTTGCCGGAGAGGAAGGAAACCACTCAGGGATTTCACCATGAAGCCAATGGTTATTTTAAACAGTTACAGAGTTTAATGGCTTTGATAGAAGAAAATTGAGGATGGATCAACAACATTCTAGTTACTCCACAAAACTAACTTAAATGACAGGGTGAAAAAAGGAAGCCTGTACATGATAATAATATTCCAAAACATGTATCCTGTTTGCAATAAGGCACTAAAGTAAAACTGCAAAAAATGTGGCAAAGAAATTAAATTCATGTCCTGAATGCAAAGTGTTTTGTTTGGGGCAAATCCAACACAACATATCACTGAGTACCACTCTTCATATTTTCAAGCATGGCTGTGGCTGCATCATGTTATGGGTATGCTTGTCATCGGAAAGGAATAGGTATTTATTTATTTTTTATATAAAGATAAATAGAGCTAAGCACAGGCAAAATCCTAGAGGAAAACGTGGTTCAGTCTGCTTTCCAACAGACACTGGGAGACAAATTCCCCTTTCAGCAGGACAGCAGCCTAAAACACAAGGCCAAATAAACACTGAAGTTGCTTACCAAGACAACATTGAATGTTCCTGAGTGGCCTAGTTACAGTTTTGACTTAAATCGGCTTGAAAATCTATAGCAAGACTTGAAAATGGCTGTCTAGCAATGATCAACAACTATCTTGATAGAGCTTAATTGACGTTAAAAAGAATAATGTTTAAATATTGTACAATCGAGGTGTGACCTCGTAAAAAAATAAATTGTAGACCTCCACAAGTCTGGTTCTTCCTTGGGAGCAGTTTCCAAATGCCTGAAGGTACCACGGTTATCTGTACACAAGTACACAACAATAGTACGCAAGTATAAACACCATGGGACCACGCAGCCATCATACCGCTCAGGAAGGAGATGCCTTCTATCTCCTAGAGAAGAACGTACTTTGGTGCGAAAAGTGCAAATCAATCCCAGAACAACAGCAAAGGACCTTGTGAAGATGCTGGAGGAAACAGGTACAAAAGTATCTATATTCACAGTAAAACGAGTTCTATATCAACATAACTTGAAAGGCTGCTCAGCAAGGAAGAAGCCACTGCTCCAAAACCACCATAAAAAATTCTGACTACAGTTTGCAACTGCACATGCGGACAAAGATTGTACTTTTTGGAGAAATGTCCTCTGGTCTGATGAAACAAAAATAGAACTGTTTGGCCATAATGACCATCGTTATGTTTGGAGGAAAAACGGGGGAGGCTTGCAAGTCGAAGAACACCATCCCAACCGTGAAGCACGGGGGAGCAGCATCATGTTGTGGGGGTGCTTTGCTGCAGGAGGGACTGGTGCACTTCACAAAAGAGATGGCATCATGAGGGAGGAAAATTATGTGGATATATTGAAGCAACATCTCAAGATTTCAGTCAGGAAGTTAAAGCTTGGTCGCAAATGGGTCTTCCAAATGTACAATGACCCCAAGCATACTTCCAAAGTTGTGTCAAAATGGCTTAAGGACAACAAAGTCAAGGTATTCAAGTGGCCATCAAAAAGCCCTGACCTCAATCCCATAGAAAAGTTGTGGGCAGAACTGAAAAAGCATGTGCGAGCAAGGAGGCCTACAAACCTGATTCAGTTACACCAGCTCTGTCAGGAGGAATGGGCCAAAATTCATCCAACTTATTGTGGGAATCTTGTGGAAGGCTACCCGGAAACGTTTGACCCAAGTTAAACAATTTAAAGGCAGTGCTACTATTCTGACATGTCACATTCTTAAAATAAAGTGGTGATCCTAACTGGCCTAAGACAGGTAATTTTTACTAGGTTTAATTGTCAGGAATTGTGAAAAACTGAGTTTAAATGTATTTGGCTAAGGTGTATGTAAACGTCCAACTTCAACTGTATGTAAATGTAATATTTCTGTATTTAATTTGAAATACATTTGCAAAAATGTCTCAAAACGTTTTCACTTCGTCATTATGGAGTTTTATGAGTATTATGAGTTGTATTCAGGCTATAACACAATAAAATGTGGAATAAGTCAAGGGGTATGAATGCTTTTTGAAGACAATGTATATGTACTGTAGCTGCTCTTAGTCTGTGTGGGTTGCTTCTGAACAGGTGGGAGGTAAGTAACTAAGCAAGTAAAGTAACTAACATACGTGTTTCAAAGTTGGCGATGACGGTTCCACTGGTCAGGGGTCCCTTGGTGGCGTAGAGGGCTACAGAGTAGGTGGTGCTGGGCTTGAGTTTACTAAACTGGTGCTCCTGTTTCACACCTTCCACAAGGAAGGTATTAGCTGTCACTACAAGAGTAGGAGGAACAAAAATACATATTAGATTAGGAGAATACATGAGATAGTAAACAAACCTGACTTTATGATTACATTAAACCAGTTGGAGTCTTAATTATTAATGTATAGCGGTTGCCTTGGATATGCATGTTCGCGGTCGGGGTTAGTAGATTGTGGTTCCTATGGGTGTTACATGGGTCAGGTTTAAAATTCATTTAGCTCAAATTCATGATTCCTTATTTGTTTATATGACTAAACTTTGTATAATCAATCTAATTAAATTGCCTGTTTATTAATTAAATGGCTTGCTGTAGCCTGAGAAATACCAGTATCCATGTCTATGGTGAAAAATAATAGGTTAACAAAAATGTTCAGCCATGATTTCATTGCCTGGCTGAGTAAATTAGCAAGGACACCTAATGAACACACCAAAGAGTCAATAGAACACATTGGCAAGAGGTTGCTGAAGAACCATAATTTGTGGCCATATTGATGAAAGCCGCATCGACTAGCAAGCGGATGTCTGAGCTGATTTCCAAGTAGCTGTGTGACACTTTCCTCTGAGAGCCGACTTGGCAGGAGTCCAGTCCAGCTGGTCTCACTCTACAGACTCAGGGCGCTCTGCACGCTCCACCCCTGTAGCGGAGAAACGTGGCTGTGAGAAGACAATAAATCCACTTACCCTGGTTGCAGGTGAGGGTGAACACGTAGTTGTCAACGCTGGACAGAGGAGGGTTCCACCGGAGTAAAGCTCCTTGTGGGGTAATGTTGAGGGCTGTAAGTTCCATTGGCATGTCCATCGCTATATCAAAGAGAGAGATAAAAGCAATGTATGGCTCAGAGAGGGTACCAAGATGGCCCCATCACTTTCCAAAATGTAATCAACTGTATGTTCCAATTTACAGACCACTATGTGGACTATATACTCTGCAGATTGAGGCTAATTTATAATGACTCTCTTCTCCAGTGAGATCACAATTCTTGCTAGTATAACTGAAATCAAAGGCAAATTATACTGTCAAATATTCTGTACAGTACACAGAAGAAGAGTTCTTAAAAGCTTTTATTTCAGACTCCCTACCTACCGGAAGAACCAAGAGAGAGTAGGAATTTAATTACACGTTTAATTTAGTGTTTTAACCTCCATGTTTTCATATGGATTTTTGGCTTAACAGAAAAAGTATAGAGAATACAAAAGTAAACAGCTTGCCTTGAAAGGACTTGAATCAACCGTTAATTCACCATACCCTCAAGGCTGGGAAATGGCTGAGATTATATCTAGGAACTTTAATCACACTGCTTGTGAATGAAAGGTATTTGATTAAACTCATTACTTAAATTACAAAAATATTTAATTGAATCTAATAAAAGCTGCCAATTTGAAGTGAAATAAAATTGAATTAGATTAAATTGAATAAAAACAATAATTGTATTTCTGTAACTGTTGATTGTCCTATTTGAAACTAATGAATATATGTCGAAATAAAAAATAAATAAAAGATTGAATAATGTGTGTAATGTGTGTGGATGTCAGTAGCACCACTACTGAGTAGGGATGTGTTTGTGACTAGTTGGTACTGGATGAACCTTTAAAAGATGATGGGGAATGGAGAAGGATGGAAGCGTAATGCCAGAAATCGAATGCAAAAGAGGTGATAGATTTATTAACAAAAATTGTTACGAAAATGACATGCTACCAGACAGTCTTAGCAAAATTCTTTGCTAAGAAGCTATTTGGTTTCTTTTTTACCATTTTAATTGAAAACGACAGTAAGGTACTTATTTGTGTTTATTTATTTTACACTTTGATGGCAAACTTTCTGTACTGCTAAAATTCACATCCAGACATTCTCGTTTTCCCCAAATTTGTTTATTTCAGAACCCTTCTGTATGGAATTATTATGCTGTCTTAAAGCCCCCATGGAGTATTTACATTTTATTTATTAAATCATCACTGCATGTCTAATAAATCACTTTGTGTGTATATGTCATGAAAATAACTCCAAATATACAGTACAAGTCACAAGTTTGGACACACCTACTCATTCCAGGGTTTTTCGATATTTTTACTATTTTCTACATTGTAGAATAATAGTGAAGACATCAAAACTGAGGTAGTCTCCTGGAATACATTTCAATTAACAGGTGTGCCTTGTTAAAAGTTCATTTGTGGAATTTCTTTCCTTCTTAATGTGTTTGAGCCAATCAGTTGTTGTGACAAGGTAGGGTTGGTATACAGAAGATAGCCCTATTTGGTAAGAGACCAAGTCCATATTATGGCAAGAACAGCTCAAATAACCAAAGAGAAACGACAGTCCATAATTTATTCAAGACATGAAGGTCAGTCAATCCGGAAAATTTCAAGACATTTCTTCAATTGCAGTCGCAAAAACCATCAAGCGCTATGATGAAACTGGCTCTCTTGAGGACCGCCACAGGAAAGGAAGACCCAAGACCCAAGTTCATTAGAGTTACCAGCCTCAGAAATTCCACCCAAATAAATGCTTCACAGAGTTCAAGTAACAGACACATCTCAACATCAACTATTCTGAGGCGACTGAGTGAATCAGGCCTTCATGGATCAATTGCTACAAAGAAATCACTACTAAAGGACACCAATAAGAAGAAGAGTCTTGCTTGGGCCAAGAAACATTAGCAATGGACATTAGACTGGTAGAAATCTGTCCTTTGTTCTGATGAGTCCAAATTGGAGATTTTTCGTTCCAACCACCGTGTCTTTGTGAGATGCGGAGTAGGTGAACGGATGATCTACGTATGTGTGATTCCCACGTGAAGCGTGGAGGAGGAGGTGTGATGGTGTGAAGGTGCTTTTCTGGTGACACTGTCAGTGATTTATTTAGAATTCAAGGCACACTTAACCAGCATGGCTACCACAGCATTCTGCAACGATACGCCATCCCATCTGGTTTGCGCTTAGTGGGGCTATCATTTGTTTTTCAACAGGAAAATGACACAACACACCTCCAGGCTGTGTAAGGGCTATTTGACAAATAAGGAGAGTGATGGGGTGCTGCATCTGATGACCTGCCCTCCACAATCACCCAACCTCTACCCAATTGAGATGGTTTGAGATTAATTGGACTGAAAGAGTGAAGGAAAATCAACCAACAAGTGTGGGAACTCCTTCAAGACTGTAGGAAAAGCATTCCAGGTGAAGCTGGTTGAGAGAATGCCAAGCTTGTGCAATGCTGTCATCAAGGCAAAGGGTGGTAACTTTGAAGAATCTTAAATATAACACTTTTTTGGTTACTACATGATTCCATGTGTTATTTCATAGTTTTGATGTCTTCACTATTATTCTACTCACCCTTGAATGAGTAGGTGTGTCCACACTTTTGACTGAGCTTCCTTTTGCCATTGAAATTCTCATTCTGGTCATGTGGGCGTGTTGACACAAATTGTAATATATTTACATACCCACGGCCCTGATTGGCAGATAGGATCATCTAGACTCTAGAGCCTACCCCGCTTACCCCTTCAAAGTATGAGGATACATATTCAAATAAAATATGTCTGGTCATTGGGGCGGCAAGGTAGCCTAGTGGTTAGAGTGTTGGACTAGTAACCGAAAGTTCAATTCCCCGAGCTGACAAGGTACAAATCTGTCGTTCTTCCCCTGAACAGGCAGTTAACCCATTGTTCCTAGGCCGACACTGAAAACAAGAATTTGTTCTTAACTGACTTGCCTGGTAAAATAAAAAATAAAAAAATTGGTCAGAATAGTCAGATCAGATTGTGATGTCATGCTGTGGGCCCAAAACCATCCCACCTGAACAGGCTGAAAATCCAGGCGTTGTTTTCAAAAAGCTCTTACACTAAAAGGGCATGTTATTTCAACCTCATAGTGTGGAAATACCATGCAAAAACAGGAATTAATGTTTTTGACTGTACTGCCCCTTTGTTATCTTCAACCTAGTGGACAACCAGGAAGGGAAACGCTTTGTTTCGTTACTTTCTAAGTAAACTTCAGCGTTAGCATAGCAAACACAACATTCTGTCAGTTATTGCATGACTTTTGATATGTAAATATCATTGTGGGTTTACCAATAAAGTTACGATATGGTTTTACCATGATAAACATTGTCTGTCATCTTTCATCATTATGAATTGGATATGGACTACTGTACATGTAACTTTTAATGATGGCCGGTAGCAATGTTTAGAACAATTAGAATGTAGGGTTTTTGTCAGGCTAATTGGGTCTCGTGAAAAGGTAGGGGGTAACCTTTTCACGTGACGTAGTCCCCTGTCTCAATCAATGAGATAAGACTTGTTGGATTACTTCTTGAAGCAAAAAAAATATTTATTCTAATAACAGAGCATTTTGTAAATTCAAACGAACCACCTGCAACTAGCCATGGAAATTTAACTGACATGCGGGGAATTGAGGAAGTATCGCCAAGTAAAGGTTGGTCAAAAATGATCTGTGCTACGCTTTACTCTACCTAAGAAATAACGCCTATCAGCCAGCTGGAACAGTAGTAATGGTCTGACTAGGCAATGTTTTTAATAGCTAATATTAATGTAACGTGGTAAAAACACCAGACTCTGCTGAACCACAGTACCTGTCTGCCCCAGCCACAGCCGTTAGCTGGACAGTTGACTCAGATCGAGTGAATCCTGGACAGTCATTACCTTTGGAATTGTCAGTGCCTGACAACAGTAACTACCCGGCCAGCGGGACACTCCAGCGACCGCACAAAAAAGTCTTCCTTAGTGCTAAGGACCTTAATAAGCTGTCTGTGTTTTTGTTTCTGGCCTGTAAGTGGAGCACCAGCCCAGCTCCGTTCATGGCAGAGCTTCTCATCTGACACATTGGATTTTGAGACACTTTTAAGGTACAGCGAGCTCCTCTTTCCGTAACGGTTTTATCTCTTTCTTGCTGAACCACACCACAATGGAATGATATTGCTCTGCTTATGACCCTGTTTTAATGAGTGCTGCCAAGTGCTCCTTCACATAGTTTGTGAAACACTGCCTGAGACTCATCATAGCTGCAGCATTAGCAGAATGCTAGTGTTCATCTGTTTCTCTGAAAATAAGTTATTAGCAAAGTAAACAGTGTTTTCTAGTTTTGATTTACATAAAGATTGTTTTCCCTTTTTTGTTTATTTGGGGGTGTTATGTAGCAGCAAATGTGCTCACTGGAGCACCACAGGCCCTTCATTATAAGAAGAGTTGGCATGTCAAAATGCAGAGCTTCCTTCTGCTTTAAAGAGGGAGGTATAACACTTTCTATTCACATACAAATTAAAATCAATAGTTGGCGTCGTATTCTCTATGTTTTGTCTCTGTCATCATCCGTCTGTCATTCTCTCATATTCTTGCTCTCTATCTCTGTCTCTCTCAATTCAATTTCAATTTAAGGGCTTTATTTCTGTCTCTCTCTGTGTCTCTCTCTCTGTGTGTGTCTCTCTCTCTGTGTGTGTCTCTCTCTCTGTGTGTGTCTCTCTCTCTGTGTGTGTCTCTCTGTGTGTCTCTCTGTGTGTCTCTCTGTGTGTCTCTCTGTGTGTCTCTGTCTTTGTGTGTGGAGTCCTGAACCTGCTGGTTTTGGAAAGACATCTCTACCTGGCTCATCAGTATGCTGTGGTGCACTCCCTTTGCATGCAGTGGCGAGCTGGTTAAGCCCATGAGTTCACTTCACACCCGGAGGAGCTGCTGCAGCCTACACACCTCTCTCTGGTAGTTCACTAGATGTCAAATATATCTCACATCTCACACAGCTCAATGATGCGGAGGTCTGTCTATCTGACTGCCTGACTGACTGACTGTCTTACAGAGGAGAAGCAGAGACAGAAATAAGGTGAGGCTAACAATTATAAGGCCAAGGGGGTAATGGTAGCTACACTCGCTGCAGCAGCAATGAGAGATCGGTATTCTACTGTCTGTGTCTGAACATAATTTCTTAGTGTGCAGGTGGCAATGTGAGAGATCCACGGAGTGGGTACTAAGAATAAAATTGAAACGACAGAACGTCCCATTTATCTTGGAAAGACGCTATGTCTGACTCCAGAACATTTTGTTCCCCCATCTCATACTCCGAGGAGCACATATAATAAGAACTCTAGCTATCATTTTAGCAAACAAGCTTACTCACACTTGTCAGTCAGGAAAACATTGACTCACTGGAAAAGTTACCAAAACAGGATTGTATTGGTTGTTGTTTGATGGTTGTGCAGGATGTGGAGACGAAGATTCCATAAGTATAATGTGTACATTTACCTTTGGACCTATACAAATGGTACATTGTCAGTCCCTTTCTATAGTGGCATGGTGGCTGAGATTGTAAGAGTTTAGGGGGTACCACAGCATGTTTGCAGATTATATCATGATATACATTGTCAGTTCCTCTCTATAGTGGCATTGTAGCTGAGGCAGTACAGGATCGTAAGGGGTCAGAAATTATAGTAAGGGGTCAGAGGTCAGACCTGTGAAGACACTGGTGGTGATGGACTTGCTCTCCTGGCTGCCCCCGCACAACGTTCAAGTTGATCTCATACTCTGTTGCTGGGTGGAGGCTGGACAGGGTGTAGTTAGTGACGTCATTGTCAATTACCACACTGTCCACTTTCCCTGAAGAACATAGTATTCATTTAATGTCGCACTGTTACAGTATGCAGTCTTTCTTTAATAAGAAGTTGAACTTTCTCCTCCAATGCCAAACAATGGAATAACATGATTTGATCACACTTGGATTTGGATCGTCCCATATAGATGATCTACAGACGGTTATACTATCAACAAACTATAGGTTGATAAGCAACTGCTTACTAAGGTTACGGTTAGGGTTAGGTTCAGAATAAGGATTAGGTTAAGGGTTAAGCTTATGCTAAGGGTTAAGTTTAGGGTTAGGATGAGGGTTAAGGTTAGGGTTTGGGTTAGGGTGTTAGTGGATAGTTCGTTGAAATGTTGTTGACAGTTATTGAACAACGGAACATCTACAAACCATCTACTTGGGTCTATCCAAATAAAGTGTTACCCATAATCTTTTAAAATTAACTTTTCAATGAAAACATGCCAGAGATTTTCGCTTACCTCTTGCTGATTGATAGGACATCTTGTAGTAGTCGAAGGGAGCGAATGGTCTCAACCATGATATGATGACGGAGTCTTCAGTGGCATATGACACAGTCATCTCTTTAGGTGGATCCATTCCTCCAATAGAGAATCATAGTACATGTTAAGAATGAAGAGATGTCCATGCTATTGAGACACACACTACACACTAACACAAGACGTTCTTGACATTTAACATAACCTTCTCACAAAAACGGCTAGCTCCATGTATATGAAACGGAAGGAACACTGACACTATCTCTGTCTCCAATCAAGGTGCATGAATTGGGGAACAAACAGAAGTGAAGAGGAAATTCAGCTTCTCTTGGAGGACACTCAAAGCAGTGGAAGTTAAATAAAGCGTAGATAAAAATGCTTCTTTATTGATAAAAACAATGCATTTCTGGACACATTTTCCTCCCATAGTGTAAAAAGCACTGTGTTTATCCTGCATATTAGGTACATCATAAAATATGTACTAAAATAGCATGCTTCTCTGGCCAGAGAAAGGAAAACAGAGAGGGATATTTGCATTGTGATCGAGTGTGGTTGCCCATAAGGGATTAGTTCATGATTTGTTTATGGGTCCCCAGAGCTCTTACCGCTGCGACAGCAAAGGTTACCAGAGACAATGTGAGCAAACAATTAAAGTGACTTATAAGGTCGGCATCCATTATGTAGGGAAGGGATTGAGAGATTGGTTCTCTCTATTGTTGTGGAATGAAGCTATAGAAATTCTTGTAAAACCAACGCCACCACCCTCCCATTTCCATTACAATAATGAATATTATTCACCAGCACTGACGACGATTCAGAAGTAAGGCTTCAGCCTCATTTAAATTCTGCTAGTAGGAAAGAGTGGTGTAAATAAGTTGTGATTATTCATGTATGCCTATCTTTAATTATTTCCCATTCAGCAGTGCAGGCTGCTGTAATAGCTCTGAATTTAGACTCAGTATTCATGTGACATGAGATAATTTGTGCAAACTGACAGACTGCATCAATGTGCTCTGCTGCTCCAAGGTGCGTCCCAAATGATACCTGTTCACTACAAAGTACACTACTTCCGATCAGAGCCCTATGGGCCCTGGTCAAAAGTTGTGCACTAAATGGGGAATAGGGGCCATTTGGGACCTAACCTGCATTCACCTGAGGCATTACAACATATGGTACAGTAAACATGTTGTCATCACTTTATTTAGATTTACCATAAGAACTACCACTTAAACATAAAGAAATACTTTCAACCTCCAAAGACGGTCTGGTGCCACAGCAAGCCCACCAACCCTGTGGTTAATTTGCATATAATAACATAGTGTGATAAGAAGCTGAAAATAGCAACGCAATAACAAAACACACAGATGCCAAAGAGCTGCAGCAAATGCATCTGTCTGAATCTACGATACCCTTAGCCTTCGTTCCACAAATCTGTACGTCACCAGACAAAGAGAAAATGGCTGGCACTCTGGCAGACAGTGACTAAGATAGTTGGCATGTAGAGCAGTAATCAGACAGCAGAATGCAGGTGGCTATCCGCAGAGTTAATAACAGAGTGTTTAGAGAGCTGTCCTGTCCTCCTCAGACAATAGATCTTCCCTTGGGCTTGGCAGCTGTAACTGTGAGTAACAGCCTGCTGATGCGACAGCTGAATATTCCTGACACCTCCAGGTTTAGGCAGGGGTAATTAAGGGAGGATTACACACCCAAGCATTAATAAAGAAATGAAAGGTGGAGGGGAACGTTGTTCTGCAGTGAGTGCAGCTGTGTGTGTAAGAATCTTAATGAGCAGGAGGAGACATGCCATAAAAGTGTCAAGATGATGTTCTGTTCTGGAGCTAGACTACTTGCTGACAAACAGAACGTCATTTGAATACCACAATGAACTCCAAGCACGTACTGCATGTATAATATGATGTGTATGCTAAGTACAGGAAGTTTTATATATCCTATAATTTTGTCCTTTATTAGCAACTGTCTTGTGTCAGCAAACCATCAGCCAAAATCAGACATCAATGCACCCTGTGGACAATCAATGCATAAGATGTTGCAGCAGTTTTGTATTAGTCAGTAGTTATTTAGCCTTGTTGTTGTTCCTGTGTGACCCTCCATGAACCATGGGAACCTCTGGGTCATATGCATTAGGGCACACCGTAGCAAAACGTTTTGCAACGGGAAACATTTTTTTAATTTTTTTAATCATTGTTTCAGTCTGTTTTCTTCCATTTGGTGAATAATGAATACAACCTTGTTTCCCCTTGCAGAGATAAATAGCCTACCTGTGGTGAGCGTGGCTGTGACAGCCTCAGACTTCACCTCTCCCTGTATGGTGATGAGGCTGACGGTGTACTCTGTGGAGGGCAGGAGTCCCTTGATAGAGGACCAGGTCTTGGATCTGTCCAGGGTAACCTTGGAGGTGTCAGTGCCATCCTCAGAGCTATAGGTGAGGATGTAGAGGTCTGCGGGTGGGGCAGGGGCGCTCCATGCCACCGTCACCGAGTCCCATGTGACATCAGACAGGTAGAGCGCTATGATGGGGCGGAAGCCTGAAAGTCAAAGGTCAAAGATACTGGCTGCATGGTCATGAAGGGCTGTAAGGGACAGCTGCTGTCAATATGGCAGGTGGTGCTGAGGTTCTCAGTCAGGCAGTGGATGGCATGGCTGGTTATTAATGGGCAGATCTCTCTGGAGGTTCTCTCCTTCTCAGTGAGACTGGCAGTAAAGTAATGAGCATGACGGGGAGCGTGGAAGTGAAGAGCTGCAAATGGAATACACACAGCGTAGAAGGCCAGTGACAATGGAATGAGGCTGAATGCCGAGTGAAGGACGAATGTCAAAGTTGACAGCAGAGACTGGATGAAAACATGTCTGTCAACGAGGCATGGCTGTTTTTGAAAGATTCACCAATATAGACACTGGTTGAAGTGTGTTGTCAGAACAAGAAGAAGCAATAGGAAATATAAAGACTGCCAGGACAGTTTGCTGTCTGATGTAGATGAGTGTGAAAGAAAGATGGACAGCAAAGATTAACAGAAGCGAAAAAATATTGATATCATTTTTTTCTCCATTGGATGGGTCAATTTGATGAAGGACGGTGATGCGATTAACAACCTCATGTAATAGCTAACTGTCAATTATTAACATTAATTGTTGCATCAAAGCTTGACACTACCGAATAGCTCGATTTGTATTCACCTCCCCAAAGTAGTTCCATCATGCAATGCCAAGCCTATTCTCTAGTACAGCAATAATCTCTACTTTTCAGCAACATAATTGCTTGTTTAGGGATGTGAGAGCTTCACTGAAAAAGCTCAACTTTATCCAGTTTATTTGAAAATAAACCGTTATTAATAGACTACTGTACATCTTCTATTCATCTAATAGATTAGTTTGGTGGATGCTTATTTGTCCTATTTTGTATGTACAAGTGTGTATTAAACGCATGTGTGAATTGGAAATGTGTTTTTGCATATCCCAACTCCTCCTGAGACACACTCGGAGAGTGGGGTCATGGCCAGGGTTAGCCATTATCAACGGCAACCCTGGAGCAATTAGGGTACCCGATGCACCAAGTCTGGAACCAACAGGACCATAAACAACCCCCAAGCTATAAGACTGCTACGTAAATAGTTAACCAATAGCTAAGTGGACTATATGACCCTTTTTGCACTAACTCAGTAACTCTTTTGACTCATTACATACGCTGCTGTTACTGTTTATTACCTATCCTGTTGCCTAGTCACTTTATCCATACCTATATGTACATATCTATCTCAATTACCTCGTACCACTGCATTGACTCGGTACTGGTACCCAGGTGCAGTTACATTCCAGACTGAATCCTAAATGAACTGGTACAGGTGCAGTTACAGTCCAGACTGCATCCTAAATGAACTGGTACAGGTGCAGTTACATTCCAGACTGCATCCTAAATGGAACTGATACAGGTGCAGTTACAGTCCAGACTGCATCCTAAATGGCATAGGGCACTACTTTTGACCAGAGCCCAATAGAATCCCTAGAAGGGGAAAATAACCTCTGACCATAGTTAACTCATGGGGTAAATGCAGTGGTGTAAAAATACTTTAAAGAACTACTTAAATCGTTTTTTGGAGTATCTGTACTTTACTATTTATATTGTGGGAAACTTTTACTTTTACTTCACTACGTTCCTAAAGAAAATAATGTACTTTTCACTCCCAACATTTTCCATGACACCCAGTAGCACTAGATTTTAAATGCTTAACGGGACAGTACAATGGTCAAATTCACGCACTCATCAAGAGAACATCCCTGGTCATCCCTACTTCCTCTGATCTGGTGAACTAAACACAAATGCATCTTTTATAAATTATGTCTGAGTGTTGGAGTGTGCCCCTGGCTATCCGTACATTTTAAAAACAAGAAAATGGTGCCATCTGCTTTGCTTAATATAAGCAATTTGAAATGATTTATACTTTTACTTTTGATACTTAAGTATATTTAGAACCAAATACTTTTTCACTTTTACTCAAATAGTATTTTACTGGGTGACTTCCACTTTTACTTGAGTAACTTTCTTTTAAGGTATCTATACTTTTACTCAAGTATTACAATTGGGTACTTTTCCCACCACTGTGTAAGTGCTATTGCTATGTTTAGACTACTTCCTCCTCTGCTATTCATAATAGTACAATGTAATGTCAGTTGTGTCAGTTACTTGGCCCTGGTAAAGTACAGTTCCAGTACCTGTGAAGCCATCGATGGTGGCTGCAGTGCTTTGCTGCCTTCCCCTCTGGGCAGCTACAGTGATGGTGTATTCTGTGCCTGGCTCCAGGTCATTGAGCGTGGTGGTGGTCACGTCCTTGGGGACGGTCACCTCCGTGGTCAGGCCAGATGAGGAGGTGTAGGTGACCATGTAGTGGTCGATAGGCCCCTGGACCACCCCCCACAGCAGGGTAATGGTGTTGTCTGTGGACGCTGTCACAGTTAGGTCCATGGGGACATCCAGACCTGAAACGCACAGTAAAGAGTAGTTGAAGTATAATCAACATATAGTGAACATACCAATACAACTATTTATATTTAAGATTCAATTCTTGATTGCCATACCAACCAACGTTGTAAAGAATTTGATTTAGTGCAGCTAATTAAAACAGAGACAAAAGTACACATACAGTATACAGGTGCCTTCAGAAAGTATTCACATCTCTTGACTTATTCCACATTTTGTTGTGTTACAGCCTGAATCTAAAATGGATTAAATTGAGATTTCTCGTCACTGGCCTACACATAACGTCAAAGTGTAACTATCTTTTTAGATTTTTTTTTTACAAATTAATAAAAAAAATGTAAGTCGAAATGTCTTGAGTCAATAAGTATTCAACCCCTTTGTTATGGCAAGCATAAATAAGTTCAGGAGTAAAAATACAGTTAACAAGTCACATAATAAGTTGCATGGACTAAGATCATTGGGCAAGTAAATAAAGGTCGCTGGTTCAAATCCCTGAGCCGGCAAGGTGGAAAACTCTGCCGTTCTGCCCTTGAGCAAGGCAGTTAACCCCCAACAACAATTGCTCGGCAATGACGTGGGCATTGATTAAGGCAGGCCCCTGCACTTCTCTGATTCAGAGGGGTTGGGTTAAATACGGAAGACACATTTCAGTTGAATGTATTCAGTTGTGCAACGGACTAGGTATTCCCATTCCCTCTGTGTGCAATAATAGATTTTAACATAATTTTTGAATGACTACCTCATTGCTGTACCCCATAAAAACTATTATCTGTAAGGTCCCTCAGTCGAGCAGTGAATTTCAAACAGAGATTCAACCACAAAGATCAGGGAGGTTTTCCAATGCCTCGCAAAGAAGGGCACCTATTGGTAGATGGGTAAAAAAAAAAAAGCACACATTGAATAACCCTTTGAGTATGGTGAAGTTATTAATTACACTTTGGATGGTGTATCAATATACCCAGTACAAATATAAAGGTATCCTTCCTAACTCAGTTGCCGGTGAGGAAGAAAAACGCTCAGGGATTTCACCATGAGGCCAATGGTGAATTTGAAACAGTTACAGAGTTTAATTGCTGTGATAGGAGAAAACTGAGGATGGATCAATAACAGTGTAGTTACTCCACCAATACTAACCTAAATGAAACAGTGAAAAGAAGGAAGCCTGTACAGAAGAAAACGTTCCAAAACATGCATCCTGTTTGAAATAAGGCACTAAATTAAACAAAAAAAAATATGGCAATGAAATTAACTTTATGTCCTGAATACAAAGTGTTCTGTTTGGGGCAAATCCAACACAACACATCACTGAGTACTACTCTTCATATTTTCAAGTATGGTGGTGGCTGCATCATGTTATGGGTATGTTTGTCATCGGCAAAGACAAGGGACTTTCTTAGGGTAAAAATAAACTAAATAGAGCTGAGCACAGGCAAAATCCTAAGCCTGGTTAAGTCTGCTTTCCAACTGACACTGGGAGACAAATTGACCAAATTGACCACAAATATGCACTGGAGTTGCTTTGAGTATTCCTGATTGGCCTAGTTACAGTTTTGATTTAAATCGGCTGAAAATCTATGGTAAGACTTGAAAATGGCTGTATAGCAATGATCAACAACTAACTTGACAGAGATTGAAGATTTTTTTAAGAATAATGTGCAAATATGCTCTATGAGACTTATCCAGAAAGACTCACAGCTGTAATTGCTGCCAAAGGTTATTCTATCGTGTATTGACTCAGGGGTGTGACAACATATGCAAATTATATATTGCCTTATTTCATTTTCAATATATATTTGCTAACATTTCTAAACATGTTTTCACTTTGCCAGTATGAGGTAATGTGTGTAGATGGGTGAGAAAATTCAGGTAAAGGGGTATGAATGCTTTCTGAAGGCACTGCAAATGGCTATTTTGACATGCTTTTCTTTCATTCTTCAATGAAATTCAAACAAACAAAACATGAAAGAAACAAAAGAGAGCAGGGTGGTGAATTTCTGTTTACTGATACTGGTAGTTGTGATTTTCTGTGTCAGATCACTGATTTACACAGATGAGCCAGGCGATTAACTCACTTACCAGTTCTGGCGTTCATTGTGGCAGGAGAACTCTGGTTGGTGCCAAGCATAGCCGATATGCCAATGCCATACTCTGTACCCGGCAACAAGTCTGTGAAAGGGAGTGAGGGGAGGGGAGGAGAAAGAGAGCGAGAGCGAGAGCGAGAATGAGAGTATGACAGATGGACAACAACAGAGACAAAACATAGACAATACGTCGACAACTATTGATTTTAATTTGTATGTGAATAGAAAACCTTAAACATAAGCTGGTTATGTGAATTAATCTCTCCATACAATACCCCGGCGGACAATACCGTACAATGATATTAAAGAGGAAAAATGAGCAGGCAGATGGAGCCTTTCAGAACTGCCTATTAAAAACTGCATTAATAATGAAGGGCTTGCCACATACCATCTTCATCAATATGTTTTCTTAAGATTTCTGCTAACCTTTTTCCAAAAGCATAATTAATCAGAGTCAAAATCGATATTACAACAGTATGCTTATCAGGTTACAGAAATGGAGAGAGGAGAGCATTGATTGCTGTCATCCCGCGCAGACAAGGCCTTCCCTTATTCTGATATGCCCTTTACGTAAGACAGACACCATACCATTTCCCACATATCTGAAAACTGTTAATGTTGGCAACTTATCAATAGTCTTTAGTTAAAATGTTTTAATAAAATGTAAGACATTTGAATCTCACTCATTCATTCAAAATACATCCTTATCATACTACACAATGCCACTATAGTGAATCATGAGTAAGCAACGTTACATTATTTTGTCCTAAAAACAGAGGTGCGACAAAAACTAAAATTATCCCCACTTGTGAGTGTGGTCTTGCTGGTGGGTCCGTCGTTGAGTGGGACAATGACCTTCTCGTATAGGTCCCCTGCTAGGGTGCTGTAGACCACCTGGTACCCCTCTACCTCCACCTCGCTGTTGTCCCACTCCAGCTCCAGGGTGGTGGAGAACTTGGACAGCACCCGCAAGTTCTTGGGTGCATCGATCTCTGAGAGGAACACCAGAACTGACAATGTTGGGGCCACTGAGACCAATCCTCAGAAGTGGGACATAGTTTCCACGTGCAGTTTCATCAGCAAGTCAGAATGTAAAAAAGGATGATATGACTAATGACTATTTCTATGGCATTCTTTACTGTATTTGTAAGAGAAGACATTGTGAAAATGTCAAGAGCCAAGAGTACAGTAGGTGCTACACTACCGTTCAAAAGTTTGGGGTCACTTAGAAATGGCCTTGTTTTGGAAAGAAAAGCGAATTATTTGTCAATTAAAATAACAAATTGATCAGAAATACAGTGTAGACAATGTTAATGTTGTAAATGACTGTTGTAGCTGGAAACGGCTGATTTTTACATTGGCGTATTCTGGTTAGAGCCAGTTTGCGCTGTTCTGTGAAGGGAGTAGTACATAGCGTTGTAAGAGATCTTCAGCTTCTTGGAAATTTATCGCATGGAATAGCCTTCATTTCTCAGAACAAGAATAGACTGACGAGATTCAGAAGAAAGTCCTTTGTTTCTGGCCATTTTGAGTCTGTAATCGAACCCACAAATGCTGATGCTCCAGATACTCAACTAGTCTAAAGGCCAGTTTTATTGCTTCTTTAATCAGAACAACAGTTTTCAGTTGTGCTAACCTAATTGCAAAATGTTTTTCTAATGATCAATTAGCCTTTTAAAATTATACACTTGGATTAGCTAACACAACGTGCCATTGGAACACAGGAGTGATGGTTGCTGATAATGGGCCTCTGTAAGCCTATGCAGATATTCCATTAAAAATGTTATTTTAATCGACAAAAAGTGTTTTTCTTTCAAAAACAAGGACATTTCTAAGTGACCCCAAACTTTTGAACGGTAGTGTATTTTCGATGGATGTATAGTGATGGATGTGTCCATAGTGATTAATGTGTCTGTAGGGATGGATCTATAGTGATGGATGTATAGTGATGGATGTGTCCATAGTGATTAATGTGTCTGTAGGGATGGATGTGTCTACAGTGATGGATGTGTCTATAGTGATGGATGTGTCTATAGTGATGGATGTGTCTACAGTGATGGATGTGTCTACAGTGATGGATGTGTCTACAGTGCTGTATGTGTCTACAGTGCTGTATGTGTCTACAGTGCTGTATGTGTTCACATGAAAACAACTTATTCCACCAAACACAATAATCCGGAAGCAGATGCTTGTACAGTACGGTCCTAATGTTGTATGGTCCTCACCGGTGCTGAATTCTGTGGAGATTGTTCCACTCTCATTGCCCTTGCGAACACCACTGATGGACACCTCATAGCGCAAGCCTGGCCTCAGCATCTGCAGGGAGTACTGGCTGAGGGTGGGCTGCAGACGGAAGGTAGTCTTGGGCCTGTCCCCTCCTACCAGGCCATAACGCAGCACTATCTGGTCCATCTTGGCCTTGGGATTGGTCCACTGCACGAAGGCCACCGAGTCCGAGACATCACGCACTATCAGCTCTGTCGGCCCATCAATCACTGTAGGGGACAGGAGAGGTAAATCTACATGACAGGGTTCAAAATTGCACCCTATTCCCTATGTAGTGTGCTACATTTGACCAAGGCACATAGGGTTCTTGTCAAAAGTAGTGCACTATATAAGGGATAGGGTGCCATTTAAGCATCTATACAGTTCACACTAATACTGCAAGAGGCATGGCCACCATGACTATGGTTGTACCAAGTAGCTCCAGAATGGATTAAAAACCATTGCTTTGCACATTTAGAAATGTAAGCTTCAATAAAAAAATAAGATATACAAGCAAGAGCAGTGTGTGGGTTTCTCTTTTCTTTGAAATTATTGCTGTTCCCATGATGCACCTGCAACAAGATACATGTATATCAGATGTTAATTCGAGTGCCTTTTTGAAATTCGAATCACATTTAGAGAAGTAATATGGAGGTGTTGGCATTGTCACGCCCTGATCTGTTTCACCTGTTCCTGTGATTGTCTCCACCCCTTCCAGGTGTCGCTTATTTTTCCCAGTGTATTTTTCCCTGTGTTTCCTGTCTCTCTGTGCCAGTTCATCTTGTATGTTAGTCAAGTCAACCAGCGTGGTTTTACCGTACTCCTTTATGCTATTCTCTTTTTGATAGTCTTCCTGGTTCTGACCCCTGCCTGAATCTGGACTACTTTTCTGCCTGCCTGATCATTCTGCCTGCCCTTTGGTACCTTTTGGACTCTGAACTGGTTTTGACCCTTTTGCCTGTCCACGACCATTCTCTTGCCTTACCCTATTGGATTAATAAACATTGTAAGCCTCCAACCATCTGCCTCCTGTGTCTGCATCTGGGTCTCGCCTTGTGTCATGATAGACAGGGAATGCAGTTTAGTAATTGCTGACCATGTAAAACAAAACGAGACATGGGGCGTTACCGAAAAACTACAAAAATTAAACCCAATAATCAAATTGTTTCCATGGCAATTGTGTGGATTCTTAAATAATTTGATTACATCTGAGAAAACAAATTATGCTGTTGGTTATACAAGCATAAACAACTAAATGTTATTGGAGGTGGAGGAACATTTGCTGCAGTGTAGTTAGCTTGACTGAACAGTACACTACTTTTATAGCTTTGTCATTCTGTGAGGGAACAATGTCAAAGTGGTGCCCTCTGATTGGTCACATTTCTCTCAGAGAGTGCTAATTGGCTGTCCTTGTAATTTACTCCTTTTTCACTGAGGCTGCAGGGAACATCTGTTGCTTCAACAGACCTTGTAACTAGGCTAAACCTCATCCATTGCTTCTGACCTAAAGATTAACACTTGAAACACCTACTGTAATTGACTGCTAAACTATTAATGCGATAAACCAGACAGAAAACAGTTTGCTGTGTTTCCTCGAAGATCACACTGGGGGTTTCAAGATTCTTGGCCAAGAATGAATTCCCTCGTTCCCTCACCAGAAGTTTGGTATCTTTCTATTTTTTTTTTCTTTCCTCAAAGAAGGATGGCTAAATCTTTACGCCTATAAATAATTGAGTGACTTAAAATGTGTCTTTCTTTATCCAATAAGGTATCTGTGGGTGGACATGGTGAAAAATGTATGAATGCTCATGAATTATGAATGCCTTAATTACAACCGACAGTGGGCCTGGGTTGGAAAATTAATGGTGTTTTCACTGCGGACACGTAATTTGAATTGTTATGGAAAAGTTCAATTGAATCTAATCCCACTGTCTGGAACTGTCAGTCTGAGGAATTCCTGGGTGAAGTTTACATTAAGTGCATAATTGCTGGCAGACCAAGTCATTCGTCAAGGTGACATTTCCCATTAGTCTCAGCCGTGTGATGCATGTAGTGTATGTGAGATGTGTATGTGTGAGTCCCCCACATCTTGAGTGGTCTTTTTCTGAGCTCCACTGATTAGCCTGAAGACTATCGCATGGAGAGAACAGGGTAGGGGTGGGCATACGGGAACACATCCTGTGGAGACAACAGCGGCAAAGAGGCCCCTTTTTAAGTGACATGGGGATAATACAGAAACAAAAGCTGCAGTAGGTATATGGAAACTGTGAACCAACTGAGGGAGTTTAGTCTGAAAACTGTGGGACTTCTTAATATGGATGCCATACACGAGACACCCACAGGTCTACGCCCTCAAAAAACATACCAGCAGGGATATTTCAACAACCGAATGTTTATGGACATAGTAGACAGGTAGAAGTTTGTGAATTATGGTTTGGTGAGCTTTGAGCAAGCACAGAACCGTACATACATGTGGTGACGGTGGCGGATACGGGCTGGCTACGGCCTTGGTCCCTCAGAGCTACCAGGTTGACGGTGTACTCCTTCCCTGGCCTCAGGCCTGTCTGGTGGAACGAAGTGATGGTGCTGGGTAACTGGGCTGTCATCCCTCCATCATTGTCCTGTCAGAGAACACAAACAAGCAGAACGCTCTGGCTTCACCTGGGCTCCTCTTGTCATACAGTACATAGTATGGTTTCCAAATGGAACCCTATTCCCTATATAGTGCCCTACTTATCATAGGCTCTGGTCAAAAGTAGTGCGCTATAAAAGGAACAGGGTGCAATTTGGGACGCACATTCTGTCTTCACTGTAATATGCATACACAGGTAAACAACCCCACCTTCTGTCGTGCAGGAGTGATTTATGGTTCCACCTGGGCTATTCCTGGACAGACGGTAGTACAGGGGAAGGATCTGAACAAACCTCAACCCTCACTGCTCTGACGAGCACCAAGCTATGGCATCCATAAATATAATATTGTGATTGGCTTTATGATAAATTCAGCTCGAGTTAGTTGTTCTTTTGGCGGCTAAGCTCCAGGTCTTGTTAAGAGTTCTGTGATAAATTACATTTTAAAAAGGGTGATTCACATAATATTTGATTGACAGGTTGATGATTGATTAATTGACTGATTGAAAGTGAACTATCCTGAGAAGTACATTGGTATGGTATATTGCGTAAACAACTATGAATATGTAATATTGCCAGGCCATTTTGTCTCAGATAACTGCTGTTGGTGTATGGTGGGTGAGCCCTCATCTCTCATTGCTTTTGGCACTGTGAACTCTTGTTTGTCACTAGCCGCTGCTTTTCTGCTCACAGTTTCAGGGCGCTTTTGGATTAAACCCACAGAGGTTGAGACTGACTTCCAATATGATTTCCCAGGTGATGACGTTGAGCTTGAACCCCTCAAACCCCTTTGGGGAAGGAGATAGATAGCAGACAGTCTCTTAGACAGAATCACACCCAATGATGTAGATTGAAGTGCACTGTGACCCAACTACTCCCATGCCGTTTGGTATTCATAGCCTGTCACCTCCAAAAAAGCTTTTCAAGATAATTTCCATGGCATTTATGCTTTTCATCTAAAAGCCCCAGGCTTATAGTCTTTGAGCCCAGCCAAACTTCTATCCTTCCTAGCCGGGAACACCTAAATGAGAAAGCCAATTATGGAGAGAGGTACTGAGGATTAGAGTACCTTGTGTTTATAGAGGGAATTAAAGGGAAAGCTCTCCTAACTTTGAACCAGTAGCTATTATGGTTATGAGTTTGAAGACGGCTCCTGCTTGCTGATCCACCTAATCGTCAATAAGCCTTGGGCAATCCATCATCTAATTTGGCAGAGACTTTAAGTTGAACGGTGAGAAATCAATCCCCCTCCCAAAATGTTCCACTTTTTAAACAATCCGAGAGTCAAAATCTAGCCAAGGATGGGCGTATCAAAAATGCATGTTAAATTTGGTTTGGCAATATAATGTTGGTATTTCAAAAGAAAGCCTCCTGAGATAGAACACACCTGAGCTGACAAAGACAGGTTTTATTGTACAGTTTGTTGTTGTTCTTATTGTTGTTGCTCTTCAGCATACTGCCGTGTACAGAATTACGCTGCTCTTCCCAGAACATTGCCAACCATGTTTTGAATGTTTTGAAGCCAGAGTGACTGAATGTTTTCATCTCCATCGGGAAGCTGCATATGTACACTACCATTCAAACGTTTGAGGTCACTTAGAAATGTACTTGTTTTTGAAAGAAAAGCACATTTCTGGTCCATTAAAATAGCATCAAATTGATCAGAAATACAGTGTAGACATTATTAATGTTGTAAATGACTATACTAGCTGGAAACGGTAGATCTTTTATGGAATATCTACACAGGCGTACAGAGGCCCATTATCAGCAACCATCACTCCTGTGTTCCAATGGCATGTTGTGTTAGCTAATCCAAGTTTATCATTTTAAAAGGCTAATTGATCAATAGAAAACCCTTTTGCAATTAGGTTAGCACAGCTGAAAACTGTTGTCCTGATTAAAGATAATAACTATAGTATCCTTAACTAGCAAAGTTAATCCATTCTTCTCTAATTAAAATTCTCTCCCTTATTTATGAATCAAGCTTGTAACATCAGTAGGCTACAGTAGCCTATGCTTTGAAAGGGCAGGTAGCCTACCCAGCTAGCACAGTGGATCTGGGACGATTCCGGCTGAGAGTCGGGGCACTCGGCTGAGAGTCAGACTCGGCCAACGTCCTGTGGATGTGAGGATTGATGTGAGAATTGAGCTCGGGCCGATTCCGGTGTGAGTTATCTGACCCAAATGTATTACTTGGGGCACGGGCTGATTGGGGCTACTCTCTGGCAGATGAGTAAGGCAAGGCAATTGATAAGCATTAAAAACAATGCAGATGGAGTATCCTGAGTGGCCCAGCAGTCTAAGACACTGCATCGCAGTGCAAACTGCATTGCCACAGATGTTGGTTTGAGACCCACGCCCGGGAGACCCATGAGGCAATGCACAATTGACCCAGTGTCATCTGAGTTAGGCAAGGGTTTGGCTGGCTGGGATGTCCTTGTACCATTGTGCTGTGGCGGGCCAGGCGCATGCACGCTGACATGGTCACCAGTTGCATGGTGTTTCCTCTGACACAAAATGTTTTTTTTGTGGATGTGTATAATTTGTATGTATAAAATGTATAATAGTAATGTTCAAAATTACTAAATTGGGTAATTTTGTATACATTTATTTACATTTTCATCGGACCGCTTCTGGGGGGATTCTGGTAAGATGCCGGCAAAATCGGCTGGTAGACAGAAAAAGCCAGATGTACTTGGGCCGATTCTGGGCAGTCATTCATTTTGATTGCAGTCATTCATTTTGACTTCAATCAGTTCCGGCCACCCGGAAGAAGGCCGCTTCTGGGCCGATTCCTCAGTGCTATCTGGGTACATGCACACACACTGGAATACATTTCTGAGTGACAGAGTGAGGGCTTTGCATAGGTGCCTTGTAGCGTTTTTTTGTGGCGGGAAAATGCTTGGAACTTAAAATAACGTTATTAACCAGTTCCCATGATTTGAAAATAACGGTTTTGTTCAGGAAGAGTATAGATCACTTTGGTTCCTGGTTTTGATTCGTCTTTTGAGGTTCTGTTACCTGAACTGGTTCCAAACCCTGAAATATGTTTACCCAAATCCCTAAACAGAGACAGATTATTTGCATGATAGGGGATTCCAGAGATTGTGGGTACAATGTAACAAATCATATCTACCCTGTACTATTTACTCTGCATTCATTCAAATGCTTTATTTACACTATGTGGCTACATCTGTCCTCTCTGCCTGTGAAAACTTACCTTGGGAATGAAGCTTATTTCCCAGCCATCAAATGAGTAGTAGAAAGGTTGCCACTGCACTTCCACGGATGTCTCCGTGATGGATTTGAAGAGTAAACCGTCTGGATTTGAGAGATCTAGGAGGCAAGGAGAGATGTATTATAGGCGTCCATCTTCTGTATGCTCAATAAATCACCCTCTTTACAGAGGCAGAGACAATTCCTCTCTGGGAATAGGGGCAGGGGGAAGAATACCTCACCCTGTGGTTAAACCATGTTTCTTTCATAGTGGAGGGCAGGCCAGGCAGCAGGTGCACATCCATTGCTTTTAAACAAACTGTTGAATACTGTGTTAGTTAGCATAGCCCCTATGTAAACATTTTCCTTATTAGGTAAGCTTTGATCTATAAACACATCATCATGAAATCAAAATGTCCAGATACACTAGATCAGTCTTAATCAGAAGGACTAAAATAGATATGCAAAGAACTAACTATGTAAAGCTTCACAACTATATTGTATTATAGGGAGAAAAAAGTTTGAGCAGAATTACACGAACATACTCAAAATGTGTGATCATATCAGAACTAGGAGTGCTGCCTGCTGATGGGAATTGTAATTTTTTGCGAAGGCCCAATCATTCCATGACAGATAATTGAATGTTTACTGGTTAAAAAAAATGCTTTCTATTCTGGTCCGGAGTGCGAGTTTTGCATATGTCTGAGAAGCATTGAATGGAAACTAAGAGCCTGCAGCAATTTGCCATTTATACCCAGCAGGTGGCAGGAGACTAGTCACATCCTGTTGGCAAAGGTGGCTGTCCTCCTTCCAACAGGATTTCACTCAAGATGTGGCTGTGAACGTATATGGGAGTTTTGTCAACAACTTGAGACATTTTTAAGTGAGGACAAGATGTACACCTAGGATAATGTATGATATGGTTACTTTGTTTGAAGGTGAAATTTAAGTGCATGTATTTTTCATAGCATCCATCGTGCAGTCCCTTTTTTTTTTACACTGCATCTCACCCCTGTCTGTGACAGTATACTCAACCAGTATACTCAGCCTTCATCCGCAAAGTATTTATAAGTAGAAGGTGGCAGTCTGTTGACACCTAAAAGAAAACTAAGCAGAAATAAATACATTGTGGAGGACTTAAAGGACTAATCTGCGTTTGGTACATACATTTAAATAATGTTTTATTATTTATATATAGGCCTGCCCATTGATTCTTGAAGAAGGCCAATTATATATCACCAGATTGCCCCTTTAAGCAGAGGTCCACTTGGCATGTTGAGGCCTGAATATAATTATAGAAAATGGCTGCCTGTTGTACTCACAGGTTGACACCTGAGTGTTGGTAGGGGCACTGATGACGTTGTTGAGCACAGCGTAGACGTTGATGTTGTACTCGATGCCAGGCTCCAGGTCTGGGATACTGCAGGTGGTGGTGTTCCCAGGGATCCTGATCTCCAGCTGGACCCCACCTGGGCTGGTGGCCACGTAGGTGACCAGGTAGTCTGTCATCAACACTGACCCCTCCCACTCCAGGTCAATGGTATGCTCCGTCACTCCCCGCATGCGCAGGTTCAGAGCCGGAGACACTGTGGGTGAGATGTCATTTGCATAGTGTGAAATCAAAACCTTGCAACCTTGCAGGAACATGCATTACATTACATCCAGCAGGTGATCTTATTCATTATTGTTCAGTCCCACTTGACCCACCTGCAAAAACAACAGATTCTGATTTGCACTTGACTTCCAATTTCGTGTTGAAATAGCATCACTGAACATGCAGAGAAAACAAACAGTGCAAGACCTGTTCATTTTAACTTACAATACACCAGTGGTGCCACTACCACAACTAAGCTTGCATATGAGTGTGGATTCGTGGAAGGCTTTGATGTTCTTGTGGGCAACAGAGACAGAGCCAGGCCATAAACCTGAGAGGGTTTGAGTGTAGAATGCAAATGAAGCCCTGCATAAACAAGAGTGGATAGGTTTACAGCTCAATCGGAGAGAGTGAGTAACAGATCTTGTCCTGAAGGCAGCTAGTGGTGTGGGCCTTCCTCTGTAGATTGGGCTCAGTGGTAGTGGTGGTGGTGGAGCTTAAGCCCTCCTAGGGGAGCCGTTGAGGGACTCGAGGAAGCGTTTGAGTTACTTTCACACGAACACGACAGATGGAACCGAGCCTGCCTCCTCCTCAAGACTGACCCTGGAGTGAGGAAAACTCCTGCGGCATTCACTTAGGAAGATTAATCGCATGGACCAGATTCAGTCTTAAGTAAGACACAAAAAAGTGAACCAGTGGTAAAGTGATTGATATGGGTTATAGGGAGTGAGCACTGTAACTAAGCCTTCCAACAGAATGAAGGACACCCATGAGAGAGTGCCCACATGAAGCAGTGTCTAGATGCTTAGAGCAGCGGTCCTGCTGAAGGGCTTTGGGTACATCCAAATAGGCACCCTTTTCTCTTAATAGTGCACTACTATGGACCATGGTCAAAAGAAGTGCACTATAAAGGGAATAGGGTGCCATTTAGGACACATTATTTCAGCCAGGACAGACCCTCTGTCCAGTGCTATGTCTTCCTCTCATTAATCACACTTTCATTGGGATAGATGATCCATCCTGGATCAACAGAGAGAGGAGGGGAGTGAACCGCTGCACCGCTGCACTGCTGCACTGCGTTATACTGGGGTCATGAGGGTCAGAGTGCTGGCATGATGAGGCCAAGGCCCCACAGCACAGCTGAGGACCACATCAGATCACAGTTTTTTGTTTCCATCCACTTAACTTGTTATTGCTCACAGGATACAGCCTTCGCTGCTTGACTGATCTTCTGTTTACGGGGCAGCGGTTGGCCCTCCAATGTTGTACATTAGGACAAAATACAATTAGTATTGTTGCATTGGGTTTAGACTGATGATATGAGTACTTATACGAGCGTGATTGGAGTTTAATCTTTAGGGACTGTTTATCAGAGATGGGATTATAAATAGCTCATAGGTCATTGTATTACGCTAACATTATGTAAGATAATAAACAGCATTAATAAACAGCGTTGTATATCCTAAAAATGACCCATAACATTGAAGCTAATGTGGAGTTAGCTATACTTTTTGGAGTGAAAGCATTAATGAGGACACAGTGAAGTCGTATGGCTCTGGAGGAGGCTAAGCAAAGCTACTTCTATCTCTGCTGGATTGAGCTATTGATTACACATTCATACTCTCCACCATCACTCAGTTTAGTTGAGCAATAATTGAAAACTGTGATACAAAGTGCAGATGTCATGAAGACTGAATAGAAAAAATAAAAATCTATTGTCATTTAATGGAGCTGAGCTACTGTATGTCAAGGCTTTGTCAAAAAATATGTTTAATTCAAGATTGTTGGTATTCTGGATGGCAAGGTCATTGATATGTTCTCTCTGGCTGAAAGTGGCTGTCAGTCAGTGAACAACTCTGTTAACAAGAGGTGACAGGATGGACAGGCTCACATTCAACCTGACTACTAGTGAGAGCTCCTGTATTTCTCTGGCACAAACTTCAAACCATTTGCATTAGGTGTATATATATATTTTTATGGGGGGGGGGGATAAAAACAATTTTGAAAACCTTTTAGTCACGCATAATTATTTTCCAATGGGATAATTTGCAAAAGTGGTGGAGTAATGATGAATAGCATTTTGAATGGTAAACTCATCATGTGAATGCAGCTGATTTGTTTCAGTTCCATAGTCTCATTATTCTCATAGCAGGAGAAAACAGGGTCACAAAAGCATATCCTGATTTTTCTACTTTGATAATATGAAACACTTACAATGCCTGCCACCCTATGAGCCCTGAATAGGCCCTGGTAATTGAATAGCCTATTTTTGTATTCTGCAACCTCTCCCAAACTTGCCTCTGCTACTTTAACTCTAATTGCAAAGAAATAAGCAATTTTGGCTTCGGCAGGTCCTGCTGAAAATGAGAGAGAGCGAGGTAGAGGATAGGTAATATGATTTGTTCTTTTTTTCCTTTCCCTTGTGAGATGACAGCTGTCTACAGCAATGGGGAGATCAGAAGCCTTACTGAGAACTAGCTGTGAACCCAAGCTAGCTTGATTCAGATATTGTCTCAGCTTAGGTTAATGTGACACATCTTCCCCAATGAATGTGACTTTTGACAAATTAATGCTGTTACACCGGCAAGCCGTCACCAATGTTATAGCTATTGTTTGAAGCACAGGGTGTTTGCAAGAGGTGTTTGACTCCAGGAGTCCTGTTTTTGGTCAAGCGCTGTGGATTCAGCTGCTATTGCATGGAGAGCATTTCTATTATCTGGAAGTACTCCGTTCTTGGAAGTATTTTCCAGATAATAAAAGCTTACATATTCCCCAAAGAACCAATGGGCTCCTGAGTGGCACTGCATCTCAGTGCAAGAGGTGTCACAAAAGGCCCTGGTTAAATTCCGAACTGTATCACACCTGCCTGTGATTGGGAGTCCCATAGGGCGGTGCACAATTGGCCCAGTGTCGTCTGGGTTTGGCTGGGGTAGGCCGTCATTGTAAAATAATAATTGTTCGTAACTGACTTTCCTAGTTAAATAAAGGTTTCTTTGCTTACCATAACCTGTGAAAATGTACTTTCTCTAGATATGATGTGATGCAGAGCTTTAGGCCCCGTCTACATCGTGACATAATTCCTTATCTTCCTGCAATCTCCGCTACTGGATGGAGAGCATAGGGTTCCACAACGCAAGACAATGTGGAGGAGAGTCTCTCGTCAGAGATTTTGGGAGATGGCAAAATATGACCTTTTTAGTCAAGACAGGAGAAACATATTGTTTTGTTTAGTTACTTTCTCCTCAACTTGTTCCTTTAACTTTCTAGCAAGTCAAGCTATCTTACAGAGCAGCTAAAAGCTAGGACAGGGCTCTCCAATCCAATTCCTGGAGAGCTACTGTCCTGTAGATTTTCACTGCAACCCCAGTTGTTACTAACCTGATTCCGCTTATCAACCAGCTAATTATTAGAATCAGGTTCGCTAGATTAGGGTTGGAGTGAAAACCAGGACGGTAGTGAGCTAGGCTATACTGTAGCTAGTGACCTCCACCTAATAACTATAATCAAACAACAGTCATGAAGTATAATTGGCTTATCAGCCATTGTGTGTTATCTTTAACATGCTATTAAAATAGTATGTATAAATAGTATAAATAGTAAATAGTATTATTTACAAGTTGCTAACTATCCCATAATATAAACCCATTGTTGAAAATGGTAATATTTTCATCTTCTTCTGTGGTTTGTTAACTTCCTATTCTTCGACGGACTCTGGCCGGACTGAAGAAGATGCAGAGTTAGAACAAATTTGAAGTATGCGGCATCCATCTCACAACGGAGCCTTAATCCGCAAGGGGGCGTTGCGATTCCACTCCGTTGAGGACCGTCCCCATTCAAATGAACGACATCTGGTGCAACGTAACCGAGTGCTTATGGTTAATGTGAATGAGGCTTGTCTCAAGTAACCAAATATCCACCCATATATATCCACTCTTGGAGACTACAAGAGCAAAAAGTATGAAAGTAAATGAATACCTCTCTCAGAGGAGCTACTGTATGTTTTACTAAGGTTTCCTCTTCCTCTCACCTGCAGAGCAGTCTTCTCCAGCGAAGCCATTTTGGCAGACACAGAAGCCTTCCTTACAGATGCCCTTCTGACTGCAGTTGTTGGCGCAGTAGGCCAAGGAGCAGTCTTCTCCTACGTATCCCGGGCGACACTGGCAGGTTCCGTTGGTGCACAGCCCCTGGTCAGAGCAGTCGTTGAGGCAGCGACCCAGTGTACAGTCCTCTCCAGTGAAGTTCTCCTCACAGATACACTCCCCATCCATGCACAGCCCTCGACCGGAGCAGTCCGCCGGGCAACGGGGCTCTGAGCAGTTGTCCCCTCCGAAGTCGCGGTCACACACACACTCACCCTCCATACACACTCCCTGTCCGGAGCAGTCTTCTGGGCAGCGCGGCTCAGAGCAGTTCTTGCCCGTCCAGCCGTTCTCACACACACAGCCACACAGATCCATTTTGAAGCTGCCATGGCCACTGCACTGGGGGATGAAGTCTAGGTGACCTAGAGGAAGAAAGGAAGACACAAAACAACATCACTAAAGACACTGTAAGATTTACTAATATCAACATAATCTGTTGTAACAGTGTACATATTTTTTTGTGTAACAGAGTAACAGTCTAAAATAAACCTATGAACACTAGAAATCCCCAGGCTTTCATATCCTTGTGCTATCTACTCAAACCAAGACGCTCAGTAACTGAATGAAATGAAACCCTGACATTCCACATTGGCCTCAAATTAGCCTATGACCAGGGTACAGTAGCTCTAATAATACTGTCAAACTGTACTATTATTCCGCACTTACCCATGGCTGAACTCTCCCCACAGCCACAGTTGCCAGAGCTGCACTGGGTTCTCAGCAGCGACACCTCTCTCTCCAGCATCTCGATGCGGATGGCCAGCTGCTGCACGATGTTGGCTGTAGGACAGGCGCAGGCCTGTTTGGGGATGTTGATGCGGTGGGTGAAGGTGACCTGGCTGTCTGCGTCCACTGTCTGCTCTGTGAACTCTGTGGCGCCCTCCCCACCCCCAATGGACACAGCCCCTCTGGTTGCCTGGCTAGGTGGAGGCACTGCTGAGTCCAGATCCACCGAGCACAGAGACTCTAGGGGCACGTTGATGTTGTACACATGGTTGAAGACCATTGGCTGCTCCTTGATGGTCTGGTTGTTAGATGGGCTGGTGGGGCCATCTGAAGGTGCCTGTCGTCTGACCCTGATGGTCCGGACCAGCTTCCCCTCCTCACCGGACAGGGATGGAGCAGCCTGGGTCCCCAGAAGGAGTAAAACCAGGCCCAGCAGCCAGCCTCGTGCAGGGCCCATGGTGAACCACCACGGCATTAGAGCCTCGTACCTAGAGATAGGGCTCTCCTGACACCACCGTACTTACCGGCAGACTTCTGATAGGATCTACAGAGAAGAGATAAAAGTGAAAAACTGTGGTGGGTGGTTGAGTAGGGTGTTGGGGTTTGCCTCTGTTCCAAAAATTTTAAATAGTCTTTGATCTATTGTGGAAGAATAATTGGCTGTGGAAAAGAACTGGATGCTTATGGGATGTTTAGAACCCCTAAATATATTTCTGCACACAACATCAAATATTTGATCTTTCCCACAGGATTGGGATGTTGAAATATTGAGCACATAGAACATGTTGATACAGCTATTCAATAGAGCCATGGCTTTAGTGATCTTTCCTTCTACTGTAATCCTCTCTCTCCAGCGACTGGGCTGAGGACAGGAACAAACCTCAGAATGAATCACATTGAGGGACTGCTTCCCAACTAGAAAAGCCCCTGGTCAGAAAGTGATTTTCTGCGATGACATTTTACCATCAGACAGAGGGCTATTCTAAAACGAAGTATTTTATCAAAGCTCAATTGGCAGAGTAAAAGTGAGACTTACACTAAATGACACATGCTCTCTGTTCATGGAGGAACGATTCGTTTTTTAGAGGACACAAATTGAACTATGTATAAGGTTGTGTCTCTCAGATGTATCTTTAGGAAGTCAAATACAGCATGCCAAGAAGCCTGCAGAGTCTGAATACTTGAAGCCTTTTTCAAAAGAATGTATCTGATATTGAAAATCTGCTTCTTTTTTTTAAACTGAAAAGGGAAGTCAACCTTCCATACTATTCTCGTGTTTTTTATGACAAAGAAGGGAAATTCCCCTAGACTCCATATTTGAAACCAACCACAGGCATGAGGTTTGCAGTTCATGTCATTACTGCTAATCTTTAAAGGTTACTTATGAGCACTGCACCCTCAGGGTGAGAACATACAACTGACTTGGTGCATGTGTGCTGAACTGAAACAGTCATTATAAAATTGAAGACGGTGTGTAAGTCACTCCAGGGATTTGAGAGTAGGGAGATAAGTTCAATTATAAACTGGGTGGTTCGAGCCCTGAATGCTAATTGGCTGACAGCCATGGTATATCAGACCGTATACCATGGGTATCACAAAATGTTTATTTTTACTGCTCTAATTACATTGGTAACCAGTTTATAATAGCAATATGGCACCTCGGGGTTTGTGGTATATGGCCAATATACCATGGCTAAGGGCTGTATCCAGGCACTCCGCGTTGTGTCGTGCTTATGAACAGCCCTTAGCCGTGGTATATTAGCCACATACCACACCCCCTTGTGCCTTATTGCTTAAATATACTTTGTGATATACTGTAACATATATCATCATATACGACTTTGGCCTTGGGACAGGTACATTTTTAAACCTTCCCCCCGCCCATAGAGAATAGGAAATGTCCTCATGTGAAAAACCCAAGCCATTTAACCAGCGAATCCACCAAATTAATGAGAACCAGAAAGATGAGAAATAAATCAAATGGACAAAATCATACCCATTAACTAGTGCAGGGTCCCTTTGATTAAAGTGAAACGTGTTACATGCAGTTCTTTAGTCAAATTGACATGTTCAATAAAAGGCCCTGAATGGCTCTCTGACTCACTCTCAGCCACACACATGGGGACTTATATAATGGTCTTGCTCCTCTATGCCACAGCAACTGATATATACCAAGTTTAGTTTAGTTTATTTGCACAAATATGCCTACTGTGAGTAAAAAACATACTGTTTTACCCACTTTATATGTATATACTGTATTCTAATCATGGCTCATCCTACATAAATACTTTGTACACATCTTTTGTATTCATATACTGTCCATATTCTCTATACACACCATATACTATATATTGCATGTTCTGATGTTGCTCGTTCTGATATTTCTTTTTTGCTTTTTTACTATTGAAACATAAGCATTTTGCTGCACCCCCTATAACATCTGAAAATCTGTGTATGCGACAATAAACTTTGATTTGATTTGATGCCCTCATTGCCCTGCTCTCCAGCTCAGGCATCATATATGCTAAATGTATTGAAGTTGAATGGAGAAACTACAGAGTCATAGGAAGTTTTCCTCAGGTGTTTAGGTCTCTGCATTTGCAGTGGGCCCACAGCGTTTGGAGACAATTGGGTTTCATCAAGGCCTGTTGTCAGGCCTCAATTAGGATGCCTCTCAATTAGAAGCGACAAAGAGGAGGATGAGGATCAACGGCTCGGGGCAACACCATCGGCTATCTCAATTTACACTTCAAGAGCAAGGCGTTTTATCACGCATTTCCGCCCTGGATGCACTTAATGGTCATCCTCCTGACTTGACCGTAATGAGAACTGACAGCGTGGCGACAATCCTACGGCCTCCGGGCTGCCTACTGCTGAACGGGTGGAAGTGAGGAGGCACTGTGGGAGCTGGGAGCACGTTGACAAGTAAGGAAATGATTTTGGCACTACTATGGCTTATTGCCATTTTAGGCTATATCCTGTAATGACTAGTAGTGTGACAGTGAGTAGAGTACCTTCTAAGGTAGATGACCAGAGAACAATAGTCAGTTTTCCTGAAAGTGGTAATTTTCTCTGGAAATTGAATGTGAATTGGTTTTCCCAACTGAACCCCCCCGCTAGCTGGAATGATAAAAAAAAACACTGAGGCATAAAGCAATTCTGTTCAAAGTTTATGATCATGAACCCTATAAAACTGGCTGCCAGAAACAATGTAAAATATACAAACTGTGCTTTACATAATACACATTTGGGTACACCCTCTGACATCACACTATGACAGGACACTCAGTAAGCACCGACAGCTTTGGGATGCCATTGACTAACATTACGCAAAAATCAAGAAGTGACCTGAGCAGGCAGATAATTCACCTAAAGAAAGCCATTTTAATTTCACTGTGCACCCAAAAGCATGCTTAAAAGTGTGTTTTAAAAAGAGTTGTAAAGCCTTGATTTTAGTCAGATACATATTTTCTTTCAGAGACCAGTCATAAGCTGAATATGCCTTTCATCCAAAGCTTTCTTTTTATGGCTCAGGCTGGAGATGATACAAGAGAAGAGTTGAAATTTGCATACTCCAATTATGCACAGAATCAGGTTTTGTCTTAATGATGTAGAGAGAGGTTTAAAAAGAAAAGTTTTCTTATAAAGTTGCATTGAAGGCAGTGAAGAGGGATGACTTGAGAGAGTCTGTACAGTAGAGTGCTTCACTTTCACTAGAGACAAATGCTCCACTCCTCATCACATATCACAGAGGAACAAAAGCAGAGTATCAGCACAGGCAATAATGAAAACACAAATCTTGTAATGCATTTTAAGCAGCCATTCCAATAACAAATGTACTGAGCCTCCCCTATATCCCGACCATCTGCTTTCACCTTGAACATAACATTACCATCAAGCCAGACCATGAAATAACTCCTGTCTGTTGACGGCCAATAGCACTTTTCAGTCTCACAGAGAACAGGTACCAGGACGCCTGGGGCTTGATTGAAATGTCAGGACAAGGAGCATGTATGACAAAAGCTCATGTGGAATAAATAGCATGTCTGGATGTTTGAAAAATAGAATTATGTGCTGAGCCTGTGGTCTAGCCGTAACGCTCCTGGTCAGTCACACTGCTCCCCACTGCAGAACGGGGTTCAATCGCTGTGTCCACCTTTCCTACTGTTCTCCAACTTGACACTCTTCCCCGTCTGTTTCCAACTGTCTAAAGAAAAATGTACAAATATATATGTAACAAAAATATATATTTAATTCTGTTACAGTTATTTTATACCTGTATAGTAATGGTGAAATTACAGTAACACCATTGTTCTGTTGTAGGTTAGTGGTAGATTGTTGTGGGTTGGTACAACTGTTGTATGTTGTCAAATATATGCAAACATATGTTTATGATGTTTATGTTTATGATGACAATGGAAAACTTACATCAGAGTGTCTGATCTGATCAACAGTTATTATAATCAAAACCCTGAGGTGTTCTTGTGTTTTTTGTGAAATTGTCCTGTGACACTGACTCTGAGTGTATTTTCCGTCTAATGAGCTCATCAATAAGAGAAACGCTGTAGGGAAGTATTAAAAGAAAATGTACAGTAATATGCCAAAAACTACATAGTGTTACCACTAGTGAAGGTCAGGAAATACATTAACCTTTCCCCTAACATAACACGCAATCCTATTTTTCTGCTGTGCATTAAATCTCGAGATGCCTAAATCATACTGTAATAAGGAGATAGCAGAGATGCTGCAATTGCAACCTTTCAGTATGCAATGAGTGACGTTCTGAATGACCTGCAGTAAGGTTTTATATTAGACAAAAAGGCACAAAGATCAATTGCTCAGATTCTAAAGAATATGAAGGCTGGGATACACCACAAAGCCAGGACCGGATAATTGTTAGAAAGAAATCATGTTACTAGGCTACCTCTTGTTGTTTTATATATACTTCTAATAAACTTCAAACTTTCATCTGACGGGAATATACTTTTTGTAAAATGTGTCTATACAACACCTTGCTCTCATTTCGATCTGCTTTCATTTCTCATTCAGCTGCCATTACACTGAGAGGTTCTTAAAGAGGGGTTACACAAGCTATTACAGCACATGCTGCATTATATATGAGAGCGGCATTGATGTTCCTTCCCTCCCTGGTGCCGTGCTAGATCACAGTGTCACCCGGCACCCTCAGGGAATAGCATCCTTGTTGTAACACTGAGGCGACACTCTGCATATCTTTATAAACTGTGTAAGCTTATCTGAGTGGGACAGAGGTCTAAAGCCTTTTGACTTCTCCTGCCTACCCCCTTCTCTTCCCAGTACTGAACATTGTGAGATGTTTTAAAATCCACATGTGTATATCTTTCGCCTTAAGGACTTTCTATCTACAAAAACAAGCCAGCCTTGGAGGCTTAGTGGCTGCCTGGATCCTTCAGGAGGTCAAACTGCCTGTTTAACATACTGTACTAGGGGAATGAAGTGTCAGTATCTCTTCATACCCAGTGTCCTGTGTCACAGTGGCACATGTGGGGGGCAAAGCACCAGAGTGATTCTGTAATGCTGCTACAGATGTAGGATCCTAATTTTGTTGCTGAGTATCTTCCTGTACCGCTGGAAACGCAGATGAGCTTCATGACTTACATAAATTCACTGAAAACCCACACCAACACACGGTTATATTAACAGTATTGCACTTTTCATGTAGCCTAACATTGGCCAGCTAATAGCCTAACCACCAATCAAGCAACATTATGGACTAAACATTAAAATCCTGTTGCTAAAAGTTTAATTTGCTGCGACAATACTGCCTGAATTAAGATCGATCCTATACCTGTTCCTTTCCTCCCTGGTTCTGTTCAACTACATCTTTCTCTTGAGATCTCTCTAACTGTCCTCCTTTATTTCACACAGTATACAGTATCTGTCCAGACCAGAGCTGCTGAATAAAGAGATGTCTGCGTGTATGGTGCTGAATCCCTAATGGAGCTGGGTTGCTACAGAGCTCTGTCAGGCTCTGGCTAACCACAGACAGACCCAGGCCCTGGGAAGTGAATCTGTAACCCCTATTTGCACAGGTTAATGTGCAAACACCCTGACATGTTCACTATACCAATAGCCAGCCTCCACCGGCACTCTGCCCCTCTCTACCTTGTAAATCTCCCTCTAGCAACATTACGATTCTACACTGAGTTTACAAAAGATTAAGAACACCTGCTCATAGACTGACCAGGTGAATCCAGGTGAAAGCTATGATCCCTTATTGATGTCACTTGTTAAAGCCACCTCAATCGGTGCAGATGAAGGGGAGGAGACTGGTTAAAGAAGGATTTTAAGCCTTGAGACAATTGAGACATGGATTGTGTATAAGTGCCATTCAGAGGGTGAAAAGGCAAGACAAAATATTTAAGTGCCTTTGAACGGGGTATGGTAGTAGGTGCACACCGGTTTGAGTCAAGAATTGCAAATCTGCTGAGTTTTTCAAGCTCAACAGTTTTACGTGTGTATCAAGAATGGTCCACCACCCAAAGGCTATCCAACTTGACACAACCGTGGGAAGCATTGAATATAGGCCAGCATCCCTGAGGAACACTTTTGACACCTTGTAGAGTCCATGCCACGATGAATTGAGGCTGTTCCCAGGGCAAAAGGGAGGGTGCAACTCAATATTAGGAAGGTGTTCCTAATATTTTCTATACTCAGTGTATTCTCATTACTCCAGCTGCAAATTTACTTGTCTTTCAGGATCATTTGACACTGTTCATTTTCAGCACCTGTGACCTATAGGGGTTGAAGCTCTCTTCTTCTCCTCACTCCTTAGGCTTTTTTTGCATAATTATGTGTACCAATACTACTCACATTGTTAATAAAAAATATAGCTTCACAAATAATATTTGGAAAAGTTTCCTGTCTACAAACAATGTAAATTCTATATTTCCAAATTAAGTAATGACCGTATCAGTCCTCTGTAGCCTCAAAAATGGAATTTTGGCTTAAATGCTATAAATGATACCATCTGCAGAAATGTTATCTAGTTACCTAACACAGATTGTGTCCCAACTGACACCCTATTCCCTATATAGTGCACTACTATAAAGTAGTGCACTATATAGGGAATAGGGTGTCAGTTGTAGTAGTACAATTTATAGGGAACATGGTGCCATTTAGGAAACACCTACAGTGCATTTAAATGAAGCCTCACTGAGTTCATGCCGCTATGATTCAGGATGAATTGAATTTCATATCTGTCCCACCAGAACAAGGCTGTATTATCTCAGGTCAGAGGCTGCAGGATACTGGGGCTGGGCACCATGGTGACGGCATTTAGATGAACCACTTCTTCTATTGTGATCTATTGTTTCAGAACCATATATTTAGGATATGTATAAATATATGGCTATGTATTGTTTTCTATTTATGCTAATTTTGTTGTGATGTAAGTTTGTTTTGCCCAAGTCTAAAATGACACATTTACAGTACGAGGAAATATGGATGCAAAAAGAATGAATGTGTTATCTATAGGGTGTCTTTTTGAGTGGATGCATGTTATTTAACTAAAAGACTGAATTCTGTCCCTTGGGTCTTGCAGCAGTTTGCTGGGCCTTAACCAGCTAAGTGTAGTTGTCAAGTATTTGATAAGGGAATCCCCATTTGGTATATGTAAAGCCAATGACTGCCAATGAGTCAGACACGATGGCATTCCAATGAACCCATGTTTTTGTAACTCCTCTTTCTTTGCAAACCTGACAGTGAATCCCACTTATACAAAGCATAAAATAATCTGACAATGCTGTGGCTTGACAACCACTAATATCCTCCTCCTCCCTCTTAGGCTACATCACTGTTCTGATCCAACCCAACCAGCCTTTTGAAACAGCCCGGTCTCCACAACCTCCTCTCCTAAGTAATTTTTTTCTTTCATCTCCCTCTTTCAGAAGATGCTGTTTCCTGTGGGCCAGAACTGACTGTTATTGTTCTTCCTTTCATGAAAATATTAGAAATGTCTTCTCTCTGCCTTTGTGCCACGAGAAAGAGTCAGGGATTAAGGTAGTTAGAAATGAGGGCGCAACACAACAACATAATACCACAAGGTGTCAGAGACATGATCAAATAAATACAGGAATCAAAACAGGACAGATGTGTTTTGTTGTTGGTGCCTTTTTGAGTTAGATGCCAAACCAGAGGAAATCCTAAATCATTTTACCTGGTTAGGATTTTATTCAATCATCAAAAATAGGTTTCTATACACATCACAGTGATACACTGATTTTGCTTAGAAGGTGTAACATGATATTTTATGGAATGATATGAATAAAATGCAAAATAACCGTTTTTATATGAGGTTTTAAGAGACTAAGGGAAGGTCCAAGGATGAAATAAAAGTACAAACTTCCTGTATGCATCCAGTAATGTTTAAGCCTCTTATCTTCCACTCTTGTAAATGGAAATCTGTCTGTGAGAACTACTCAGAATCACCTTGTGAAGATCCACTGAAAGTAAGCCACATGTCAACTCAGATAGGGTTAAAAATAACACAGTGCAAGGAGAAGGGAACAAAGGCTGTCTATATTCTCCGAGAAAGGTTGGACATTGAGTCGACTGTCATAAATATCAAACACTTCCTGATGGGATGCAACAATGGTCAGAGGAGAATGCGCGTACTGATTGGATGCATGGGGAGGGAGTAGCACCGTTTTGTACCATCAAAACTATGATTATATGTAGAAGCCAGACAACATAGTTTAAATTAAGCATTTAAAATCGATAGATCAATATATCCCCAAGCAACTAGGAGAGAGTGAGTGGTCAGTTATATTCAGGCTGTATCACATCCGGCCGAGATTGGGAGTCCCATGGGGTGCCGCACAATTGTCCCAGCGTCGTCCGGAATTGGCCGGTTTAGGCCATCACTGTAAATAAGAATTTGTTCTTAATTGACTTGCCTAGTTAAATAAAGGTTAAATTTAAAAAATATATATGTACAACAGCGAACTAATCTGTGGGTATTTTTATTTTATTTTATTTCACCTTTATTTAATCAGGTAGGCTAGTTGAGAACAAGTTCTCATTTACAACTTGCGAACTGGCCAAGATAAAGCAAAGCAGTTCGACACATACAACAACACAGAGTTACACATGGAATAAACAAACATACAGTCAATAATACAGTAGAAAGAAAGTCTATATACAGTGTGTGCAAATGAGATAAGGTAAGGGAGGTAAGGCAATAAATAGGCCATGGTGGCGAAGTAATTACAATATAGCATTTCAACACTGGTATGGTAGATGTGCAGAAGATGAATGTGCAAGTAGAGATACTGGGGTGCAAAGGAGCAAGATAAATAAATAAATACAGTTTGGGGATGAGGTAGTTGGGTGGGCTATTTACAGATGGGCTATGTACAGGTGCAGTGATCTGTGAGCTGCTCTGACAGATGGTGCTTAAAGCTAGTGAGGGAGATATGAGTCTCCAGCTTCAGTGATTTTTGCAGTTCGTTCTAGTCATTGGTTGCAGTTTGTTCTAGTCATTGGCAGCAGAGAACTGGAAGGAAAGGTGGCCAAAGGAGGAATTGTCTTTGGGGGTGACCAGTGAGATATACCTGCTGGTAAAGCGACGCTGCGACTCGAACCCAACAAGACATGGCTTCCCTTAGAGGAAAAAACTAAATGGAAATGCAAATGAGAGCAACGAACAGCTAAAAGATATCCAGGAAAACATAGCTTATTGCTTTCAATGCTCTCAATGCTCACCAAAACAAACTGTCACAATCTGTTGTTAAAAAAGTAGATTTGCTTGAAGGGAAAGTAGAGTCTATCACGTCAGATATGCATGTACAGAAAAAAGTGAAATAAAACAACTAAATTGGCCTTCTGGAAACAAATGTGCAAACTTTAGAAAATGAACTTGACTAGCTAGAAAACAGAACGAGACAAAATAATATGAGGATATTGTCTTTAGTGGAAGACGAGAAAAAAGTAGACCTTTCCAGCTGAGTAATCAAGCTGATATCGGAGAAGCTTGTACACTAACAATCAAAAGTGTGGGGTCACATAGAAATGTCCTTGTTTTTTGTCGATTAAAATATCATCAAAATGATCAGAAATACAGTGTAGACATTGTTAATGTTGTAAATGACTATAGTAGCTGGAAACGGCAGATTGTTTATGGAATATCTACATAGGCGTACAGAGACCCATTATCAGCAACCATCACTCCTGTGTTCCAATGGCGCGTTGTGTTAGCTAATCCAAGTTTATCATTCTAAAAGGCTAATTGATCATTAGAAAACCCTTTTGCAATTATGTTAGCACGCTGAAAACTGTTATTCTGATTAAAGAAGCAATACAACTGGCCTTCTTTAGACTAGTTGAGTGTCTAAAACAGAAGACCTCTAAATACCCTCGCGTGGTAGTAATTAAGCTGTGGAACTATTAGTACAAAGTCAACATTCTGAAGGCACAGGGGGGGGAAAGGAAATCAAAATTGGTCCAGGACCTGTCTGCTAAACTGAGGAAAAAACGCAAGCAATTTATTCTGACCCCCCGGAGGAAAAAGGAATCAAGTCTCAACTCTGATTCCCGGCAGTACTGTGGGTATGGAAGGGAACACAGAGAATGGAGTTCACAAGCACCGATGAAGCCCTGAACAGGCTGTAGGAACATTTCCAATTGAAGGCATAGGGTGTATGTTGCGTGTGAATGAATGATATTGGATGAGTAAGTAGATGTATAGAGGGGTGTAAATGTGTCTGAGAAGAAGGTAGGGGGTGATGGAGGTTGGGATAAACTTGGCCTGGGTGGGTAAAGGAGGGCAAGGATGGGAGGAAGTGATGAGCTTGGCTTGGGGGGAAGGGGAGTGGGCAAGGTTTGGACAAGCTTGGTTTGGAGGGGCAAGGGTGAGTAAAGATGGGAGGGGGGATAAGCTTGGCTTGGGTGGGGTAAAGGGAGGAGAACTGGGAGGGGGTGGTGGAGAGGGATAAATGTAGTTTGGGCGAGAGTGAAGGAAGGACTTAATTATACTACAATGTAAACCTTTTTTAAAATGAATAAGAGTTCTGGACAGATTAGGAAAGGATGTTGAATCATTATTATTCGTTGTTTGTTATTACAACTAAGATTTAATGGTGGTTATAGGTGAGAATGGAGAAGGGTTATGTCTGGGGGATTGGGCTGGTGGAGGACCCACCAGCAACTCTACTATAATTTAATGTATAAGGTAATACAAACTAACCACAGTACTTAAATCTTTATTCAAATGTATGTACAATGTATCCACAGTTATTTTTTGGGGTACATAAGGAGAGGAGTCGTAGCTTAAAAGCCCTAAAAAGGCATATTGTCTCAAGTACACATATTTTGCTTTATGTGCTTCTTTTTTTTGTTAAATGTCTACTCAGCCCACATGCCCACACTTTCTAATGTATATACTGTATGTAATGTATACAATAACTATGTATTTATACAATGATCCTCCCATTTTATGGAATGCACACCGCCTTCGCATGTCATGCCTGGTAAAATGTTTTACTTGATTCTTCAATGACACTGAGATGGAACAGATAAGGTTAACTTTGATTCCATTCAGGTAAAGACCAACAAAATCCAATTTATCACATGGAATGTGCACGGGCTCCATGACGGGGGGAGGGGGGAAGCATATGATTCTTAAACACTTAAAGATTGTCAGCAGATGTGGTTTTCTTGCAAGTTAGATTGAATTTGTTTTTAAATTGAACATTTGAAGAGGAGCTGGGTTGGAGAGGCCTATGCTGCCACGTACTGTAGTAACAGTAGAGGTGTAGGCATCCTGATAAATAAGAATACACAATTTTCCCTTATATCTCAGCACATGGACCAAGAAAGCCGTTTAGCTAATGTTGAATTGTACCTTGCATGGTGAAAAATATAAACTGATTTCATTGTATATCCCACCAGGGGCAAATCTGGTGTTTTCAAGCTACATTAGATCAAATCCAGACAGAAACAATTTTTAGCAGGTGACATAAATCATACATTCGATAAGATTGGCAGATGTAGTAATAAAAAAGGCAACTTTAGGGAGCCTCCAAAGAGGCTGAAAAATGTAATCTCTACAAATAATTTTACAGGACACCTGGAGATTACTATTTCCAACCATAAAATACTTTCCCTTTTTTTCTCATAGTAAGAAAAGCTTCTCAAGATTTGACTACATTTTAAAAAATGCAAAAAAAAAAATTACTGATACAAAAATTCATGATATAGTGATAACAGATCATTCTCCGGTATTGTAACGCCCAGGCCCGAGATTACAGGCTGGAGCGTTTTGGTTTTGTCTTGGTGTAGAGTTTGTTTGTTCTAGGTGTCATAGTTCTATGTTGGGTAATGGTTCCCAATTAGAGGCAGCTGTGTGTCGTTGTCTCTAATTGGGAACCATATTTAGGTAGGTAGGTTTCACTCTGGGTTGGGGGGTTATTGTGAGTTCATAGCTGTTTTGTCATGTCAGTTATGTTCTTCGTTACGTTCTCCGTTTATTGTTTTGTTCCGTCTCGTTCCCGTGTATTCATTAAATATGTATTCTGGCTACATCGCTGCGTCTTGGTCTGTCCCTTCGGAAGATAAACGTGACAGGTATCATGCTCGATTACACCAATAGAAAATACACTTAGGGACAGAATTTGGAGACCCGAAATATATTAAATCTGTAGAAGAAAAAATGTAAACTTTTACAAATACAAATGTAGAGATAGTGGACAGAGAAAAGCCGACCCCCGATATAATTTGGGATTCCAGCCTCATAAATTTCAGCCCAAATAAATGCTTCACAGAGTTAAAGTAACAGACACATCTCAACAGCATCTGTTCAGAGGAGACTGTGTGAATCAGGCCTTCATGGTTGAATTGCTGCAAAGAAACCACTACTATAGGACACCAATAAGAAGAAGAGACTTGCTTTGGCCAAGAAACATGAGCAATGGACATCAGACCGGTGGAAATCTATCCTTTGGTCTGATGAGTCCAAATTGGCGATTTTTGGTTCAAACTGCAGTGTCAGTGAGACGCAGAGTAGGTGAACATCTCTCTGCATGTGTGGTTCCCACCGTGAAGCATGGAGGAGGAGGTGTGATGGTGTGTGGGTGCTTTGCTGGTGACACTGTCTGTGTTTTATTTAGAATTCAAGGCACACTTAACCAGCATGGCTACCACAGCGATCTTCCTCTAACCTCAAGCCACCCCCATCTATTTCTTTCACAAAAGTTCTGAACCTATATTCGTTTTATGGACACAGTATGTTTTACGTTAGTTAACTTGTTGTTATTATTCCCAACCATCAGCTCCATTCAACCACTCCGATATATCTATTAACACCATCCATTTTGGATTTCTATTTGGCATATATTTTTCAACTGTGCTGTGATGTTTCACAAAATATCTAAACCTTTCTATTCTCATAATTTCTATAGATTGTAAAAAAAAAAAAATTATTGCTAAAAGTGTTATTATATTATTGATCGATTGACTCTGACTTGTCAGATCACCCAGTAGTGCTATCTGCAGAGTCAGCTCCAGGTAAATGTTGCAATTCTTCAGCCATTCCTGGACCTGTGACCAAAAACAAGCTACATATGGACAGTACCAAAACAAATGATATAATGATTCTGTGTCTTCGCAGCAAAATCTGCAGAACTGGAAAGGTTGTATCCCCTATATATATACACATAACATTATATTTGTTGCAAGAACTTTGTATAATAATTTAAATTGAAAAATTCTAAGTTTTGAATCCGGTGTCATATTGAGCATCAATTCATAAACCATGTGCCATGGAATCGGTATGTCTAAAATCTTTTCCCAACTATTTTGCAATCTATATGGCACAGCTGTCATTTTTTTGGTCCTTAAATTAAACTGGTATACTTTCATTTATCACAATTTTGTTTCGGTCCTTAATGCACAGCTGACAGACAAGTTCCCTACTTTTTTCTGTTGGATTAAATTGAAATTGCAACCAACTTTCTATGGCTTGTTTTAAAAATAACGATATTTGGGAGATGATTTCCTTTTCGAATAACTGAAAGTGTGAGGTTGTAATCTGAATAAATGGGAAAAGGCCATTCTTGAACATGGGGTGAGATATTCTTATACATTTTCTAGAGAACCAGTTCGGATTTAAGTATATCTTTTGTATGACTGAATCCTTTAGTGAGTGGTTTAATGCTTTAATATTTAATAATGTATGCCCTCCGAATTCATATTCATTATATAAATAGGCCCATTTAATTTTATCTGGCTAGCCGTTCCAAATTAAATTGAATATTTTTTTCTCATATAATTTAAGTAACTGTTCACTAGGTGTAGGCAAGACCAAGTAAATAGGTAAACTGGGATATGACTAAAAAGTTAATCAGGGGAATTTTTCCACAAATAGACAGGTATTTTCCGTTCCATGGGAGCAAAATCGTATCTATTTTTGCGAACTTTCCATTGTAATTTATTGGAGTGAGATCATTTATTTATTTCGGGATATGTTTACTGAGTGTGTCCACATCACCATCAGACAATTTTAATGGTAAACTACACAATAATGTAAAAGTTGTATTTTTTTGTGATCCAATGTGTAATATAGTACACTTACCATAATTTGGTTGTAATCCAGAGAGGTTGAAAAGTATTTAAAACCATTATGAGGCTGTGGAGGGATCCACATTGTGGATTTAAAAGAAAACATGAATCATCAGCATACAATGAAACCTTTGTTTTTAAGCCCTGGATTTCTAACCCCTTGACATTATTGTTGGATCTGATTTTAATAGCTAACATTTTGATGGCCATAATAAATAGATATGCCGATAGTGGACAACCTTGTTTTACACCTCTTGACAGTTTAAAACTTTCTGAGAAGTAGCCATTATTTACTATTTTACACCTAGGGTTACAATATATGACTTTAACACATTTTATAACAGATTCTCTAAAATCGAAATATTCCCGGCATTTATATATAAACTCCAGTTGTACTTTATCAAAAGCCTTTTCAATGTCAGCTATGAATAGCAGGCTTTGTTTCACAGATTTTTCATAGTGTTTCCAGTATTTGTGACCCGTTTCAGGAAACTAGGCGTGTGTCGCAGGTCACTACTTCATAGGAGAGCCGTTTGAACGTAAACTTTATTTACGTTTAAACGTCGGCAAAAAAGCGTAATAAAATTGTTGCCAGCAGCATAGTTACAGTCACCAAGGCTCTGGATAACATTAAAACAGCCTATCCAGCTCTGCTAGGGTGAGTAAAAGTGGGGTGTTCTCTCATTATGTGTCTGGAAGTACCTAGCAAGCTAGCCAATGTTAGCCAGTTAGCTTGGGTGCTTGACTCCTGGTGTGGGTATAATTTGTGGAACGTTGCAACAGGAATCTGTTCCAAAAACTTCGTAAATAACAAGGTTGCCAACAAACAATGCATACAAAGTCGTATAGCAGCCGAATAACATACTTGGTAGGGAGTGGATTATTTAATTAAGTTTTCACTCAACACGTTTATTCAAAAAAATGTCTGTCCTCACTCTGGTAGCCTATGGACAAACATTAAGAATAAGCTAGTTAGCTAGGTGAATTGATCATGCTACTTTGTATGCATTGTTTGCTGGCACGTTCCACAATTTACACCCACCCTGACTGCCGTTGTGAGGTCAGAATGTTCGGATCAACCCTACTCATCGGCCAGAGCGTCCAGTGTGCTTAGAACGCTCTGAGAGCGAAACGCTCTGAATTTACAAACGGCACATTTGCAGTCACCAGCGCTCTGGATAACATAACAGCCTAACCAGCTCTTCTAGGGTGAGTAATGTTCAGTGAGCTGTTCTCTCATTTGTTTCTGGAAGTAGCTAGCAAGTTAGCTTGGGTGCTTGGTTGCTGTTAGTACAGAATGCTCGGGTCAACCCTTAAAGAGATGGGTTGGGCTAAAGCTTAAGAAGGTGTGAACAATGCTGAATGGGTGTAGACAAAGAAGGACATTTTCTCAAAAGTGAGTTTTAAAGTTTATCAACTTTCAAAGCAATATTACTTTCCCATTGTTACTCAGCTGTAGTATATGATATATCATTTTGTACCTCTGAGTCTCTACTTTTACATTTTGCTACATACAGTAAGACTGATTTGAGCTGGTCGGTCAATGTATCGTCCATGTAAAAAATCTGTCTGATTAGAATGAATAATATCCGACAATACTTTTTTAATTCTATGTGCTAAACATTTTGCTAGAATGTTTGCATCACTACACTACAATATCCCATGTGGAAATTAAGTAAGAGTAATGTATATGCCAATTATCTGATGGTCAGACCAAATTCTGTCCCCTATCAACACTTTTTTATCTATTGGTGCCAACGAGTAAAAGTAAAGACGACTAGCTTGACTGAGCCTCCGCCGTGTATATCTCACTAGGTCAGGATATTTAAGCCTCCATATATCCACTAGTTACAATATATCCATGACATTCCTGATTTCCTTAATATCATGAGGGTGATAGTTTGTAGTGTGATTTCCTTTACGGTCCATTGAGGTATTTTAAACAGTATCATTATCTCCCACCATAATAATAGAGTCTTGTTTTGCTTGTAAGATTGATCATTTAATATATGTATTATTAAAGAAACGTGGAGCATCATTATTTGGTCCGTAAAGGTTAATGAGCCATATCTGTTTATGGTCCAATAACATATTTAAAATCATCCATCTACCTTGCGGATCTGTTTGGACAATTTGCACATTCGTATCAAAATTACTGTTAATTAATATCATCACCCCTTTTGAGTTTCTTTTCCCATGCCAGAAGTATATTTCACCCCCCAGTCCTTTTTCCACACAACTTCCTCTAAAATTGTTGAATGAGTTTCCTGTAAACAAAATATATTATTTATTTTTTATTTATCTAGGCAAGTCATTTAAGAACAAATTCTTACTTTCAATGACGGCCTAAGAACAGTATGTTAACTGCCTTGATTCAGGGGCAGAACGAAGGATTTTTACCTTGTCAGCTCAGGGATTCAATCTAACAACCTTTCGGTTAGTGGCCCAACGCTCTAACCATTAGGCTACCTGCCACCCCAAACTATATTCCTTCTCTTTAAGTCAGATAAATATTGTTAGCCTTTTCTTATTATCTGCGAAGCCATTACAATTATAACTGGCTACACAATTACCATAATGAGACACAAAATTCAAATCTATTTATCAAAATATATATTTGTACATGTATCATTAAAAAGAATCATAGTGATTGAGAATCCATATATAGCTGTATTATGATATTTGCATTGCTACTAAGTAACCCTCCTATTGTTCTCAACTATTCCACCCGCTAAAGCCCCTCCCCATCCCAAGTTGGGTTGTCATCCCATCGACCGGCTGGCCATCCCCATCCCCCAGGATCCCTAGGCCCCCCGAGAGGCCAGGACCCATCCTTCGAAAAGAGGACACAATGCCACTCACAGAACAGAAGCAAATCAACCTCTGAAAGCATTTCCAATCTTCTCACCTCAATTTGTTTATATATAGCTATTAAAACGACGTATATTAAAAAATCTTGCGTATCTTAATTAATTATTGCGTAATAATGTTGACAGTTCATGCAAAGGATTGTTACTTATAATCAGGATTTCCATTGCATTATATTTTTGTCAAGCAATTATTATTTTAGCAAACAATTACTATGATTCATCCTATATTGTCCCTAACATCCTTACCCCCTAGCAACAGATGTGGGACACACACACACACACACACACACACAGACGCACACACGCACACACATATACTCTTACACACTCAACCCATTTCCCCCACAATCAACCATAAGCTCAGATGCTCAACGGTTGTTACATCCCAGAGCCCAACTCAAGAAAGGACTTGATTTACAAATGCATATACAGTTACAGCTGTTTGAGAAAGCATGCAAGATTGAGCAAAATTGGCAAAAATGGGGAGATTTGATTAACCAATGTCAAGTCCTAGGTTGTAGAGATCAGATGCACCCCCTTCCCCTGAAACACACACACACTGGTCCCCTGTTGTGACCATTTTCCCAAGCATTTCTGTGCAGTCAGACCTTTGATTATTTTGAGCCACAAAGGTCACAATAATATGCCCCCTCTCTGATTGTCCGAGTGTGACCCCCTCCCCATGGGTTACTGCAGCCAGTGTTGCCAGCACTGCCATTACCTGGGAGGGGGTACCCCACCGGAATCCCCACCGGCTAGGTACAAGGTCGTCAAGGTTCTCATTAGCATCTTTGAGAATTTCCTTGTATATTTTGCTCTCCCATCAGGGTGCTCTGGCTTTGTGGGACCAACCCTGTCAGGCATTCTCAGAATCTTGAGGGGGCTGTGCTGCTCTAATAGGTCTCTGTCCACATTCTGTTTTGGCTGCATATAGGCAACTTACAGTAAGCCCATAAAACAGATAAGGACTTCTCTTTAATGTATGGGTCACTCAGGTGGGTGTCTGGGGTATAGGGTTGGGGACCCTATACCCCAAGATGTATAACCCTCATCTGCATCATCATTCTTCCAAGAGTATTGATGATCATGCAGGTGCTTCCAGGTGCTTTTTGGCAAACTTGAGTCAACGTTTTGGACGAGATGGGTCCCATCATGTCTGGCGAAAACCAAACACTGAATTCCACAGTAAGAACCTCATACCAACGGTCAAGCATGTCAGGTCATCTGTCTGTGAGCTGAAGCTGATGCACGACTAGGTCGTGCAGCAAGCCAATAATCCAAAACACACAATCAAGTCTACTTGAAAATTGTTAAAAAGCAACAAATGTGATGTTTTGGAATGGCCTAATCAAAGTCTAGACCTAATCCCATTTGAGATGTTGTGGCAGGACTTGAAACAAGCAGTTCATGCTTGAAAACCCACAAATGTCACTGAGTTAAAGCAGTTCTGCATGCAAGAGTAGGCCAAAATACTTCCAATGCGATGTGAGAGACTGATTAGCAACTACAGGAACATTTGGTTGCAGTCATTGCAGCTAAACGTCACACAACCAAGGGGGCAATTACTTTTTCACACAGGGGAATTGGGTGTTGCATAACTTTATTAATTAAATAAATAAAATAAACATGATTTTTTTGTTATTTGTAAACTCAGGTTCCCTTTATCTAATATTAGGTTTTGGTTGAAGATCTGGTTACGTTCAGCATCAAAAATATGCACAAGTAGAGAAAATCAGAAAGGGGGCAAATACTTTTTCATGGCACTGTGTATAAAGATAACTTTATTTATTTACTCAACAATATGAAAGCAGATCTAATTAAATTGAATAATCTTCCCATACATTGTATAGGTAGAATAAACCTGTCACGCCCTGACCGGTAGGAGCCTGTTTGTCTCCTTTTGGTTTGGTCAGGGTGTGATTTGGGGTGGGCATTCTATGTTATAGTTTTGTATTTCTTTGCTGTTGGCCGGGTAGGGCTCTTGATCAGGGACAGCTGTCCATCGTTGTCTCTGATTGGGAGCCATACTTTAGTAGCCCTTTTTTTCTTCCTTTCCTGGTGGGAAGTTGACTCTGTTGAGGTGTGTACTGTTGGTGCTACACCTGTTTTGATCTTCGTTTGTTGTTTCTGTATTGAGTGAGTTAATGAATAAATATGTTTAACTCCACCCGGTACGCTGCGCCTTGGTCTGTCCATGAAGATCGTGACAAAACCTCTTTAGAATGTCATGGCAGACAAAGATTTTGTATTTATTTCAGGAAAATACTCCCTAAAAACACAACTTTATGGAACAATCCTTGGATAGCTTTTCAGAATTCAGCAATACATTGGTCCACATGGAAAACTAAAGGCATAGAAACCGTAAATTACTTGGTAATAGAAAATGAATGTATTTCTATGACAGAATGTAGACAGTTTCAAATTTATGCAATTTAAAAGTTACATATTACAACATTTCGATTTGAAATCTTTTGGACATCAGAGCAACCTTGAGGGAATCTTATATGAGTCAGAAAAGGATGTTCATAAGATAGCAAAGATACACAACCTTGTAGAGAGCATATCCAACCGACAATTCTTAGAAAAAAAGATTAAATATTGGAACCAATAAATAAAAAGAGCTGATGTTGGCACAAGATGGAGAGAATGTTGGAGCATAACTAACAAAATTACAGTTATGAAGATTTACGCTTAATCCAGTATATACTAATGTATAGAATTAAAACTAATAATGACTCAATAATCCATGCTTTCTGGGAATGCTATACAGTCCGGAAGTTGTGGGCGGAGCAATAAAGTTGACTGTCAGAAGTATTACAATGTCAACTTACTTTTGATCCGTCTGTCTGCATATTTGAAGACATGGCAAATGGGGGTGTAGTGAGATACCCAATGGGCTAGACGATTCTTTTCTCATCACTCATCTTGAAAAAACTTGGAAATCAATCCGCCATCATTAACACAATGAAAAATCTAATAATTGTATTATTGAACTATTTAAATAGCTTTGGTGAGCGAGAAAAACAAATTGATACAATTTAAGGCCAAGTGGCAAGCAATAAAGCAGGCACTAGAGATAGGGGTGTGAGCATGCAGGCCTGGGCAGATGAGATGTAGTCGTTGTTTGTCTGCGTCTGTAAGTTGTTGTTGTTCCTATGTGCATGTTTGTGTATAGAGTGGAGAAAAGAAAACTGAAAGCACTTCAACAGGAGCATGTTAAAAACTAAATAATGGACATAGCTAACAATTGCAGACTCATAAAGCTTTGTTTCATTGTGACTTCCACCTAGTAAGATTTGACTGGTTATGATTAATAAGATATTTTGATACACCTCTACTCGTTTGGAAACAAGCTTTATGATGCAGTGTAGGAAGCGGAAAGTGTAGAAAGTGAAACCAATCCATTCCCAATCATCCATTATTGATCAAGCCAGGGTAAGATTTGGCTAGATTATTCATGTATCACCACTGCCTGTACCAGGGGCATTGAATTCTGATCTGTTCAGTTCCCAAAATATCCCAGAGAGGTGACTCCAGGTCTAAATCATTAACAGGCAGCCACCCGTTAGACTGCCAGGTCTAGTGTACCTTGCCCTGGGAGGACAACTCATCAGCATTAGGGTGTGTGTGTGTGTGTGACTGGTGCATGCATGATGATCTAAGGCTTCCAGTGGCTTACTTCCCTTTCATCTCATGTCTCCCGCTCCGCCACAATAACAACAATCCCTCTAAGTATTTCATTAAGAAGTTAAAGATGCCATATCCCAGAGGCATCTAGAGTCTCTGAGCCGGCTACCTCCCGTCGTACATAAAAAATCCTCATCTGCTATTGTGTGGAACGAGTAAATGAATCTCTACAGTACGCCATTACTTATTCAGTGCTAAGCCCTGGCTGTGATGCTGTGATGACATTAGTAACAATTAAGCGTGGCCAGGTCAGTCAGACAGTTACTCTGGCCTCTTGAGCATCAGGATACTTTGCAGCATGCAACAAGTGATAACTCACTTGTTTTCAACCAGTTTAGGAAAGTTAGAGGTTTAATTGAAGATTAAAGAAAACTGTCTCTAAATACTTCATTGAATGTATAGTAGTAGGGATGATAGCTTTATAACAAACCAGTGCTCTTTCACTGTCATCTCATTTACTGTATACTGAGGGATGCATTGATAAGCAATACTATACTGTACATGTCAACACAATATACATGCTGACTTCCAAACCATAAATACTGAATGATAAACCATAGCTTTATGGATTATGCTGTTTTACCTTAAATTCAAGCAGTGGTTCTCCTGCGCCTGTCAACACACAAAGAGAGGAGAGGTGTTATAGTCAGACAACACACACAAACATAGCCTATCCACCTGCACACGCTCTCTGTCAACCAGGGTAAAGAACATGCATACTACTCCTGCTGTTGGAATACACAAAGTAGTGAAGACAATCCTTCTCTCAACATGAAAAGAGAAATCCTCATTTACTTTCCTCGCCTTGTCTCTTCCTCAGGGCCTTTCCTCACCTACTGGGAGATAAAGCGACAGCCTTGCAACTTGTGTTGTCAGCTGTAAGGAATTGCAAATATGCCAAAATTGCTTCATTTTCTCTCTCCGACAGCTATTCAGTTTTATTATACACTGAGGACGGCAGCAGGGCTAGATCTCAAATATGACATGGTGCTGATGATACCTATCTCAGTGTTCCTAAAAGAAAGGCACTTGGCCACAAGGGCATCCGTCCACTTTGTACTATTGTGCCACACACACACACACACACACACACACACACACACACACACACACACACACACACACACACACACACACACACACACACACACACACACACACACACACACACACACACACACACACACACACACACACACACACACACACACACACACACACACACACACACACTGCTGTCCCAGTCTTGGAGAAGAACGATACAGATATTCCTGTTTTAGGTCATTCAGTTTTATATATGGTTGTGAGAGAAAGGGATTTTAACTGTATTTCATATTGCTTCCTGGTGTTCATTGAGCTGGTCAGAAAAGCTAATAATAATGAGAGTCATTTTGAGCAAACAGAAAAGCATATTATTAATTCAAACACAAAATGCATTACACTTCAAACTATCATACATGACAGATTGTTTCGGAGGGAATGTGTCACTTTGCCAGCAGTATGACTATAAGGAGAAGGAAAATGGGATCTCTACAATACTACTTGTGGCTGGTCTCTGTGTGAATCATTGCTGGCTTCTTGTAATTTGTTATCTTTTGGAGATCCCATTTTCAATTTGTTGATGCAGCAGATGGATTCACCCACAGTATCCATTTATCACCTGTCATGGTAAACCTGTTTTGTCGTTTTCTTCCAACGAAAAATGGGTAGCGGGAGGGGTGGGGGGTGGGGTGGGAGGGATAAAAGCTGTTATTAACTGTATTTTTTTAATGTTTCCTCAAACAATATAACCGTTAGTTCCACAACTGGAGTTAAAACCTTGACTATGACATAGCAAGTGCAACCTCAGAATGCATAACGAAATGAAAATGAAAAGCCACTCAATGTGACAACTTCTCACGCTACTGAAAAACAATTTTTTAGATAATGAAAATGCGTCATGCCTCAATACACAAATGATTATATGCATAATCATTTACTGGATAGATGGAGCATTTTAATTTAAGATACATTTTTTGTCCTAGAAACAAAGGATCTTTTGGGCTGGCTGATGGGATAATTGCAATCTGAAAGAGCCATTGTTAGCGGTTCAAAGCTCTCTGAGTATCTTCGACTTTTGACACAAGCTTTTATTTCAGAAACTACTAACTGAAATAATGAATTCAACACTGGTTGCAAAATCCATTACACTCACCAACTTGCTTGCTGAATTAGGAGAGACTGTACAGTACAGTAAATGAAGACAGCGGCAGTGTATTATATTCTAAGCATTACAGTAGGAGGATAAACAACACAATTGAAGGTCTATTGAACTATAGAAGAAATCCTTTTAGTCCAAGAATAGGCTTAATATATCGGCTTTATTTACATAAACTTGTTATTTTGACATCTTTCAATTGTCTTTGGCATTTTCTTGGTTTATTGTTGTGTGCAACAGGCTATACACTAGCTATCACAGCATACAAAAATGCCACAGGTATACAAATACATGTTTTATGCAAGGCCAGGCCAAGTATTTCTTGTTAGACATGTTTTAGTAATTAATTTTATGTAGCTATTAGCCCAGTCCATGAGATATGAAACAGCATTTTGGAAGGAAACAAAATAGTTGCTGAAGGGTGTTTACAGAGCTAAGCTAGTTAAGCGAATCCTCAGTTAATCAGGATGCCAACTCTCACAGCAGTACCAGGTATGATTAACCTGAACCCAGCAGACCACAGGCCCTTTCCACGTCATTAATCTGGACTTTGCCAGTTCCCAGCAGGGCAGGGCAAGGGTGGGAAAAAATTGGATGTGCATATCCATAACTATCTGACATTCCTGCATGCCAAATAAGACAACTGATTAAATTCCATAAATCAATATCTTAGCACAGGCCTCTTCAAATTAGAGCCCTGGAGTTAGAGGCAACAACATAAGCCAATTTCTAGCGGAGTGATAGGGACCAAAAAAATAAAAAATAATTTGTTGATTGAAAATGTATTTTCACAATGAAATGCCACACTTGCTCTATCTTTAGAGGTGAACAAAAAGCAGAGATGTTTCAGCTTTCAAAGTCTTCACCCCAGGAGCAGAGCCTTTCCTTTTAGCTGCCTGCCATACTCAAGGATCTTCTATGTGCTTTTATCTCTTGCATTTCATTGAGTGGCTGGGTTCAATGAAGCACAGTTCATTAGTCAGAAAGAAGCAAATAGCGAACTAGTGATGGGCTACATATCAAAACCCAAGAATGTATACCCTAAAACCCATCCTAAAAGGTAAACGTTTGACCTGCCAATTCCACTCAGTTAGTTATTTATTTTCTTAAAATGCACCACATTAGCAACACCTTAAAATAAGCCCATGCACTCCATGCTGGGAGCTACGAGCAGTGTTTTTCCCATGCTTTAAACTAGTAAATGTATCCATCAAAGTCAGCATAAAAGAACTGACAGTTCAACTAATGTGCTGTGGGCAAGCCACATCTGATTAAGAGGTTTTTAATGACTTTATGGCCCGTGGCAAGAACAACAACAGCCTTCTGGACCCACTCATAACCTGCTACTGCACTTGGGCATACAAGCCCCATTCCCTCACTGGAAACATCCCAAATGCTACAGATGTAGGATGTTAATTTGATCACCCTGTTGCAGAAGAACGAGACATTTTAAACTTGTAGTGTATTTGAGGTTTAAAAAAGGTTTAACATTTCAGACTTGATTTTCCCTTACGAGAAATATATTAACTACTAGAAATGTCAATTAATTATAAACCACATAATAATTCACATTGTTGTTGCAGGATAATTTCCCCAAACTGGCTCAAATTCAGATCCCACATCTGTAAACACCCACCAAACGATGTACCTGAATTTATTTTATTTTTCTGCAAATCAGAGATTGGTTTGGTTTTGAGAATGTTTCCCTGCTTGCAACCTCAATCTACAATACTCAAGAAAAGGTTTATAGAATTGTTGGAAATTAAGGGGGGCATGTGGGGTCTACCTGGAACAGGGTTGGGGGCATGCCCCCTGGGATATTTTTTGTTGTTGAATGACTGTGAGAAGGTTACTTAGCCTACTAGTTAATAGCATTGGGCCAGTAACTGAAAGGTCACTGGTTCAAGCTGGCAAGGTGTCAAAATATGCCGTTCTGCCATTGAGCAAGGCAGTTAACACGCAACAACAACTCCACATGCGTCATTGACGTCAAATAAGGCAGTCCCCTGCACCTCTCTGAACTCTTTGAAGAACATTCTACTGCAAATTAAATTATGTTCTCTTCCTTTGAAACTCTTCTGAAAATCGAGGACAGTTTAATTTGATCTCTTGGTCTCACTGAGATCACTAGCCAATTATGTATTAACCCCAAAAATAATTTTACTAGCATAACATTACTGTATTTTAGCTAATAATTATTACATACAGTGGGGGAAAAAAGTATTTAGTCAGCCACCAATTGTGCAAGTTCTCTCACTTAAAAAGATGAGAGAGGCCTGTAATTTTCATCATAGGTACACTTCAACTATGACAGACAAAAGGAGGAAAAAAAATCCAGAAAATCACATTGTAGGATTTGTTATGAATTTATTTGCAAATTATGGTGGAAAATAAGTATTTGGTCACATACAAACAAGCAAGATTTCTGGCTCTCACAGACCTGTAACTTCTTCTTTAAGAGGCTCCTCTGTCCTCCACTCATTACCTGTATTAATGGCACCTGTTTGAACTTGTTATCAGTATAAAAGACACCTGTCCACAACCTCAAACAGTCACACTCCAAACTCCACTATGGCCAAGACCAAAGAGCTGTCAAAGGACACCAGAAACAAAATTGTAGACCTGCACCAGGTTGGGAAGACTGAATCTGCAATAGGTAAGCAGCTTGGTTTGAAGAAATCAACTGTGGGAGCAATTATTAGGAAATGGAAGACATACAAGACCACTGATAATCTTCCTTGATCTGGGGCTCCACGCAAGATCTCACCCGTGGGGTCAAAATGATCACAAGAACGGTGAGCAAAAATCCCAGAACCACACGGGGGGACCTAGTGAATGACCTGCAGAGAGCTGGGACCAAAGTAACAAAGCCTACCATCAGTAACACACTAAGCCGCCAGGGACTCAAATCCTGCAGTGACAGACGTGTCCCCCTGCTTAAGCCAGTACATGTTCAGGCAAGTCTAAAGTTTGCTAGAGAGCATTTGGATGATCCAGATGAGGATTGGGAGAATGTCAGATGAAACCAAAATAGAACTTTTTGGTAAAAACTCAACTAAATCGTGTTTGGAGGACAAAGAATGCTGAGTTGCATCCAAAGAACACCATACCTACTGTGAAGCATGGGGGTGGAAACATCATGCTTTGGGGCTGTTTTTCTGCAAAGGGACCAGGACGACTAATCCGTGTAAAGGAAAGAATGAATGGGGCCATGTATCGTGAGATTTTGAGTAAAAACCTACTTCCATCAGCAAGGGCATTGAAGATGAAACGTGGCTGGGTCTTTCAGCATGACAATGATCCCAAACACACCGCCGAACCTTGAAGGAGTGGCTTCGTAAGAAGCATTTCAAGGTCCTAGAGTGGCCTAGCCAGTCTCCAGATCTCAACCCCATAGAAAATCTTTGGAGGGAGTTGAAAGTCTGTGTTGCCCAGCGACAGCCCCAAAACATCACTGCTCTAGAGGAGATCTGCATGGAGGAATGGGCCAAAATACCAGCAACAGTGTGTGAAAACCTTGTGAAGACTTACAGAAAACGTTTGACCTCTGTCATTGCCAACAAAGGGTATATAACAAAGTATTGAGATAAACTTTTGTTATTGACCAAATACTTATTTTCCACCATAATTTGCAAATCAATTCATAAAAAATCCTACAATGTGATTTTCTGGATTTTTTTTCCTCATTTTGTCTGTCATAGTTGAAGTGTACCTATGATGAAAATTACAGGCCTCTCTCATCTTTTTAAGTGAGAGAACTTGCACAATTGGTGGCTGACTAAATACTTTTTTTCCCCACTGTACATCTATATATAAGATTGGCTACACTTCCAGGATTAAAAGCTAGCTAGCTAGTTACCTTGGCGGTTTCTCAGGTGACCTGATAATAATCTGAGCAAGATATGCCATTTGTTGTAACTTGTCACTGATCTTAAAAGCGCGTCTCAGCAGACATTTAAACAATATATGCATATTATTATATATATATTTTGCAGTGGCAGCAACGATGAAATTAATATATGGGGAAACACTGACCCCTCAGCCCCCACTATCTCCTTGAACTGCAGCAGAGATGTGTGGGGAGCAGAGAGGTGTGGGGAGCAGAGAGGTTTGGGATGGGAGGTGAGGACAGGAGGCCAGTCTTAGATTTCCTCCAGATTGACACAGAAAGGGTGAGAGGATGAGAGAGAGTGAAATTGCACTCCTCAATCAATTGCTATTGACCTTTATTGCAGCAAAGAACGGATTATGAATATGCCTTCCTCTGATATAAAAACAAGTATTTTTATTGTTGTTGTTGGTGACCCCTATCTGTTATACTGTACCATCTGTGTTATTACACATTTCTGCCCTCTGTAAACAAGTAAGATGTCCTGTCAATAAACATTGTGAGAATTGTTTGGGTCAGCAATTGGCCAGTTCATTACTTGAGAAGCCTTAGGAATGAGTGATTGGGTAAGATAATTGGAAACTCTAACACAATCAATTTAGCCTTACTGTTTTATTTGTACAGCTTTCTTAACCCACAAAGGAACTTAAAATCTTGGATTAATTTCAAATGCCTTTTTTGTCTTCCATAGATATTTAGCTATTAATTTCAGATCGGACGCTGTCATGCAATCTTCATGGAATCGGTTCCCAGTTCTACTGAATTCTGTCTTGTTCATATAGTCAAGTCTCAAATGACCAAACACAGGCATACATTACGTTCTTTGCCAAACTAAATCTTAGATTAGTGAGTTACAGAGATCAGTAGCCACCGACCTGAGGGTTGGAGGAAGTACATGCGGAGGACATTAGAGGAAATAAGGTGGATTAATGTGTAGTGTTCAAGATCCACAACCAATATGACGAATGTGATTCCTTCCTGTGCTTCAGATTATTTATTGCATGACTCACTCAATTAATTAAGCAAATCAACTCCGGCATTACAAGCTCTCTGCGTTCTATTTATAACTTATGCATCTGGGATGGAAAAGCAAATGCAACAGACCATTCCCTGTGACGAAGCTATATAGGAAGTTCTGGTTATGGCATGTTCTTAAAGTGTTGAAATGTTTGCACGTTTAAATAATCAAATTTTTTAATGATGATGATTTGCTGAGAAAATAATCTCTCAATGTTCTGCTGAGCAGGCTACCCCAGTTGGGACCTATGCAGCTACACTCACATCAGGCCTTCGTTCCGCCAGTCAGCTCGGTAGTGACATGACAACGGCACAGGCAGACTTCTGAAGGCGCCTGTCACAACTGTCACACGCACTCCTATCACTTCAAAGACGACATTGCCTCTCTGGAGGCAGTACGGGGCACAACCAAATTGATTTCTGTATGCTCATAGAGAGAGTTCCGACCGACAATGTGTTAGCCTGCAAATATCTGACCTTTGGATTACAGTGTATAAACCAAGGCAGCTCAAAGAGGTTTATCTTGATTCCTGCTGGGATGAGGCAGCAATAGATAGATGTGATAAAGCTTTATAGACGTGTGTTCTGTATGCCTCCCCACAGGCAGTATTCCACTTAATCAGCGTCCAGGACAAGGATATTGGCTGTGATGTCAAAGTGGGTGACGGAGCCAACCAACCCCCTGGTGGTGTCTATACTAAAAGTGGACTGTGCTGGCCTGGCGTCAGATCTGGATTGGCATATCGGACTGGCTTGTAGAACTGGCCAGGATCTGATCAATGCATTGGGATTCATTGGGCTGTGTGGAGGGGGAGCATGGGAAGCATTGATGGTATTGCCTGCCCTTGAACACATGCTGTCTCTAAACAGAGATCAGTTGGCCCAGTTTTGTCTATGGATGTAGCGCAGAGAACGAATGTGTATCAGGGGAACTGCTGGTGAACCAGTCCTAACATCAGCCTCATTCCTCAAAGGGGGGAGATGAACACTGGAACACCAGGAATTTGCATTGCGGAAAAGGCACAGGCAAGTAAGTATTTCATTGGATGGTGTATACCATGTGTATCCCATACATACGACTAATGAAATGACTTTTATGCACCATAACACGATCTCTGTTAATGAAAAAACATTATGAACTAGACTGTCTATTTTTTATTGATTCGTTTTTTTTTTGCTTTGTTATCAGATGAGAATTCCACTTCATGGATCATCAATGTGCACTTGTGAATGAGCAATACAATATAACTAACAACTCAGATAGCATCACTTGATTTAAATGAAATTGTTAATTGAAACTATGCTTGTTTCATTAAGAAGTATTTTTATCTGGTATCTCATGGTGTTTATTTTTTACCTTGGCAAAATTATGTTACAAGCTACCTTTTGTTGGCTACAAACTTAGGAAAGCATGGACACCTGCAGTTCTATTGGATATTTAGCTTTCTTCATATTTAAGGAGTAGTAATTGCATGGTGAGACCCAACAACAGTAATCTAGTGTATTGGGAAGATGCTGTCCTCAAAACTGCTGGCAAAGTCACAGTAATGAAATCATCTTTTAAAATCAGTGTTCATTAAACTTCTAATTCAAGACAACTACAGAGGATATATTATTAGCTTTTTAATATAAGTTTTGTTTTGACTCCCTGCACTCACTGCATACAATGGATAGCAGAGAACAAAATCATAAGAATAAGTCACTTTGGTGAAAATGAGAAGCTGGCTTTGTACTGTATGTAAAAGATCCCACAGATGGACCCTGTAAGCATATGGCTCTGCTGTAGACAAGACTATCATCTGCAACGTTGACAGTGAAAATTAGGATTTTACATGGGGAGGATAATACTTTGTTATCGCCCAACCAAATTTGTTGCCACAGTTGATTTTCATGTCAATGGATTATTCCATTTGGGAGTCAGTTACTGCTAAGGTCAAAAGTGATCGAAAGTCATGTTTACTGGAGGCTGTTTTCCATACAGTGTGAAATACTCACCCGAATGACCATGGAAACTCTGAGCCCTCAAACTTTACCTGAAAGTTTAGAAAATAATATAGAACGGTCTTGTTAACAGATATACTAAATGAGAAGCAAAAAATATCTGCTAACTCACTAGCTACTCCAAAATGCTGCATTGTATATCGTTGCTTTAATTTCCACTTTCCATGTTGCTTTAATGAATGCAAATAATCAGAGAGTTCTACATGTACTTCAGGTAGAAACTTAGCCTGGTCCCATATATCTTGCCATGGCATGGCAATTCCATTAAGAGTTGGTATGAGAGCAGAAACAGACTGGCATCCAGGCTATAGAAACGTTAAAGAGGTGACAAGAACTCTGGGCAACTGTCACCAGCAGAGGGAGTAGACTACAACCATAATAAAGTTCCCAAAGCCAGGGAACAAAAGGGTAAAAAGCCATCATCCCGTTCTCACATGTTGAAGTCTGGAGCTCACCAGAGAAAACAAGCTTGTTTAGACAATCCATACCACAGCTACACAAAGCATCAAAGCATCCATTAAGCTGTTGTCCTGTGTCTATCAACCCTCTTTCAAAATGGCCTTCTGGGGACTAAATTATTTTGCCTTTTCTAGATTAGTGTGCACCCATTTTATCCAGAACACTATATTTTCGTAGTCATGGCAAATTTCTATAATTTTATAACAATAATAATAATATAATAATATATAATATAATACAAATCTATAATTTCAACCTGATAATTTCCATTTACAAAAGAGATACTCAATGGACCATAGTAAACTCTATCTAATCTTAACCCTTATGTTGTCTCAAGGGTCAAAAATGACCCACCACTATGTTTAACAGCAGAGAAAACCCCCTACATGATATTTTTTCAACTTGAAATTGTATTACTTTTCCAAGAGTGACCCCAACATTAGAAAAAGTGAAACATCGCCTTTGTTCGTATTTCCATGAAAGCTGTACACCACCAGGGTACAAAGATTGTCTTAGGTTCATTTTTGACCCTGCAGTTATAAAATCATTCACACACCACAAAAACCACAAAGACACACACAGACACAGACACAGACACAGACACAGACACAGACACAGACACAGACACAGACACACACACACACACACACACACACACACACACACACACACACACACACACACACACACACACACACACACACAATGAGAAATGTTGATTGTGTGCTACTGATTGAACTCAGACAAAACTAATACTGTATTGTGCATGTGCAGCATCTCCCCTCCACTACCCCACACATGACTCAAGTTCATAGACAAAATAAAAACAATTTCAGAAAAAATAAAATAAACAACATTTCAGACAAAACAAAAATGTATTGAAAGCATTGTTTACTAATGGGGAATGCAGTCAGAGGCTATGAAGGTGTTGCAGATGAATGACAGTCCCCCCAGTTCTCTCTTTGCTGCACGTTTCAGTGCCCAACAGGTCGTAGACCAGATTTTTTCAGATGTCCACGAGGAACAAGAGAACAATGATTTAGAAGAGGAGGAGGTATCTGAAGAAGAAGATGGGGAAGAATACAACCCAGAGCACGATGCATCATCTTCATCCCCAAGCAGAAAGAGAGACATTTTTGTCAAAGAACAGCAAAATAACATGGTCCTTGTCACAATATGACAACCAGGGCAGGATGGCAGCACAAAATGTCATAAGGATGACCCCAAGGCCCACAAGACATGCAGTTGCCCGTGCCCAGGACATTGCCTCAACATTCTACATGTTCATCACACCAGCCATCGGAAAAATCTTTTTTATTTTCATATCTGTAATGTAAGTGATTTTCACTGTTAATTTTATTACAGTTGAAGTCGGAAGTTTACATATACCTTAGCCAAAGACATTTAAACTCAGTTTTTCATAATTCCTGACATTTAATCTTAGTAGAGATTCTGTCTTAGGTCAGTTAGGATCACCACTTTATTTTAAGAATGTGAAATGTCAGAATAATAGTAAAGAGAATTATTTCTTTCAGCTTTTATTTCTTTCATCACATTCCCAGTGGGTCAGACGTTTACATACACTCAATTCGTATTTGGTAGCATTGCCTTTAAATTGTTTAACTTGGGTCAAACGTTTCAGGTAGCCTTCCACAAGATTCCCCCAATAAGTTGGATGAATTTTGGCCCATTCCTCCTGACATAGCTGGTGTAACTGAGTCAGGTTTGTAGGCCTCCTTGCTCGCACACGCTTTTTCAGTTCTGCCAACACATTTTCTATAGGATTGAGGTCAGGGCTTTTTGATGGCCACTTGAATACCTTGACTTTGTTGTCCTTAATCCATTTTGGAAGTATGCTTTGGGTCGTTGTCCATTTGGAAGACCCATTTGCGACCAAGCTTTAACTTCCTGACTGATGTCTTGAGATGCTGCTTCAATACAGTGAGGGAAAAAAGTATTTGATCCCCGGCTGATTTTGTATGTTTGCCCACTGACAAAGAAATGATCAGTCTATAATTTGAATGGTAGGTTTATTTGAACAGTGAGAGACAGAATGACAACAAAAAAATCCAGAAAAACGAAAATCTTTATGAATGGAATTGCATTTTAATGAGGGAAATAAGTATTTGACCCCTCTGCAAAACATGACTTAGTACTTGGTGGCAAAACCCTTGTTGGCAATCACAGAGGTCAGACGTTTCTTGCAGTTGGCCACCAGGTTAGCACACATCTCAGGAGGGATTTTGTCCCACTCCTCTTTGCAGAACTTCTCCAAGTCATTACGGTTTTGAGGCTGATGTTTGGCAACTCGAACCTTCATCTCCCTCCACAGATTTTCTATGGGATTAAGGTCTGGAGACTGGCTAGGCTACTCCAGGACCTTAATGTGCTTCTTCTTGAGCCACTCCTTTGTTGCCTTGTTGTGTTTTGGGTCATTGTCATGCTGGAATACCCACCCACGACCCATTTTCAATGCCCTGGCTGAGGGAAGGAGGTTCTCACCCAAGATTTGACGGTACATGGCCCCGTCCATCGTCCCTTTGATGCAGTGAAGTTGTCCTGTCCCCTTAGCAGAAAAACAGCCCCAAAGCATAATGTTTCCACCTCCATGTTTGACGGTGGGCATGGTGTTCTTGGGGTCATAGGCAGCATTCCTCTTCCTCCAAACACGGCGAGTTGAGTTGATGCCAAAGAGCTCCATTTTGGTCTCATCTGACCACAACAGTTTCACCCAGATGTCCTCTGAATCATTCAGATGTTCATTGGCAAACTTCAGACGGGCATGTATATGTGCTTTCTTGAGCAGGGGGTGCTGGGTGCTGCAGGATTTCAGTCCTTCACGGCGTAGTGTGTTACCAATTGTTTTCTTGGTGACTATGGTCCCAGCTGCCTTGAGATCATTGACAAGATCCTCCCGTGTAGTTCTGGGCTGATTCCTCACCTTTGTCATGATCATTGCAACTCCACGAGGTGAGATCTTGCATGGAGCCCCAGGCCGAGGGAGATTGACAGTTATTTTGTGTTTCTTCCATTTGTGAATAATCACAGCAACTGTTGTCACCTTCTCACCAAGCTGCTTGGCGATGGTCTTGTAGCCCATTCCAGCCTTGTGTAGGTCTACAATCTTGTCCCTGACATCCTTGGAGAGCTCTTTGATCTTGGCCATGGTGGAGAGATAGGAATCAGATTGATTGCTTCTGTGGACAGGTGTTTTTTATACAGGTAACAAACTGAGATTAGGAGCACTCCCTTTAAGAGTGTGCTCCTAATCTCAGCTCGTTACCTGTATAAAAGACACCTGGGAGCCAGAAATCTTTCTGATTGAGAGGGGGTCAAATACTTATTTCCCTCATTAAAATGCAATTCCATTTATAACATTTTTTTGTTGTTATTCTGTCTCTCACTGTTCAAATAAACATACCATTAAAATTATAGACTGATAATTTCTTTGTCAGTGTACAAATGTACAAAATCAGCAGGGGATCAAATACTTTTTTCCCTCACTGTATATCCACGTAATTTTCCTCCCTCATAATGCCATCTATTTTGTGAAATGCACCAGTCCCTCCTGCAGCAAAGCACCCCCATAGCATGATGCTGCCACCCCCGTGCTTCACGGTTGGGATGGTGTTCTTCGGCTTGCAAGCCTCCCCCTTTTTCCTCCAAATATAAGGATGGTCATTACGGCCAAACAGACCAGAGGACATTTCTCCTTGCTGAGCGGCCTTTCAGGTTATGTCGATATAGGACTCGTTTTACTGTGGATATAGATACTTTTGTACCTGTTTCCTCCAGCATCTTCACAAGGTCCTTTTTGCTGTTGTTCTGGGATTGATTTGCACTTTTCGCACCAAATTACATTCATCTCTAGGAGACAGAATGTGTCTCCTTCCTGAGCGGAATGACGGCTGCGTGGTCCCATGGTGTTTATACTTGCGTACTCTTGTTTGTACAGATGAACGTGCTACCTTCAGGCATTCGGAAGTTGCTCCCAAGGATGAACCAGACTTGTGGAGGTCTGGTTCATACTTATTTCTGAGGTCTTGGCTGATTTCTTTTGATTTTCCCATGATGTCAAGTAAAGAGGCACTGAGTTTGAAGGTAGGCTTTGAAATATATCAACAGGTACACCTCCAATTGACTCAAATGATGTCAATTAGCCTATCAGAAGCTTTTAAAGCCATGACATCATTTTCTGGAATTTTCCAAGCTGTTTAAAGGCACACTCAACTTAGTGTATGTAAACTTCTGACCCACTGGAATTGTGATACAGTGAATTATAAGTGAAATAATCTGTCTGTAAACAATTGTTGGAAAAATTACTTGTGTCCTGCACAAAATAGATGTCCTAACTGACTTGCCAAAACTACAGTTTAACAAGAAATTTGTGGAGTGGTTGAAAAACGAGTTTTAATGACTCCAACCTAAGTGTATGTAAACTTTTGTCTTCAACTGTATGTATTGCTGTAATATCATTTATTTATGTGATTGTTTTCTGTGACACTGATACTAATTACTGATAGTAATCTCTTTTGTCAAAAGGTCGCTGTCCTTTCCGGCAGTATATGCCCTGCAAGCCAGCAAAGTATGGAATCAAGATATGGATGACCTGTGACGCTCAATCCAGCTACGCTTGGAAGATGCAAGTCTACAGTACACAGGGAAGCCGACCAGTGGAAGCCCGGAGACGAACCAAGGGATGAGGGTTGTGCTTGATGTGACAGATGGACTGAGGGGGCACAATGTCATGTGTGACAATTTCTCCACCTCTTATGAACTCAGCCATCAGCTCCTGAAGAGGAAGATCACCATGGTTGACACAGTTAGAAAGAACAAGCCTGCGCCCCCTCCCGCACTCCTCACAACAAGGGGGAGAGGCCTTCTCATCAAAGTTTGCCTTCACCCCCACCAACACTCTTACCACCCAAAGAGGAACAAGAATGTGGTCCTCCTGAGCACACTGCACAAAATGCATGAGATAAGTGATTGTGAGGACTGGAAGCCAGCCATCATCCTGGACTACAACCACAACAAAGGAGGCGTGGACAATCTGGACAAGGTGATTGGAACTTACAGCTGCAGGAGGATGACTACCCACTGGCCCCTGGTCATCTTCCATAACATCATTGATGTGTCCTCATACATTGCCTTCGTGATAAGGAACAAGATCATGCAGGGTGTTCCTGGAGCAGCTGGGAAAGGCACTTGTAACCCCACACATTCAAAGAAGGAAGCGCCTCCCCCGCACAGCAGCCTCTGCAGTGCTTGTGCAAGCTGTTCAGGGGACTGAATCTTGTCCTGATCCACCTGTGTCTGCAGCAGCAGGCAAGAGGAGGAGATGCCAATTATGCCCCCCAAAGCAGGACTGTAAACAAATACTATGTGCTGCACATGTGAGAAATACATCTACAAAGTCCGTGCACACACACTTTCATACTGTCCTACATGTGCTAATTAGAGATGATTGATTTATGTTCTTCACATTTTTGTTTTGTATCTATTATCTTATTTTATAATTATTTATTGTTGTTGTTTATACACTTTGTGGGTGGGTGCAATGGTTAACAAAATGGGAGAAGACTCGTATTTTGTAGTTGAATTCCACATTGTACAGTATTTAAGAATATATCACTATGTTGCCAAAAACATTGAAGACTGTTATTGTTTCCCTTCAATAAAATGCATTCAAAACTACTTTCTGCACATTTCTGCTACTTTCTTAGGCTATACAAGTGCTATCTCTAGCTAAAGAATTCATGTTTACACCTATGCAGTACATTTAGCAATAATAATAATAATAATAAACCTCTACTTTAGTAAAGAAAACAATTATTACAGGTGTGTTGTAATAAAAACGAGTGGTGTCCACTGATTAAATGCAGTCTTTCTGCATTGTGAAGAACTATGTGAACCCAGATATTCACATAGTTTGTGATGAATGACAGATTGTTTCTTCATGCAAAATAGATTTGGGGTTTAAATTTCAATTAAGCTGCTTTATTTTAGGGGTTTAGTGAAGGCCCTTAGGACAAGAGGAGTATACAGAATGTTAAGACTACACAACGGTTAGAAACATGTATAATCCATTGCATAAAAATCAACACATTTCTCACAGGGACTGTAACAGTGTAAAAACAGTGGCCTAGTTGACACTGTTAGTTTGTAATGTTTGCATTGTCACTACTTCTGAGGTGCTCCTCTATATGTGATCAAGAGGAATATGTTATGTCTATGAAAATGTTTGATTCATTTTCTTATTACAGTTCAAAGAACTGATCACTTTTAATATATTTTGTTTTGTTTTGTCACTAAGACATAAAGTAAAAGATAATACCCAACAAGTCACATCAATTGCTTTAAGGGGGTTAGAACACCTTTCAAGAAATGTGTACGTTTTTTGGATAGAATATACATATAAATGACCATAATTCACACTATGCTAGTTAACCCTGTGATAAGTATCTTCAGTTTGCATATAAATCGGTTTTTGTCTCTACGCTACTATGCACTCTGTCAGCTATTCTCTAATGTTCATATGCTCTTATGCACACCTGTCAACCCAATCATAATTGAAAGTCTAAGAAAATTCAACATTATACATTACTTTTTCGTTATGAGAACAATATGCCCATGTGAAAGTTTCTAAATGAGTATTCTAGATTAAAGTGCCTTTACCACATGGCAATCTAAATGATGTTGAGAGGATAGGAGAGGAAAAGGAGAAAATAGAATTTGATAGATGAACTAAGTGGTTTACTTGTATACCACTAACAGGAAAATTATTTGTCTAAAACATTATACACATAATTCATTGGTACATTGCAGCTGATGGACTGAAAAATATCACATTGGTTTAATGTGAAACTTAACCAAGAGAAGTAAACACATTCTGATAAATGCTCTGTTCAGTGTGACATTAATTAAATAATTCAATGAAAGTCCATCATGTGAAAAACGTTCATTAATGTTCTTAACTAGATAATGATAGCTTCCTCAATGTCGTGCAGCAAAGTAGGTAATTGGTTTTCATGGACTGAGACTTTGAATTTACTTTATCACGAGGAGGAGACTAACAAAATGCAATGACGTGGAGAATAATTTGTCTCATGGCTGGATTGGAATTCAACCATGTCAACATTCAGTCACTTTATTCAATGTGATCTATTCATAATTTCCTTCTACGGATTATTAAATATGTATTAAAATGTTTTACTTTCCACAACAAGAATCATGACTGTGCATTTTAGTTATATGATTACATTTTTCACTTTTTCAATGATAACGTCTTGGATTCACATAAATCAGTTTTACTATACTATCACAGCATTCACAATATCCTATAATAACCTATGGTGGCATCACAACGAGAAATGAAATATATGCAGTGCCAGGATGGTGGAAAATGTGTACAATATTCTCTAATTCTACAGAAGTGGGGATAGTCTAGTCTACAGTATTCCTCCTTCATTTGAAGAGATTAGGATCCATTTGAATTGAGAGTGCATAACGTTGAGCAGTATCCCCAGTTCTCTTTCACAAGTTCACATTTTTACTGGCAAACATAGACATTCCGTGGTAACTGCGCGCTTTTGCTGTCTATTCAATGGCAGAGGAATTGTATTTCAGGCTAATGACCTCTGCAAGCCATTTAATAACTATGGGGAAGAGACTGTGGCAACAATTGAATTGAAGTGCTAATATGGTCTGTACTGTGTGTTGTTTGCTGGTCTAAACAGTTAGACAAAGGTCATATCAACTGAGATTAAAAGTAAAAGAAAATCAGAAAATGAGATTCAATTCAACTAAAATGGATGGCACATATTGTGTAGATACCTTTCCCCTCACAATACAGCACGGAGACACACCGGCATGTTGTGACTACTACTCATTGCATTGATAGGAATGCATCGTGAGACTGATCACAGAAAGTTCTGTACTTTGACCCAAGCTTGAGCGCGTTTCAATTGGAACTGCTTTGGGTTTGTGTGAACCACAGCTTCTTATTACTCCACTACCTGCTCTTCCTCAACCCAGTGCTCCTGACTCTACACCCTCTACAACACCACCAACCCAGACAACCATCAACAGCATCTATCATGTAGACAGAAGTGCTGAGTGGCTATTACTCCTCAGCAGCCCTCATAAAACCAGGCAATTAAATGCTATTGGCCCATTCTACTTTGGCTAAGCCCCAAATGGTATCCTATTCCCTATGTAGTGCAATACTTTTGACCAAGGACCTGGCTCTAGTCAAAAATTGTGCATTACATAGAGAATAGGGTTCCATTTGGGATGCATCCTTTGTCTCAGAGCAGAGACCCCTAGTCGCTGCTTTGAAATGGAGATGGAGAATTAAAGACTGTGACAGGTCCTGTGAAATTGGAGCTGATGAAGTACCTCTCACCAGGGCCACAGACTGCATCACTTTCACTAAAGAAGGAATGGGGATCCTACTAGGAAATTTTAGGTACTCAATGTGTCCTCTCAGAGTATTTTCCACTCTAGACGGAGGCCTCTTTAATACTGTATATTAAGGTATAATATGTAAGTGCTATATATAGGGTAGTTATCTGATGTATCCTGGCTGAACCTGAATTCAGTGGACATCTCAATGGTATTGGCCACTCTAGATGTAGGCCTCTGTGAGGTACAGTACTGTAAGGAAAGATACAGTTTATCTGTGCTGTATGTAAGGTAGTTACGGAATCTATTGTAGCCTGGCCCATGCTAGAGTCTCAGAAGTACCCAAACACAAAGGGCTTTCCCGCTCTGACTGTGTCCAACTACTGAACATTGCCAACTAGGCAGCAGTGGGTTTCTCCCCTGTCACAATGGGAAAAAGGTCTCATTCATAAAGGCCACTCTGACATTCCCAGACAACTAAAAATAAACCACCAATCAAGCAGGAGATGTAGGTACACAATGCAGCAGACAATGATGAGCAGAGAGCCCTGGCTGAAATTACAAATGCCTCTGACTCATTAGGCAGGCAAATCACATAAAATCTAATCTTTACCTCTTCCTATATGTACATATCTACCTCAAGTACCTTGTATCCCTGCACATTGTTATGGTGTTGGTACTCCCTGTGTATATCCCCATTCTTGTCTATTTTATTCCAAAATAGTGTTACTTTTATTTGCATTATTTTTATGTCTGCATTGTTGAGAAATGGTAAGTAAGCATTTCACGGTAAAGTCTACACCTGTTGTACTCAGGGCATGTGACAAATACAATTTGATTTGATTTTATTTGAAACCATATTCAGTTGTTGTGTCAGTCATCGGAAGTATCCATATTCAAAACCACCCAGAGAGAGGGGTCGGAACAAATACTTATTTATGGTATTATTCACGTCTACACTTCTGTATGTATACAGTGTTCTATTGTAGGTACACTTACTGCAGGTCCTGGAAAATAATAATACATTAATATTATAAAAATACACCCTACACAGGATCCACAACCCAAAATGTTTTACAATCTTTCAAAATAAAAAACAACACATTCAAGAATAATGCATTCATTTAAGAATAAATCCTCTATGAAAAGAACAATTGCACGTCACAGTGACTTGATTCACAACCGTGTATCAATGATTGGAGGAAGCCAAATTCCTCTGTTCGCCCAATGACTAACCAAACTGGGATTGAGCTGAGAAAACTTCACCCTCTGCACTTTTAACATGTGATCTATCCCTCTCACAAACAGCCAGAGTGGCACTCGCCTCTGATGAATTCTTCCAGCCAGCCCTGTTAGCTCAAGATACAAATGTAATAATAGCAATCAAAAAATTTATATCTCAAGTATGTAAGCATGTTTGATCCTAAAGTGGCTAATTGGTCACTAACCTTTCCTAGGGATTTGTTTGGACTAGAGGAAATCAGTGTGATTTTTCTAGATGACAACAAGCACTTCACCAATTATGGCCTGAGCCATCGAGCTATCTGGATGTGCAAGGCAAGCACGCACATAGTTGCATGGCAGATCAATGTCTCAGGGTTGGGTCCCAAATGGCACCCTATTCCCTACATAGTGCACTACTTTTGACCAGAGCTCTATTGTCCCTGGTCAAAAGTAGTGCTCAATATAAAGAACAGGGTGCAATTTGGGATGTACGCTCACAGTTTGGGTGCAGACATGGCCCAAGCAAAAAGCACAGGGTTCCTTCGCAGTGCACCAGGATCTGTGGCATTCAAGTCATACAATACGTCATTAGAATACCCCAAATCAATTCACATTTGCAACAATCAAGGGCCGGTTCCTATCTGGAGTAATTAGACTTGCCTAGTTAAATAACGGTTAAATAAAAACAAATAAAATATAAATTAGAAAGGCAAACATGGATGGAGGGAGAACAGGGACGTGTCCCAAGTTAATTGGTTTATTAAAATGTTTTCATTTAGCTAAAAGCTAAATTGCGTATACAAGTACAAACATCCTCTGAGCTGGTGATGGTTAGCTTAGATGGCTAGTCACTCCTCTCCTCTAACACTAGCACCCCTGGTCTCTCTCTCTCTCAGTTGGTAGAGCATGGTGCTTGCAACGCCAGGATAGTGGGTTTGATTCCCGGGACCACCTGTACTCAAAATATATGCATGCATGGCTGTAAGTCGCTTTGGATAAAAGTATCTGCTAAATGGCATGTACAGTTTTATGGTCAAAAGTAGTGCACTGTACAGGGAATAATAATTTATTTTAGTGTTAACCTACTGATGACAGTATCAAATATACCATTGGTAATAGCAATAGCTGGAATGGCTGCAAGGCAATACCTATGTGGGCACTGTGCTCGGTATAATGTCTGTGTCTGTACTATCCATTGTGTGAGAAACCTTGCCTGCCTCGGGCTAACACTTTTATTATTGGGAGAGTGTTTTAGAATCCGTCTCTGTCACAATGGAGAACAGAATCTACTACTGCACTTACTCCTTTAAAATTATTTCTGTGCACTAGCCATACAGTATTGGATCGAATTGCTTAACATTCTGTGAACAGATTGGATACATAAGAGCAAACTAATCCTTCTTTGAGTCACTATAACCATGAATATGTGTTACAGAGGACCAATGTCTTTTCAAGGTTAATACCACCCATTGTGCTACCGCTGAGAGTGAGGTACCCACTACAATGGGGGAGTGAACTAATAATACTGGTCAGTTTCGTGCTGACTAGCCATGCCTGAGACAAAATATCTGGTTATGGTCCATAGGTGTTACAAGTCATATAGTCAGAAGTGAGTCCATGCATTCACTGAGAGTTTATCATGTTTGCCTCCTCTCAAATGTAGCCGATGACGACAGAGACAATTAATAATTGTCACGACTTCCGCCGAAGTCGGTGCCTCTCCTTGTTCGGGTGGTGTTCGGCGGTCAACGTCACCGGTCTTCTAGCCATCACCAATCCACTTTTCATTTTACATTTGTTTTGTCTTGTTTCCCCACACACCTGGTTGTCATTCCCTCATTACTTGTCATGTATTTAACCCTCTGGTTTCCCCCATGTCTGTGTGTGTGATTGTTTTATGTCAGTGGCACGTTCCGGCTGGTTGCGCCAGACTGTATTTGTACTTTGTGCTGCCGCACTTTTTTCCCTGTAGGCATTTGTTTTTTTGTGACGCAATTGTTGAGATCAGTGTTTATACTGTGCCACAGATGAGTAAAGTGCTTTCGTTCACTATCTCTGCTCTCCTGCGCCTGACTCACACGCTCCAGCTACACACACGTCTTGTGACAATAATCTGATAATATCAGTTCCAAACAAGTTATTTTCCCCATTCACGACTTAGCATTACAAGTGTTTGGCTCCAATGAGCTAAGCTAGTCATTGGTGTAAATTACACAATCATCAACTGAATTGAATCTGCTACTCTCACATATCCTTAAAGTATGTCCTCAGTTTTACGTGGTTGAATTAGTGAAGACAGGAACAACAGGGAAACAGAAAGGAATGGAAAGAAGCCAAAAACAAGGTTTTTGTAGAACATAGAAGACCAGCCTTGCCTCAGTCAGTGCTGAGAACCTGAGAGCCTCCATCTCTGTGCTGCCAATCCTCCTGAGTGCTTTAACCTGCTCTTGAAGTCACAAAGCTCTGTGATCACATTTCTCTTTGAGCGATGATATATTTCCCTCCCTGCTCTTTTACCAGGTCAGTTCTCAGCTTGAATGAAATATTTATTTAATTCTTAAATGGACAGCACAATAGACAACACATTCAAACAAGTGCTTTTAGAGTGGAGTGAAGGAGTGAAGAGAGATAAGGTGAAAAGGATGTCAAAGCATGTACACTACCATTCAAAAGTTTGGGGTCACTTAGAAATGTTCTTGCTTTTGAAAGAAAAGCACATTTTTTGTCCATTAAAATAACATCAAATTGATCAGAAATGCAGTGTAGACATTGTTAATGTTGTAAATGACTATTGTAGCTGGAAACGGCAGATTTTCTATGGAATATCTACATAGGCGTACAGAGGCTCATTATCAGCAACCATCACTCCTGTGTTCGCTAATCCAAGTTTATCATTTTAAAAGGCTAATTGATCATTAGAAAACCTATTTGCAATTATGTTTGCACAGCTGAAACTGTTGTTCTGATCAAAGAAGCAATAAAACTGGCCTTTTTTAGACTAGTTGACTATCTCGAGCATAAGCATTTGTGGGTTCGATTACAGGCTCAAAATGGCCAGAAACAAATAGCTTTCTTCTGAAACTCGTCAGTCTATTCTTGTTCTGAGAAAGGAAGGCTATTCCATGCGAGAAATTGCCAAGAAACTGAAGATCTCATACAACGCTGTGTACTACTCCCTTCACAGAACAGTGCAAATTGGCTCTAACCCAAATAGAAAGAGGACTGGGAGGCCCAGGTGCACAACTGAGCAAGAGGACAAGTACATTAGAGTGTTTAGTTTGAAAAACAGATTCATCGCAAGTCCTTAACTGGCAGCTTCATTAAATAGTACCCGGTTCCTACCAGTGAAAGCTCCTCAGAGGAGTAAGGGAAGGACCATGCTCCTCAGTGAATTTTATTAAAATAAAAATTGTGAAACATTAAAAAGTTTTCCTTTTTAGATAAAAACATACTAAATATATTCACGTCACCAAATAATTTATTAAAACACATTGTTTTGCAATGAGGGTCTACAGTAGCCTCAACAGCACTCTGTAGGGTAGCACCATGGTGTAGCCGGAGGACAGCTAATTTCCGTCCTCTTCTAGGTACATTGACTTCAACACAAAACCTAAGAGGCTCATGATTCTCAACCCTTTCCGTAGACTTACACAATAATTATGACAACTTCCGGAAGACGTCCCACAACTTATAAGAGCTCTTGCAGCATAAACTGACATGTTGTCCACCCAATCAAAAGATCAGAGAATGTATCTAGTACTAAAAGCATACGCTAAAGCTAGCTAGCACTGCAGTGTGTAAAATGTGGTGAGTAGTTGACTCAAAGAGAGAGAAAGGCAATAGTTGAACAGTTTTGAAAAAATAAATAATTTAAAATGAAGGAGAAGAGAGAGAGAGAGAGAGAGAGAGAGAGAGAGAGAGAGAGAGAGAGAGAGAGAGAGAGAGAGAGAGAGAGATAGCTATATTTAGTTGTAGTTTCTTGACTTTCAGTTAGCTAGCGAACGCAGATAACTAGTTTAACCTACTCAAACACCCGGCTCAAACAGAGAATGATGCTATGTTAGGTAGCTGGCTATGGCTATCCAACACTGGAACTCTTCCAAGTCATGGTAAGCTTTTTTTGCTTTTATAAATCTTTTGCCACTGGGGTCTGCTGGTATAACTGCTAAACTGCTTGCTGACTGTACACTTTACTGCATGATTGTAGCGGGTTTACTAACACGATAGTTCTACTATATATGTTGACTATGACATTACTAGCATTGTTAGCTAATAACGTTGTTAGCAGCTATGATATGAAGGTTTGGCTTGGAAAGTTTTGGCCTGGTCACAGACAGTTGATGTGTTGTCTACTAAAGTCCACAAGCAAAGGGAAAAGGTGAGAGGACAAGCATGCGTAGATGCAAGAAGGAATTATACAACAAGCTAAATGTGCATGGTGCTTGCATGTGGCTCCTGTGAAAGTGAACTGGGTATATTCATTCTGCCGATTCTGTTGAAAAACTTTTCTTAAACGGAAACAAACAGAACTAAACGGGCATAAACACGTTTGCAACTGTTGGACTAATGATTACATCCTAGATCAGCTAGATGCAGGCAAGAGTGTGCAAGGCGGTATTGAATGTGTCACTGACTGTCACCTTGATTACAATTTTTTTTTCTCTCAACCTGTGTACCTATATTGAAAACCTTCATTCATAGGCTAGGTTGTAGCAACCTCATGATGGGTTAGGGAACATTTGAGTACCATGTATTGGCCTAAAACTATAGATGTTACATTGATCTGGGTGAATGGAATATGAATGACAGTCATTCAATATGCTATAATAGAAATAAGGCCATGCTCATTCAAAAAAACATTTGTCCTCCCTCATTTTAAACGTCACCGACCAACACTGGTTTCTACTGCAGCTAAGACTAGGCCTAAATGCATGACTGTGGATTACCCCTTTTCCAGCTCTAAACCATGTCTAATTCTCCCCTTACATGGACTAAAGAGAGTCAACCAGAACAGCCTAAACCAACTGCTTGTACACACAGGACACAACAAACAAACTGCTATGGAGCACATTTTAAATGATGTTCAACCTGAGCTGAGAGAAAAGGACAGCATTTATCCCTTTGCACCTCAACCCTGCCCACACTTATTAACCAATGAGAATGAGCATTTAATTAGAATAACTTGACTTTGTTAATTAGACCAGGTAACACTATGGAAAACATGATTTAAGTGAATTGCATTCATTAGTTTAAATTACCATGTTTAGTCATGTACACTTTAGTTTAAAAGACAGAGTTACATCAAAGAAAACATGATTAGAATTTCTACTCAGGGAGACTGAAAGCATGAGTGAACTACACACTAATTATCTAATTCCCCACATCTGGCTTAAAACTGAGCAACCAACTCTTTAGCAAACAATTAAGGTCAGAAACACCTAAACTGGTAGATAGCTATGCTTGGCAATGGACTAGTGCACTTTATCAAAACCACACACAAATAGTGGAGGCCAGCCTAAGGCTGCCTCATCACAATCCCTTTGAGAATGGCGAAGTTATTAATTACACTTTGGACGCTGTGTCAATACACCCAGACACTAAAAAGATACAGGCATCCTTCCTAACTCTGTTGCCAGAGAGAAAGGAAACCACTCAAGGATTTCACCATGAGGCCAATGGTGACTTTAAAACAGTTAGAGTTTTATGGCTGTGATAGGAAAAAACTGAGGATGGATCAACAACATTGTAGTTACTCCACAATACTAACCTAATTGACAGAGTGACAAGAAGAATGCTTGTACAGCATACAAATATTCCAAAACATGCATCCTGTTTGCAATAAGGCACTAAAGTTAAAATTACAAAACAATGTGGCAAATAAATAAACTTTATGTCTTGAATACAAAGCCTCACTGAGTACCACACTTCGTATTTTCAAGCATGGTGGTGGCTGCATCGTGTTATGGGTATGCTTGTCATAGTCAAGGACTAGGAGGGTTTTTTTTTATTAAAAGAAACTGAATAGAGCTAAGCACAGGCAAATCTTAGAAGAAAACCTTGTTCAGTATGCTTTCCAACAGACACTGGGAGACAAATTCACCTTTCAGCAGGACAATAAGCTAAAACACAAGGCCAAATGTACTCTGGAGTTGCTTACCAAGATGACATTGAATATTCCTGAGTGGCCTAGTTACAGTTTGACTTATATTGGCTTGAAGAAAAAAATTATAATAATGTGCAAATATTGTACAACTCAGGTGTGCAAAGCTCTTAGAGACTTACCCAGAAAGACTCACGGCTGTAATAGCTGCCAAATGTGATTCTAACATGCATTAACTTAGGGGTGTGAATACTTATGTAAATTTGATATTTCTATATTTCATTTTCAATAAATTTGCTAACATTTCTAAAAACAAGTTTTCACTTTGTCATTATGGGGTATTGTTTGTTGAAAAAAAATATTAGGTGAGAAAAAAAATATATTTAATCCATTTTGAATTCAGTCTGTAACAACAAAATGTGGAATAAATCAAGTGGTATGAATACTTTCTGAAGGCACTGTCATACATTTCAGCAAATTCCCCTATGCCTATTATATGAAATGGTCCTCCTAACCTGGGAACAGATACATGTTTAAATCAATAAACCTAATTTGAATCCATTCTGACAGATTTTCTGGAGTTCAAACGCAAAACTACAAACATAAACAACAGAGCTCAAACGAGAAAGCAACAGAAAAACATGACAGCTGGAGTGATGGTTCAAAACACAGATTAAGAAAAATCATAATTCTACAGCAGGCATTTTCTTCGGCTTTCCGTCAAATTTGAGTGGTGGTTCTGTTTTTTTTAACTCAGAATGAAAAGGCACTCTATCATCGTTCAGTACCGTCATTGTTTGAAACACTCAGGATGGCAGGATGCCTAGGAAGTCTGTTTGCTGCAAGTTTCTGTACTTTGTTTATTCAGTAGATAAGCATGTCTTCTCACACAAAATAAGTAATAGGAAGGCATCCGATGGTAATTAATTACAAATTTCATCACTGAAAAAGCACAATGCCGATTCTGAGATACAATCACACCTCACAGCAGCTTGTCCCACAGACAGCGGGAGAGAAGATAATACGATTATTATTATTTTCCCCGGGAATCAATTTATGACTCTTTCATACACTCTTTGAAAAAAAAGGTGCTATCTAGAACATAAAATGGTTCTTTGGCTGTCCCCATAGGATAAACTTTGGAAGAACCACTTTTGGTTCCAGGTAGAACTCTTTTGGTTCCATGTATAACCCTTTTGGGGTTTATGTAAAACCCTTTCCACGGAGGGTTCTACATGTAACCCAAAAGGGTTTTACCTGGAACGAAAAAGGGTTCTCCTATGGGGACAGCCAAATAACTCTTTTGGAACCAAGAGGGTAGGGACACCAATACATATAAAATAATTGATTTCATCTTTATCCTTGACAATAGTGAAACAAAGAACAGGCTGTTTTGGAGGGTCCTTGTCAGATGATTGTCATGGAATCTGGCAGCGAGGCAATCAGCAGATGCTGCATGGGTTGCACTTCACACGAGTACACTTGTGTGTTTGAGGGCTGCCAATGGCACATGAAACCTGTGCTTCTCCAAACCCCATGCCTGTTTGTCGGCATGCCACGCGCCTCTCAGTATCACACTCCGTTTGCTCCACTCTTGTGAAGAACAGCATATTAATGAAGCTCAGTTTATTGGAGTGGGTGGGCTGAAGGAGGCATGACGTTAATCATACAGCCTGCATTGGAAGAAGAAGCCATGCCGCTGCTGGGTACCAGCAAAAGGCAGAACAGCAACACTTAGAGACTCCGAGAAACCACCCACATGTATTAATGAAATCTAGGCCACAGAACAGTACAGAACAGAAGAGAGCAGAACAGAACCAAGACATGCCCCTGCACTTATTGGAACACTTATGTCTTAATGATGACCCTGGGTAATACAAATTTATCCAACACTGTATTGTGTAATAGTTTTTTAGAAATACCTTTTCGGGATGGAAGAACACTTCCAGTGTAAACTTAAACAATTAAAAAAAGATATAGAGTATGTCGAAAATTTAATGTACCTGTATATTTATGAATAATATAATATTTGAGAACAATCACCATAAAAAAAGCTAGAGAGTCAGGGAGAATTGACAATTCCAAAAACAATGCGTTTAGCAGTATTAATTTTGTTATTATGTTTGAGCAAAGGAACAGCATTAAGTACTGAGAAATGTATAGAATTGGAGGAAAATAGTTTGGAACTGCAACATCTTCACTCAGCTCCATGGTAAAATATGTAGAATTACAAGAAATTAGCTTTAAAACTGCAAAAATGTATCTCAGCTCCATGGAGAAATGTGTAGAATTGTAGGAAATGGGCTTAAAAATGAAAACATTTCTCTACACCGCCAAGATGGGGGCCTCTAAAATGTTATCTAAAATTCAGCTGCGCCGACGAGCTGACTGCGCCCACTGCCAAGCCCCCCTGTCACACCCCCCTGCCACGCCCACCACCTAAGCCCCTTTTGATCCAGAAAAAAACCCTGTAAGGGTGTTATTGTATGAGGCTGGACCTGGAATTCAATCGAGCATGCACAGGGGAAGGGAAATCCACATTGCAAGAAAAGTCAAATTAGATTTTCTGCACTGAAGGTTTTATTTTAATTCAGCCCTGGATGTCAATGTTCCTAAAACTGTGGGCATGACCATTATTCACTGGTTAAACATGCTGGAACACTGAATCGTTATCACAAAAACAGATTGTGAAAGTGGGCCCTAGATCACAGATAAGGAGAGCTGAAGGCCTTAACAAAGCCCCCTGAGCGGAATGCTCATTTTGTCCTCCTCTGCTCCGTTCTCAATGTGCCACCTACAATACTATACCCAGCTCACTGGGAGAAATTGAGTGTCACCATAGTATATATATAAAAAGGGGATTGTCTGGCAACTCTGCCATTTGTCAGAAGATGAACTGAGTGGTATTTTTCCTCATTACAGAACAGCCTCCAAATGCCTCCACTAATTTTAGCACCAATCCCTCAGGGGATCCTTTCCTGGAGTGACTGGTATAAGTCATTTTTATGGCCGGCATTCTGGCCTCGATCAGCCCGGACTGTTGATGTTTTAAACCCACACCGACAAGTAAATCTGCCAGCTTTAATTAAAATAGTGTCTTTACTTTTTTGTCCTCCATGACATAACGGTCCCAAATCTTCCAGCGAGCTCATCAAAGGGCTGACCTTCAGAGATATGGAGGCAGGCTTTATGACGAGCTTAAAAATATATATATTTCCTTGACCTGGTTTGTAAAGTTAAGAATGAGGAAAGAGGTTTGAACTGATTTTATTGTAATTTTAAATTAAATTATACCAATTCTGATTATATTCATAATTACGTTTGTAGCAACTAAAATCACAAGATAATTTTTTTTACACATAATGCATCTGCACACACTACAACATGTCTACGAATAAGGTGTTTCTCTTCCAAAATGCCCCCCACCCCCAATAAAATATCCTCCTGCAAGGTATCTTGTCCATTATATAGTTAATAACAACACTATTCATATAAGTTTCTTTGCAAATTGTCTGAAGGCTCACATTGACCTTTATTGATAAACTGATTTATATCATACATCTGGAAGGTATAATGAGTTTAGAGTCACGACGCGTGGTAAAATATAAGGTCTATCTTAAAAGATATCATAGAAAATCTCTTACTAACTCCAACTCCAATGTTTCTACATGAAAACTATACATTTCACAGTGTGGTATCCATATCATACAACAACATACTTATCAGCCAGCCCCACTTGTATTTGCTAAAACAATTACCCTGAGAGATGTGAAAGTGTCTTTTGAAATGATTTGTGCTAAAAGGAAAAACAAGACGACCACCAATTGAGAACACTGGGCCTGATGTCAAAATAGAACAGAAGCCCCCGAGACAGCCACTAACTACCTCCCCTCTCCTCTCCCTGAGTGTGTCTTTACCAGCTGATAGAACTTCCATTGGTGGAAACCAGAACTATTATCAGAATATAACAGAGGGCCCCAGTGTATCCTTGTCAGACTAATACACGTCCTTTATGTGTCCAAGTCTACTTTATAGAGCCACGGGAGACAGAATAGGCAGAGCAGACAGTGGCCCATTGATTTCATGGATAGTTCACAGTATTTACACTACTTTCATTAATTTATTACATCAGGGTACTATTGTTTTGCCATGCACAACTCACTGATGGCACTTATTCTTTGAGAGATGTTCCACTAAGCATAACTGACATACTGTATGTTAGGGAGTAGCCACAGGGATATAGGCCAGCAGCAGAATTAATCTCCAACCAGTCTTTCCTTATGTCCTGTTCTTTCTCTTGTTGACACCGCACTTCAGCTATATGTTATAGGCTGTCGATTACAGCTAGAGCGGCAGAGGGGTCAAAGAGCACAAATCACATTCAAAGCATCTGTGCAGCACACTGCTTCAGCACTCTGGACAGCTACCCCCACTTAGCATATTGTTCTACAGAGGACAGGGAGGCAAGAGAAATGCAGTGTTGGATGATGGAAGGCAGCATTATACCATCATGTTCTATTCAACTATAAGTTAGAAAAATATGTATTCAAGTTGATGTAAGTTTGATTGTGTTGGTTGCCTTTTGAACTGCCCTTTAGTCCTAATGCAATGTAATCAATAATCCTGGAAAGCAGCCATTACTAAGCTGCGGCCAGGCAAGCCCCCTGTTAAACTGACTAACAGACCTTCACTTAGCCTCCATGTTGATGTCCTAATTGTATAAGAAATATGAATAATACAATCAATTGTTTCTTAGGAAATATTATATTCCACAAAACAACAGGACTATTGGAAAATTTGTCCAAATGAGGATTAAAAGAGATCCAAATTAAATCAAAATCAAACAATTTCATTAAACAATGAAATATTCTTTGGCTTTAAAGTTGGCCATAGTAGGCCTACCTCTGGAGAATGTTGTCCAAAGCCTTTGGACCAAATGAACCCAATGTTCTAACAGGATAAGCAATAGATCAACACAGACCTTTATGTCCTGTAATAGTACAATTGCCGTCACTGTAATGTCTTTGCTTTTAGTCTGTATTTTTTGTTCTCTAAAACAAGATTATACGAACATTCTCAGAAGTCAACAAAAGAATGGGGGATAATGCACTAGCTACTCCATGTCAGGTCCTTTCATGAGGTCAAAGACCTCCACTGTCTGTAACCAGGTTTCCATCCACAGTTTTTATGCAAGTAAAGTCCTGCCTTATAAAAACAGGACAGCTGTGATGGAAACAGGAAGTTTCTGTACAATTTTATAAATGGCGACAGATAATTTGTTCGTTCGACATGGTGGGATCTTTTTGTGTTGCTAAAATTAATTATGCGAGAAATGGCAGTGGAAACACCTGTATGCGCAAATATTGGTATAACCATCATATCGAAGTTTAAGTCACGTGATATACGGTGTGTGGTCCTCCCACTAATACGGTGTGTGGTCCTCCCACTAAGACTCGGGAAAGCATGCAGTTTATTAGGCTACAAATGAAATACCTTGTGATGAACTTCACAGGGTGGTGAAAGTACACTGTGATATTGATGCTCCTTTCCAATACATATTTAGGCTCGGCTTCTGGTGAAATGATGATCAATGCTTGACTGCCTTTCAAAAATATTCTTGCTCTTATCCATAATAATCTCATCAAGTAGACTACCCTACCAGCACAGTTTACCCGCACTGTATCTATGAGCTGTTGGCTAGAGCGCATGTGCCAAGACCAGAATAGGCAGTTTTTGTGGGAAAATTCACATATTTTCTTTATGCAGATATTTTATCTTATGATACACATAATAGGACTAAACCATGCTTCTGTACATATAATATGCCATTTAGCAGATGCTTTTATCGATAGCATTTACATTCACGCGTGGATACATTTTACATAGGGAAGGTCCCGGGAATCGAACCCACTATCCAGACGTTACAAGCACTATGGTCGACCAACTGAGCTACAGTGGACCACATTCTGCTACAATGCTATGTAACAGCATCCAACACAAATTAACTGCCATTAAGAAAAAACATCTCAAAGCCTATTGAAATAGCACTTAGGCCTACCTATGCAGGATGACTGCTATTTAATCGTCTGAGTATACAGTATCATTACCTGTGATGGAGACAGACACAATATATTTTCAAATACAGTTTATATAACCAGATGGACATCACCAACTCCTAAGGTAAATATTTTATTTACTTCTGACAGGCTGTTACCATGTTCATTTTAGCATGACTAGCACATCATCTTTGTGACAAAACATTGAAGGTGTCTCTTGAGCACAGGAGGTTGGTGGAACCTTAATTGGGGAGGACGGGCTCGTGGTAATGGCTGAAGCGGGAATCGGTGGAATGGTATCAAATACATCAAACACATGGTTTCCATGTGTTTGATGCCATTCCATTCGCTCCGTTCCAGACGTTATTATGAGCTGTGCTCCCCTCACCAGCCTCCACTGCTTTTGGGTAACATTCAGGTTCATCATAGTAGATGCATCTAGTTTGGCACATCAACTTGACAAAAAAAACTGGTGAAGGTTAAACTACCATCAGGTTTCAAGGTTTACTCAGCATATTCCCAAAGAGTCAATGGGACCACTGACCAACAAACATCTAACCACATCCAGTGGTCAGCTGAGAGAAGCGACCAGGAAACATCTACCTACTATATATAATTGTGTATAGCCCCAAGTCTATTTCCAAGAGAAATCAGTCTGAGATCTTGACGAATTGCTTTGCTGACAATGTTAGATGAGAGTTCTATTGATCTACAGATTGACTGACTGGATGATTGATTAAGGTGGTTGTTTATTCTGTTATACCTAAGCCTCCCGATTGAAGGTTTGGGGAAGAAGCTCTCCCAGTGACGACAGCATAGGTAGATATATTTAAACGTTGAACCAGGATTTCTGCTAAAACTCTAAATGAGTGCAGTTTGAGTGATATACTTATACTGTATTAGATATTTCTCACAATTACACACATTAACATTTGATGAATGAGGGGTACTGTTCTTATTGTGGTATGTAGTTCAAAGCAATAACCCACACCAATGAAAACAATTGAAAGAAAAGAGAAAGAGGGACTAGAAATTAACACAGTAAACATGGTCTCTGGTCTGGACATTGTACGTGAACCATTGAAATCAGAACTCAATGGAGTGTTTAGAGAAGCAGTGCCCTGCGGCTAAAGGATGAAATGATCTGTGTATATCTCATTAGCCCCCCATGATGACAGACGTATGGTGCAGTTCTACCCTCGGTAGAAAGTTAGAGTGTGTCCCAAATGGCACCCTTTTCCCTATGGGCTCTGGTCAAAAGTTGTGCACTATGTGGGGAATAGCATGCATTTTGGCAAGCATGCAGAGTTATTGACATGACCTTTGGAGCTCTGTTTAGGAACAAATGGACTGACATATTTTCTTCTGAAATGATCCCGTTTAACATTTCCATCTGCTAGCCTTTTTCAAAACTTGTAAAAACTATTACAAAGACAGGTCGCTGCCATATCAGAATCTGTCAGCAATGAACACAGCAAGGTTTTATACTATTTTGAACTGCCAAAATGATATTTCTTTGCATTTTATGTACTAAATATGTCTCATTATTAATTGCTACTTGGTGTCTATCATTGGTGATCAGTGGTGCTATTTCGTTGACTATGCATATTCAGAAAGTGCTACAATTACATTGGTTCATGCTGCATTGCTGCATGGGTGAATGGTCACTTAGTGCTTGGAGTTTGTGAAATACATAAAAAGTGACATTCACAATATTCTGAGACAATGTCATCTTGGATGATGGGATTTTAATGAGTGAGAACCTTTCAGTCCTAATATATCCAGGAAGTTTAAAACATTAATTCTACATTATCTGGCATGGAAAAGTTGAGGGAAAGAGGGAGGAGATGGTGAGACGCAGTAAATAATGTCAGCCATTATAACAAGCCTTTCAATTAATTCCTTTGACAAACACAGATGTTACCTTACCCCCGTTTACCTTCCCACTTTCTCTCCTCGTTCGCTAGTCCAGATAATTATTGATTGAGCGCTTGTGTCCCATTCATCTTACTCACTGCTACTGTGCTACCAACTTGATGGGAAGGACCCAGGAGCTCTCTGCTCATTGATCCAACTTCCTCACTGTGTCAGGGGCCATATTCTTAATAGGAATGTGTCCCAAATGGCACCCTATTCCCCATGGGCTCTGGTCAAAAGTAGTGCACTATGTAGGGAATAGGGTGTCATTTGGGATGTACAAATATTCTTAACAGGTCAATACTCCCCCCTATTCCCACTAGGGGAATGGCTTATGAGCTGTTCAAGTGTTATTATAATGCAAATACACTTGTCCTAAGGTGGCCTTTCTACAAGGTTGTTAGCTATCGCTTTGTCTTACCCTGTTGTAAGCGTTTCCTTAATTTGCATGTCATCCATGCTTTAGTGGCATCCGAGGTTTCACCTGAATATCTACTTAGGGACCGTAAAATGTCAAGGTCATATGTAAAAGTTATTGTGGAAATGCTTTTTGGGATGGAAGGCTCAGAGCTAGATCTATTCATGTTGTCCTTTTTAAACTTCACGTTTGGGAACTGAAAGCCCCAAATGAAAAATAATTAACTATTTTATGAGAGAAGCACCGTTTTCGAGTTGTGATAGCACCGTAGCCAAGAGATTTTGTGTAACACCAGGCAAAATATTTTATAATATTTTCTGCTCTCAAGATCCTTGGAATGTTTGTTGGTGTTATAGCTTCTCAAAAAAGGAAAACTAGTTTCAGTTGCTATAGATGCAAGAATCCATAACCAATGTTTAATTTTATAGGAAAATCTTCACAAATAATTAAAGATAAGAGGGCATCATTCATTAATAAAAGCCTATAAAACGTCTTACTGGATTGGTAGCAGATCAGTTTGTGCTTTAGCCAACTCCTGCTGTGTTTGTTGTTTTCCCAAAAATGACATATTTTACATAGGCCTACTTTATGTAAGATTTGTTCTCAGCCAGTCTTCGAGAATACAATTTAACGTTTGCAAACCTCAGCATACACGATATTGTATTGTTGCCAGGGTGATAGGCTTAGTGATTTATAGGCAGGCTACAAAGTAGATTAGAACTGCATTTTATGAAACCATTCATATGTACAGTCACCCAGATTCCTGTCTCTGTTGACATGCAATAGTAGAGTGATATACTGCTTGCTTATTAGAAGTGGAGGTTGGGTGGACTGCAAAAGCTATGATATATTAATGGCCTCCATATCCCAATGACACCAACAACGGGGAGTGTTATTACAAAGGCTCAGCCCCTGAAATAACTTAAATTCACATTTTGTTGCGTAATTCCAATGGTACTAGGAAAATCCATGGTTAGAGAATTACACCAAGACTCAGATTTTTCACTTTAAAATGTATATGAGGCCTCCTGAGTGGCGCAGCGTCACTACAGACCCGGGTTCGATCCCAGACCAGGGGTCTCATAGGGCAGTGCACAATTGGCCCAGCGTCGTCTGGGTTAGGGAAAGGTTTGGCCGGAGGGCTTTACTTGGCTCATAGTGCTCTAGGGACTCCTTGTGGCGGGCCGGCCACCTTCAGGCTGACATCATTTGAACGGTGTTTCCTCTGACACATTGGTGCGGGCAAGTGTTAAGAAGCACAGTTGGCTGGTCATGTTTCAGAGGATGACTCGACCTTCGCCTCTCCCTAGCCTGTTGGGGAGTTGCAGTGATGATATTATGCACAAGGATTATTTACATTTTTTTTTTTTCCAAAGAACATTTGCAGATACAAAAGTTTGGTAACAGAATAAAACAGAGGGATATTTTACTGTAATTTTGTTACTAAACGTTGTATCTTCACAGTTTTAAATGTGTTTTTGTAACATTTTCTGTTGAAATGGTTAAAAACAGTCCTTGTACATAGAGTTCTATGATTTGTAAAACTTTTAAATGAATGGCTTTGGTTTGGTTTACAGTACCAGTCAAAAGTTTGGACACACCTACTCATTCAAGGGTTTTTCTTTCATTTTACTATTTTCTACATTGTAGAATAATAGTGAAGACATCAAAACTATGAAATAACACATACGGAATCATGTAGTAAGCAAAAAAGTGTTCAAAAAATCTAAATATATTTTAGATTTTAGATTCTTTAACTTCTTTGGGAGCAGCGCACGAGGTGACCGTTTTGGAGAGCCTGGCGTACCCAAAGTAAAATGCCTCCCATTCAGGCCCAGAAAATAGGATATGCACATATTTAGTACCATTGGATAGGAAACACTCAGAATTTTCTGAAAGTGTTAACATTTTGTCTGTGAGTATAACAGAACGGATATGGCAGGCAAAAACCCGAGGAATTTCTGTCCTGGATTTTGACAGATTGCCTCATTTAGAACCCCTCCCTTATGAAATGCCCATATAAGGGCATATGAATGCAGTACCTATCGCTTCCTCTGGATGTCAACAGTCTCGAGAAAGTGTTCTGATTCTTTTTAGATGCTTTTAGAGCAGAGAAAAGGCGAATAAGGAAGTGTCCACACAGATGTCAATAGAGTAAAACGCGTGCGTTCACGGCTGGCACGCTCTGTGGTTTGTTCCTTTCTTATCGCCCAGTTTATATTTCGGTTTAAATATTATACTATTTATACATAAAAGTGTTCCTAAGGAAACATTTAAAATTATGTTTGATTGTTCTTGGACAAGTTTATAGGTATAAGTTGAAGGAGTTCTCTTCACGTTTCAATGGAGGAGTCGACGCTCTATTTTCTCATTATAACGCGCCAACCAAACGGAGATTTATGGATATAATACATTACTTTTTCTAACAAAATAACCATGGATTGTCTTCGTTGGACACTTGGGAAGCCCTCAGCAGAAGTTCTTCAAATGGTAAATGATTTGTTTTCGCTGTGAAATGTGTTTTCTGTGAACCGTGATAGCTTATGAATTTATGGTAATGTGAAAAATATGTGGGGTGCTATCCTCAAACAATCAAATGTGGTGCTTTCCCCGTAAAGCCTTTTTGAAATCTGACAACACTGTGATATTGCCAAGAAGCATAGCTTTTGATGACTATGAAACACTTGTATATTGATGCATGTTTAATAATTCAACTTTTGGATTTTGAATTTGGCGCCTTGCATTTCACCAGGTTGTGTCGGGAGCTAGCTAGCGCCCCACCGCTCCTGTGTTGTGACATGGTGGGGATGGTATACAGAAGACAGCCATATATGGTAAAATAACAAGTCTATCTAAATAAGCAAAGTGAAACAACAGTTCATCATTAATTTAAGACATGAAGGTCAGTCAATACGGAACATTTCAAGAAGTTTAAAAGTTTTTTCAAGTGCAGTTGCAAAAACCATCAAGCACTATGACGAAACTGGCTCTCATGAGGACCGCCACAGGAAAGGAAGACCCAGAGCTCCCTCTGCTGCAGAGGATAAGTTCAATAGAGTTACCAGCCTCAGAAATTTCAGCCCAAATAATTGCTTCACCGAGTTCAAGTGACAGACACATCTCAACATCAACTGTTCAGAGGAGACTGCATGAATCTGGCCTTCATGGTCGAATTGCTGCAAAGAAACCACTACTAAAGGACACCAATAATAAGAAGAGACTTGCTTGGGCCAAAAAACACCACCAATAGACATTACACCGGTGGAAATCTGTCCTTTGGTCTGATGAGTCCAATGTTTTTATTTTTGGTACCAGCCAAGCATGGAGGAGGAGGTGTGACGGTGTGGGGGTGCTTTGCTGGTGACACTGTCTGGGATTTATTTATAGTTCAAGGCACACTTAACCAGCATGGCTACTACAGCATTCTTCAGAAATATGTCATCCCATCTGGTTTGCGCTTATTAGGACTATCATTTCTTTTTCAACAGGACAATGACCCAACAAACCTCCAGGCTGCGTAACGGATATTTGACCTAGAAGGAGAGTGATGGAGTGCTGCATCAGATGACCTGGCCTCCACGATCACCTGATCTCAACTCAATTGAGATGGTTTGGGATGAGTTGGACCACAGAGTGAAGGAAAAGCAGCCAACAAGTACTCAGGATATGTGGGAACTCCTTCAAGACTGTTGGAAAAGCATTCCAGGTGAAGCTGATTGAGAGAATGCCAAGAGTGTGCAAGAATGTCATCAAAGCAACGGGTGGCTACTTTGAAGAATATAAAATATTAAATATATTTTGATTTGCTTAACACTTTTTTGGTTCCTACATGATTGCATATGTGTTATTTTATATTTTTGATGCCTAGAAAATAGTAAATATAGATAAATATCCTTGACTGAGTAGGTCTGTCCAAACGTTTGACTGGTACTGTCCATTTTAAAATAATGTGGTGCAAATCCCTTACCATAGAATTACAAAAGTTTGGTAACAGAATAAAAGTGAGGGAGATTTAACTATAATTTTGTTACCAAACTTTGTATCTGCACAGTTTTTTCAGTAAATGTTTTTTATTTTATTTTACATTTACTGTGTAAATTGTTCAAAGTTATCATTGTGCATAGAGTTGTACGATTTGTTAAGCTTTGAAATCAATGGTTTTTGTTTGCCAACCAAAATCGGATTCTCAGCTTAATTCTGTTTCCGTGGAATTTCCCTACTCCATCCTAAGTACAGCATGCATCAATACTTTTTAGAAAATCTAAGAGTAGCTTCTTGACACACTCTTCGTAGAGTTTATGTCCCGAGAGGTTTAGAGAATATTTGAAGGTTCCGGTGTTTTGCCAATGACAGACAGTTAGTTACAGTATCTGGCAAGACTTAGCTGAAAGAAGACTGGGGGGGATGAAATATTTCACCCTGCACAATACTACACCACAGGAAAGCAAGCAAGCAATTGCAACAACAAGCATGCTGTTAAAGCTACAATATGTAACTTTTTGGGCGACCCCACCAAATTCACATAGAAATCAGAGTTATATCTGTGTATTTGTCATTCCCAATGAAAACAAGTCTAAGACGCTGTAGATCTATTATATTTTAAACTTAAGTTTAGTTTTTGCTTTCTGTTTTGTACACCAGCTTCTAACAGCTGAAAATGCTGTATTTTTGGTTATTGCTTGTTTTGTCACATAAACTAAAATCAGGCAAACTATTCAAATTTTAGCAACCAGGAAATGGCAGAGCGATTTCTGCATATTGCACCTTTATCAGAGCCAGATGTTTAATACAAGGTAATTAGTTAGTTTCATGCTGAGCTGAAGTAACTCTGTATTAGCTCCTGTTAGTTACCATTATCCGGAGGAATAGTGTTCAAATCTACAAATTAAGGACATCAAAACATTAGTCTGGGACTCTTGTCCCAGATAAATGGCCCATCTTGTTGAAATGGCAAACAGACAACAGAGTATGTTAGAGCTCCTTATTAAGGACCCTGGGCCCTTTTCATAGTTGGATTGGGTTGAGCTTGGGTGTAGCACTCTGATTGTGCACGTAATTTCCTTTCCAGAGAGAGACAAGCTGCACTCTGTGGTCACTTTTCTAACCTTGCTCCAAATGAACATGTGTCCTAGTACAACATGTCTCTTTCATAATCCTCTAAATAAGCGATCTGAGTCAAATGGACTGCACTGTAGGGAAAACAAGCCATGGACCAGAAGATAGAACGCAAATTCAATATGTATCTCCTCATAATCATACCTTATAATTTCAGAGGTTAGATATTATCATTCATACCAAGACAAATACCATCTACATTATTCGGATCAATATTTATTCATAAACACGTCACACTTTTGTCCAGTGATGTTTATAGCTCACGGCCTGTTCCTCATATGATTACAGGTTTGGCCTAATGATACAGGGGAAGGTGGTAATCTGAGCCGAGGAGATTGACTGGTGTTCCGTAAACTAAACACAACCTTCAATGTCAATAGCTCAGCATTGTTTAGACTCAGCGTGAAACATGCCCGATGAGATATTCTTTGTGGGCTTGGTGAAGTGACCCTCAGACTTCGGGGTCGCTTCCGGCAACAATGAAAAATGGCAAATCAGCATATAAATGACTGCTTTATGGCTCCGGCATTAAAACCAGAGTCCATTATATTAATTAGAGAGGCTTACGCACGTGGCAGGCACCGGGCCGGGCCAGTGATAAATGAAAGGCTACTGTAGGAATTAAGCTGGCCAATAATATATACAAGCTTCAGAACAACTGTTCCTTTTTGTTTATGGTGGAGACCTTGTAATAAATCACATTGGCTCAGAGAGGAGGGGAAAGGTCACTGAAACATACTGGAGAAGGAGATGGTTTTAACTCTCCTAAGATCCTCTCCTAAGATCTCCTAAGATCCAACAAGGATCAACAATCTTACTAAATAAATATGAACCTTACCAGCAGCTAGCGAAAGCATTTAAAAATGTGTTGAGAGAAAAATATGAAATATTTTTTGGTGGGGAATGTGGAGGGGAAGGATCTGGTAGGAGTGTGTGTTACTCTGTAGGCTATAGCACTGTGGTTTAGAGTGAACTTCTTACTTCTCTAATTCATTTGTGTTATGTCATCAATAAGCAGACAGTGTATACCAGCGGGATGCATATGAAAACTGAACATTTCTCGGAAAGATATGAAATAAAACTCTAAACGAGATCCTGAGGGTGTTTTGCTTAATTCACCATCTCAGCTCTCACTATATTGCCTCTCTCATTACAGCAATGCTACAATAAGATATGCTAGACATTGCAAAAGTAATTCTGACTCATCTGCATGGGGTTAGTTTTAACTTTTTGTTTAAATCTCCCATTTTGAATTAAAGGATATCACATTTAAATAATGTTTATTTTGACCAAGTTTATGGCAACAAAACGATAACAATTTATTCCCATCCCATTAAAACAAAATAAGGAGAATCAGAATTATAGAGTGATTTATGAGGATGCAGAAATGTATGATCATTGGGCTGCAACAAGGGCTATTGTGGACACACACATGCATGCACAAACACAGTCTTGATAAATGAGTTCCATGATATTCCTAAACCTGAGGGGTTTGATACATTTCAGTGCCAGTTAGGGGTATTAATGGGCATCCTTAATTGTTTTGAGAAGTACATTGTAAACAGTATTCAGTTCAGTTATAACCCTGGGCAGTTAAACTCTCTCGCTGAGGCATACTTTCATTCAGGGCTTACAACCAAAATGGCCCTGTCCTCCTCTACACTCTTAGAAAAAAGGGTTCCAAAAGGGTTCTTTGGCTGTCCCCATAGGATAACTCTATTTGGTTCCAGGTAGAACCCTCCGTGTAAAGGGTTCTATATGGAACTCAAAAGGGTTCTACCTGGAAACAAAAGGGTTCAACCTGGAAACAAAAGGGTTCTTCAAAGGGTTCTCCAATGGGGACAGCCGAGGTTCTATATAGTATTTTTATTTCTAAGAGTGTAGCTATGATTCCCTCCCTCACAACTCACAGCTCTGTGTGGTGTCATTCACCACATCACCTCGCTAACAACATCCCTACTCCCACAGTGGTAGGGGCCTATGTATTGAAATTCTGAAATGCTTTTTGACTCTTTACCACCTGCCTGTGTTAAAACACATTGTCTTAATTGAAGTATATTGCAGAGCTTGGCATCCCTAATATGAGGAATAGAATCACATGATACCATGAAACCCTCCCACAGCACAAAGTGAATTACCTGACGCATCTTGGGAGAGAGAAATACCATTTGACACTATGGGATACTAAAGGGAACATGGGAGCTGTGACGAAATCCCACACCTGCCAGGGACAGACCCAGAGCCAGAGCCAGACCCAGGTTGAGTCCCAAATGACACCCTATTCCCTACATAGTGCACTACTTTTGACCGGAGCCTGATGGGCCCTGCACTACTTTTGATCAGAGCTCTATGGGGCCTGGTCAAAAGTAGTGTACTATACAGGGAATATGGTGCCATTTGGGACACCCCAGAACCAGAGAGCTGAGGAGATTGACTGTAGCGAGACTGGGGCTCTGGACTTTCTCTCCTGGGAGCCTCTTACAACTCTGTCTGCCATTGGGTGCAGGCAGAGTAATAGAACGTACATCTGCACACATGCCCCAAGTGTTCACCCAACAAAAATAGATGAAAACCAGCACCTGTCCTGTAGCCAAGCCCCCCTCTCTATCTCTCCACAGACTCTTGAAGGCGAGAGGCTAGAAACAGCTAACCTTTCGCTTGCTATCTCTCCATAGACTCTGTCCAAGGCCAGGGGGAGAGCTAGGCTAGAAACAGCTGCATTCAGGAAGGTGGATGGCTTTGGACACAGATGAAAGAGGCTTCTACTGTTGGCTTCTGCTTCTGCAGTGACACTGTCCATGGACAACACTTCCATGACTGTGCAAAAGATTCAGCTGCTTGGCAGTGAAGGCTGGCTAGAGTCAAAAAGAAAGGATTGTTGTTGGAGGAGCCATACATACTTAAAAACTGATAAATAGGCTGTCTTTTTGTTTGTTTGTTTGTTTGGACTTCTCTGTATTATACGAGGCTTACTTTACCAGCAAAGAAGTCTCCACGTATGTTGGTAAACTCATTTTAAAAAGATATACCTCATAAAACACTGAGAGACCCGCACTGCAACATGATTTAGCCTAACATCCAGGAGTAAATGGGATTCTCAGATGACACCATCAGTATAATAGAGTTAGAGCCATTAAGAGATGCTTTAGCTAAACGTTGCCTAGACAATAGCCATTTCCTAAGATCAGATCAATCCCTAGCCTGTCAAACTGTAGTACCTTGCCGCCAGATTGAATCCCCAGGCAGGCCAGAGAATGGGGTAACTCAGGTGGAATGATTTACCCGTTGAGCAGGAATATACTTTGAGTGCCACCATTTGTCTCTAGGAGCCCCAACATCATCTACCGAAAAGTCATAAACCGACACAGCGGCGTCCAAATGGAGGACATCTTTCATTTCTATTGGCGTCAACCTCCGTTATGGCGGGGCACTGCTGCAAAGTGGCCATGTAGCCAGCCCACTGCTTTCTACATGTACGTGGGAGGTCACCATTTCTCACAATGGCTGACCAAGGAAACAGCTGAACCACAAGGTAAGATTTCTCTTTATAACATGATACACTTGGTTCTTTTTGCCCATAAAAATGTAAATGTCTTCTGCCAGCCAAGGTAAAGTGCCACTGACCCCATACCTGGTACTAGAGCAGATGGTAAGGTCTGGGGCAGTAACTCCCAGCACCACATGGGATAATCAGGGTAGTGTGTGTTAACCCGTTTGCTAAAGGTCTGGGCCCAGCCTACATAATGCCCAGGTAACACTCCTCCACTGACCCCAGACCTGGTACTAGAGCAGGTGGCATGGTAATGCCACTGCAGCCTGCCCAGGTAAAGCACCCCAGAACAGATGGTAAGGTCTGGAGACAGCATCTATAATGCCCCTGGACTGTTCCACTGCCAGCAAGAGGCTGAGGCTGGTCACTCAGTTAGTGCAGCTGTGCCAGGCCCTATGAACCAGCAAATTGGACAGATAACTTGACAGTGTATGATTTGGCTAAACTGTACCACAGACTCATTCAAATGCAGGTTGACGTTTTATTACTGTATGGAGGATTCTTTCTGAGGTGCCACTAACCAAAGGTTCAGAGGTTTAGTGCCTTGCTCAAAGGTACGACAGCATGAGTCCCTGGGCGTCCCCCACATTCAAATCTATGGCTTTGTGGCAATGACCCGAGTCCACCACACACCAGTGTTAACAGTGCTGACCACACTTCATTTACAGAGCTGGAGTCACAGCCGATGAGTCCAGCAGACTCCAGAGGCCCTCCACCCGGCGTGCCCTTCATCTGGGCCTGACATCAGTTCCCATGGCAACTGCATCAGGGGGTGGGGTGGTCACAAAGTCTAAACATCTGAGGCAAGAATGGAAACTAGCTATACAGATTTCGACATCTATAACATCTATAGCTTTGTTTACTCTAGATGTCCCGGGTAATGGAAACCGAGAGTTTATGCAAATTGGTCATTTTATTTTCTTCTGTGTTTGGATTGTCCAGTGACAACAACTACTAATTAAATCCCATACGATATCCACAGGGTCTAAAAACGTTATTCAACACATCCATAATCTTGCTTTTCTGTCCTTATGTTATTAATTCATGCCAGAAATATTGAAATGCCAACTAGCTACAGTACAGCTCAAGAAATGCACTTAGAGTCATTGTAAGGGATTTAGGACGTGGAACCGGACTTTATTTAAATGACATGGTGGATTAAATGAGATGGACATCATTAAGAAATTATAAAAATGGTTTAATGGATTTTTAAGAGACAATGCTCTTCAATTAATTCTCAATTTTAAATTATAATTTATCATATCATTATTTCTGATGGTTTTCTCAATTCTTCATTTTTATGCAAAACCTAGTGAATAAAGTTACCATTTATTATCACACAACAAAATGACACTTTTCATGAGAGCCTTTCTCCATTGCTCGGTCACTTGCTGTGTGCTAGTAACTGCATCGCTTTAAACTACATTCAACGTTTGATGCAAAATGTACTTCATTACTATAAATGCCTTGGCCTCAGGGTTCTGTTTTTGTAGCCCTTCATAAAAACAATCGAAGCAACGCATGACATTTGGGAGAAGATGTATAAGTCATCGTTTTTCCCATACAGGGGAGGCAAGCTACAGGCTACATGCTGACGAGCCTTATAATGTAGTCCACAGGAGTACAGGAGCACATTTCTATTCCCAAAAGGATGAGCATATTGTGTTGCACTGAATACCAATCCTCTCTGCCACCTGCTTTCTGCCAGGGGAGGTGTTGAGTGCCCAAGACACTCAGATTGTGTTAGTACTTAATCATATCTCGCATCCCATCCAGTGACAGATGCACTGGAGGTTTTACAACCATGGGGATGCAATGTATACCATATGCATTAACTTCTCACCATACCGCCAGCCATATGAAGTCAATATGGTTTCATTTTTCACTGTAGCTGTTAATGGCACTAGTCAAATTCTTGAATGTGACTTTGCATTTTACTATTGTAAATGTGTCATGGAAAATGTTATGAAACAGGGAAGCTTTAATTGAATAGTAATTTGCGACGGAATGCAGCCACTCATTCACTACATCAGCATCCTCAATGGTGAGTCCTATGGTGTCACTATAAACAGGGACATCTGGGACAATCACTTATCTTCTCAGAGTCAGACCTGGGGGATACTGATGTAACCTTAATGCTGACCTTTTACAGTGCCTACAAGTTAAACCACTATTGGCCCATCAACAGAAGATTATTCTGAATTTGAAATGTCTCTGATGTGTTCTTGTCTATTGACTGTATTATTGACCTAAAACACATATTTTCCAATCTTAATTAGCCTCGGGGGAATTGACTGATGACTATGGGGACTGTCAAATAAGTCAATGCTTTGAGCTAGAGGAGAAGTAGGACACTGGTATTAGCATGGGGATGCTACTGTATCACTCCCACCCCCCATATTGTATAATGACAAAGCAAAAACAGGTTTTTAGCCATTTTTGCAAATGTAATAAAAACAAAAATATCACATGGTGCCAGGTTTCCTCCAGACGTGATGCTTGGCATTCAGGCCAAATAGTTCAATCCTGGTTTAATAAGACCAGAGAATCTTGTTTCTTATGGTCTGAGAGTCCTTTAGGTGCCTTTTAGCAAACTCCAAGCGGGCTGTCATGTGCCTTTTACTGAAAAGTGGCTTCCGTCTGGCCACTCTACCATAAAGGCCTGATTGGTGGAGTGCTGCAGAGATAGTTGTCCTTCTGGAAGGTTCTCCCATCTCCACAGAGGAACTCTGGCGCTCTGTCAGAGTGTCCATCGGGTTCTTGGTCACCTCCCTGACCAAGGCCCTTCTACCCCGATTGCTCAGATTGGCCGTGTGGACAGTTCTAGGAAGAGTCTTGGTGGTTCCAAACTTGTTCCATTTAAGAATGGAGGCCACTGTGTTCTTGGGGACCTCCCCAGATCTGTGCCTCGACACAATCCTGTCTCGGAGCTCTACGGACAATTCCTTCAACCTCACGACTTGGTATTTTCTCTGACATGCACACGTGTGTGCCTTTCCAAATCATGTTCAATTAATTGAATTTACCACAGGTGGACTCCATTCAAGTTATAGAAACATCTAAAGGATGGTCAATGGAAACAGGATGCACCTGAGCTCAATTTCAAGTCACATAGCAAAGGGTCTGAATACTTATATTTTGAATGCTTAGCAGGATAGGAAAATAGTCCAATTCACTCACTTATCAAGAGAACATCCCTGGTCATCCCTACTGCCTCTGATCTGGCGTACTTGCGATTCACATATGCTTTGTTTGTAAATTATGTCTGAGTGTTGGATCGTGCCCCTGGCTATCCGTAAATGAAAAATAAAAATTGGAAAATGGTGCTGTTTGGTTTGCTTAATACATATAAATTTTTTACTTTGATACTTAAGTATATTTGAGCAATTACATTTACTTTCAATACTGAAGTATATATTTAAAACCAAATACTTTCAGGACTTTTACTCAATTAGTGTTTTACTGGGTGACTTTCACTTTTACTCAAGTATGACAATTGGGTACTTTTTCCACCACTGAGCATGGGCCAACTTTGGAATGGAGCAGTCAGTGTCCCGAAAATAAAGAAGGTAACTAGTAACTAGTGCAGTGGAAGTATCCAAAAACCACCCTATTTAGTTGGCCAAAAATAACAAGAGCTGCATGAGATACAAAAGTGATAGAGTACTAACAAAACAAAGCGATAAATGGGACCATCTGGCCTCGGGTAAGGTGGACAAAAACATGGATTGGCTTGTTTTCAGCCCAGGGATGTTAAGGTGTGCTTCAGCGACTGAATCTTGGCACTTGTAGGTCTGGCAGGTCAAATGTTTTTGGAGCACAACAACACAAACAAAATACTAATAAAACGGACAGTTTCAAAGAAATATTACACCTATTTTCATTCAAGTGTTGTGTTTTTAATGTTTTACATGAAGGCGCCTAGTTACCTGTGTAATAACAATGTAATTACTGTAGTAACAATGTTTTACTTATCTTCTGGGTTAAGCATTACTGTTTTATTTAGCTACTACTCCAGCATTACAAAGACCCCACCTGGTAAGTTATATTGTTACAATTCCTCAGGCTAAATTGTACCATGTGTATGCTGCACTACTATCATTTGGCACTGTTAATTTGTCACATTGAATTATTTCACAACAAAGATTTAAAATGCAATCTTGTGAGAACAGAATAATGGAGTTATATGGCCTGTAGACATTTTTTAATTCATACAATCTGTATATATAAAATATAAAGGTGTGACGTCTCTTCAATGTGACATAGTTACAAGACAAACTGAACAGTCAGATGAATGAGATGAACCATCCCTCTACATCACAGTTATACTACATAGCCATTCTGCTGTGAGGGGATGAAATAGATAGAAACACAAAAGCTTTTTCCCTCCCATCCCATTCAATCCTTATACTATTGTCTCCACACTCCAATAGCTTTCTATATTCTATTATTGCTCCGAAACACAGGTATATCGAAAATTACAGACAGTTGGGAAAATCAAAATCACTGACCTTTAAATAGCTTTTGAATGCAGCGGAGTGTCTCATCCCAGATGTCATCCTATTCCGAGCCCTATGGGCCCTGGTCAAAAGTAGTGCACTGGGCCCTGGTCAAAAGTAATGCACTACATACTGTATGGAATAGTGTGTCATTTGGGACGCAACCCCAGACTCTTCCTCATACAGGTCTTACAAGAGAGGAATGAGGACAAAGGTAAGTGTTGAAGAGTTAACAATAGGATCTTACATGTACCTCTGAATATGTGATCTTACCCAATTTCAAGCACGACTGCCTCAATAAGATTCATACATTCCTTTTTAAATATTCCCAGAAAACATTTATCTAATTTGTTTCATGGCTCCTTGCTTCCACATCCTCTCTGGAACATTCACCGAGCAATGGACACACAGTTGGACATGGTTAGTTTTGCTGGCTAGAGTGACTATGGTAGGCTAACAGGGAGTATCACATGAAGCACCATACAATATGCAATGTTTAACAAATAGTGTAGACCAGCTATTGTTGTGTTGTATTATTTGAACTGCTCATGCTGATAATTGTAAATGAAAAGCCACATTGTCTTATTGTCTAAGATAAAATGTTCTACCCATACATTTTTTTTAAATGTCTTAGTATGCCTTTGTTTTTGCTTTCGCCATGACAATTCCAATTTGAATTATCAAACTTCTAAGGGATTCGAATTTTAAGCCATCCCAAGCTAGTGAGAAGTAATGGCAGCCATCCTACTCTGAAATGTTACTGTCTTATCGCCACAGACAGACTTCTCTCATTCAGCAAGCTGATTTCACTGTCTGGTTAGTAACACTCACTTATTCCATAAGCCTATTCCACAAATAATAAGTAGGCCAATATAAACAAACACCCATGAATTAAAATATTATAATTTGAGTACGTCTAAATTTGAGGGAACTGCTTGGTCAATTATTCAACAGTACTGCTTCATTACTTCATGTTTTTTGAGCAGTGCTACCTCAATGCATGAAGAGACACTAATTGAGAACAGCACAGAGCTTTCCGTTGGGAAGGATTTGAGAAGTTTTGTAGTTGAAATGCCTAGTGTGTGTCATGATGTCTAAGTATATAATGTAAAGGTCAATGCTTTTTCATGGGCACTAATTCCGTCTCGCTTCTGTCTACAAAGTCAATACACATTGAGGTCAAGCAGATATCAAGTGAAATCAGTGGAAATGCCATTTTATTTCACTAGCTCCCAATAACTCTCTGGTACTTTAGTATACTTTTTAGCCAATACTTCGTCTGCAAGTAGCGCTCACGAGCCAAACGTGGTCCCCGAAAATTGCATACTACATCACATGTGCAGATATGTGCATCACATCACTCGCTCTGCTGTACAGTATGTGCATCATGCTAGCTGTCGCTCAAATGGCAAGGTGTTGAACCTCATTGGCTGGAACTTGAATTGCTATGGTGCTGCACAGCTTCCAGCAAAAATACTCATTCAAAGTAGGGATTTCATGGCTAATTGAGATAAGACACTAATTCTGCTCATAGATGATGTATGTATAAACTACACATTGACATATCCATCCCAAAGTGGGAGGTTTAAAAAATACTTACTAGTCACCAAAGTACCGGAAAATGGTTTTAATCAATATATTCAATATCTGTCTTTTACCAGTGGACTGCTATATCCTCTCTACACCGAAGCTGGTCTTACTGTATCTGTGAAAGATGTTCTCTCTCACTGAGGCTGGTCTGATATTTGTTCAAATAGTTTAATTGGAACAAAGCTCCATGCCAGTCCCAATGTCCTCCTCTCCTCTATTAAAGCCCTTTGAGTGCACCATTGACTGAGTGCTGGGCTGAGGGGAAGAATAGCTCATTGTGTGATCTCTCTGGGTGGACTGGCTTATGTAATGAGAAATATGAACACAGACTGACTAGAGGTGTGACAGGTTCTAAATGGTGATGATCAGAGTGGGAGGTGTAATTGACTAAAACCCATCCAGGCTTTGAATCTGCTTTATAGAGAACCACAACTGCATGTGGTTATGGAGCAAGGGGAAGGGGAGGGGAGTGTCTTTACTCACATTCACAGTAACAAACTAATGTGAGGTTTATTTGTTAGATTTCATAGATAATAACAACCACTTCAGTATGACATTCCTTTTAAGTTGGGGAAGCAACGGCATACACCTACATATTGTTCAGTGGACAATTATTTTAGACAAACTAGTCTAAGGTCAGTTATCCAAAATGCTTCAGTGATTACCATTGCAGGTTTTATACAAGTACTTGCTGCTTTCAACAAGAGGTATTGCATATCATGGAACATGAAATGTGTTCAAGCATTAAAGCCAACTATTTTTGCTCCTGTGGTCACCAAGAGAACAAAAATACCCGAGGTAACATTTCTCAAGGTTTTAAGCAATTGTTGGCATCCCTCCACAAATAATATCTATTAAAATATTATACCAATCTCAATGTAAAAGCTTCAGCCACAGAAGTTCTCCTCTGTGATGAGTGCACATCAAATATGGCTGCTACAACACCATTAAATGGTTGTTTAAACACCTGTATATGTAAATGTTTTAAATTAGACATTTTTTAGGTGTGTGTACCTGTACAGTACTTAATACTGTGTACTTCAACTATACTAGGAATCCAAAAATGCCCACCATATACACTCAAACATATTAATCTAGATACAGTTGAAGTCGGAGGTTTACATACACCATAGCCAAATACATTTAAACTCAGTTTTTCACAATTCCTGACATTTAATCCTAGTAAAAAGTCCCTGTCTTAGGTCAGTTAGGATTACCACCTTATTTTAAAAATGTGAAATGTCAGAATAATAGTAGAGAGAATGATTTATTTCAGCTTTTATTTCTTTTATCACATTCCCGGGGGTCAGACGTTTACATACACTCAATTACTATTTGGTAGCATTATTTAATTGGGTCAAACATTTTGGGTAGCCTTCCACAAGCTTCCCACAATAAGTTGGGTGAATTATGGCCCATTCCTCCCGACAGAGCTGGTGTAACCGAGTCAAGTTTGTAGGCCTCATTGCTTGCACACGGTTTTTCAGTTCTGCCCCCAAATGTTCAATAGGATTGAGGTCAGGGCTTTGTGATGGCCACTCCAATACCTTAAGCCATTTTGCCACAACTTTGGAAGTATGCTTGGGGTCATTGTCCATTTGAAAGAACCATTTGCGACCAAGCTTTAACTTCCTGACTGATGTCTTGAGATGTTGCTTCAATATATCCACATAATTGTCCTCCTTTTTCCTCCCTCATGATGCCATCTAAGTGCACCAGTCCCTCCTGCAGCAAATTACCCCCACAACATGATGCTGCCACCCCCATGCTTCACGGTTGGGATGGTGTTCTTCAGCTTGCAAGCCTCCCCCTTTTTCCTCCAAACATAACAAAGGTCATTATAGCCAAACAGTTCTATTTTTGTTTCATCAGACCAGAGGACATTTCTCCAAAAAGTATGATCTTTGTCCCCATGTGCAGTTGCAAACCGTAGTCTGGCTTTTTTTTTGCGGTTTTGGAGCAGTGGCTTCTTCCTTGCTGAGTGGACTTTCAGGTTATGTCGATATAGGACTTGTTTTATTGTGGATATAGATACTTTTGTACCCGTTTCCTCCAGCATCTACACAAGGTTCTTTGCTGTTGTTCTGGGATTGATTTGCATTTTCCGCACCAAAGTACGTTCATCTCTATGAGACAGAACGCGTCTCCTTCCTGAGCGGTATGACGGCTGCATGGTCCCATGGTGTTTATACTTGAGTACTATTGTTTGTACAGATGAACGTGTTAGCTTCAGGCATTCGGAAATTGCTCCCAAGGATGAAACAGACTTGTGGAGGTCTACAATTTCTTTTCTGAGGTCTTGGCTGATTTCTTTTGATTTTCCCATGATGTCAAGCAAAGAGGCACTGAGTTTGAAGGTAGGCCTTTAAATACATCCACAGGTACACCTCCAATTGAACCAAATTATGTCAATTAGCCTATCAGAAGCTTCTAAAGCCATGATATAATTTTCTGGATTTTTCCAAGCTGTTTAAAGGCACAGTCAACTTAATGTATGTAACTTCTGACCCACTGGAATTGTGATACAGTGAATTATAAGTGAAATAATCTGTCTGTAAACAATTGTTAGAAAAATTACGTGTGTCATGCACAAAGTAGGTGTCCTAACTTGCCAAACTATAGTTTGTTAACAAGAAATGTGTGGAGTGGTTGAAAAATTTGTTTTAATGACTCCAACCTAAGTGTATGTAAACTTCCGACTTCAACTGTATATAAAAAGGCCACAGACTGATTGGCATGGCAACACCAAGCATTCCTTGTCACAAGCTTCTTTGAGCATCAGTGAGGCAACTGGGAGGCTCCAACGAATAGAAAGAGAATCCAACCCTGGACTCTTACACCCTCTTCCTAGCTCTACAACGTGCCCCCACGGTGGTATATCTTTCACCTCCAGGATTGGGCTTTTAACATGATAACACTAAGATTTTTTTCCTCTACCCTCAGCAGAACAATCACCACACCACAAAACACAGATACTGGTGAAGCTATGATGTTGAGAAATAGCCTAGTCTTCCTTTCCTTTTAACTACAGAGCAGGATAAAGAAGACTTGGCAGCAGACATAGCTATGTGGGAGCTGTCCTCCATCTGCCTGCACAGATGGGGAGAACTAACAGCTGAAAGACCACCAACACAAGCAAACCTCATTTATCCTCTTAACTGCTAAAAGACCACCAACACAAGCAAACCTCATCTAGGTCTGCAAAATTCATCAAATTCACATCGAAATCGCAGTATTGACATGTGCTGTACTCATATCGCAAGAAATCCATATCGCATGCAATGTTTTGAAACGCATCACGTGTAACATCCGTTTTTATAGTATACTATTTTTTCTCCTCTTACGGCTGCTTCCCGCACACACCAAGCCCCGCCCCCTGTCACTCAAGCAGCACAGTTCTGCCTCCTTGCTGTTAGATTCACTATAAGCTTGCATGCTGTTCTGTTAGGTGAAATACAGTCAACAGATTGTTTAAAACAAGAACAATGCTGCTTTCCTCTTTGCTTCCTAATATAAATCATTCTATTTCTATGATTCCAATAGTTCCCCCAAATGTTTTGATCTATATAACACAATATTTTGAGGAAAAAATCTCAGTAAAATGTTTTGCCCATATCGTGAAGCCCTAGCCTCATCTACTTATCATCACATTGAAAAACATTTTTTTCCACATAGTAAGATTCTCTTGATAAACAGAGTTGTATTCTTTGTTCAAAACAGTTGTATTCCTCTTTGACACACAGACATTATGATAATCCAAACTCGGTTTCAAGCAAAAATGCCCCTGTTTTGACTTGTCTGTCAATTAGCAAGAGGAAGGAAAGGTCTTCAACAGCGCACGGAATATCAATGTGTCTGACCACTGTCTGACTGGAATTGACTGTTGCTCATTTCACAAATTACAATTATCTGGTTGGCCTACAGCTGCAGGGGGGCTGGGAAGCCAGCGAGCCAGGCAGGCATGAAGGCAGGATGATGGGAGTGAGGGAGCCAAGAGAAAAGTGTAATTGTTGGGCTCATATTTGGAAATCAATGATGTTTGTTTAATTACTGGGTGAATTTAAATCAGTGCCACAGCTGTCATTAATACCATTGCCCAGGAGCCATCAGGAAGTCATGTTAAGACCTTCTGATAATGCTGAAGCCCAAAATAATTAATACAACGCCTTTTAATTGGTCCGGTAGCCTACTGTAGATACAGGAGAAACAGTAGAAACAACACAGAAGACACAGTAGAAAGATAGCTGTGGACACAATTGAAACATGAACACTGGACAGGGGAGAATGAAAACTCGATTCCCCATTGGCTTTTCATTGTCAATTCTGATGCAGGCACAGTAAACAACACAGACATTGGTTCACTCGGTCCTTTGGCAATAAGGCTTTGACACTGACAGTGAAAGACCGATGATAGGAATCACTAATGTAAGTATTCCGCACTCAGAGGCTGTTTGAGGGTGGATAACAGCCACTAACTGAAATACAACACATTTCCAAAATAAGTTTGAAACAGAATACTGCAGACAACAAAGACATTTTATTTATTATTCTACATCTGATTTGTTAAGATTCTTCTGTGATTAAGATGTTTACACCTGCTGTATCCTGTGAACATGGTGAATAAACTTTGAAACTTGAAACCTTGCAAGCATATTTTAGTGTCCTGCATAACTTTTGTACTGTGGCTAGTGTGATAAATTGAACAGCAGGTACAGTTGTTGTGTGTGTGTGTGTACAAGCACTCAGAATGGGAATGAGGCCTACATTTGTGAGCAATAAGATCATTATTAGGTTAATGACACCATTCTTTCTAATTGCAGATATATGGAATCTTCACTGGAACAAATCATTGTTTTAGTCCTTATTCACATGTCAGTTAACTTGGGAGTGGCAGTGGCAGTGCAATCCTGATTGGTTTCCACATTATTTAGGATTAGAGCTCATATATGTTCTTTCAGCCCTATTTTCCCTCAGCCCTATGTTCCCTCAGCTCCACGTTACCCCATGTCCCTTCAGCCTTATTTTCCCTCAGCCCTAAGTTCCCTCAATCGCATGTTCCCCCATGTTCCATCAGCCCTATATTCCATCAGAACCCACTTAACCATAAGGGTATATGGGACCTACTGAACATGTTCAATCACTTGTGACCTTGACCTTTTCTTAAAGGCCCAGTGCAGTCAAAAACATAATATATCTATGTTTTATATACACTGAGTATACTAAATATTAGGAACACCAAACATACCAACCATATGACATATGACATATTATGACATGGTTATGACAGTTTCAAAATGTTTTATGACACTGGGTGTCAAGTAAAGTGTTACCAACCTTTAATATTACAGCAGCCCGAATGGCATTATGAGATAAAACAAAATGTATCTTAGCATCTACTCAAGTAATTTTTATAATGATTGCCTCAAATATGTAAAATTATCTGGCCTAGGACCCACTGAAATATTGAATTATTGGTGACTGGAAACACAAATCTGAGTATGCTAACAGTCCCGAACATTAGAACAGAGCATGGAAAAAAGTATTTTCATTACTCAGCCCCCTGGTGTTGGAATTCCTTCCAAGTCAACCTAAAGCCACAGGACCTGGTGTCCCTAGAGGAGTTCAAACGACAAACAGAAGAACAGGTTGTTGAGGCATGTAGTTTCTAGTTGTCACCCTGTCACTAGTCCGTGTTGCCTTATGTAGAAAGCATGTTGAAGTATTTAATCATATTTGATACTATTTGATGCTATGTTGATACTATTTCATATTTGATACTGTAATGGCCCTGTGATTTGACGTATTGCAATTTAATGTTTTTCAAAAAAACTTGTGTTGTGTACAACCGTGCTGCTTTTTGTATTAAAACTGTCTGAAACTAATGTGTTGATGCTGCTGTCTTGGTCCAGGTCTCTTTTAAGAGACTAACCTGGTTAAATAAAGGTAACACGTTTCAGGTAAGACCCAGACGCAGACAACGTCGAACTAACAATAGTTTATTAAATCAAACAGGGGCAGGCAAAAGGCAGGTCAAGGGCAGGCAGAGGTCAGTAATCCAGATAGGTGCGACAAAGGTACAGGACAGCAGGCAGGCTCAGGGTCAGGACAGGCAGAATGGTCAAAACTAGGAAACAGGAAGAATCGAGAGACAGGAGCAGAGGGGAAAACCGCTGGTAGATTTGACAAGACAAAACAAACTGGAAACAGACAAAGAGAGAACACAGGTATAAATACACAGGGGATAATGGGGAAGATGGGCGACACCTGGAGGGGGGTGTGAATACTTACAGTGCCAGTCAAAAGGTGTGACAAAAGGTTAGCTTACTGAAACTATTTAGATCATATTTGGCACAAATAAGCAAGGCCAAAATGACTCAAAATGTCTTTAAGGCCCAGTGTGGTCAAAATTCAGTTTTTCCAGTGTTTTGTATTATATTGTAGAAAAGCTGATAAAACAAAAATTGTAAAACTGTGAAGAAATGTGGACCAAATGTAATTTCCTGAGAGTTGCTGGTTGAAAATACAATATACACAGGACCTTCTAATGAGCAGGTTTTGCATGGGTCGAGTTGTGGCTTGATGGTGACATCACCAGGCGGTATAAGATAATATAGACCAATAAGAGTTCCAAACCTTTCTACCAATAACAGTTTGTTTTCAGATTAAATATCCCCCAACACTCTACATGATTCCATATGTGTTATTTCATAGTTTTTATGTCTTCACTATTATTCTACCATAGTATAAATAAAGAAAAACCCTTGAATGAGTAGGTGTGTTCAAACTTTTGACTGGCACTGTAAGTATTCACACCCCTGAGTCAATACTTTCCAGAAGCACCTTTGGCAATGATTACAGCTGTGAGTCTTTCTGGGTAAGTCTCTAAGAGCTTTCCACACCTGGATTGTGCAACATTTACCTATTATTCTTAAAATAATGTGTCAATCTCTGTCAAATTGGTTGTCATTTTTAGACAACCATTTTCAGGTCTTGCCATAGATTTTCAAGTAGATTCAAGTCAAAACTCTGCCACTCAGCCGTTGTCTTCTTAGTAAGCAAGGAACCAGTGTAGATTTGGCCTTGTGTTTTAGGTTTTTGTCCTGCTGAAAGGTAAATTAATCTCCTAATGTCTGGTGGAAAGCAGACTGAAGTAGGTTTTCCTCTAGGATTTTGCCTATGCTTAGCTCCATTATCCTGAAAAACTCCCCAGCCATTAGTGATTTCAAGCATATCCATAGCATGATGCAGCATGTTTTGAAAATATGGAGACTGGTACTCAGTAATGTGTTGTATTGGATTTGCCCCGAAGATAACATTATATTCAGGACAAAAAGTTAATTGCTTTGCCAAATGTTTCACAGTATTACTTCAGTGTCTTGTTTTATTCTGTACAGGCTTGCTTCTTTTCACTCTGTCAATTAGGTTAGTATTGTGGAGTAACTACAATGTTGTTGATCCATCCTCAGTTTTCTCCTATCACAGCCATTAAACTCTGTAACTGATTTAAAGTCACCATTGGCCTCATGGTGAAATCCCTGAGTGGTTTTGTTCCTCTCCGGCAACTGAGCCTGTATCTTTGTAGTGACTGGGTGTATTGATACACCATCCAAAGAGTAATTAATAAGTTCACTTGTCAAATCAAATCAAATTTTATTGTAACTTCACTTCTATGTGTGGGGTACAGAGATAAGGTAGTCATTTCATGAGGTTGTCAACACTCTTATTGCAACTTATTATTTGACTTGTTAAGCAAATGTTTACTCCTGAACGTATTTATGCTTGCCATAACAAAAGGGTTGAATACTTATTGACTCGTTTTCAGCTTTCATTTGTATTAATTAGTAAAAACTTCAAAAAACATAATTCCACTTTGATATTATAGGGTATTGTGTGTAGGGCAGCGACACAAAAATCTACATTTAATCAATTTTACATTCAGGTTGTAACAAAACAAAATGTGGAAAAAGTCAAGGCATGTGAATACTTCATGAAGGTGATATATCTACATACTACTAGGAAGCAGCATCTGAAACTGCAATACAGATATGAAGAGAAAGATACTAAACACCGCAAACATATTTACCCTTCAGCTAAGGTGTCTCTTGCATCTAAGAAAATACTTCATAGCATCCTGTGGGGCTCCAAGCATGAACGTTAAGCTTGCCTCCTCCCCGTAGTCGCTGCATGGACCAAAGGTCTACAGCAAAAATCCTTTTTCTGTTGCTCCTCACACTTGGCATTTAATAGGGATAGGCGCGCCCGTCAACTGGACAGTTGTAAATCATGCAGCGCCGTGTGTCACGATCGCAGATTTTAGAGGAACAACAAATGTCGGTACATATAAGTGTCTTATTTCGGCTGAAAGCTTAAATTCTTGTTAATATAACTGCACTGTCCAATTTACAGTAGCTATTACAGCGAAAAAATGCCATGCTATTGTTTAAGGAGAGCTCCTAACAAAACACTTTTTTCACCGCGATAGGTTTGATAAATTCACCTCTGACGGTGAAATGTGAACTTACATTCTGAAATCTTGCTCTGATTTATCATCCAAAGGGTCCCAGAGATAACATGAAGTGTTGTTTTGTAAGATAAAATCCTTTTTCATATCCTAAAAAGGTCCATATAGCATGCACGATCGATTTTGTATTTCCACTTGTTCAATTTGCAAAGAAAATAATCTGTGAAAATCTAACCCTAAATGTTGTTTCAACCAGTCAAATCACGTTCGTATTTTTTCCTCAGAGATCCTAGAATGTAGCCAGACTTCACTCTATCATTAGGGGTGTAGTATATCCTATAGGACACCAAATTTGGTCAGAGAGCAACGCCTTCATGGTACGCCGATGACGCGGGCTGTCTTCACATGATTGACTGTAACTTTGTCAAATAAGCACCAATCGGGGTCAAACAAAGCTAAACCCCGTATCTGTCGCAAAATATAGCTGCTAACCCTGTGCGACAGCAAACCTTTTCCTTTTGGACAGAAATTATAAGAATATTAGAGTTATGAAGTTTTGAAAACTGAGTGTTTTACAAATGTTGAACTTATAATATGGCTACTAATACTGGAAAAGCTAAATCAAAGTCCAAGTATACAGATTTGATGATATTCCTGCAGAAAAATGTAATGTGAATGTAAATGTCTCCTTCACAATTTGCCCAAATGTACCTGGGTGACTTCACACTAAATGTCATATAGTTTGCTCAAACTTAAAGTTATCCGTCTGACTTTGCACAGACACTGCTGCCATCTTGTGGACACCATCAGAATTACAACCAGAGTGATCGCTAGATTCGGGACCTTTCTATTGCATTTCAAACATGGTGGTAGAAAAAACATTTTGTATTTTCTTCTACCAGATCTATTGTGTTATTTCTCCTACATTCAATTCACATGTCCACAATCTTCAAAGTGTTTCCTTCAAATGGTACCAAGAATATGCATATCCTTGCTTCAGGGCCTGAGCTACAGGCAGTTAGATTTGGGAATGTCAAATCTAAATCTAACTATCCCTAAGAAGTTTTTAAAGATGGGTAGAAGCTATACACAGAATAGACAAGCATGATGGATGCAAGGATGCTGTGGAAATAAATTGTACCGGACACACACAAGCCTGTCTGTCTGACTTCGTTATATTTTTTCTTTATTTAATAAATCATTTTGACAGTAACCCTCCAAAAAGTAATTAATAAACCTTTTTAACTTCCATATCTACTAGGAAGCTAAGTATTTGTTTCTTGGGCTTCAAGAATGTGACTGGTCGAAATTCTACAGGCCTTAAATAATTTAAAGTAGGGGGATATCAGTGAACAAATGCTGTGGTCAAGGCTAAGACACCACCAGTGCAATGAGTTTACCTTATTCAGGTGTTCAAAAGCGCATATCAGAACGAGAGCCTAGCACTTCCTAGGTAGTTCTTTATGAGATTTAGTTTAGAAAACGATATCTCCGCTAAAGTGACAGTTAAAGGGATGGTTAAAAACAGCTTGGTTGCTGTAGCAACATCAGGAAAACCAGGCAGAAGGGAGTAGTGCTTCAAATACAGAAGTCCTGCAACATCTTTAACTAAGCCTCTCGCATTCTCCTTAATTGCTGCCCTCAACACGTTAAGGAAGGAGATTAACTGTATAGGTAGCTCTGGGACAGGTCATCCTGATATGGGGAAGCCAATAAATTGGCAGATGCAAACAGATGATCATCTTAAGTGGACAACAGTTCTTGAGGGCTCAAACAAAAAAAGCGGTTTGTGATTTGGTTAATACTGGTGAACCGGCAGTTGAGTTGTGTGGTTGCAATATAAACAGTCCCTTATCTCTGGTATATCTTGGCATGCATCATTCAAGACTAAGTTTAAATGACGTGCAGCACAATGGACACATGACGCACAATGTCTCAGGAAATACAGTCTGGGTTGTCAATATTATTATTTATTTTGTATTTATTTAACCTTTATTTAACTAGGCAAGTCAGTTAAGAACAAATTCTTATTTACAATGACGATATACCAAAAGGCAAAAGGCCTCCGGCGGGGACGGGGGGTGGGATTAAAATGAAAAATAAATTAAATAAAAATATAGGACAAAACACACATCACGACAAGAGAGACAACACTACATAAAGAGAGACCTAAGACAACAACATAGCATGGCAGCAACACATGACAACACAGCATGGTAGAAACACAACATGGCAGCAGCACAACATGGTAGCAGCACAAAACATGGTACAAACATTATTGGGCACAGACAACAGCACAAAGGGCAAGAAGGTAGAGACAACAATACATCACGCAAAGCAGCCACAACTGTCAGCAAGACTGTCCATGATTGAGTCTTTGAATGAAGAGATTGAGATAAATGACAATACTCAGTATAGAAAACAGTCGGGCCTGGAATATAGACCAACAGTGCAAAACATTTGCACACAAAAATGCAAGGCCACGCCTTACTGTAGCTACTATAGGCCTCTCTGTAGAAAACCAATTGAGTTTGGCATTAATTGATTGGGTTTACACACAACAACTTTCTATCCAAGCTGGGAGATAGCACGAGGAAAGCTCTTGTCATGCTGGTTCAGGTAACCTATACAGGACAGTTGTATATTATATTTTTAAAAATTGGGCTGCTGATTAATATGCTGTTGCCAGCCAGCAGTCTAAATGGACGCCCTGTAACACCATGTACAGTGCATTCGGAAGTATTCAGAACATTTCACATTTTGTTACGTTACAGCCTTATTATAAAATTGATTCAATTGTTTTTTCCCTCATCAATACCCCACAACGACAAAACAAAAACAGTATTTTAGAAATGTTTTCAAATGTATTACAAATAAAAAACTGAAATATCACAGACCATTAGTACTTTGTTGAAGCACCTTTGGCAGCCGTTACTGCCTCGAGTCTTCTTGGGTATGACGCTTCAAGATCGGCACACCTGTATTTGGGGAGTTTCTCCCATTCTTCTCTGCAGATCCTCTCAAGCTCTGTCCGGTTGGATGGGGAGCGCTCAAGGACATTTAGAGACTTATCCCAAAGCCACTCCTGCGTTGTCTTGGCTGTGTGCTTAGGGTCGTTGTCCTGTTGGAAAGTGAACCGTTGCCCCAGTCTGAGGCCCTGAGTGCTCTGGAGCAGGTTTTCATCAAGGATCTCTCTGCATTTTGCTCCGTTCATCTTTCCCCTCAATCCTGACTAGTCTCCCAGTCCCTGCCGCTGAAAAACATCCCTACAGCATGATGCTGCCACCACCATGCTTCATTGTAGGGATGGTATTGGCCAGGTGATGAGTGGTGCCTGGTTTCCTCCAGACATGATGCTTGGTATTCAGGCGAAATAAGTCAATCTTGGTTTCATCACACCAGAGAATCTTGTTTCTCATGGTCTGAGAGTCCTTTAGGTGCCTTTTGGCAAACTCCTTTTACTGAGGAGTGGCTTCCGTCTGGCCACTCCACCATAAAGGCCTGATTGGTGGAGTGCTGCAGAGATGGTTGTCCTTCTGGAAGGTTCTCCCGTCTCCACCAAGGAACTCTGGAGCTCTTTCAGTGACCATCGGGTTCTTGGTCACCAAGGCCCTTCTACCCCGATTGCTCAGTTTGGCCGTGTGGCCAGTTCTAGGAAGAGTCTTGGTGGTTCCAAACTTGTTCCATTTAAGAATGGAGGCCACTGTGTTCTTGGGGACCTTCAATGCTGCAGAAATGTTTTGGTACCCTTCCCCAGATCTGTGCCTCGACACAATCCTGTCTCAGAACTCTACGGACGGTTCCTTCGACCTCATGGATTGGTTTTTCCTCTGACATGCACTGTCAACTGTGACACCTGATATTAACAGGTGTGAGCCTTTCCAAATAATGTCCAATCAATTGAATTTACCACAGGTGGACTCCAATCAAGTTGTAGAAACATCTCAAGGATGATCAATGGAAACAGGATGCACCTGAGCTCAATTTCTAGTCTCATGGCAAAGGGTCTGAGTACTTATGTAACTAAGGTATTTCTGTTTTTATTTGTAATAAATGTGCAAAATTTTCTAAAAACCTATTTTTCGCTTTCTCATTATGGGGTATTATGTGTAGATTGATGAGGGAGCATTTTTATTTAATACATTTTAGAATAAGGCTGTAACACTTTTTATTATATTTTTTTAAATTAAGGGGTCTGAATACTTTTTGAAAGCACTGTATAGCTTTGTGAAATGTTAGGCTTAACATGCGAAAATCACGACCAAATATGGCTACCAATTAACATTGATCTATTAGCTAAAGCAAAGCTATAGGCTACATGCCCTGGCACCACAGAAAGTCCATCATCGATTTGATAGGCAGCTGCATAGACATGTCGCAATTTGGACAGCGATCGGTAGTCTATACTTTGTGAGTGGCTGGCTGGCTGACGCATTCAATACATTTTTATTTTAGGGAAGGTGGGGGGTGAACTCTGACCAGAGTAACTGTGTTACGCCAGTGTTCTCATCCCACTAATAAGAAGTCATTAGCATGGCCCTCCTCATTCCCTAATGTTGGGAGGAGAAAATGTGGATAAAAATAACCCCAGAGACCCTTAAGGCAAATGCTTGTTAAAGAGATACTGTACTGTATCTTCCTTACAAAATGATTTATTTGAAGCACCCTATAGTATGCCGCTACACCTGGATCAGAGAAGCAGAAATTATACCAAACTGGGGACGATGAACAAATCCCATGACTGTTGTGAAGATCAAATAAAACAAAACACTTTAACAAATATAAAGAGAATAAGTCCACATACTCTACTTTTAGTGATCTGGTCTTAGAAGTTTCCTAAAGAAATAGCAAAAATAATTGAAGAGGACCTATGTTTCAAATTATTGTTAGCTGAAAGACGGATGGTCTTCATTCATCCTCATTCTTCCTAACTTTTTATTGCGGTTCAGTTTAAGTGTTCTCTGGGTTTTCTGTCTACACAAGCAGTAATATACTGTTGTGAATCCGAGGAGAATTAAAGCTAATCCAAAACTCCTGTCCAGCTATTGGAAATCAGATTTGATTCATGCTTTTTTTTCTCCTCATTTCCTTCAGGTTTATGGCACAATCAATCGCCCGGTTAGCTCAGGCATGATCAAACAGAGCTGATAAGACAAATGTTCTTTGTCACTGAGCAGTATATAACTGGGATTTTTTAGCCCTCTATCGATTGCTGATTTTCTCTGCCCAGCACTGCTATTCAAAGCAAACTGTAGGTAGTCGGGATCTATCTTGCCAGATAAGACTCCTGACCACCAAACTGCTGACTTGTTGCTCGCACACTGTCACTTAACATTTATCTGAGTCTGGTATCATTTCCGTGCTCAATGAGCATGCAGACTTTCGAATAGAGGACACACAGAGAACGCTACTACTGTATGCAGCCTGCTTTGGGCAGCCAAACAGAAACAGTGTAATAAGATCTGCATAATTAATATATTCGTCATAAACATTAATGAAGACAGGCATGGTCTAAGTTCAACACTAGCGCTTTGTTGTGCCAGAGAATTGTCTCCAGAGCTTTTCTCAACAGGCCAGAATAGAAGCCTGGCACTGCTGCAAGCCAATGCACTTTAACTCCCCCACTGGTGATGAGAAAAAAGCCATGCTACCACGGGTGCATGATAATAAGTAACATTGTACATTTCAAATGGGCTTTTACTCTATCTCTCGCCAGGGAAACAGAGAGTTGTGTAGTTAGGAAGATTTGCATGAGCATGAGTTTGTGTGTTTCACTTTTTTCTGTTTTCTATACTCGGATATTGGGAAATGGAAATGCTTGGTGGCTTTTTCCGTGTGTGGTGCAGACAAATCAGTGCAGGGTCTACACAGCATAGCACAGCATTCATCAAACAGATTGAGAACATGACAGAACGGACCATGGTGACCACAAAGGGATGTGTAGAATAATCCAGAGCAACCACATGGCACAATCTCTATACTGTATCATCATTGTGCATTGCATGCATCCACTGTCATTAGCTAATGACCTCTGATTGTAAGTTTAATAATATTGTCCTAAAATAAGCTTGAAATGGGATGGCATGATGGAGGAAACCAGAGACTGTTCAGAAATCCTCAGTTGCAATTTATTTTCAAGAAGCTGTTCATCACACTGTCAGTTTCTTTATTACAGTGGCCCCGAGAGAAACCCAATGGTACAGATTTAGGTGGATCTGGCTATTGGTATTATGTACACCTGGACAGTGTTTTGGCAGCTCTGTTTGTCTGAATACATTATCTGATTGATGATGCAAATGAATGAAATACCTCCATTTGAATGCAGAATAATGAGGAGTAATGGGGAAACTTCTCTAACAAAATCACCGCTGGGCACAACGGGGAACTAAATCCCCAGGATTTAAATATTATGTAAATGATTAATGACCACATAGACTAACATCATGTTGTTGTTTGGCTACCCATTGGCACACTGGTAAATATTAATTATTCACATAGAGAACAAAAAGAAACCGTCCTGAGCTCTAGAGTAATGTAACAAGCTGAGGCAAAAAGAGAGAGAGAGCACCACTTAATGATGTCAATATTTTTAACCTAACCTAATGAATGAGTCTATTTCTAAGCGTCATTAATGAACAAAAGTCCACAAGGAATAGGTTAAGATATTTTTCTATCAATTCTCTTAACATATAGCACAGACATATTATGCTTTGTGATTTTCAGCCATTTTACACACATTCATTGATCACTGTATGGTTAGCAAGCTAGCTTCTAACCAAAGTCACACTTTCTGGATGGATTGGATCTACTTAGAAGATGAAATAGAGAGAATGTTATCTACATTTTCAGACTTTGGGAACCTTTGAAAGAATGGCTCATGCTAATGACACAGGGTCACAGGGGAGAAGGGAATTGAGAGGCTGGGAGGTATGATGAATCGTTAGACTGATTCCTTTCTACCTCCAGACTCACAGCCAGCATACATCCACATCAGACACAACACGAAGGTGGTGCCTAAAATTAACCAAATTATATCTCACAGTCACAACAGAGAAAGGACCAAAATAGTTATTTTGAAGGGTGTGAGATTTCTGTACACACTGTAAATCATCCAAAAGGGTATACCCTAGGACACCCCCTCACCAGATTTTAATATCATGCTAATATCTAACAGCAAACTTCCGACTCTCTGGTCCATGGACAATATGCTCAGCTGATTTTGACCAATTAGACACATGAGATCTATGACAATAACCTTCACTGGGTGATGCTGCCAAGAGGAACAGCAGATATATAGCTAAATATTTCCCAAAAAGAATGCCATGAGATAAGCATATTATTTCTGGAGAGATAAACCACACCATAGCATCCTTATCTGACTGTCACAGCATTAAAGAAATGATTGGATGTATACACAGTAATTTTCTTAGTCAACAGCAATAATACTTGGCTTAGATTTGATTTGGTTTAGTTTCAGACAACAATGTGATAAAGACTCAGTGACCTGGTGGTTAACGGGTCTGCAGTTAAAACAGAACTTAAAAGAACAGAGTTTTTGATGTGACACACTACAACTTTTCACACGTACACAGCAGGTGAAACATTAAGTTCCTTTGATATTTTTTGTTGTTGACATTAATGACAACCCCAGCTTTTCTTGCTACGTGATCCATTCACAAGCCTCAGAATCCAGTGTGACGTTGGCTAGTTGAGACACTTGAACATGTGGGGAAAATTAGGGACACTGATATTGTGCTCAGTGTTAGTTACGGGTTTGTTTCATATTCTATACAATGCATGCTACATTATGTGATCAATTGAACATGTCATTTATTGTTAGATAAGATTAAGTAGATGATAATCTTTTATTTTTTATTAAATTTTTCCAGTAAAATATAGAGTAACTAGATATGGAACAGTATACTAGGTGTAAAAGAAAATAAAAAAGTTTATTGAACAATACAGATTTTTTTGTGATATGGAATGTGCTTGACATGAATGTCTGCAGTACTTTTGAATTTCAGAATTACTAATTTTCCTGTGAAATTGTATCAGTATCAATTAATGTAACATGAAATTGCTTTAGCGCTTGATGAAACTGTTTCTAACAACATTAGAGTGGTTTAGTTTCTTGATGTTGTCTGCTGTTAATTCCCTGCTGAGTAGTCATTAGCTGGATATTGTTTTGGCCCCTCTGCTCCGCAGGATAATGCTTTGATTGATATATTTGTTACCTTGCCCCCGTCAACCAAACCCCCGCCAGGAACAAAGCTATACCTGCCATCAATTCTTTTTTTTTTAAACATGCAGTCTAACTTACCCAATTTCCCTCGGTTTATCTCTCTCTTCCCTTTGGTGCCGGTCCCTTTCTCTCGTTGTACACTGATCTCCAAGAGGCTTCTCTCTCACTCTCCTAGCATCTTTTGTCGACTGTATTGATCTTTCAGCCAAGTATGTATGTAGCCCTGTATTGTTACTACTGATGATGAGATGAGAGCTCTCCTCTATCCCTGCCTCTCACGGCTGCAGTGGGGAAGCAATGTGTGCTTCTCGCTCTTGCTCTCTCTCTCCCCCTCTCGCTCTCTGACTCGCTCTCTGCCTTTCGCTCTCTCACTCTCTCTCTTGTTGTGCTGTATTGATCTCTCTGTGCTGTTCCTCTACTAGTGCAGCCCCTAGTGGGCGTTCCAGACACTACTTGTAGCACTGTGATTGTCCCAGCTCAGTACACATCGAGAAGGGGAGGGGAGGCAGGAGGCAGGAGGCAGGAGGGAGGATGGTGCCTGGGCAAATGCATGATGATGCCTATGAAGAACAAGGTGCAACCTGGGCGGTCAGCAGGCAGCAGGACCCCTACCTTCAAGACAATATACTGTATGTAACAGAGATGTGAGTTAATGTTTCAGCAGGCCATCATAACCAAATAACTATACACACAAGAAGGTGAACAAGCACTCATTGATGCTTCTACCTGACTGGTTTTACACAATTCTGATAGTATCTGAATATGACGAGGTTTAAAGGAAAACTCTACTTACCATCTAGAATAATCCAATTGGTGGCAGGGGATCATAGATAGCCACACAAAAGGTTAGGATTTATCTCACTTAAAAAAAAAACATGTTTTGTCCTATCATCAGGTGTATTATAATGGAAAGAAGTAATCAACATTTGGTAGATAGTTATTCCTTATTCTGACCTCCCCACATTATAATTGGAATAGGAAGTGTAAACCCATAGTCTATTAGCTAGAAATGTAACTCCAAAACTTTTCTTGCTGAAAGAAGCTGTTTAGCTGATTGAACAAATGTTCAGTATCAGTCAAACGTTTGGACACACCTACTCATTCAAGAGTTATTCTTTATTTTGTAAACAAAATTCTACATTGTAGAATAATAGTGAAGACATCAAAACTATGAAATAACACATATTGAATCATGTAGTAACCAAAAAAAGTGGTAAATAAATCAAAATCTATGTTATATTTAAGATTCTTCAAAGTAGCCACCCTTTGCCTTGATGAAAGGTTTGCACACTCTTGGCATTCTCTCAACCAGCTTTGTGTGGAATGCTTTTCCAACAGTCGTGAAGGAATTCCCACGTATGCTGAGCACTTGTTGACTTATTTTCCTTCACTCTGCGGTCCAGCTCATTTCAAACCATATCAATTGGGTTGAGGTCGGATGATTGTGGAGGCAAGGTCATCTAATGCAAGCACTCCATCACTCTTCTTGATCAAATAGCCCTTACACAGCCTGGAGGTGTGTTGGGTCATTGTCCTGTTGAAAAACAAAAGTATAGTCCCACTAAGCACAAACCAGATGGGATGGCATATCCAGCAAAGCACCCCCACACCATAACACCTCCTCCTCCATGCTTCACAGTGGGAACCACACATGCAGAGATCATCCGTTCACCTACTCTGCGTCTCACAAAGACACAGCGATTGGAAACAAAAATCTCAAATTTAGACTCATTAGACCAAAGGACAGATTTCCACCGATGTAATGTCTATTGCTGGTGTTTCTTGGACCAAGCAAGTATCTTCTTCTTATTGGTGTCCTTTAGTAGTGGTTCCTTGCAGCAAATGAAGGCCTGATTCACGCAGTCTCCTCTGAACAGTTGATGTTGAGATGTGTCTGTTACTTGAACTCTATGAAGGATTTATTTGAGCTGCAATCTGACATGCAGTTAACTCTAATGAACTTATCCTCTGAGGCAGAGGTAACTCTGGGTCTTCCTTTCCTGTGGTGGTTCCCATGAGAGCCAGTTTCATCATAGCGCTTGGCGGTTTTTGCAACTGCACTTGAAGAAACTTTCAAAATTCTTGAAATTTTACGGATTGACTGACATTCATGTCTTAAAGTAATTATGGACTTTCGTTTCTCTTTAGTTATTTGAGCTGTTCTTGCCATAATATGGACTTGGTCTTTTACCAAATAGGGCTATCTTCTGTATACCACCCCTACCTTGTCACAACACAACTGATTGGCTCAAATGCATTAAGAAGGAAAGAAATTCCACAAATTAACTTTTAACAAGGCACACCTGTTAATTGAAATGCATTCCAGGTGACTACCTCATGAAGCTGGTTGAGGGAATGCCAAGAGTGTTTAAAGCTGTCATCAAGGCAAAGGATGGCTACTTTGAAGAATTTAAATATAAAACATATTTGGATTTGTTTAACACTTTTTTACTACATGATCTTATATGTGTTATTTCGTAGTTTTGATGTCTTCACTGTTATTCTACAATGTAGAAAATAGTGAAAATAAAGAAAAAGCCTTGAATGAGTAGGTGTGCCCAAACTTTTGACTGGTACTGTATGTCCAAGTCAAGAAGGGTTCCTTGCAGCTTTTGGCACTTGCTTTACTGTTAGCTTATTCACAGGTGCTTTTTCAAAGCCAATGTCAGATACTCCAGTAAGTGTAATTGAGTCCAACGTAATTCAAAATGTGTTCATTCTGTTGTTGCAATATTCTATAAAAACAATGAAATAATAAAATAAAATAAATGTTACACTTTCTTTTATTTGTATTTAAAAATATATATTTTCACAAACACCCTGCAGTACCGCCGTGGACCCCTAGGTCAGACCCCTAGGTTGAATACCCCTGGTCTACTGAGTAGATTAGAGCCTTGGCATATTATGCCTTGTTCACACTGCAATCCTTAATGCTCAAATCAGTTTCGTTTTTCAAATCCATTGTGGACTACTGACTGTCCAACAGTAAAGTTACAAGTGACCAAATCAGATTTGTATGTGTTCAGACAGTCATTTGCTGACAAGAATGCGATAGTAACAACGGGTGTGTGTGCAGTGGTGTAGGCTGATTGGTGGTGGTGCTTGTGCTTCCTATGTCGCAAGCTATGGTGACAACAATGCCTGTCATTGACGTTTCCCAGTTGCTTTGAATGTTCAAAATCATTGTTAAGATCACTTTTAAAGCCTCAAAGGATAAGAAGATCCAACCTTCAAAACGAGTCCTTATTAGCTAGCCACAGCAGTCATCTAGCTAGCTAGGTAGCTGTTTAGCATTCTAGCACATTCACTAATGTTTGTAAACTATTACCAGAGTAGCTAGCAAGCAACAAGATATGCAAAATAACTGTCTAAAAACCACTTGAGGGAAAATAAATAAGATTTGACTTTTCAAACTGCAAGAAGAACAGATTGGAATCGGATATGCAAATAAATAGGATTTGAGTCACTTCAAACCGCCAATTTGAACACGGCAGGTAGCCTAGCGGTTAAGAGCGTTGGACCAGTAACCAAACGGTTTTTGGTTTGAATCCCTGAGCCGACTAGGTGAAAAATATGTTGATGTGGCCTTGAGCAAGGCACTTAATCCTAATTGCTCTTGTAAGTCACTCTGGATAAGAGTGTCTTACTAAATGACTAAAATGTAAATGTAAAGATGTGCAGAGGGAGGAGCAAAGCCATGTTTCAGGCCTTTGGAGGGGCAGGTGCGCAAAGTAATTTTTTTACATTCACAATTCTCTATTGTTCCTGTTTCAAGACATTATATATATAAAATGACAGCACTAGACCACAACATATAAAGACCAACAATTATACTCTTGGAGATAACAGGAGTCCTTTAGCTATAGATTGAAGCATGTCACCAGGCAGGTCAAAACTCCATCCCACCAAAACAGGCTGAATTTTCAGGCAATATTTTCAAACAACTCTTACACTGAGTGGGCATTATCATCATTTTTACAATTTCACAGTAATACTCCAACCTTATAGTGTGGAAATATATATAAAACACAGGAAAATTCAAAATTGTGACTGCACTGGGCCTTTAACAGACCTATCTGTCAGTAAGACAGATCTACAGTACTAAATACTTTTCAAGTATTTGATGCTGGTGTTGTGACTCAACTGAGCAACCACAGGGTTGTATTTTGCTTTCAACAGGACAGTCATTTTAATAGCAGTGAATGAAGTGTGTTTCAAAACATATTAAGTTGATGCTGTGGAAAATATCCTCTACCGCTTGCTTAAAAGCAACAAAAATCACTGAGTTCTGTACATTTCATAAGCAGTTCTTTTTAGTTGGAACCCAATCAAAACACTACAGTATTTCCTACAGAGAGGAACATTATGTTTGCAGCATGATATTTGTGCATGATAGTTGTGCAGAAACTAAACAGCTCTTGCAGATGCAGATAAAGAGATGCATAGAGTATCAGTACTGTTTCAATAATCATTGAGATATAAAGAAAACATGATAGTAATGTTTGAAACAATAAGACGACCTTGGGTAATTATTACTGTATTACTGCAGCACTTTCCATTCCCAGGATCACCATATCAGGCTAATTAAAAATGCATATGAATAGATCAAATAAATCACAGCCACACAGTCCCTCAAGATATGTATGGAGTAGTGAAATAATAGTTTTCATTCTGATGAATATACATCTTTCACATTAATATCTCTTCTGTTTCATCCACACCTGGATATACATAAAACTAACAAAGAAACTGTTTAAACAGAAAATGCATCAATATAAGGAGATCAAAGGCTTTCACACAGAAAAACAGTACCCAGAACACACCACGGGCCTATATGTTGTACTTGGGAAATATTCTAATACAACACACAAAAGAATCCAATATATTATGTATAATATAACACTACCACCTCATCCCTGACACATGCTCTCATCTTGGAGTGAACACGAGGCATTATCAAGGGCAATTCATGCAGTGGAGAATGGCGCCGACAGAGATGGTCCTTAGGAAACTATACAGTAATTGTTTTTTTTATGTATTATTTCTTACATTGTTAGGCCAGAAAATCTCAAGTGTTATGACATACAGCCGGGAAGAACTACTGGATATAAAAGCGACGTCAACTTACCAACATTACGACCAGGAATACGTCTTTCCCAAAGCAGATCCTTTGTTCGGACCTCCACCCTGGACCTGGGATCTTATCCAAGAGGCCGACCCAAAACAACGCGGTCGCCGCAGGAGAGGCAGACGGAGCGGCCTTCTGTTCAGACTTAGGAGGCGAGGACACCATCCACCACTTCAGAGCAAATTACTTGCCAATGTCCAATCTCTTGACAGCAAGGTAGACGAAATTAGGGCACGAGTTGCTTTTCAGAAAGACATCAGAGATTGAAACATTCTCTGTTTCACGGAAACATGGCTCACTTGGGATATGTTATCAGAGTCGGTACAGCCACATAGTTTCTTCACACATCGCGCCGACAGAAACAAACATCTCTCTGGTAAGAAAAAGGGTGGGGGTGTATGCCTTATGATTAACGACTCTGTAATCATAAAAACATACAGGAATTCAAGTCCTTTTGTTCACCTGACCTAGAATTCCTTACAATCAAATGCCGACCGCATTATCTACCAAGAGAATTCTCTTCGAATACAGTCACAGCCGTGTACATCCCCCCAAGCAGATACCTCGATGGCCCTGAAAGAACTTCACTGGACTCTATGTAAACTGGAAACCATATATCCTGAGACTGCATTTATTGTAGCCGGGGATTTTAACAAAGCTAATCTGAGAACAAGGCTTCCTAAATTCTACCAGCATATCGAATGCGCGACACGAGCTGGTTGCATTCTAGACCATTGCTACTCTAACTTCCGCGATGCATACAAAGCCCTCCCCCACCCTCCCTTCGGCAAATCTGACCATGACTCCATTTTGTTGCTCCCAGCCTATAGACAGAAACTAAAACAGGAAACACCCATGCTCAGGTCTATCCAACGCTGGTCTGACCAATTGGATTCCACGCTTCAAGATTGCTTCGATCACGTGGACTGGGATATTTTACGAGTAGCCTCAGACAATAACATTGACGTACACGCTGACTCGGTGAGCGAGTTTATTAGCAAGTGCATCGGTGATATTGTACCCACTGTGACTATTAAAACCTTCCCTAACCAGAAACCATGGATTGATGGCAGCATTCGCGCAAAACTGAAACCGCTAACCATCGCTTTTAATCATGGAAAGGCGACTGGAAACATGACCAAATACAAACAGTGTAGCTATTCCCCCCGCAAGGCAATCAAACAAGCAAAGAATCAGTATAGAGACAAAGTAGAGTCGCAATTCAACGGCTCAAACACGAGACGTATGTGGCAGGGTCTACAGTCAATCTCGGATTACAAAAAGAAAACCAGATCCGTCGCGGACATCGACATCTTACGCCAAGACAAATTTAACAACTTCTTTGCTCGCTTTAAGGACAATACAGTGTCACTGACACGGCCTGCTGCCAAAGCCTGTGGGCTCTCCTTCACCGTGGCCAACGTGAGCAAAACATTTAAACGTGTTAACCCTCACAAGGCTGACGGCATCCCTAGCCGCATCCTCAGATCATGCGCAGACCAGCTGGCTGGTGTGTTTACGGACATATTCAATCAATCCCTATCCCGGTCTGCTGTGCCCACATGCTTCAAGATGGCCACCATTGTTCCTATTCCTAAGAAAGCTAGGGTAACTGAACTAAATGACTATCGCTCCATAGCACTCACTTCTGTCATCATGAAGTCCTTTGTGAGACTAGTCAAGGATCATATCACCTCCACCCTACCTGATACCCTAGACCCACTACACTTTGCTTACCTCCCCAATAGGTCCACAGACAACGCAATCGCCATCACACTGCACACTGCCCTATCCCATCTGGACAAGAGGAATAACTATGCAAGAACGCTGTTCATTGACTACAGCTCAGCATTTAACACCATAGTACCCTCCAAACGCCATTAAGCTCGAGACACTGGGTCTCGACCCCGCCCTGTGCAACTGGGTCCTGGACTTTCTGACGGGCCGCCCCCAGGTGGTGAGGGTAGGAAACAACATCTCCACCACACTGATCATCAACACTGGGGCCCCACAAGGGTGCGTTCTCAGCCCTCTCCTGTACTTCCTGTTCACCCATGACTGCGTGGCCATGCACGCCTCCAACTCAATCATCATGTTTGCAGACGACACTACAGTGGTAGGCTTGATTACCAACAATGATGAGACAGCCTACAGGGAGGAGGCGAGGGCCCTCAGAGTGTGGTGTCAGGAAAATAACCTCTCACTCAAAGTCAACAAAACAAAGGAGATGATCGTGGACTTCAGGAAACAGCAGAGGGAGGACAGTAGTGGAGAAGATGGGAAGTTTTAAGTTCCTCGGTGTACACATCACGGACAAACTGAAATGGTCCACCCACACAGACAGCGTGGTGAAGAAGGCGCAACAACGCCTCTTCAACGTCAGGAGGCTGAAGAAATGTGGCTTGTCACCTAAAACACTCACAAACTTTTACAGATGCACAACCAAGAGCATCCTGTTGGGCTGTATCACTGCCTGGTACGGCAACTGCTCCGCCCACAACCGCAAGGCTCTCCAGAGGGTAGTGCGGTCTGCACAACACATCACCGGGGGCAAACTACCTGCCCTCCAGGACACCTACAGCACCCGATGTCACAGGAAGGCCAAAAAGAGGAGGCGGAGAAAGAGAGGGCGGGCTGCCTTCTGAGGAGTCGGAGACGATCAAATAAACCCCCACTCCCCTCAATTCTGCTAGCAAACATGCAATCTTTGGACAATAAAATGGTTATTTGTAAGATTAAACTACCAAGGGGACATTAAAAACTGTAACATCTTATGCTTACGGAGTTGTGGCTGAACGACGAAAATATCAACATACAACTGGCTGGTTTTACAATGTACCGGCAGGACAGAACAGTGGCGTCTGGTAAGACAAGGGGCACGATATCTAAGGAAGTCTCGAGTTATTGCTTGCCCGAGGTAGAGTTTCTCATGATAAGCTGCAGACCACATTACCTACCGTAGCTGTTTACATACCACCACAGTCAGAGGCTGGCACTAAGATAGCATTGAATGAGTTTTATTCCGCCATAAGCAAACAAGAAAACGCTCAACCAGATGCGGCGCTCCTAGTAGCCGGGGACTTTAATGCAGGGAAGCTTAAATCAGTTTTACCAAATTTCTATCAGCATGTTAAATGTGCAACCAGAGGGAAAATAACTCTGGACCCCCTATTCTCCACACACAGAGATGCATACAAAGCTGTCCCTCGCCCTCCATTTTGCAAATCTGACCATAATTCCATCCTCCTGAATCCTGCTTACAAGCTAAAACTAAAGCAGGAAGCACCAGTGACTAGATCACTAAAAAAGTAGTCAGATGAAGCAGATGCTAAGGTACAGGACAGTTTTTCTAGCACAGGCTGGAATATGTTCCGGGATTCCTCCAATGGTATTGAGGAGTACACCACATCTGTCATTGGCTTCATCAATAAGTGTATTGATGAAGTCATCCCCACAGTGACCATACGTACATACCCCAACCAGAAGCCATGGATTACAGGCAGCATCTGCACTGAGCTAAAGGCTAGAGCTGCCGCTTTCAAGGAGCGGGACTCTAACCCGGAAGCTTACAAGAAATCCCGCTATGCCCTCCGATGAACCATCAAACAGGCAAAGCGTCAATACAGGACTAAGATCGAATCGTACTACACCGGCTCTGATGCTCGTCGGATGTGGCAGGGCCTACAAACCATTACAGACTACAAAGGGAAGCACAGCTAAGAGCTGCCCAGTGACACGAGCTTACCAGACGAGCTAAACTACTTCTATGCTCGCTTCGAGGCAAATAAAACTGAAACATGCATGAGAGCACCAGCTGTACCAGAAGACTGTGTGATCACTCTCTCCGCAGCCAATGTGAGTAAGACCTTTAGACAGGTCAACATTCACAAGGCCGCAGGGCCAGACGGATTACCAGGACGTGTACTGCGAGCATGCGCTGACCAACTGGCAAGTGTCTTCACTGACATTTTCAACCTCTCCCTGTCCGAGTCTGTAATACCAACATGTTTTAAGCAGGCCACCATAGTGCCTGTGCCCAAGAACACTAAGGTAACCTGCCTAAATGACTACCGACCCGTAGCACTCACGTCTGTAGCCATGAAGTGCTTTGAAAGGCTGGTCATGGCTCACATCAACACCATCATCCCAAAAACCCTAGACCTACTTCAATTTGCATACCACCCCAACAGATCCACAGATGACGCAGTCTTTATTGCACTCCACACTGCCCTTTCACACCTGGACAAAAGGAACACCTATGTGAGAATGCTCTTCATTGACTACAGCTCAGCGTTCAACACCATAGTGCCCTCAAAGCTCATCAATAAGCTAAGGACCCTGGGACTAAACACCTCCCTCTGCAACTGGATCCTGGACTTCCTGACGGGCCGCCCCCAGGTGGTAAGGGTAGGTAACAACACATCCGCCACGCTGATCCTCAACACAGGGGCCCCTCAGGGGTGCGTGCTCAGTCCCCTCCTGTACTTCCTGTTCACTCATGACTGCACGGCCAGGCACGACTCCAACATCATCCTTAAATTTGCCAATGACACAACAGTGGGAGGCCTGATCACTGACAACAATGAGATAGCCTATAGGGAGGAGGTCAGAGACCTGGCCGTGTGGTGCCAAGACAACAACCTCTCCCTCAACGTGATCAAGACAAAGAAGATGATAGTGGACTACAGGAAAAAGAGGACCGAGCACGCCCCCATTCTCATCGACGGGGCTGCAGTGGAGCAGGTTGAGAGCTTCAAGTTCCTTGGTGTCCACACCAACAAACTAACTTGGTCCAAGCACACCATGACAGTCGTGAAGCGGGCACGACAAAACCTATTCCCCTCAGGAGACATGAGTCCTCAGATCCTCAAAAGGTTCTACAGCTGCACCATCGAGAGCATCTTGACTGGTTGCATCACTGCCTGGTATGGCAACTGCTCGGCCTCCGACCGCAAGGCACTACAGAGGGTAGATTAATTGTTAGATATTACTGCACTGTCGGAACTAGAGAGCACAAGCATTTGGCTACACTCACATTAACATCTGCTAACCATGTGTATGTGACTAATAACATTTGATTTGATTTGATTTTGATTTGATGGACAAGAAGATTTCCGGGACTGGGCCTGTGAAGCAACAGATTATCTGGCTTTGTTTGTTCACTCAGCCTTAGCATCTCGTGTGGGTCTGCGGTTCTGAGTTAGAGGCAGAGACCCTGTCTGACAGATCAAGGGTCAGTTCATGGTAGACTGTCCAAGAGATTTTAGACCGTTATTTATGTATGGATTAAGTTCAACTATCAGCATTTTATAGGGACAAGCACAGGTACAAATTCAGTCCTATGAGATTCAGACCTAGGAATACTGTATAAGTGATAACATTTCACTACACTTGGCATCATGATTACACCAGTTCAAACATGAAATACAGACATTAATGACATGCCTATTGTATTTTATACTTAATTCCTTTCCAACCAAGCTATACGGGTTTCAAACATCTCTATTCTTGCTGAAACCACAACAAAACCTTGATACAGAGAGAACTCGGATGCATATCACTGCCGAACAGCCCACCTAATCTCCTAATTGGCACAAGGGAACAAGGGCATCCAGCAGAGTAATTGAGCAAGGCAAAGTCCCCGGCAGCACACATTATTGAGGCTTACTTTCAGCTAGGGAAAGTTAAAATGTCGTTTGTGCCGTGCTGACTGCGTAGAGATAAAGGCACACACTGCTAATCAATAGGGTTTTCTCATTGTTTCCCATTCAGACTTGAGAATGCCAATAATCCAATTATGCTCAGCTGCCACAAATACATTGTGGCCAGAGGAAACCATTTGCATTTTCGAGAGAAATTAGACAGGAGAGTAAGTAGTGATAAGGTCATAGACTTAGACTAGTGAGCATACAAGTGTGCCGTTAGTGATTGGCACACACAATCTCTCTATGGAGATTGAGGATGACAATGATTTTTAAAAGGGATGTAATGCCAATAGGCTCTGTTATTTGTGTTTGTGGATTTACAAGTGAAAAAACATCATTGCGTCCTTAATTAAACATCCCGACACCAAGTCCATTACAAAAGAAAGAAAGTGTATGCAAACACACTCCATTACAAAAGACTTAAGACAAAAAAAGATTGATTGAAAATCTTTAGATCTGATTGGAGATCTGATAATGCTATTGTTCTCATAAGGGTCAAGGAGGGTTTGGCACAGGATTGTAATGGATTGCCTAATGCAGGACACATCAAGCAATGTTTGTAGACAACCAGTCCCACTATTCACCTGTGACATACTAACCATCACTATTAACCACTAGTAAAAAATCGTATAATTCCATACTCTCTCAAACTGTACATTGAGACCACACTGAGTCTGGGGACAGTCATTCAAATGTTTCCTTTAACACTGTACCCTTCATAAAACATAAAAAATAGACTAACCTTGTATAAAATATGTTGAATTTGTAACTTTAAAATAACATAAGATCTACAATGTTATATCCCCTATCAGATAAAATATATAAAAATAGGCTGGGCCTGGGCAGCATGCCAACTACCATTTGGTCTGATTTGATTTAGTCCTATTCTTTGATATAGTATTTTGGTTGAGATGGAGATGTGAATCTAACATATCAATGATTAATTTGTCTAACTGGAATTAGAGCCAGACAGTGGCACAGAAGGAACTATCCAAGCAGAAGTTAAATCTCCATCAAATGTTTGATTGCGTTGACAACCAAACACAATTCAATATCACTTTTCAAATACAATAAATAGCCTGCTAACTTGTAGACAAGTTAACAAATTATATGTTTTATTCATGTCTCTAACTCAACCAAAAATACAAGTTAAAGAATGAGCATAAGCCAACTGCTCAGATGGAACTATCCAAGCAGTAGGTACATCTCCTTTAAATATTAATATTTGGTTGTGTTGTGAACCAAACACAATTCAATGTTACTTTTGTAATATAGTCAATAGTCTAAAGTTAAGGCTGTCTACAGAAGTCAAGAGAGGACATACAAAAAAATCATATATTCTATAGAGATCACAAGAACATTTTCTCATGATCATACATAACAAAAGTTGTTTTGTCAAGATCTCGAGATAATCAAAAGTACCACGCATCATCCATTCATTTGTTCAGATGCACATAACCACCTCATCAAGGAGCCCTGTGGCTGCGTTGATCGCATTGCGCTCGTGGGGGATTTAAGCCCTGAACGATGCCTGACAAGCAACACTGTCTCCCAGGATGTGTGCCGTCCCCAAGACCACAGACAATTTCATGCAAGGAACAACGCAGCTAACTTCGTTAGTCTTGTGAGCTAGCTAGTTAGATAGGTAGTCTTGTTAGCTTGGGAGCTAGCTAGCTCTATATATGCTGTTTTGATAGTTTTAGTATTTTATTAGGATCCCCATTAGCTGTTACAAAAGCAGCAGCTACTCCTCCTGAGGTCCACACAAAACCTGAAAAATAATACAGAATGACATAATGCAGAACATCAACAAACAAGAACAGCTCAAAGACAGAACTACATGAAAAAATGTTAAAGGCACACGTAGCCTACGTATCAATGCATACACACAAACTATCTAGGTCAAATAGGGGAGAGGCGTTGTTTATTTTTATTTTACCTTTATTTAACTAGGCAAGTCACTTAAGAACAAATTCTTATTTTCAATGACGGCCTAGGAACAGTGGGTTAACTGCCTTGTTCAGGGGCAGAACGACAGATTTTTACCTTGTCAGCTCGGGTATTCGACCTTGCAACCTTTCGGTATAGTCAACTTACACACAGCTCTGACACACACACTTATCCCACCAGAATCCAAAACAAATTCAAGAAAGCGCACAGTATTATATAGAGCCCTTGTTGCATGGAACTTCCTTCCATCTCATAATGCTCAAATAAAGAGCAAACCTGGTTTAAAAAAACAGATAAAGCAACTTTTCAGTTACAAGTCCAATGCTCTAACCACTAGGCTACCTGTCGCCCCAACACCTGCCGCCCCAACACCTCACTGTTGTGCAGTGAGGTGTTGCTTTATCTGTTTTTTTAAACCAGGTTTGCTGTTTATTTGAGCATTATGAGATGGAAGGAAGTTCCATGCAACAAGGGCTCTATATAATACTGTGCGCTTTCTTGAATTTGTTCTGGATTTTGGGACTGTGAAAAGACCCCTAGTGGCATGTCTGGTGGGATAAGTGTGTGTGTCAGAGCTGTGTGTAAGTTGTCTATGCAAACAATTTGGAATTTTCAACACATTAATGCTTCTTATAAAAAGAAGAAGTGATGCAGTCTGTCTCTCCTCAATTCTTAGCCAAGAGAGACTGCCATGCATAGTATTTATATCAGCCCTCTGCTTACAATGAAGAGCAAAATGTGCCGCTCTGTTCTAGGCACGTTGTTAGCTTGCATAACTGATATGTGGATAATTGTAAGGGTCACTTCATGTTTTATGGATAATATTTACATTTACAGAGTGGGTGAGCTCCATTCCTGACAGATTCAATTTTTGCCTTAGAGCTTGATCAGATTCAATAGCAGCCTCAGAGTCTGATAAATTAGGATTCTGCCTTGTAGACTGTTTCATTGGTAAAGCTCCTTGCAGGCAGATTAGCAGTCAGTGCATTATGTAAATGATCAAGAGCGGGTAGGCTCTATTCCTGGCAGGCTGATCAGATTCAATAGCAGACTCAGAGGCCGATAAATCAGGATGTTGCTTGTAGGCTGTTTCATATGTAAGGCTCCTTGTAGACAGCCTGCAAGGCAGCATCCTGCATCAAAGGGCATTTAGGTTTGGGGCAAAAAAATTCAACCTGCAAAAACTACATAAACACTGAGATTGAATTGAGCATTTCATAAAGCTTATTTTTTGGCAAACTTTTCCATTTGTTAAACAGCCTCAGTGAATATACATTGCTAAAATACCAGCAAAAAAGCAATCTAGGAAAAACTGTGGAAAAACCAACAACACACAGTCAATTGAGTCAGCGGCAGCTTGAGGAATGTGGTGTGTATCCCCTTAACAGATGGAGGGTCTGATTAAGAAGGTTGATGCTGAGGGCGAGGCAATATCTGTGCACCTGAAATGGCAGCCCTGAGGTGCGTATCTTTGGTTGCAATTAGCATAATAGAGTTGTACTTTCCCTAAGAAGGAAATATAATTGGTTTGGTTGTAATTGATGTCTGGAGTTGATATCTGATTCTGCACTCTAATTCAAACTTTGATCATCAACTCCCTGTTATTTGCTTGAGTTTGTGATGCTCTGCTTGATTTCCTACAATCCCCTCAAGGTAACACTTTGCTATTATACTGGTGTAGTTACACTGTAATTACCACAGTAACATCATTGTATTAACATGTTATTTCCTTTGTATTTACATGGTAATAGCGTTGAGCCATTTAGAAAGTGTGAAGAACTTTCTGAAAATTTCACGGAGATTTCAACATACATACAGACAATGTTGTTCGTCACTGAAAAACAAAAACAACAACGGCATTTCTCACTTTTTAGGATGTTTTTTTAAGTCTTGCTTTTCATGAGTTGTCATTCAGAGAAACCTGTTTCTAGCCTGCAGCATCTACAACTGGGATGGGTGGCAAGAAGGATGCATGCTACTAGCTCCCATTAATACTAACCATCAGTTTGGTGGTAGTAAGCTCCAGCAAACACCGGCACCAACTACTGTAACATGCAAAACATACTCAGTAGGAACCTCTTCAACTTTGCTTCTCATACAGGCCTGTTCCATTCTTCTTCCATCTTTCTTTTTTCCTTTTTTTGGATGAGGTTGTTGGATGATGTTTCTTACCCACTGCAACCTCTTAGCTGGAGGGCGCTCCCACTGGGCATAGACATAATTTCAACATGCAGTTTTGATTTAAGCTTGGTTGAGTTGTCAAATAATGTGAATTAAACATGAAATCAATGAACAACGTCACCATGTCATTGGATTTAAGTTCAAAGTTGGGTGTAAAAAATACGAAATTCCCTTATGTTGATGACTTTTTGCAACAACAACAACAAAAATTCTAGTTGGTTTAAACGTCATCACATTAAATTACTTTGTTGAAATGACGTGGGAACAGTGTTGATTCAACCAGTTTTTGCCCAGTGGGCTGTTTGTCCTTATCTGTTGCCGGGTGGGCAGGCTGGATGTATTACAGATGTGTTAACTGGGTTCCCCAAAAGGGTAGATCGATACAAAGCATTCTTGTCCAACTTAATGTCTTTGGATCAATATAAACTGTTTCATTACTGTTTGTTTCAGCACTGCTACAGATACATGGTTGAGGGCTCTGAGGTAGCTTACAATAGGATGCAGTTGCATGTGATTAGTTCATTGCAAGTCAGTTGCTCTATATTAACATAGAAATAATATTTCCACATAGAGTACCAGCACCATGTGGCTTTGGAAGAATCCACATCTGCTGTATGTATAGGAAATTAGTTTTACTCAACAGACTCAACGGAATAAGAATTGTTCTCATGAAAGTACAATATTATGTACTGACCAACTGATAGAGAAATGCTGTCAAATGGAAACTCTTTACAGTCATTCAAAGCCTTATAAATCAGTTCACTCTTCTCTGATCCTGTATAGCATTGCGTCAATACACATAGATACTGTATTTTCTAAAATATCAGGCAATATATATAAAAAAACACAGGTGTTACATTCATTACAGACTTGTGGGACACCAGGCGTCCATGTTGGATACTTTGGACAATTCCCCAAAAAGGGACAGAAAAATGAGAATCGAAATAGAATTGAATTCTTGAGCGGCTTAAAAAGTGCTGCGGAAAAACCTTTGAGCAAGTAATTGGATTTTAGTTTGGTCAGAAGAATACGAGATGTATCATGTGTTCCCTGAGCCACACTGGAGGTATCAGCTACAGCAAGACTGCTAAGCCCCTGCAGGGATTTCTATTTAGCCTGCCAGTATAAAAGACATAGGGGGAAAGTTCTGCTGTAGGCTTCCAACAACCTGAGTAGAATATCCCTCAACTCAACATCTGTAGATTCTAGATATCTTCATGGGAAGGAAAATACTTTAGTACTTTTTGATGAAGACCTACCATATATATTTCATGTGAGAGTTTATGGTATTTATGAACATTGATGCGCAGTAAATAAATCTCTATTTACTTTATCCCATTTGGAAAATGTTATTTTTAGCTTGTTACATGGTTAATTTACAGAATCAGCAGGGATACAGATAAATTAATCTTTTAATAATTCATGTTTTCTAATAATTCCAAGAGCTCACAATATCTTGAAATAGTGGAATTTAATAATGTTTTATGCTGATGTTACTGTTTTTGATAGTGTTTTATGTCACATCTCATGGCCTTTCATTTCAGGACCTTTGTCACTGTTGTCTCAAGTGGGGGAGGGAGAATCTATCATTGCCAGGACTGTCATGGCTGCACCATTTACAGTATATGCCCAGTTAGGATTTATCAACTGTTTAATGGGAAGCTTTTTACAGTCTGTTTTCATTACTTGATCACAATTTATTCACAGTGCAGACGGTATAATCAGGGCAACCATCTCAGCATGTTCTTGTAAAAATGAGAGGCAACAGTGTGACAATGTTGTTTCAGAGAATGTTCTATGTTTTTTAATCAGCAGTTGGGTTTCTCTCAGAGTTATCATCACTTATTGAGTCCAATAGGATTTACATATCATTTCACAGAATAAAGTTTGAGTTTAATGAACTAGACTGTAAAACAGAGAGGCAGCTTTCAGGAGATTATAACACTTTTAGTGCCACTTGAACACGTTTCATTCCCTGCAAAGGAGATAATTATTATTCAATGCATTTAGTTACTGCTTGTTTTTGTAAAGTCGAGCAACCTTGCCAGCAGTCATGCAACCTTAAATAGTTAGACAAGCTAGCTACTCCAACTTGATTGATAGCCTGAAATGGAAGCTGCTTTTAGCAACGTTAGTATTTTAACACTAGCATTGCTGGGAATTAGCTTGCAAAAAACTGAATAGTTCGTCGGTAGCCAGAAGATAAATAAAATTCAATTTCGATGTACTCTGTCAATTGTCTGTAGGCTTGGCCCTTATGCAGGGGTGAATTTGTGGAAAACATCTAATGGAAGTTATTCATTATTAACTTGAAGATTAAATATGAAATCAACCAAAGCTTGAAACCCTAGGCCTATATGTATAGTCCATTCTTAGTTGAACCCTAGGTTGAATTGAACAGACCACGTTTAGAAATTCTATTTAATTATATGTTGGATTCACATCTCCATCTAAGTTACAGAATCAAACTTTATTTAAAGTGCATTACATTTTTGGTTGAGATGGAAACGTGAATCCAACATATCAATTATTAATTTCGTATAAAAAATGGAATTAAAGCCAGACTAAGAAAGTGGCACAAAATATACATCACCTTCGATTGTTGATATTTGGTTGCGTTGACAACCAAACACAACTCAATATCACTTTTGTATTACAGTAAATAGCCTAAAGTTAAGGTTATCTTACAAACTAACGTAACAGTTTTTATTCAACCTTAAAATAAGCAACCCAACTGCTATAATAATCTGAGCAGAATCTCAAACAGCATTAATTACTTGCACTGTGTATTTTAATGTAATCTCAACTGCAATCGAGGAAGTGGCTGTGCTCAGTGGTAGAAAAAGTACTAAATGGTCATACTTTAGTAAAGGTAAAGATACATTAATAGAAAATGACTCAAAAAACTACTTAAGTAGTACTTTAAAGCATTTTTAGTTAACTACTTTATACCACTTGTTGTGCTATGAGATGAAGCACATTAATAACACATTAAGTTGTTGTATAAATAAACAAAGTATCTGTATTCCCATTTTAACTTTGTTGTGCTTTAAACGGTTGAAAGTCCAGTGATAACACATTTAGATGATAACTAAACCAAACATCAGACATTGTTTTTCCATTGGAATTTGGTTGTGCTTTTAGATGGTTTAAAGCATAATGATAATACATTGGGAACAAACTTCTGGCTGTCTTATTGAGTGGGTGAATAAAGGTTGAAATCTCATTGATTAACAACTCAACCAAATATTACCAAAATGTCCATGTTGAAATGATGTGGCGTGCTCAGTGGGAAGCTGTCTTAGGGGGATAATTAATAACTAGCTCTGTCCGGAAATCCGGAAGCAACAATTAGCTGTCATTACTGGCAGTAAAAAGATAAGAGCCAAGACAACAGTAATCTAAGGTACCATCGTTTGGATGATTTAGATTTTTTTTTTGCCAAAGTGCCATGAAATAATAAAAAAACAATCAGAAAATGTACTCAGTGAAGCAACCTAGAAGAGCTATGAAAGAGTTATGGAAAGGCCCGCAAGGACAACATGGTTCTTCTGACTTTAATGACATGAGTGTGGGCAGAGAAGAGAGAGATAACAGCTACATATTTCATTGTAAAACTAAAAACTAAAATCTCTCATAAGAAGATGGAGCCAGGGGTTGGATCTCTCTGCAATGCCCTATTATTTTCTAATCAGCTGCACATGAAAACACTCCAATCAAAATTTCAAAAGCAAACAAACATATGTGAGGTGCGTTCAACAAGGGAAATAGTTCACGAACCTTGGCTAACGTTAGCTAACATACTCCACAGTCTGAGAAGATAGTGTGCGGTGAACATAAGTGTCTGTTTTGGGTCTAAACTGCCCTTAAAAAGTGGCCATGTAGACTTTCTACTATATTTTTTAGGAATAGCTAAGTTGTTTTCAGTTTGAATATTGTCGCTAAAAAGTCACAGTAATCCTTACAAAAAGTGGCTGTTTTATGTTTTACTGTAACAATTTGGAATGTTCATTCAAGTGTGTCAGTGACGGTTGAATGACACAAGGCGTTGTACGTTTTTAAAACTGTCAGTTACTTCTAAAATGTCTCTAAGACATGAGATGGTAATGAGATGAGGATATGAGGTGGGTACTGGATACAGATGTGGGATATTTTAAGCATGTTTTCTCTCTCCTTGGTTGTGGATTACAATATACTGTTTTACTAAAACTTAAGAACAACATGTCACTCTCCACAGGCATTTATATTGCCCCTTGATGCTGACTTTACTTCCGACCATGATCAATCCAAATTGATTGGGTTATGATTTTCAGAACAGTGGGAGCATGCCTCGTGCCTATGTCTGTGTTTGAGCAACCAAGCTCACACGCACACACACACACACACGTGCAGTTGTCCTACTTTAGTGGGAGGATGGGGTGAATTCATGATCAGTCTTTTGACATCTGCACATTTAATTACAGTCATGTGCACGCGGCTAGCTACAGCAGGCCGGCCTGCCTGCGGCCATGCCTCTGTCATTGTCAATGCTCTATCCTTGATCAGGGGCTGAAGGTCAGTTAATGAGGACTGCAGTGCTCTTTGAAACAGCCCTTTTAGACACATATTGATCCATGGTGTAGCTGATAGGACAGTAATTAACTTCTTGTAAAATGTAAAGCCTATAGAAATGAGTTGCACTGCAGCACATCTGGTCTAACACCTAGCTACAGTAGCTTTAAATGCACTACAAGTAACCTGTACAAAAAGAGAAACCACGCAGATACCACATTTAAATTGAACATTTACTTAATTTAATTGTTTCAATTTAAAAGTCCAATGCAGCCGCTTTTATCTCAATATCTAGTACCTTACTGTGATTGTCTTCGAATGAAATTGTAAAAAAAAAAAACATAATTTGCTGCTTAGCCATTTCTCCAGCAAAAATGTTGCTATGACTGTCTGGTAGTGGTCTGAGTGGGGAGGGGAAAATTAAAACTAGCTATTATTGGAAGAGAGGTTTCGAACTCTGATGTCACCAGGCAGACTGCACTGGACCTTTAAACAAATGTAGTTTAGAAGCTTTGCATTATGCTGAGGGATGAAAAATATAATTGTGGTGAACTACAAAAACAAATTAACTTTAGAAGTATCATGCCTGTTATCAAGTCAGTAGGCATGGTGAGAGATGTGATTGCTTTTCTAGGTATAGCATGTATTTGAAGATATGGTTTACTTTGCCGTCACATCTGTGGACTTATACAGTAAATGTTCAGACTATTTCCTGCACCACTTGTCAAGCATTTCCAAAGAGGGCTTGAGCTCTTGTCTGACACTATAACCAAAGATGGTTTAGAAACTCTGTGCTATTACAGTTTTTGGGGGGGAGGTTCGCTAGGGGGATCTTTAGAAGCTGTGATAAGCGTCCCTGGCATCTCCACTCTCCTGTATGATGTACAATTTATGACTCCCCTTAGTGCTTGAGCCATTAAGATAATGGTCACGTCTGGCACATGGTAGATAGAGTCAAATCCACCCCAGAGAAATACAACACTATGTCCTCGATGCTCCCCCTCATCCCATGGATTTAAAAAGGACCCCATCAATCACGTGCTGTGGGCTGCCCATCTCTTTGACAGACAGAGATAGGGAAGCATTGACACCTTGTGGCCAGGGAGAGGGCTGGGAATTGAGTAATGACGCCATAGATCCAAAGGGCGGACAGGCAGAAAGTTAGTCGTTTGCAGAGGGCAAGGTGTCTTGAGGGCCCTTTCCTGGAGGTGAGTAGTATGTTATAATGGGGGGTGAGGAACTTTTAGTCCTTTAGCCCAGAGAGGTGCCATGTGGAGCTGAGCTACTTTACTGACAGCCAGTCAACTATACAACTAATCCTTAGCCCAGGGCAGCGATCGAACAGAGAAACAACATTGACAGATGCCTTCAGGATACACTCAAGTCAAAGAATAATGTTCTGTCATTTAAGCCTGTTTTGCTTATTGGTTGTGTATACAGTTTAGCAGATGTTATAGCAGGGGCAGCAAAATGCTTGTGTTACTAGCTCCTAACAGTGCAGTAAAAATGTAAAACAAGTACACAAATAATTAAAAACTAGAAACAAGAAATCACATAATGTCAGGATGAATCCCATTAACAACCCAAATAACACTGCATCAGTAATTCAAATGCAGTCTATGCGTATATACACCAAAATATATACTTAGAATGATATGAGCAGCAGTAGATATTTTACAGTGAGCTATGTCAAGAATCCAGTTATAAATTATGCAATGTGTATAAACAGTGTAATAAAAATCCAATGTACAGCAGTAGCTACAGTATATTAGAATGAGCTATGTGAAGAATACAGTATATGACTACACAATGTGAAAAACAGTATAAAAGAAATGTCTCGTGGGACAGCAGCGTTGGCTGTGTGTGTGTGTGTGAGTGTGTGTGTATGTGTGTATGTGTGTGAGTGTATGTGCGAGTACAGGAGTCTGCGTGTGTATAGGTGTGTGTGTGTGTGTGTGTGTGTGTGTGTGTGTGTGTGTGTGTGTGTGTGTGTATGTGTGTGAGTGTATGTGCGAGTACAGGAGTCTGCGTGTGTATAGGGTGTGTGTGTGTGTGTGTGTGTGTGTGTGTGTGTGTGTGTGTGTGTGTGTGTGTGTGTGTGTGTGTGTGTGTGTGTGTGTGTGTGTGTGTGTGTGTGTGTGTGTGTGTGTGTGTGTGTGTGTGTGCGCGTGCGTGCGTGCGTGCGTGTGTTTTGAGTCTATCTTTGTCTCTTACTACAGAAGATGGTTCTAAGGCTGTTCAACAGTCTGATGGCCTGGAGATAGAAGCTGTTTTTCAGTCTTTTGGTCCTGGTTTTGATGCACATGTACTGTCTCTGTCTGCAAGATAGTAGTAGAGTGAACAGAACATGGCTCGGGTGGCTGAGATCCTTGATTATCTTTTTTGGCCTTATTTTGACACCAAGCCTCTGGTGATGCATTGGGCTGGCTGCACCACCCTCTGGAGAGCCATTTGCTTGAGGGCGGTGCAGTTGCCTTACCAGGTGGTGATGCAGCCCGACAGAATGCTCTCAATGGTGCATCTGCAGATGTTCGTGAGGGTCTTAGGGCCCATGCCGAGTTTCTTCAGCTGCCTGATTTTGTAAAGGCTCTGTTGTGCCTTCTTCACCACAGTGTCTGTGTGGTGGGATCATTCCAGGTCCTCACTGGTGTGCATGCCAAGGAACTTGAAGCTTTGACCCTCTCCACTGCGGCCGTCAATGTGGATGGTGGCGTGCTCCCTCTTCTGTCTCCTGTAGTCCACGATCAGCTCCTTTAGTACAGGAGGGGGCTGAGCACACACCCCTGGGGGGCGCCCCCATGTTGAGGATCAGCATGGCAGAGGTGTTGTTGCCTATGCTCACCACCTGGGCCCTGAGCTTGGTGACAAGCTTGGAGGGCACTATAGTATTGAAAGCAGAGCTGTAGTCAATGAACAGCATTCTCACATAGGTAATCCTCTTGTCCAGGTGGGATAGGGAGGTGTGCATTGCAACAGTGATTTCGTCGTCTGTGGATCTGTTTTGGCGGTATGCAAATTGTAGTGGGTCTAGGGTGTCGAGCGAGGTGGAAGTGATATACTCAATATTTGTATTTTTATTTTTTTAAATCTTTATTTTAACAGGGAAAAACAGACTGAGACCTGGATCTCTTTTACGGCTGTGCCCTGTGTAAACATGTTGACATGTACAGTTTTAGGCATACAGACAAGAACATTTCAAAACATACAAAACATAATATAACATAATATAACTCAATCTAGTTTAAAATGACTAAAACCATTCAGTTTCTTGACTGTCCAGCTAGCTTTTAATCACTGTGTACAGTTAATGGACCTACATTAATACAGTTTCTTGACTGTCTAGCTCCTTAATGATCATTATACAGTCAGGGAGCATCGAATATTCCAAAAACAATGGATAGAGGACTATTTTTAACTAATTTTGAAGGCAAGGAAAAGTAACACATTTTCAGTGAGGCCCTCTGGACCTCGTTATAGAGAAATTAGTTTGACACCCCTGCTCTATGAACTTCCTGATGAATCCAGTGACAGAGGGCCTTCTACACTCTTAAGAAAAAAGGTGCTTAGTAGAATCATATAGGGTTCTAAGGTTTGTCCTCATCGGGGAACCATTTTTGGTGCTATGTATAACCCTTTGCAGAGAGTTCTACCTAGAACCCTCTATGTAAGATTCCTTATAAAACCCTCTGTATATGGTTCTGCCTAGAACCCTCTGTGAAAGGTTCTTCCTAAAACCTTCTATGAAGAGTTCCGGCAGCATTATTAGCCTTTAAAATGTAATTCTTTATGACAATTCATTACACAAATCATAAGGCCTTTCTTTGAGGGCCTAGTTGACCCTAAACAGTGGTGTTAGGAAAATCCAGTTTTACAGGCCACATCAGGCCTGCAAGTCACATTATGGTGGCTTTAAAGTGATGTGTGAATCCTATTGGAATCCAGCTAGAGTTAGGATATCCAATAAATGAACATTGTAAACACCTGCAAGTTGCAACATACATTCAGAATGAATGGGATGATCCTACTTGTACCTACATCATCTAAACTGGAACAACCATCTCAGTAACGGGTGCAATAAATCCAACTACTAACAGATTGGATCAGTTTAGAAACATTTATTTCATATATCTGCATCTCAGTGCTACAGACACCCTGGTTCGATTCCAGGTTGTATCACAACTGGCTGTGATTGTGAGTCCCATAGGGCGGTGCACAATTGGCCCAGCGTCGTCTGGGTTTGGTTGGTGTAGGCCGTCATTGTAAATAAGAATTTGTTCTTAACTGACTTGCCTAGTTAAATAAAGGTTCAATAAAAATAAAAAATAAAAAATAAAAATATATATACAGTGGGGGAAAAAAGTATTTAGTCAGCCACCAATTGTGCAAGTTCTCTCACTTAAAAAGATGAGAGAGGCCTGTAATTTTCATCATAGGTACACTTCAACTATGACAGACAAAAGGAGGAAAAAAAATCCAGAAAATCACATTGTAGGATTTTTTATGAATTGATTTGCAAATTATGGTGGAAAATAAGTATTTGGTCACATACAAACAAGCAAGATTTCTGGCTCTCACAGACCTGTAACTTCTTCTTTAAGAGGTTCCTCTGTCCTCCACTCATTACCTGCATTAATGGCACCTGTTTGAACTTGTTATCAGTATAAAAGACACCTGTCCACAACCTCAAACAGTCACACTCCAAACTCCACTATGGCCAAGACCAAAGAGCTGTCAAAGGACACCAGAAACAAAAGTGTAGACCTGCACCAGGTTGGGAAGACTGAATCTGCAATAGGTAAGCAGCTTGGTTTGAAGAAATCAAGTGTGGGAGCAATTATTAGGAAATGGAAGACATACAAGACCACTGATAATCTTCCTTGATCTGGGGCTCCACGCAAGATCTCACCCCGTGGGGTCAAAATTATCACAAGAACGGTGAGCAAAAATCCCAGAACCACACGGGGGGACCTAGTGAATGACCTGCAGAGAGCTGGGACCAAAGTAACAAAGCCTACCATCAGTAACACACTACGCCGCCAGGGACTCAAATCCTGCAGTGCCAGACGTGTCCCCCTGCTTAAGCCAGTACATGTTCAGGCAAGTCTAAAGTTTGCTAGAGAGCATTTGGATGATCCAGATGAGGATTGGGAGAATGTCAGATGAAACCAAAATATAACTTTTTGGTAAAAACTCAACTCGTCGTGTTTGGAGGACAAAGAATGCTGAGTTGCATCCAAAGAACACCATACCTACTGTGAAGCATGGGGGTGGAAACATCATGCTTTGGGGCTGTTTTTCTGCAAAGGGACCAGGACGACTGATCCGTGTAAAGGAAAGAATGAATGGGGCCATGTATCGTGAGATTTTGAGTGAAAACCTCCTTCCATCAGCAAGGGCATTGAAGATGAAACGTGGCTGGGTCTTTCAGCATGACAATGATCCCAAACACACCGCCCGGCAACGAAGGAGTGGCTTCGTAAGAAGCATTTCAAGGTCCTGGAGTGGCCTAGCCAGTCTCCAGATCTCAACCGCATAGAAAATCTTTGGAGGGAGTTGAAAGTCCGTGTTGCCCAGCGACAGCCCCAAAACATCACTGCTCTAGAGGAGATCTGCATGGAGGAATGGGCCAAAATACCAGCAACAGTGTGTGAAAACCTTGTGAAGACTTACAGAAAACGTTTGACCTCTGTCATTGCCAACAAAGGGTATATAACAAAGTATTGAGATAAACTTTTGTTATTGACCAAATACTTATTTTCCACCATAATTTGCAAATAAATTCATAGAAAATCCTACAATGTGATTTTCTGGATTTTTTTTCCTCATTTTGTCTGTCATAGTTGAAGTGTACCTATGATGAAAATTACAGGCCTCTCTCATCTTTTTAAGTGAGAGAACTTGCACAATTGGTGGCTGACTAAATACTTTTTTTCCCCACTGTATCTTGTTGTAGCATAAAATGTATCAACCAATGCAAAAATTCAATTCAGAAAAGCACCCTGCAATAGAGCATGCTGGTAAATATGATATATGGTTCTATGTAGAACTTTTCTTGCCTTCAAAATAACTATTTTTGTCTTCCAAAGAATGCTCAAAGCTCATTTCCTCCAAAAACAGTTCTTAGGGTGTTAATGGTTCTAGGTAGAACCCTTTGCCTTACAAAGAACTCTTGTCTTCCAAAAAGAGATCCTCAGACCAAAATGGTTCCTGTTAGAACCATATCCCTCTGGAAAGAACCCTTTTAGAACCCTTTTTTCTAAGAGTGTAGCCGTCTTTGAAGGGAAAATAACAGTGGTCAAGCGTCTTCTCTCCGTGTGTGGTACTGGCGATGTATTAGTGAAAATTCAGGATATATATTTTTTTCAATTAAGTACCTTACTCAGTGGTAGTATCCATATTCATGGATGCTAAGGGAAGCCAGGCTTCCCCACAAAATGTACCAAGATTCTTTTTTTAAAACATATTAATAATCGATTTAGTCTCTCTGTGTTTCACAATTTTCCTTCAACTCACAAGAGGCTGGAATGTATGTGTAGCCCATCTATCTGATGCTGTCTAGTCAAAGAAATTATGACACTTTTGCCGCCCGTAGCATTGAATGCAAGAAAAGACAGTGAGCATTTGGTCTCCCTTGATAAAAAAAGTATAAAATAATAGCAATCAGCGTTGAGCTAAACTGAGTGATCTCAACTGTGAATGGTCCTGGTGCACCAAAAAAAGTGTCAAGGGAAGCCAGTTAGGATTTGGCTTCACACCAATCACATCAAAAGCAAAATGTCATTGACAGAAAAAACTTGAATTGCTGTATCTCGTTGTCCTCCGGTGGCTAGTGGATGAAGATTGGGATTTGGACTTGTGGTACACTTAATTCTCCGTACTGTTCAATGATTATAACAGAGATTATAATCCAACCCTAAAGTCATACATTGTGCCCCTGGTCTGAAAGGATGGAAGTTCCATACTGTATGTAGCTAGATGTAGTAAGCTAATGTTAACTAGCTGGCTCTTCATTGCCCATGAAAGGAAGTTAGGCTAGAGAGAAAGCATTTTAGCCAGGTGGCCTAGGACAACAAAAATTAAAAGCATGTACTGGATGATAAAGTCAGACCGTTTCGTCAACATGAAAGAGAGGAGGATGGCATTGGCATTTCTCTACAAGTAGGGTGAGTCAACATGTTTTTTCTACTTGCACACACACACACACAGAGAGAAAGCGAGAGAGAAATCAGAACCATGGACAACCACATTATATTTAGCTTACGTTGATTGTTTAGCTTACATTGACTAAATAGTTTGTGGTATATTTTAGTTGTCACTGTATTAGACTAAGCATACAGTACATTCAGAAAGTATTCTGACCCCTTCACTTTTTCCACATTTTGTTACGTTACAGTCTTATTCTAAAATGGATTAAATCTTTTTTTCCCTCATCAATCTACACACAATACCCCATAATGACAAAGCAAAAACAGAAATATCACATTTACATAAGTATTCAGACCCTTTACTCAGTTCTTTGCTGAAGCACCTTTGGCAGTGGTTACAGCCTTGAGTCTTCTTGGGAATGATGCTACAAGCTTGGCACACCTGTATTTGGGGAGTTTCTCTCATTCTTCTCTGCAGATCCTCTAAAGCTCGGTCAGGTTGGATGGGGAGCGTCGCTGCACAGCTATTTTCAGATGTTCATTTAGTTTCAAGTCCGGGCTCTGGCTGGGCCACTCAAGGACATTCAGGGACTTGTCCCGAAGCCACTCCTGCGTTGTCTTGGCTGTGTGCTTAGGGTCGTTGTCCTGTAGGAAGGTGAACGCCCCAAGTCTGAGGTCCTGAGCACATTGGAGCAGGTTCTCATCAAGGATCTCTCTGTACTTTGCTCTGTTCATCTTTGCCTCGATCCTGACTAGTCTCCCTGTCCCTGCCGCTGAAAAACATCCCCACAGCATGATGCTGCCACAACCATGCTTCACTGTAGGGATGGTGCCAGGGTTCCTCCAGAAGTGACGCTTGTCATTCAGGCCAAAGAGTTCAATCTTGGTTTCTTCCGACCACAGAATCTTGTTTCTCGTGGACTGAGAGTCCTGGACTGAGAGTCCTGCCAAAGCAGCAGCTACTCTTCCTGGGTTCCAGCAAAATTAAGGCAGTTTTTTTTTTTTTTTAAACATTACAATACATTCACAGATTTCACAACACACTGTGTGCCCTCAGGCCCTTACTCAACCACTACCACATATTTTTTTTTTCACCTTTATTTAACCAGGTAGGCAAGTTGAGAACAAGTTCTCATTTACAACTGCGACCTGGCCAAGATAAAGCAAAGCAGTTTGACACATACAACAACACAGAGTTACACATGGAGTAAAACAAACATACAGTCAATAATACAGTAGAAAAAAAAACAAATCTATACACAAAGAGTGCAAATGAGGTAGGATAAGGAAGGTAAGACAATAAATAGGCCATGGTGGCAAAGTAATTACAATATAGCAATTTAATACTGGAATGGTAAATGTGCAGTAGATGAATGTGCAATGTAGAAAAAACTGGGGTGCAAAGGAACAAGATAAATAAATAAATACGGTAGGGGATGAGGTAGTTGGTTGGGCTATTTACAGATGGGCTATAAACAGGTACAGTGGTCTGTGAGCTGCTCTGACAGCTGGTGCTTAAATCTGGTGAGGGAGATAAGTGTCTCCAATTTCAGGGATTTTTGTAGTTCATTCCAATCATTGGCAGCAGAGAACTGGAAGGAGAGTCGGCCAAAGGAGGAATTGGCTTTGGGGGTGACCAGTGAGATATACCTGCTAGAGCGCGTGCTACTGGTTGGTGCTGCTAAGGTGACCAGCGAGCTGAGATAAGGCGGGACTTTACCTAGCAGGGACTTGTAGATGACCTGGAGCCAGTGGATATGGCGACGAGTGTAAAGCGAAAGCCAGCCTACGAGAGCGTACAGGTCGCAGTGGTGGGTGGTATATGGGCTTTGGTAACAAAACGGATGGCACTGTGATAGACTGCATCCAATTTGTTGAGTAGAGTATTGGAGGCTATTTTGTAAATGACATCACCGAAGTCGAGGATCGGTAGGATGGTCAGTTTTACGACGGTATGTTTGGCAGCATGAGTGAAGGATGCTTTGTTGCGAAATAGGAAGCCAATTCTAGATTTAATTTTAGATTGGAGAGGTTTGATGTGAGTCTGGAAAGAGAGTTTACAGTCTAACCAGACACCTAGGTATTTGTAGTTGTCCACATAATCTAAGACAGAACCGTCCAGAGTAGTGATGCTGGACGGGGGGACAGGTGCGGGCAGCGATCGGTTGAAGAGCATGCATTTAGTTTTACTTGCGTTTAAGATCAATTGTAGGCCACAGTACTAAATCCATGCGTATGTATAGTGCGTCTGTTATCGTGTGTGTGTGTGTGTGTGTGTGTGTGTGTGTGTGTGTGTGTGTGTGTGTGTGTGTGTGTGTGTGTGTGTGTGTGTGTGTGTGTGTGTGTGTGTGTGTGTGTGTGTGTGTGTGTGTGTGTGTGTGTGTGTGTGTGTGTGTGTGTGTGTGTGTGTGTGTGTGTGTGTGTGTGTGTGTGTGTGTAAGCATGTGTCTGTGCCAATGTTTGTGTTGCTTCACAGTTCCCGCTGTTCCATAGGGTGTTTTCTTAATCTGTTTTTAAATCAAATTTTGCTGCTTGCATCAATGAATGGCTCTATGTTCTGGACTTGGGGACTGTGAAGAGACCTCTTGTGGCATGTCTTGTGGGGTATGTATGGGTGTCCGAGCTGTGTGCCAGTAGTTTAGACAGACAGCTCGGTGCATTCAACATGTCAATACTGCTTATAAATAAAAGTAGTGATGAAGTCAATCTCTCCTCCACTTTCAGCTTGGGGAGATTGACATGCATATTATTAATATTAGCTCTCTGTGTACATCCAAGGGCCAGACGTGCTGCCCTGGTCCTTTTTGTGGCACCTGACCACACGACTGATTGCTCAGTTTGGCCGGGCGACCAGCTCTAGGAAGAGTCTTGGTGGTTCCAAACATTTAAGAATGATGGAGGATACTGTGTTCTTGGGGACCGTCAATACTGCAGAAATGTTTTGGTACCCTTCCCCAGATCCAATGGTGTAAAGTACTTCAGTAAAAATACTTGAAAGTACTACTTAAGTAGTTTTTTGGGGTATCTGTACTTGACTTTACCATTTATAATTTTGACTACTTTTACTTTTACTTCACTACATTCCTAAAGAATATAATGTACTTTTTACTCCATACATTTTCCCTGACAACCAAAAGTACTTAGCAGGACAGGAAAATGGTCCAATTCACAGACTTATCAAGAGAACATCCCTGGTCATCCCTACCGCCTCTGATCTGGCGGACTCACCAAACCCACATGCTACATTTGTAAATTATGTATGAGTGTTGGAGTGTTCCCCTGGCTATCTGTAAATTATGTATGAGTGTTGGAGTGTTCCCCTGGCTATCTGTAAATTATGTCAGAGTGTTGGAGTGTTCCCCTGGCTATCTGTAAATGATGTCTCAGTGTTGGAGTGTTCGCCTTGCTAAAAAACAAGAAAATGGTTCCGTCTGGTTTACTTTATGTAAGGAATTTTTTATTATTTATACTTTTACTTTTACTTTTGATATTTAAGTATATTTTAGCAATTACATTTACTTTTGATACTTAAGTATATTTAAAACCAAAAACCAAGTAGCATTTTACTGGATGACTTTCACTTTTACTTGAATCTTTTTCTATTAAGGTATCTTTACTGTTACTCAAGTATGACAATTGGGTACTTTTTCCATCACCGCCCAGATCTATGCCTCGACACAATCTCGGAGCTCACGGACAATTGCTTTGACCTCATGGCTTGGTTTTTGCTCTGACATGCACTGTCAACTGTGGGACCTTATATAGACAGGTGTGTGCCTTTCCAAATCACTTCCAATCAATTGAATTTACCACAGGTGACTTCAATAAAGTTGTAGAACGTCTCAAGGATGATGAATGGAAACAGGATGCACCTGAGCTCAATTTCAAGTCTCATGGCAAAGGGTCTGAAAACTTATGTAAATAAGGTATTTCTGTTTTTTGTTTTCGCTTTGTCATCATGGGGTATTGTGTATAGATTGATGATTTTAATAAATTTTAGCATAAAGCTGTAACGTATCAAAATGTGGAAAAAGTCAAGGGGCCTGACTACTTTCCGAATGCACTGTAGGTGATTTGATGATGTTGAAATGTTGAAGTTGAAGCGACTTGCGGAAATTCTCTGTGGTTCTGAATCAATAGTTGTTCAGTAGTGTCAGAAAATGTCAGAAACATTATCTTGCATGCAATATACTTGTGGATTTCACCAGACAGGGGTTGCTCTTTTGTGATGAAACAAAGGTGTGGTTGAATTTACTATGCCACTGTGTCTTCTTATTGTCTCGGCCTTAGGCCAATATATCACGGTGGCAAGGCATATGAACTAACAGGTTATAGAGCAAACAACGCAATTATCACGTTCTCATAGATTGTAATATGGATTTTTTTCTGGCTTGGCTTCCCCAGTGAATTAGTCCATGCACCGCTACTGACCTTACTGTTATTATTTTCAATTAAAATGGTCAAAAATAAACCAAAATAGCTTCTTAGCAAAATCCATTTTTATCAAGCAAGATTTTGCTAGGACTGTCTGGGAGTGGTATGAGAGAAGGGCCTAATTGTAGGAGCCTAATGGGAGGGATGTGTAACCTGAAAACCAGCTGTTATTGGAGGAGAGGTGAGCAAACTCTTTTTGTTATTGGTCTATTAGCGGTCCAAAAACCGCAAGTTGATGTTTACTGTCATGAGTCATGTCCTGAGCGATTTCCCTTAGATAGGCCAGCTGCAAAGTAAAAATTGGCTATATTCTCTTTTATTTAAGGTTTGGGGCTTAATTTAAGGTTAGGGTTAGGCATTAGGGTTAGCAGTGTGGTTAGGGTTAAAGTCCGATTTTATGACTTTATGGTTGTGCCAGCTAGTGACCACTCTGTATCCAGAAAGATTCATTACGAAAAACGCAAACCTGCCCAAAAACCCCACCCAGCCAAACAAGCTAAAATTTCAGGTGGTCCTTTCAAACACTATAAGTGCATTATCATAATTGAAAAATGTCACAGTATTTTTCCAACCTCATAGTGTGGAAATATATGCAAAACATAGGAAATCACATTTTTGACTGCTCTGTCCCTTTAATATGCAGCCACATCTCCTTGTTTCCCACGATAAGGTGCACTGTGGTTGTGTCCCAAATGGCACCCTATTGGCCCTGGTCAAACGTTGTGCACTATATTGTGACACAGCACCCCGCCACTTCCTGCCAGGCTGGCACAAATGTTAATATGCCGTTTTTATGACCTGTGGTAAAGGACATCACTGAGGGAGAACGTCTCATATTGACCTTGGTTAACAACACAATTGGTGCGTAAAAAATAACCCTGAGCCCTGGTCAAAGTAGTTCACTATATAGGGAATGGGCTGCAATTTGAGAAACAACCATAGACAAAGCTATTCTTGAACGCCTCCTGCTCGTTCATCACCCTGAGATTGCAGTACATCACTCTATAAAAATGGAGTATCTGACAAAGTTGCAGATGTGAAATGGAGGCCATAGCTAAAAAGCTCTCGGGGTGTTTAGCATTTCTCATCAGATAAGGCCTCGATCTGCTAAGCACACTAGCACTGAGCAGCGGAGGGCAATTGAGCCTGCATGTCTCTATTTTTTCAGTCAAATCCAATTACTTGTTTGGCTCGGAGAGCAGCAGAGAGCGGGAGGAGGGCATGGATACATAAACAAGGCCACCTTCAGCTGATGACGGTGCCCAGCAGTTTGTGACTGACTGGGCTTGTGTGCTAAATGGCACCCTATTCCCTTTATAGTGCACTACCTTTGACCAGGGCCCATAGGTCTCTGGTCAAAGTAGTGCACTATATAGGGAATAGGGTGCCATTTGGGATGCCCCCTGGCTGCTGCTCCAGGCTCTGTCAGATGTGCGCCAGGGCTCCAACTCATCTGCTTAACACTGTTCTGCCACAGCCACTGGAAATTAAACAACCACAGGCCATGGAGACCTGAGATAAACAGACATGGCCAAACAATAAACTTTGACCCACATGGATTCTAGTTTACCCCCTTCCAATTTTGAAGCAGAGAAGTGCCATCAAAAGTTGTCTTGATGTCAACATGAAAAAGTATCACACTGTGACAAGCAGTGTGATCACACTTCCCCATAAGCATGCTGTGATATGTTAGAAAATAATTATAAAAAATGGACTTTGAAAACATATGGCAACAATGCAACAGGGATATTACTCTAACACCTGTTATTATTACTCATTTAAAAATGCATGATTAACTCATAAAGAACTCTTCCCTTACCTTGAGTGCCAAAACCTCCAGCATGAAAGCAAGACCAATATTAAGTGTCACATTTCCGGTGCAGTCATTCACAGCCAACTATCAACGTGTCACTGATACAGTATCTACTAAGTCAGAACACCCCAGAAGTCTAAACCTTGGAGAGGATGATAAAGCACATACTGTATCTTCTTATGGGCCATGGTCAAAGTAGTGCACTAAGTAGGGAATAGGATGCCATTTGCAACACACAACTCACTGACGCTGTCATGGGAGAGAAAGAGGAAGAACAGCTCAGGGGCACCATGCTCCACAGGAAGTAGTGTACTGACTGTCTGTGGAGATGTTGGAAACACTTGCCTTGAGTCTCAGTCTTTGTCTCAGCCTGCAGTAACACAACACAAATGGAATGGCAAACTAATGATTTCATTTCATTTACTCTTAGATTGAGGGGTGATAACAATTACAATTTTGATCCAAATGACTTCCACCCAATAATTGGAATGGAAGTCAGAGAGCCATAAGCTGTTCTCTCCCTTGACAGTATGTGAGTGTCAGTGAGAGGATGATATCAGAGAACACATCAAAGAACTTCAAGTATTTAACTTCAAGCCGCCCTCAGTCAATGTTTACTTTGTACGAGTGATTCATTTAATTTTCTTAACAATATCTTCCTCTACTATTACATGATGCACTACTATGACAAAGTGCATGTGGTATGGTGTGAAATAGTAGTAGTTTCCAATTGAAGTGACCATCATTTTTCCTATTAACCTCAGTTATTGTGTATCCTTCAGCAAAGGTGCTACATTATGATGAATATGTAACAAAGTGTATTTCTGATCGCTTGGGGATTAGTCGACTCGGGCACTTTCTTCATCACTTTTTCTTATTGTCTCGAGTAAGTTAGTCCTAATGTAATGATAGCGCTTGAAGGATTTTATTGATTTATGTTGATTGAGTAGGATGATCCTCTGTAAATTATCATATGATTAGTATTTCTGGCATTTGTTAGCTAAGTACCATAATGGTCTGTCAATAACAATTATCCTAACAGGGCCTTGATGTACCCTCCTATAGACAACCCTTCAAATTGTTTTATTAAAGAAAGTTTAGATTTGCAGGTGTCCACTATAGGGAAAGCACTAGGGGACAATCTTGGCCCCTATGTAACCTTCTGCAGTGGTACAATTAACGGTTGAATAATAATGTTAATGTCAAGCCTCCTTAATAACTACTCAATTAATCATCTATGTGTTATTGTGCCTGGACTCATAATTGATTCATTGCCATAAGTTGTCAACGTTTCAAACAGCTTCATTAAATAAATTATAAATGACCAACAGAAATGTGCTTATCATGGCAATACATTATTCGCTTATTAACTTTACTTCACCAACTAGGTTATTGAGGGCATATTCAATTACACAATGGAAGCTTACTTAGCACTTTGACAAAGACACCAAGCCTTACATGAAGTTACCCAATTCATATCCATTATCCAATTTACAGTACAGCCTACAATTTAAACAGCAATAGTAATTTAAAAAAATCCTGACCTTAAAACGACCTTCAGGTACACATAGAGTAGAATAGATTAGAATGTGTGTCCTTCCTTTACAGCACCAACTGTTTTGATTTGAGTGGCTTGCAGTGACAAGGGGACCAAAGTAAGTAATGGGCAGGTATTTTTCAAGGCAATTTTGAGGAGACTGGAGGAGACAGGGGTGGTGGGAATTTTGCATCCACGAGCAGAATACAAAGGCTGTTCAGAAAAAACAATGGCAGATCTGGGCTGAGGAAAATTGCAGTAAACATATCTACTTCACAGAGGTGGAAAATAGATTGTGAGATTGGGGTGAAAATGACAGAGTATGGTAGCAGGACTGACAGTTTGATTATGTGTGTGAAGACAAGCAGAAATCTCCACATCAAAATGAACAAGGTGTCAACTAGACCCTGTGCACTAGTTTCCAAAGGTTTATAAGTCAAATGACATACATGCTGACTACTTACCCTGTTGCTTAAATCATTTGTAAATGTTACTAGTGTAGGGTTGTGTGTCTGACAGATTTAAATGTGTGTGTGTGTGTGTGTGTGTGTGTGTGTGTGTGTGTGTGTGTGTGTGTGTGTGTGTGTGTGTGTGTGTGTGTGTGTGTGTGTGTGTGTGTGTGTGTGTGTGTGTGTGTGTGTGTGTGTGTGTGTGTGTGTGTGTGTGTGTGTGTGAGAGAGAGTTAAAGACAGAGAGTAGTATCAACTTTTGTTCTTACTGAATATTGTTTTCACTGGCAGGGAAAGAGTGAAATATACAAAGGCTTCTATCATACGAATTAGCTATCGTTGGAAAAGCTGGTAATTTACTCTGCGCTGAAGTATCAATTTATCTCAGTCATTGAAGTATCAATCTATCATTTTTTCACAGAGCAGTTCTCATCTTTTAATTGGCGTCTTAAAAGCCTGGATCCCTGTTATCTGATAAAGAGATGCCACCTCAATGGGTGTGCTGTGCTGATAGCAGTAAACAACTGTGAGGCAGTAAGTACATCAGAAATGTATCAAACACACAACACGTAAACACACTTCAATGCCCAGGTTCTAACAACTCTGGAATACACTGTTTGTATGAGAGAGAGACAAAGAAGAGAGAGATGAATAGCGAGGTGATATGCTCAGTGTGAGCTCCTGATCTCTTTTTTTGTTTTTAAAATGAGATAAACAATCAAATCTAAAAATAATTCAAGACAAGAAATAATGAACAACAATTCTACTCAATCAGATTTTTTTGTTGTTAACTTTGTGCCTCAAATGAACCTAGCAAAGGGAGTTAATACAACTGCGTCAAATTACTGAACTGAGTGATTGAACCAAAAAGGAGCATGGACTCTACACATATACCATTAATTTTAGAATTTCTTTCATTTTTTTGTGATTTTTGAGCTAGAACTAGCCCTGACAAAAAGTCCTACAGGAATCCTGCACAAGATTTTCGGGGCCACTTTCCTGTAGGACAATTCCTGCAGGACCCTGTAGGAATCATGCAGGTAGTCCTTCAGGAAAACAATCCTGCAGGAATCCTGCAAAATAGATATCTTGCAGAAATAGGAACTCTTGCAGGATATCCCAGAGGATTTTTGGGCCACTTTCCTGTAGGACAATTCCTGCAGGATCCTGCAGCATTGTTTCCTGAAAGACTACCTGTAGGATTTATCCTACACGAAAATGTCTCCAAAATCATGTGGGATGTCCTGTAGGTAAGAGTCACGCAGGTAATTCCGCAAGATTTCCAGGGCCATTTTCCTGTAGGACAACCTGCTGGTTTCCTTCCTCATCCTTCAGAGAGTTTAATGTAGACAGATTGATCCATGCTTTTGTCACTTCTAGATTAGACTACTGCAATGCTCTAATTTCCGGCTACCCGGATAAAGCACTAAATAAACTTCAGTTAGTGCTCAACACGGCTGCTAGAATCTTGACTTCAACCAAAAAAGGTGATCATATTAATCCAGTGTTAGCCTCACTACACTGGCTTCCTGTTAAGGATAGGGATGATTTCAAGGTTTTACTGCTAACCTACAAAGCATTACATGGGCTTGCTCTTATCTATCGTTCCGATTTGGTCCTGCCGTACATACCTACACGTACGCTACGGTCACAAGACGCAGGCCTCCTTATCGTCCCTAGAATTTCTAAGCAAACAGATGGAGGATGGGTTTTCTCCTGTAGAGCTCCATTTTTATGGAATGGTCTGCCTATCCATGTGAGAGACGCAGACTCGGTCTCGACATTTAAGTCTTTATTGAAGACTCATCTCTTCAGTAGGTCCTATGATTGAGTGTAGTCTGGCCCAAATTGTGAAGGTGAACGGAAAGGCACTGGAACGACAAACCACCCTTTCCGTCTCTGCCTGGCCGGTTCCCCTCTATCCCCTGGGATTCTCTGCCTCTAACCCTATTACGGGGGCTGAGTCACTGGCTTATTGGTGCTCTTCCATGCCGTCCCCAGGAGGGGTGCATCACTTGAGTGTGTTGAGTCTCTAACGTGATCTTCCTGTCCGGGTTGGAGCCCCCTCGGGTTCGTGCCGTGGGGGAGATCTTCGTGGGCTATACTCAGCCTTGTCTCAGGGTAGTAAGTTGGTGGTTGAAGATATCCCTCTAGCTGTGCTTTGGCAAAGTGGGTGGGGTTATATCCTGCCTGGTTGGCCCTGTCCGGGTGTATACGGGGCCACAGTGTCTCCCGATCCCTCCTGTCTCAGCCATATTAAAAACCAACTATCACCAAGTGTACAATTGCAGACATCTGTTTCCCTTCACATCAATACACATAAGCAGTTCATGTGTTGTCACCATTACTCTCACTCTTGTTACAAAATATGCTTTTACCATATTCATGCAGATGTACAGTGAGGGAAAAAAGTATTTGATCCCCTGCTGATTGTGTACGTTTGCCCACTGACAAAGAAATGATCAGTCTATAATTTTAGTGGTAGGTTTATTTGAACAGTGAGAGACAGAATAACAACAAAACAATCCAGAAAAACGCATGTGAAAAATTTTATAAATTGATTTGCATTTTAATGAGGAACTACTTTACTCACCCCAAATTCTGCAAAGCATTAGAATAGAAGTATTCTGGGTCCAAGAGCAGCCCAGATTGTATAGATGACATCTATGATGGTGCACTATACAGGTCAATAGATGCTCTTAATGACACTAATTTAACAAACCTTTCACTCATGGAATATGGATGGCGTTCCAGTCCTCTCCCTTTCACATCTGGCCCCTACAAGTCAGTTAATGAACTTCCCACGAACCTAAGAGCGAAGCACATTCTTGTGGGGCTGTGGTTTGGGTCAAAGAGCCCAGAAATGAATTCTTCTTTCAGCCCTTTGTGGATGAGTGTGTTTCACTTGAGATTGAGGGCTAGACATGCCAGTTGAGAGGGACACCCACAAATGTGTATACAGTTTACTATGTTTTTGAGATTCCCTTGCTCTCTGCAAAGTACAATTTAATGGTGAACATTAGCGCAACTGGTGCTATCACAAAGGAGAAGTGGTAGAAAAGGGTAATGGGTTCACTAGAGTATCTGCTTGGGAGTGAGCCAGAGCCACGCACTAAAACACAGGAGAGAGGTTGCCTGGGTGAAAGAGTCAGGGAACATCATAAACTCAGCAAAAAAAGAAACGTCCTCTCACTGTCAACTGCGTTTATTTTCAGCAAACTTAACATGTTTAAATATTTGTATGAACATAACAAGATTCAACAACTGAGACACGAACTGATCCACAGACATGTGACTAACAGAAATTCAATAATAAGTCCCTGAACAAACACTGACACTCCTGTCTTGCAGGCAATCACGCACAGAACGAGCAATATGGCTGGTGGAATTGTCATGCTGGAGCGTCATGTCAGGATGAGCCTGCAGGAAGGGTACCACATGAGGGAGGAGGATGTCTTCCCTTTAACGCACAGTGTTGAGATTGCCTGCAATGACAACAAGCTCAGTCCGATGATGCTGTGACACACCGCCCTAGACCATGACGGACACTCCACCTCCAAATCGATCCCGCTCCAGAGTACAGGCCTCGGTGTAACGCTCATTCCTTAGACGATAAACGCAAATCCGACCATCACCCCTGGTGAGACAAAACCGCGACTCGTCAGTGAAGAGCACTTTTTCCAGTCTTATCTGGTCCAGCGACAGTGGGTTTGTGCTCACAGGCGAAGTTGTTGCCGGTGATGTCTGGTGAGGACCTGCCTTACAACAGGCCTACAAGCCCTCAGTCCAGCCTCTCTCAGCCAATTGCGGACAGTCTGAGCACTGATGGATAGATTGCTGTTGCCGTCCTGTACCTGTCCCGAAGGTGTGATGTTCGGATGTACCGATCCTGTGCAGCTGTGCACGATCAACTGTCCGTCCTGTCTCCCTGTAAAGCTGTCTTAGGTGTCTCACAGTACGGACATTGCAATTTATTGCCCTGACCACATCTGCAGTCCTCATGCCTCCTTGCAGCATGACTAAGGCACGTTCACAAAGATGAGCAGGGACCCTGGGCATCTTTCTTTTGGTGTTTTTCAGAGTCAGTAGAAAGGCCTCTTTAGTGTCCTATGTTTGCATAGCTGTGACCTTAATTGCCTACCATCTATAAGCTGTTAGTGTCTTAACGATCGTTCCACAGGTGCATGTTCATTAATTGTTTATGGTTCATTGAACAAGCATGGGAAACTGTGTTTAAACCCTTTACAATGAAGATTTGTGAAGTTATTTGGATTTTTACTTATTATCTTTGAAAGACAGGGTCCTGAAAAAGGGACATTTATTTTTTTGCTGAGTTTACATGGTGTTAAGGGCCCATCTCCTTTAATTTTCCTGTAATGTTTTCAACATGATTGCAAGGTTTGCTTTTGATGACATGCACAGCATCTTACTCTGCAAATGACTACACTGTGGTTTGAGTCCAAATACCACCATGAGTCCTGGTACATTGGAAAAGAAATAGACCGCGTAAACAAAAGATTGCTTGCCATGAATCCACCTGTAAATGTGACAAGACCACCACGCTCAATTCATTAACTCAAATATTGGAATGCCACAGAGTTCCAACACTTCCTGCTGTTCTAAAGCCTCCCCTGTTTCAATGGGATTTTACCAAGGCAGTACTAACACCATTTACTGCTACTGGTGCAGGGTACCTATTGTCTACTGAAAGACACTGTTACCTCTCATGACATTGATATGGCTGAGATGTTCTTTAGAGCATTTGTTTGTAGGTTTGAACAATTGCATGGGAAATGTCATGTCAGCTACAATGTTGTCATGACATGGCCCTCTTTGGGTATAGCTAGTGGCTTCCCCCTCTCTCCTCTCCTACACCCAGGTTCTGTTATCTCAAGTCGTAAATTCCTGGAGGAGACTCTCTCCCCCTGGCCATGTAGAAAGATACACATAGAGCGAACAAAGGAACTTCTTCTACATCACAGAAGTTGAGAACTGAACAATATCCATGTTTTGGAGAATGTGTAAATGGTCGGTGGAGAAGCCAGCTACGATCCGGTCCATTTTGTTTCATGTTTGTGACCTCATGAAAGACAATACAGCCACATTACCATAACTCTGTTTATACAGGAGCCTACGTTATGAGGTTTGCGTCTAATTATTGTATAAAATTAATGAGTAAAGATGAAACTATTTGTGAAATTATGTAATGTGTAATTCCTTTAAACTTTAACTAAGTCATTGGCCCGCCCCCATAAGCACAGACATGATCTGGCTCATGGGACAGCCCTTTTCTACTGTTACGAATAAAACCCCCACCTGAAGAAATCCTCTTCAGACCATGCGTACCTCAGTCAGCTAAGGGGGCAAAGGTTGGAGTAGAGACTACAAAAACCTCAGTATAAGCTAAGGTTGTAATGGTTGTTGAACTCCTAACCATACCACGTGGAGCATTGGCTACACGGCATGTAATGGTTCAACTCTGAGACTATCGATCCCGATAGAATAAGAGCAAATCTTAGATAGTAATTACTAGTCTGCAGCTCGAAATTATGTCAACCTGGGATGCGGAGACCGACAACCGTCGAAAAGTCTATTCTATCATTTCCTTGTACCATATCTACTGTTTGTTTGTTTATGAATTTCTGTGATTATTTAGTTAGTTAGTAAATAAATGATTAAGACAATTGGTGTATGGATGATTCATAGTAAAGGCTGGGTTCGTGCAGATAACCAACAATTTACGACGTTTGGAATAATGAATAATTCATTAATTAGAAGACTAATTGGTCAGATATTAAAATATCTGAAGAGTTCTATTAGGAAAATTATAACTTTGTAATCTGAAGATTGTCCTTGGTGCCCCGACTTCCTAGTTAATTACATTCACATGATTAGTTTAATCACGTAATAATAATAACAGTCTTCACTTTAATTATGCCAAAGACACGACAATGTCCAAACACTTTTGCATGCAGTTGCATCTGACCGAAACTGGGGACCTTTGTGGGCTCAAAGTGCATTCATTTTGAAAGTAGTAATGGGAGACTTGGTAAACTCTTCCATGGCACAATGTTCACCATCTACCAACACATCCCGGCATTTCAAATGAGGTTCAATTAATCAAATGCACAGACATCCGTACCACCTGTGTTTACTTGAAAGACATCCAAGGTGTACAAGGGAACTATATCTGTTTACAGCCCAACAAATGGGAGGTAGACTGAGAAAGGGTTGAACCATTTAACCTAAAAAAAAAATACATCAGAGTATGTATGAATGAAGGTGTTTCTTAACACATGCAGCATGATATATAAATGCACTATTACATTGACATTATTACATTGACTGAACTGTGGGCATACTGAAACTATTTCGATTGTGTTAGTATCTATCACATAAAAATAGCATACACTATATTTATTGCATGTGAACATTGTCCTTTTTTATATTTCTCATCTGCTGAGTTCAAATGTCTGATATTGCACTATATTTCAAAAGTATATTTTCTCTGTTGTCACAACATACTGTATCTCAAATCTTGTAGTTAACTTGAAATGGCCATATCCTGTCCAAATATCAAAATCCTGAAGGTTTCAGTCCTGCATGGTTCCTGCAGGAATGTACTTTTCAAAATTTCTTCAGTACAAGTCATACTCCTGCAGGATTATCAGGGACTTTTTCTGAAGGATTTTGTCAATCCTACAGTATTCCTGCAGGAAACCTGCACAATTCCTTCACAAAAGGTTGAATTCTTACAGGATTCCTGTAGGAGCTAGCAACAGCAGCAGACAAACAAAAAAATGGTTGTCATGGCAACAGTGCAACAGCAGCAGGAGCAGCAGAGCCCACATACTGAGGCACCATGTCCCCCTCCCCCTCAGTCCCTTCTCTACCCCCCCAGAGGCCAAAAATGACACAACAAGGAATGCTTTTAAACAGAAACTACTAAAGCAGACCTCTACAAAAACGGTGATGTGAGTAATCTAATTTTTCTCACTGACCAGCCAAGGCATGGCGCTCAGCAGTCTGCTCTCACTACCATCCATAAAGAAGAGAGAATCTGTAATGGGTGGAAGCTGAACGTAAGAGGCAGACAACCCAGACAGCACCATGATAACAATCAACCTCTACAAGACTGGGGCTGTCATGGTGCCAGGTAAGCTTAGGCTTTCTGGAGATTAGGGAGAGAGCAGCGAGAGAGGACACCACCAGTGACACCCCCACGCACAAGAGAGACTCAACCAGCACAACCTTCACCCCCACTCTCTTCACCCAAAATGGCACATCCAGCACCTCTCTTCCCACCATAGTGGAGGACACTCCCCAAGAGGAGAGAGACCACCTCAGTGCAGAGCAGGCTCAGTCCCTCCTCACCACCATGGCTGCCATGAGAGACGAGTTCACTAAACTGGAAGAGATCCTGCTCACAAGAGCGTGAGCAAACAGCAACCAGACACCCACACCTTAGAGGATCTCCTAACCAAGGCGCGGATAGAGCAGGACAGCAGCCTTAAAGCACAGCTGAAAGAGGTCCAGCAAGAGATAGATGGACTCAAGAGAGCACTGCCTGATCTAACAAAGGAGGTGATAGATCTACAAAAAGACAGAAAGAGCAGTAATAATGAGCTGACCACATTCAAATAAGAGCTGCGGGAGAGAAAGAGAACAGAGGGCAGACAGCAGGAGAGAAAGAGAAAAGAAGGCAGGCTGCAGGAGAGAAAGAGAACAGAGGGCAGACAGCAGGAGAGAAAGAGAACAGAGGGTAGACTGCAGGAGAGAAGGAGAACAGAGGGCAGACTGCAGGAGATAACAGAGGGCAGGCTGCAGGAGAGAAAGAGAACAGAGGGCAGACTGCATGAGAGAACAGAGGGCAGGCTGCAGGAGAGAAGGAGAACAGAGGGCAGACCGCAGGAGAGAAGGAGAGCAGAGGGCAGACTGCAGGAGAGAACAGAGGGCAGGCTACAGGAGAGAAGGAGACCAGAGGGCTAGAGCATCACTCTGTGACCTGCACTCACACAGCAGAGGAGCCCATCCCATCCAACCAGGCCTCCCCAGCACTGCCTGCTGCCTGCTGCACGCCCCGATAAAAACGTCTTCCTCTGTTCCACATACGTTCCCCCTTAGAGTCACCCTACTTCAACGAGAGAGAGTTTCTCCATTCTAGAGGAGGAGATTAGTCACTTTCAAGCCCAAGGCAACCTACTGGTCTGTGGAGACCTGAATTCTAGAAAAGCAGATGAATCAGACACTATTAACAGTCATGGGGATAAACACCTGCCGGAAAGCAACAACCTTTCCCTCCCCATATACCACCCCAGAAACAACTATGACAAAGTGAAAAACAAAACTGGAGCACTGCTCCTGCATCTCTGTCGAACGCTGGGTCTGTACATGGTATCTTGGTAGGTAACCTACAGCTCATTCCTTGGCAGCAGTAGTGTAGACTATTTTATTACGGACCTTAACCCAGAGTCTCTTAGAGCCTTCACAGTCAGCCCATCCAGACCTCTCTCAGACCAAAGTAAAAATCACAGTGTTTCTGAGAAGAGCAGAACCCAACCATGAAGCATCACGGCCCAATAAATTACATGCTACTAAATAGGCCTATAGATGGAGTGCAAACAGTACAGAAATCTACCAAAAAGCAATCAGTAGCCAAAAACTACAATCACTACTGGACAACATTCTCCTACAGCAATAAAGGTGTAAATGGCCGTTTGGAACATAAACTACATTTTTTGACTAATTGCCCTCCTGGGCTAATCTAAAGAAACACAAGAGCAAACCAAAAATAATAGATATTGTAAAATTGTTTGATAAAGACTGCAAAAATCGAACAACGTTATTGAGAAATATATCTAATAAAAAGCACAGAGATCCAGACAACAAAAATAGACCCATTAATTATGGAGAAACACTGAAGCAATACAAACACAATAGAAAAGCACAATAGAAATCAATGTAATTCAGGAATCCATAGAATCAAACCACTTCTGGGAGAATTTGAATAAATTAAACAAGCCACATCATGAGGAATTGGCTATCCAAAATAGTTATAAAGAAATATAACAAAGAGTACAGAATAAAAAGATATACACAAGACAAATCCTTGAATCAGCGTTCAAAGACTACCACAACCCTGTGTATACCCCAATTTCAGAACAAGAATTATCGGAAAAACTATGCACTCTACAACACAAAAAGGCCTGTGGTGCTGATGGTATTTTAAATGAAATGATCAAATATACAGACGACAAATTCAGCCATACTCAAACTCTTCAACATTATCCTCACTGCAGGTATTTCCCCTGATATTTGGAACCAAGGATTGATCACACCAATCTATAAAAATGTTGACAAATGTGACCCAAATAAGGAATTTGCATTGACAGCAACTTGGGGTAAATTCTCTGCAGTATCATAAATAAAAGACTACTTCATTTCCTTAATGAACACAATGTCCTGAGAAGAAGCCAGATCAGATTTTTACCGAATTACCACAACAGACCACATTTATACCCACCTCACTCTAATGGACAGACAAGACAACCACAACAGACCACATTTATACCCACCTCACTCTAATGGACAGACAAGACAACCACAACAGACCACATTTATACCCACCTCACTCTAATGGACAGACACGACAACCAGAACAGACCACATTTATACCCACCTCACTCTAATGGACAGACAAGACAACCACAACAGACCACATTTATACCCACCTCACTCTAATGGACAGACAAGACAACCAAAACAAAGGCAAAATCTACTCATGTATTGTAGACTTCAAGAAAGCATTTAATTCAAAAGGTATTTTTTAGAAACTAATATAAAGTGGTATTGGAGGGAAAACATATTATGTTATTAAATCAATGTACACTAAAAACAAATGTGTGGTTAAAATTGGCAACAAGCTAACAGACCTTCTCTCAGGGATGTGGAGTGAAACGGGGCTGCTCAATTAGTCCAACACTATTTAACATCTACATTCATAAATTGGCAAAAACATTCAAAGAATCTGCAGCACCTGGTCAGCAGCAGCTAGATCATCTGCTCAGCTTCTGTCAGACCTGGGCTCTGACAGTTAACCTAAATAAACAAATATAATTATATTCCAAAAGAGGTCGTGAAATCGGGATCACAAATATAACTTCTATTTGGACACAGTTCTATTTGAAGACACCAAAAACTACATGCATCTAAATATCAGCAACACAGGTAGCTGTCGCATGGATGTGAATGAGCTGAGAGACAAAGTAAGAAGAGCATTCTACAACATTAAAAGAAACATTAAAATCGAAATTCCAATTAGAATCTGGCTCAAAATGTTCCATTCAGTTATAGAACCAATTGCTCTATACGGTAGCAAAGTATGGGGTCCACGCTCTAATAATGAATTTACCAAATGGGACAAGCATCCAATCGAAATAGAGTTTGGAGTTTTGCAAAAGTGTTGCGAGTGCAAAGAAACAAATAACACATGTAGAGCAGAATTGGGCCATTACCCCCTCCTTATTCAAACTGAAAACAACCATCTAAAAACAAGCAACCCCAAAACATTTAATCACAGCCCTACAATGTCAAGAGATAAAACAAGAAAAGTGTTCAATCCCATAGAGCCCAGGACAGCACTCAGAAAACCTGGCCCAACCAAATATAAAAAAAAAGGAAACATCTCTTGTTGCAAACACCACAAAAAATCTAAGGAAACTTCAATGCTATTTGGCTCTAAATAGACAGTACATGGTGGCAGACTATCTGACCACTGTGACGGATAGAAAACTGAGGTAGGTACAGACTCAGTGAACACAGCCTGGCCATAGAGACCGATCGTCACAGGCAAACCTGGCTGAGAGGGCAGGCTGTGCTCACTCTGCCCCCGCGAGACGTATAAACAGATCTGCATCTCCTATTACACTGGGACAAATACTCAGACATAAGAGAATCTTTCTTTCCCAAAATTATTATTCAGTACAAATAATTTTAAACTATAAAAGATTAAGAATCAAATTTAATATTTATTGGGTGAAAAGCCAAAATGTGCCTCCTGCCACAACCTGAGGGACGACTAGTGAAAAGTGCAATGTAATAATATTTGGGCTTTTATACCATGCCATGTGGCTTTTTAGTCATGTTGAGAATGGCCTACTACTATTGCTTTCATTTATTATTATTATTATTATTATTGATATACTATTATTGATGCCTTATTGCTGTTGGTCCCATCATTGTTGTCATTCAATACATTACCAAAAATGTGGACATCGTCAAACATGTAATTCCAAAATCATAGGCATTAATATGGAGTTGGTCCCCCCTTTGCTGCTATAACAGCCTCCACTCTTCTGGGAAGGCTTTCCACTAGATGCTGGAGCATTGCTGCAGGGACTTTCTTCCATTCAGCCACAAGAGCATTAGTGAGGTTGGGCACTGATGTTGGGTGATTAGGCCTTCAGCATTGTCATGCTGAAACAGGAAAGGGCCTTCCCCAAACTGTTGCCACAATTTTGAAACAACAGTATCGTCTCAAATGTCTTTGTATTCTGCAGCGTTAAAATTATCCTTCACTGGAACTAAGGGGCCTAGCCCGAACCATTAAAAACAACCCCAGACCATTATTCCTCCTCCACCAAACTTTACAGTTGGCACTATGCATTCGGGCAGGTAGCGTTCTCCTGGCATCCGCCAAACCCAGATTCATCTGTCAGACTGGCAGATGGTTAGGTGTGATTAATTACTCCAGAAAATGCATTTCCACTGCTCCAGACTCCAATGGTGGCGAGCTTTCCACCACTCCAGCTGATGCTTGGCATTGCACATGGTGATCTTATGCTTGTGTGCGGCTGCTCGGCAATGGAAGCCCATTTCATGAAGCTCCAGACGAACAGTTCTTGTGCTGGCAGTTTGGAACTTTGGTAGTGAGTGTTGCAACCGAGGACAGACGATTTTTACGCCAGTGGCATCCTATGACGGTGCCACGTTGAAAGTCACCGCACTCTTCAGTAAGGCCATTCTACTGCCAATGTTTGTCTAAGATTGCATGACTGTGCGCTCAATTTTATACACCTGAGCAACCGGTGTGGCTGAAATAGCTGAATCCACTAATTTGAAGGGGTGTCCACATACTTTTGAATATATGGTGTATTTGTACTTTGACAATGTAAGTAATTTATGTCAACAAAGTCTGCTGAATTGAGAGAGAGAGAAAGAGAGGACAGAGAGATGCCCCATGGTGTGATTGACAGCTGGGTCCTATTTCCTCTCCCTAAAATGGAATATAATGATGTTCTCAGGCTGACTCCGGGGGACGCTGTAAGCTCACCCACAGAGAGGCGGTGCTACATGAAGGACTCCTGAGGAGCATCTTCAGGCACAGGGTCCACTTTAAAGGATTGCAGTAAGTCCACTCTATAGGGTTGCAGTAAGAGAGGAGGATGGCTGTTACCATGGTGCTGCATGGGGAGAAAATTGAGTTAGAGGAGCTGTGCTGGAGTGGAATGGTGGAAAAATCGAAAAATATCTGATAAAAGGGATAGTCATGTGTTACATAAGTTAATCACCTTCTGATAACTGACAATTGCTGACTCTTATACCAGCAAAAGAAAGAAGCTGCCCACTCAGTTAATCATTTAAGTTACAAGCCATGGGAATTGAGGGGTATAACTAAACACGTACAAATAATGAAATACTGACTCAAAGTAGGATGAAACGGAAAATGAAACAATTTTCAGAATATAATACTTAGACAGGAACTGAAAGGGTGACAATGAAAACAGTCCTGCAAATAATTAATGTTAAATTGATTGTTCAAGGTTGTGAAGATATCAAAGTAATCAAGATCAGATGCAACTGTGAACATTAGACTACTCAATTTCAATCTTACATTCCTCCTTTTTAAACCAAGAATAACTCAATGCAAAGACAACGTTCTCTGCAAATAATTTATTTAGGTATACAAATACAGAACATCTCTTGTTCGTTTCTCAAAAAAATAGGTACATCTTGGCTGTCTAGCAAATCCACTTGATTTCATGTGTTGGATGTGTTCTGGCTGCAAAATGTATTACGATTTCATACAAAATGAAAGTATTTAGGAGACAGGATTTGTATTATCAAATACATGTTCACTGACAAAGGAGAAATATACTGTAACATGAGTGAAACGTCTCAAAGTCATTAGTCAATCTTCATTTGCGTTTTCAAACTCAAAATTCTTGACGCTAAGCCATGCCACTGAAAGCTTGATTGCAGAATGAAAACAAGTCCAGTTAAAAGACATTGCCATTGCTTGAATAATCAAACAGTCTAAACATAGGGGTAAACCAAAGACTATTGAAAAGGATGACAGACTGATACATTGGGTTGAAAAAGCATTCATACAATGAGTCATTTTGCATTTAATTTTTGTTTTGACTTGTGCTTTGGCCTTTACAAATGCAACTTAGCTTTTTGCTGGATGTACCTTTTACAAGTTTATTAAAAAGAACACATTTCAAATCCTGTTAAGAGATGTTCTATTAGTCATTAACTTTATTCAAATAGAGGCTTTCAAAAGAATCATCTTATACTTTTGTGCAGAAAGGCCCTCAATCTCATTCTGAATTACATACATCCACAATCCTAGTGTATGATGTACTCAAAGTCTTTTCCAAAGTATTCGTGCTCATTAAAATGAAAGGACTTTGGTTTTATTCATTCTCCCAATCTGGTCAGCACCTCAGATCTAGAATTGCAAAGTTTCCATTCGACCAAGAAACTATATACTCCAATCCCCGGACAGGCCATGAAAGAAATGGAGCCGTAGTTTCCAGAGGCTTTGATGAGATCTTATGGACCTTAAACAAGCTCAAGTACCTATAGAGAGAGAAAAATACAGGTGAGCAGAAAGAAAAAATGTAGGCTACATGGTTTCCTATGCTGAAAAACCTCTGATACACTTCACGCAGCCACTCCAATAAATCCAATGACAAATTTAATGACATCCACCAGTGATTTTTTTTAAATGTTCCTGTTAAAAAGTGATAACCCAAGTATACATACAGTAAAGTACACACACTAAAGGGTAAAGAGCAAGAAACTTCGAGTAGGGCATTCAGGAGTTGGTTTGATGGGAAGTTGTGATGTCCAAGAGGAGCAATAGAGAACAAAAAATGAAATATATTTTGTTCTTCTGTATTAGGCCATGTCATCTCAAAACCACCCCTCCACCCCAGATATGTTTATTGCGGATCTACAACTTCTCTCAAAAACGACCTCTCCAGAATCCATATGACAGAAATCCGTTGCAGTGACAGAACTTTAACCCCCGAGTTCCCAAACCAGAGAAAGACAATGCTAAAGCAGAGTCCAGGGCCCAGTTTCCCAAAAGCATCTTAAGGCTAAGAACCTTAGTAGGAGCATCGTTAAATATCCGAGCTGTTTCACTTGAAAAACACACGTAATCTAACGCTGCCCCAGACCACTTGTAGAACAGCGGTTGTTCGATGCTTTTTTGCCCTCCCGCGTCACTTTATACACAGAAGAACTCAGCTAAACATAGAATCACATGGTTTACCCATCTCGCTGTGACTTACCCATCTCGCTGTGAATAACTTCAGAACAAAGTTAACAACTTTTGCCAATGTCTTTGCGATTGATACAAACAAGCAATGTATAAAATGATAATTCAAATTAAAAATGTTAATGCAGTCATCTTGAATTAACAGTTGGCTATAGGCCTATTTCAATCATATTGAAATACATTTAATGTTCAATCAATTGTTCCATTTTGCTACAATTTGCCTAAACCTATGTCATGAAGTGTAGCCTAACTTGTGCAATGATGTGCCAAATCGGTGATTTAGTGCATTATTATAGGGTAAGCATAAGAATAAACCGCCTCACTATTTGCAGCTGTAGGTGGTAATATCTCTAGGAGCTGATCCGTCATCAGTATTGTGAAATAATTCTAATGTTAAGGTAAGATTTTAATGGAGAAAGCTGATCTGAGAGCAGTGCTCCCTTTCTTTCAATCCCAGCAGTATCAACTCATGCTCCAACGAGGCACTTAGCGACCGTTCTCTCTGCATGTTGTTACATCTTCAGCTGTTGTAGGAAAGATGCATCGCTAAAACCCTCGGAAGCTTAAGTTCCATCACTATCGGGAAACCGGGCCGAGTAAAACACAATCACAAAACAAACCTTGATTGTTCCTTGACTGTTTGCAGCAATCAGCACATTGGACTCCTACAAGAGAAGACACAAACCACAAAACTGTTAAATTAGTACTCATGGTTGATTGACACCAACATTCAATTTCTTAATTATGCTTTTACTAAATGACAAATGTGGCCTTAAAGAGTCTGTATAAATGTATCCATAACATTCAAACAATGTCATCTAGTAATTAACTTCTCATTTGGTGGAATAATAAAAAAAAAAACAGAGCTATGCTGGTCAGGGAAATTCAGTGCAAAGAGAAAGGAACAGTGTTGCTACCTCACTCTCCAAACAAGGTCCATGAATTAAGGAGCAAACTGAAGAGGAAATGCAGCTCCTCTTGGAGAGGTCTTTATTAAAATGCTTCATTATTGTTGAAGCCAACACGTTTTGACCCATAGCCTTCATCAGGGTTTTTCAAAAGGTGGTTCATTTAAGCAGTGACATGGTGTATGACTGTTGCCAGGTATTTCAAACCGGTGTTTTTCTATTTACCAACCATGGACATTGTAGATGGGTTGATGCGTTTGGGATTGTGAACACTATCTTAGACCAAACAGTTTGTTTTGAGCCATTCTTGTGTGGCAGTTACTTGTCCTTGTGTGAGAGAGTAATAACATGCTCCACTGGACAGTGGTGTCCTTCTGCCTGGAGGAACGCCCTAGTTTCTTATAGACCCTATACTGGGACCATTATTAAGGTCACAAGAGAGAGGCATTTGTTGTTAGAAAATATTTAGTTTGCAGCCGTTTCGAGAGCCTTAACCGTAACGCAAACATATAAAGAGGATATCAGACATGAATCTCCACTGATCTGACTGACACACAGTTCTCTCGCTCACCCCGTCAGGCATAGCTCTCCAGCATACGGCACTGACAAACTCGTTGGTGTCGTCCTCTTTCTTGTCTTTATCCAACACACTCTTCACAGTGTCAAACTTGAACGTCAGCAGTGTCTTGGACAGCCCCTTGTAGTAGAGATAAAGTGAGTTGTTCTCACTTCCTGCAGAGAGAAGAATGATTGTCAGTGATTCTACAAAATCTGGTGGTTCATCAGATCTTTTAGTACCATATCTTATCAAAGTACTCACTATATCAAAGTACTTACTACATTTGAAAGCACCCAAAATGCATTCTTAAACAACTGAACACATCCACGATTGGTCAGTCAATAGACTGTCCCCAAACGCATTAAATCTAAAGCCATTTATGAATGTCAATCTGATTGTGTCAATCTGAGTAAAAGCATTTTCACATCCACTGAAGGACTTTTCCAGCGCCACACAGCATGCAGCTGTCAATGTGGTCACACTTACCACACGCAACATAGTCTCCATTGGAGGCAAGGCCAACAAAGTTCTTCTCATTGATGTGGCCCTTGAACGAGCGCAAGCAGTGGGGCTTGTTTACATTCCACAGCTTTAGCTGGCTGTCTGTTGAGCTGTGTGGTACAGAAGAGGAACCATGTCAGCAGAACATGCACTTCAACTACGAAATATGGTCTTATCAGATCAGGAACCTAATAGGAAAATGCTATGACATTTTGGGGAACATTTACCATATGGTCAAAATGTAAAAAAGTGTGACATCCCTGAATGTAATTTGATTTGAGTTGACTTACGCAGATACAATTTCCTCTCCGTTGACAAACTTAGCGTAGGACACAGCTTTCCTGTGGCCTTTGAACACCATGATGGGCTGTTTAGTGTTGCGGAGGTCGTAGTAGTGGACACAGTGGTCTGGAAGAAAACACAGAAATTGACAGTAGTAAAAACTTTAAAACATTTTTTACGAAGTGCAATGCATGTTTCAACTCATCCTTCACCCAAATCAAGACCTTGGAAGAGGTTTGGAAGAAGAAGTAGCATCACAGATCAACCTACCTGCACATCCAAAAGCAAGGTGATACCTCGATGTCGGACTGAACTTTACACAGCACACATTTGCTTTGGCCTCGATGCTGGCGACTGAATTGTCAAGGTTGGTAGACCATAACTTCACTGAAAGGAACAAAAACCAGATGCAATCCTAGATTAATAACAAAACACCAAAGATTTTGAGACTAGCAATATGTTCCCTTTAAACCCAGCAGGCATCTTGTTTATTAGGACCTTGGGAGAACTGCAAACAAACAACTGCATAGTTTCAACATTACCTTTCGCATCATCAGAACCAGAGGCTAGAAGCTTGGGATCCATGAGGTTGAAATCGACACTCCAACATCTTTTCTCATGCTCCTGGAGGAACATCACAGGTGTGAAACAAACATAACTGACTTTTATAACGGAATAGATTTCCATCTATAGAGCAGTGTAAATTCCACCATAGCTAAAATCTCACTAGCCCAAGAACACTGGGGTACATACTTTGACAAAGGTTTACTTTGAAGACCGAGTGCATGAAATATGTATTTCATACAGTACATCTGCAAAAGTGTCTGTTTCCATTTAGTAATGGATAGAGTGTAGTGTCCAAAGAAAATCAAACAAAGGTAAAAGCTTCTGGGTATAGTAGGAGGCCTAAGCAGCAACAATCTCCACAGCTGTGGTTTGTTTGTTCCATTGTACTAGAGTAGTGATATTTGAAAGGGGGGAACCTCGGGGGAATGAGTGCGCCAGGTGCATACCTGATAGACCTTTGACCTTTGGCCAGTGAAACCATCCCACAGGATGACTGTTCCCTCGTAGTCGCTGCTAGCCAACAGATTCTTGTGGTAGCTGCTCCAGCTGATACAGCTGAAATATAAAACGCATGGGGATGTAAGAGCCGAGACCTGTTCTTCCATGTTTCTGTGAGGATTAATGAATATCCTAGATAAAGAAAACAGATCCATAAAATCTATAACAGCATTTAAAACAATACCCAGAATAGGGAACCCACTAAGGTAATGAACATTGTTTAAAAGTGTGTCATTATTGTAATACAGAGATGGCAATTCTCAACGTTAAGACAGGTTGAAAGGTCACCTGATTTTGGAGTTGCACGTCATTTCATTGACAGGGTAATGAATGTCCACAGCATCCTGGATCACCGTTCCATACTCAAACACCTTGATTTTCTTGGTGACGCCAGCGATGGCAAAGTAATCACAGTCACGATCAAATTCAATGCTGCAGAGACGAGAACGCAAAACATCAACCTCAATAGCCAATAAGAAGTTGCATCAAACAAGTAACACAATGGTGAATTTAGTTGCGTGCAATGAAGCATTATTTCATAAGAAGCAGCATGGTAACATCTTAAATGGCCCCCCTATTCCCTATAGAGTGCACTACTTTTTATCAGCACTATATAGGGAATGAGGCGCCAACTGTGTACCACACTAAGTCTCCCATCAGATTACTTTTCCATAGAGATAGATAAGAGATAGAGCTAGCAACAGACACAGTGGTGCCTTCTGCTACACTCTGGTAGCAAATGGAAGATGTATTGTGATACAAGAGTGCCCTCTGTAGGTCAAATTGGATACTAACCATTAGGATGGTGCTAAATCTAACAAAAATATAAACAATTTCTAAGATTTTACTGAGTCACAGTTCATAGAAAGAAATCAGTCAATTGAAATAAATTCATTAGGCCCTAATATATTGATCTCCCACTTGGGAGCCAGGCCCACCAAATCAGAATGAGTTTTTCCCCACAGAAGGGGATTATTACAGATAGAAATACTCCTCAGCACTCCCCCTCCTCAGACAATCCCGCAGGTGAGGATGCCGGATGTGGAGGTCCTGGGCTGGCGTGGTTACACGTGGCCTGAAGTTGTAAGGCCGTTTGGATGTACCGACAAATTCTCTAAAACGACGTTGGAGGCGGCTTATGGTAGAGAAATGAACATTCAAATCTCTGGCAATAGCTCTGTTGGACATTCCTGCAGTCAGCATGCCAACTGCACACTCCCTCAAAACTTGATGGATTATCTTGGCAAAGAAGAATTGCTCACTAACAGGGATGTAAACATATGTGTGCATAACATTTGAGAAATAGGCTTTTTGTGCATAAAACAATCTGACATTTTCCTTTTTTAGTTCATGAAACATGGGACCAACACTTTACATGTTGCATTTATATTTTTGTTCAGTATAATTAGCTAAGCCATCAAAGGCTTTGTGTTTGATAGTTGAGGGTTGACATTACCTAGAGACAATACTGGAGCCGTTGTAGAGATCACTAGCATAAGACAGGGTCGCCAACGGCCGTACAGAGTTGTACCGTGTGAACTTTGAGAGACACTCCATGAAATCATCCAGTTGATTTAGGTTCCTGCTGTCATCTAAAACAAGACATGACAAACAATAAATATCTAATCCTGAACACCATTAGAAAATAAATCATGTTTTAGTTGTTTATTATCAGATTCGTCCTTATGTCTTGCGAGCTCCATGCAAGTCAGCCAGAGGGAAGGAGCCTCAAGCCTAAAATAGATTCTGCAAGATAATGCAGCTCAGTCAGCTAAAAGTTAAACCTAGAGGGTTGTTGTTACGATCATTTGTGGGAGATGCCATCACCCTTCTTCTTTTGGAATACATGACGTAAACCTAGAGGGTACCTGTTAATCGGGTCATCCGGTTAGAGAAGTAGCATTGCTCCAGATCTTCAAAGTGCGCTGTGAGCCTCTTTCTCCGTGAAGCTAGAGTACTGTTGTACCACGTTTGCCTCTTACCCTTTGGTAAAATAGAACATTTAAATCACAGACAGACACTAAACACATGCATTTGCAGAACGTGAACCACCAACATCAATGATTCACAATGGCTGCGTCTCGATTCTCCAACTTTCTCCCAAAGTGTAACCTTGCACACTTTCTTGCATGGATTTAACAACACTCCAGCCAATGCTTACACCAATCCTATGCTTTTAAATCCATGAGTAGAAGTGTGCTAGTGCACACTTATGGAGAAGAGTGAAGAACAGGGATGCAGCCTTTGGCTCAGAAAACTAAAGTGTGTGAGACTTACCTGGGAAGTTCCACCAAAACCTGGTGGTTGACTCACATACTCTGTCGAATCGATAAGACTACTGTAAAGGCAAGAATTTGTTTGTTACCGTAAATATATATCAGTGTCTCCTGTAAAAGCTCAACCTTTTCACAACGTTTCAAGGAAATTCATACAAAGATCCAAAATGTATATTCTGAGTCAGATAATTACTTTGGTCCTTTCACAAGACTAACTAAGGAATAGGACAGAATTTTGTTTTACCTGGGTGCAGGCGAGGGAGCCTCGAAATTGGGCACAGTGCTGTCCAAGTTATGATCCATGTCACTCATTGGTGAGTACAGTCCACTCATTTCCTAGAAAAAGCACAATGTATTTAGTTTTTTTTTTTAACTCCTCAACAGACAGCCTTTACCTGCATTTCTAAACACTCTGGGGCAGTTTTTCTGGGACACAGAGTTTTTGTCCAGGACTAGGCTTAATCTGTGTCAGGGAAACCAGACCTCTGACTTCTAATCCATTTCAGGAGTATGTTAGGATAGCTAGCTATGTATATTATTTTACCTCAACACGCTTGATATCCTCCTCCAAAAAGTTTAGCTCCTTCTGCAACTGCTCCAGTTGCTGAATGGTAAAACATAGTCACTCAATAACTCATGTTTTTTTTCCTCACATAGATTACTACTGTAAGTAAATATTGAAACATAAGATGAGATCCAAAACAGATATGGGGCACACCTCTCTTTTATTTCTTCTTGCTTCTTTGAGGAATTCCATTAAGATCTGACGTTGAGCAGCTTGTGACTCCTATAGGAATAAACAGACAGAGTTAATGGTCGATCAAGGTATGACTACAAAGCCCATATCCACTTAATAGGATTAATTTAATGTTATGAATAAACAAAAGACAGTGTATATTTGATCTGCAGACATTTGGGGGGGGGTTCAAGTTTCAACTTTATTTGTCCCAGAGGGCAATTGGTTTTGCAGCAAGGAGCGCATGAGGAGAAATACCTTGCTGCTGGTCGCTGCACGAGCATGCACACCTGGGTTTGATAAGGGGTTATGTTATGGTTAATGTGGTATAGTTTCAGTGAGGTTATGGTAAAGGTTAGGGAAAGGGAAAGGCATAAAAGTTAACATTGGGTGAGTGTCCCGCTGTCTGCCCACCATTCATTTTCTGCTGGTATATATACACTGCTTAAACAAAATATACATACCGCTTCCAGCTGTTTCTTTTTCTGTACAAGGAGTTCCAGCATCAAGTTTACATTAGCAAGATCTAGGTTTTCTTGGTCTGTGCCCAGGACGTCTTGAAACACTTGCCATCTTGACCCATTCTAAAAACAGGAGAAATATACAACTAGGTAGGTACTTTTGGGATATTTGGTTAATTGTTTGGTTCCTTCACTATTAGACCTCATACACACCAACAATTGCTAGGGAAAAGTTAATGGCAGTTTTTTTCCCAATGAAGATGCTCCATTGAGCTTGCTTTTAAATTGAAGACCAGCCTAAATCTGTGTCTGAGAAACAGGCCCATAATGTTGTTGTCTGCATGTTGTAGTAACATTTGACCCAGGTTTCTTGTGCAAGTGTGTGTGTATCAGACCTGATCAGCTGAAGCACTTACCGGATGGTCCATCTTCAGCCGCTTTTCATCTGATCTCTGTTTTTGTTTGAGAATAAGTTCATTGACTGTAACAAATCAAAACAAGAGTTAGAATTACTACTGAGGAGGAGTGATGTATTGGAAAGGTTCAAAGATGACCTTTGACCAGTGCCCATACAAAAATAGTGCACTAAATATGGAATAGGTTGCCATTTGGGACAAAGCCTGTGACAAGGCTGTAGGGAAGCTAGCTACACCACAGCCACCTACATATGTAGGAAATTGTTTTGAAACCTAATCTATATCAAGAGACAAACCTACCAAGAAAGTTTGGATAGAGCTGATCCACGTTGTCAATGATGTAGTTACATTTTGGGCACCTATTGCTGTCCTCCAAACTCTGGCGAATGCACTTGTAGCTGAACCCAGAAATAGAATGGGAAAACCAGCACAGGGATAAATGAATGGCGCATTGGTGGAGGATACCAGAGGAACTAGTTAATATTGATGAATGGTACTAAAAGCTATAGAAATTAAATGGATGTTCTGTAGCCTTGCCAATGTCATCAAGTTTGCTTACCAGAAACTGTGTCCACATTTTGTCATGTGTGCCTCCTCAATCATTTCAAAACAAATCGGGCTGAAAAGAATATGCAATGCAACATCATTTGGTTAATTAGGAAAATGAAAGTTACTTTGACAGTTTTCAACTTTTGAAGTGAGAATAAATAAGTGAGAATAACCAATGAGTCTTGTTTAATGATATGCATTTCTGAGCTTTTGTAGCTACTATGCTAGCTAGCTGCCAAGCGGACATTGTAAACAAGAATGCACTCAAATTGAGCTAGCGAGCGACTTTTAATTAGTAACCTAGTCAGCAAGCTAATTAGCTAAGCAAGTTCGCCAAGTAGCTAGCATTTTGCAGGAAAACTCACCACACAAAATCGTTGCTTTTATCTTCGTATGAATTCAAGAGACCATTGTAGAGAGGTGCTTGGTGGAGAGGACGTTTTCTGCTGGTACCAGAAGAGGATGAACTGGGTCTGCTAAGTGTGGCTAAGCTTATTGGAGACTGGACAGCCGCTGCAGGTACGAGCAATCCATCGCCAGTTGTAGCCAGAGTCCGTGAGGGCACAACATTTGAAAAATTGTTCACAACATTTGAAGAAGTGTTCACATTCGCACTGACGTTACCGCCTACGCTGGTGGCTCCGTTAGCATTGGTAGTGCCACCGGTACTGCTGCTACTTGTCCCAGGCCCCGCTCCACCGCCAGTTTGCTGTTGACGGTTGCTTGACATAATTCAAGCCTGATGCCCAACTCTTCCAAGGCCAAAGACTTGTTGTAGTTCACCGCATCCGGGCTCAGCTATTTAGTTAGTTATCTAGTTAGCTTGCTTGCTAATGTTAGCTTACCAGCTAATGTGTGCTAGCGAGCTAAGATAAAAGAACAATGTACGAATACACACAAGCTCGCTGTTAGCTAACTTCTTTAGATGAAATTGTACGCTTTTGTCAACAAGTCGATCATAACAAAGTTGCAAGTATTATACAATATTCACCGCTGTCTGTCTACGTTTAGGGAATTAGAAACCATCTCTTGAATCTCCTCGGTTACCCAGATGTCTGACACCAAACGAACCTACATTCCTGGCAAAGATTAATTACTGCCCCCTACTACGCAGGAGTAGTGCGTTATAACTACGAAGGTGCACCCTGCCCGCATTGACTGAATGCACCCACACCAATACAATAGGAGATGCAACAAAATGTAGAAAATCATTTATATCAGGTTTTATACTTACATCTAGGATAGTATTGTGTTTTTGTGAAGTATGTTATTGACTTTTTATTATTTGGTATACATACAGTACCAGTCAAAAGTTTGGACACTACTCATTCAAGGGTGTTTCTTTATTTTTACTATTTTCTACATTGTAGAATAATAGTAAATACATCAAAACTATGAAATAACACATATGGAATAATGTAGTAACCAAAAAAGTGTTAAACAAATACAAATATATTTTAGATTCTTCAAAGTAGCCACCCTTTGCCTTGAACTCTGTGAAGCATTTATTTGGGCTGCAATTTTTGAGGCTGGTAACTCTAATGAACTTATCCTCTGCACCAGAGGTAACTCTGGGTCTTCTTTTCCTGTTGCAGTCCTCGTGAGAGCCAGTTTCATCATAGTGCTTGATGGTTTTTGTGACTGAACTTGAAGAAACGTATTTCTGTATACCACCCCTACCTTGTCACAACACAAGTGATTGGCTCAAATGCATTCAGAAGGAAAGAAATTCCACAAATTCACTTTTAACAAGGCACACCTGTTAATTGAAATGCTTTCCAGGTGACTAACTCATGAAGCTGGTTGAGAGAATGCAAAGCTTTCATCAAGGCAAAGGGTGGCTACTTTGAAGTATCTCAAATATAAAATATATTTAGATTTGTTTAACAATGTTCTGGTTACTACATGATTCCATATGTGTTATTTCATATTGTTGATGACTTCACTAGTATTCTACAATGTAGAACAAAGTAAAAATAAAGAAAAACCCTTGAATGAGTAGGTGTGTCCAAACTTTTGACTGGTACTGTATATACTTTCAACAAAAATCAGTCTGTACAAATCTGCAAAGATTAGATATTGGCAGTGCCTAGAGAAAGCATTCACACCCCTATAATTTTTCAAAATTCTTTTGTGTTACAGACTAAACTTTAAATTGATTAAATAGAGATTTTGTGTCACTGGCCTATACAAAATACCCCATAATGTCAAAGTGGAATTATGTTTATAGACATTTTGACAAATTCATAAAAAATGAAAATGTCAGGTCGGCGTGTGTAGCTGGTGCATAATGTCAGGCGCAGGAGAGCAGAGATGAGTGAACAATGTAGTTTACTAAGACGGCACAAAGTAAACAAAATACAACGTGCCCAAAATAACGGTAACCCATAAACCATGGGCGAAAATACCAGCTGGAAAGGTACCAACAAAGAACAAGGAAACAATCACACACACAAACATGGGGGAACCAGTGGGTTAAATACATGAACAAGTAATTGGGGAATGAAAACCAGGTGTGTGGAAAACAAAGACAAAACAAATTGAAAATGAAAAGTGGATTGGTGATGGCTAGAAGACCGGTGACGTCGAATGCCGCCCGAACAAGGAGAGGGACCGACTTCGGCGGAAGTCGTGACAGAAAAGCTTAAATGTCTTGAGTCAATAAGTATTCAACCCCTTTGTTATGGCAAGCCTAAATAATTTCAGGAGTAAATATGTGCTTAAGAAGTCACATAATAAATTGCATGGACTCACTCTGCGTGCAATAATAGTGTTTAACATGGCTGCAGGTAGCCTATTAGTTAAGAGCGTTGGGTCAGTAACCGAAAGGTGGAAAATCAGTCGATGTGCCCTTGAGCAAGGCACTTAACCCTAATTGCTCATGTAAGTCATTCTGGATGAGAGCGTCTGCTAAATGACTAAAATGTAAAGAATTTAAATGTAAAAGGATTTTTGAATGACTACCTCATCTCTGTACCCCACACATACAATTATCTGTAAGGTCCCTCAGTCAAGTAGTGAATTTCAAACACAAATTCAACCACAAAGGCCAGGGAAGTTTTTCAATGCCTCGCAAAGAAGAGCACAGATGGGTAGATGGGTAAAAAAGCAGACATTGCATATCCCTTTGACCATGGTGAAGTTATTAATTACACTTTGGATGGTGTATCAATACACCCAGTCACTACAAAGATACAGGCATTTTTCCTAACTCAGTTGACGGAGAGTAAGGAAACCGGGCAGGGATTTCACCATGAGGCCAATGGTGACTTTAAAACCGTTACAGAGATGTATGGCTTTGATAGGAGAACTGAGGATGAATCAAAAACATTGTAGTTACTCCATAATACTAATCTTAATGCTAGAGTGAAAAGAGGGAAGCCTGTACACAATAAAAATGTGGCAAAGAAATGAACTGTCCTGAATACAAATCGTTATGCAGTATATTTGGGCAAATCCAACACAACACATCACAGAGTACCACTCTTCATATTTTCAGGAATAGAGGTGGCTGCATCATGTTATGGATATGTCTGTCATCGGGCAAGGACTAGGGAGTTTTTTATGATGAAAAAAACGGAATAGAGCTAAGCAAAATCCTAGAGGAAAACCTAGTTCAGTATACTTTCCAACAAACACTGGGAGACAAATGTACTTTTCAGCAGGACAATAACCTAAAACTCAAGGCCAAATATACACTGGAGTTGCTTACCAAGACGACATTGAATGTTCCTGAGTGGCCTAGTTACATTTTTGACTTCGGCTTGAAAATCTATGGCAAGACTTGAAAATGGCTGTCTAGCAATGATCAACAACAAACTTGACAGAAGAATTTTAAAAATAAACAGTGCAAATATTGTACAATCCAGGTGTGCAAAGTTCTGAGAGACTTACCCAGAAAGACTCACAGCTGTGATTGCTGCCAAAGGTGATTCTAACATGTATTGACTCAGGGGTGTGAATATTCATGTAAATATATTTCTGTATTTAATTTTCAATACATTTGCAAAAATGCATGACAAAAATCTATTTAATAAATATTGAATTCAGGTTGTAACACAATACAATGTGGAATAAGTCAAAGGGTATTAATACTTTCTGAAGGCACTATATGTTTTTTTGTATATAAAGTTGTCTTGGCAAGTTGTGGAGTTAGTGATTGTGACCATACCTTCCTCATGAAGTTCTGACAGCACACAGCAGAGGGCATGATCACCTCTGTCACACTCCTCACCAAGGCTCATTCACATGACAAGCAAACCATCGCTGTCCCTCCATGCTTTATACTAAAATCCCTTTATTCATTCATCTATTTTCTTACATTAGAAGTAATTGGTTTACCTGTTTTTCCATATCTTCTCTCATTCAGTCAAAGTGGAGTATTGTGCATGTAGGCCTGCACAGCATTCACAGCAAATAATGTTTCCAATGTTTTCACTTGTGGAACAGATTTATGAACAGTTCCCTGTGTAATTCAATTAAGATGGAAAAAGGCATACTCAGGCAGAGGAAAAATACTGGATATCTTGTAGAATACATTCATTTCTCTCAAGGACCACCATGGCAAATGTTTATCCTTCCCTGTTCCTTCCCTTTCAAAACAACCTATCTGATTTTGTATGTGCATTCATTTATCTCTATTTTTGATATTTTTGTATATCAATGTAGCAAATTCATGCCAAGCAATGTTTTATTGTTAAAAAGGCTGGGTAAAATCCCAAAACAGAGGCTAGGGGTGCAATTATTATATTTTTTTCCCATGATGCTTAAAAAGTGAAAGGTACAAAAGTGCATAAAGTGAGAAGGTGCTTAGAAACAAAAGTTTATGTTACTTAACCATCATCAAGATAGAACCTACTCTTCGTCATCTCATACAAAAACAATATTAGTACCTTATTGTTGTTATTGTGTCCTTCTTTCTGTCATAATTAGCATTTGAAACACAACAGAGACAGTATGCCTCTCTGAAAGTAGCCAAACAGCCAGAATAGATTCACTACTCACACAATAACAAGTAGCCCACACCTGCTACACATGTTTTATCCCTTTACTGTTGATTTCAATGGTTTTTCACTTGTTTTTATGTGTTTGCAAAGCAACATTATAATTTGACTTGGACAATGACCTATTAATAAAGGCCCAGTGCAGGTAAAAACATGATTTTCTTATTTTTTGTTTTTTCTTGATGCTTTTTCCACACTATGAGGTCGAAATACCACTCTGAAATTGTGAAAATTATATATAGATCTAAGACTGTTCTGCTATGGGGCAAAGGTTCTATATATAACTTTTTTCAGAAATGTATGAAAATGCTGTCAATTATATTTGAAGTTGGATTGAACAGTATAAAACAATCAGAAAGGAGAAATCCCCATTGAAATCGCGTATAATTTATGTTTTGCAACCCTATGGTCATGCACTACTCATAAAGCATATTTTATTATTAAAAAACATAAAATACCGTCAAATAACATCATACCATCAAAAAAGTGAAATATATCGCCCAGCTCTATCCCCAAAAATTTACCTTTGGCTGTTGATTGGGTTCCCTGGGCACTAATGGACTACACAGACTGCAGTACCACTCTGTTCTTACGGCCCAGATAGCCCCAGCGCCAACTGACAAAGCTCCTATAGGTCAGATACCTGTAATGACTACCAATATCTTGTATTGGTCATACAGCCAATCACAGATAGATGAGTAGCCCCTGCCAATTGACAATTCCTTATAAGTCTGTCAAAGGGCATGATTTAGCCACCACGTGTACTGAAAAAGAGTAATGTACTGTATAGACCCAAGATTGTTCTGTTATGGGACAAAAGTTGTATACTGTATATACAACTTTTTTCAGAGAGTGTATGTAGTAGTTTACCCATGCCCTATAACCAATTAGTAGGATTTGTCCATGGGTAGGGCTATGGGTCTATCTGTGATTGATTGTATGACAATTTCAAAACACATTTGTAGTGTGTGTAAGGGCAGTAGTCACCAACCATCCTCCTGGAGATCTATTCTCCGGTAGATTTTCACTCTAACCATCACATATCACAACAGATTCCGCCAAGCAAGTTCTTGTTAAGAAGCTAAGTGTAATTGTATGAAATACTAACTCTTCCACCTTTCCTGTCACAGGATGTAATTATAGTTGAGTATAGTAATGTCAGTGTTGGAGAAAGCTTGTGATGACAATGTAAATAAAACCACTACTTGTTTGTATTTTATACCATCGATGACTACTCTGTTGCTTCTCTATACCTCCTATTTGATTATGTTTAGCTAACACCCTCTTACTTTCACCATGATCTGTTTTCCTCTCAAAGAAACACCTTACAGAGCTTGAGCACATGTAAAACAAATACTTAGAAACTTTCATTCTAACCTTGTTTACGGACTGTTTATTATGCTATTTAAATAACTGACGAGAATTTATCTTGAATTACAACAACCTTTCATTGCAGTCTGGTTTCTTTGTTTACTTTCAACAGCAGAAAACATAGAAAATGTGTAATTGAAGAGTGTTTACACAGATTTTTTTTTTTTTAAAATAAGTTAAAATCTCCAGTATCATCACAAAGTCTATTTTGTAAAATTATTAAATAGACTTTGTGATGATACTGAAGATTATACCATATAGTCTGCCGAATGCAATGAGTATAGGCCAGGATGTTCCACCATGCAAACAGGCTGTTCTGGCCCTGCATCTTCTCGTGACCTATTGAAAACTGTACAACAATGATATAGTAAATTAAGATGCATTATGTATGCCTTCTGTAATGATGACAAGACAAGGTAGCCAACACACCTGTGGAAGTTCGTTGTTTTCAGGGTCAAATTTCAGTTCCAACTGACAGGTAGAATACGATGTGAGTTTGTTGTTGAGGGGTTGGGCTCTAGACCATCCTATCAGCCAATCAGGGCTGTGAATGTAAATATCACATTTCATATTCAAATGTTTTCCCTAACAGACTGAGCAGTTCAGTGGCTCAGGGAAAAAAATGATTAAACATATATTTTTTAGTTATATAAAACAAATAAACACACACAATGAATTATTAGACATAAAGTGATGGTTTAAAAATAGAAAGACTGCATGGGGGATTTAAGTTAATTTGCCTCCAAACAATTGTGGGCCCCCTCTTTCATTTTCTACCAATGCTCTTGAAAGGGTGCGCCCTGCTCCATTTGTCCAGCACATCAGGCTGGATTTTCCCCAATTCCTTTTCTGGTCACTCAGATAGGGTTTGGGGTTTGGGTTGGGCAGGCTCAAATGAAGGATAATCTCTTAGAGGTCCTTTGCAGTGGGGGATGAGGCCCGACAGCAGCCATTCACTTTTTTTTTTACACCGTTGCAGCTGGATCTCAAAGCACTTCGATAAAAAGCGGAATGTTTTGCAGGCAGATCCTCAGGCTGGTTGTGGAATTCTTGCCTCCCACTGTTAGCAACCTTTTTACCCCTTAAGGGGCCCCTGCCATAACCGCCAGTTGCTTCTAGCTGGGCTATTTGCAAATTGAACCTGACAAAAACAGCGGGGGTGAAAAAATTTGTGCATTTAGACGTAAAACAGCTGCAATTCTACGTTTTGATCAATAAAGAGGTATGATTTCTAGTAAGTTAGTTACATGAGTGATATGGTCCAAATTCTATTACTTTGCGAGCACTGTTGGACTGGTAGCACACACACCTGCACAGCTGAAATCCTTTATTATTACAATGCCATTGTTCACTGTGAAAAAATACATTATAGCCTACTCAGCAAGAATCTCACTCAAACTAACTTGCAAGGCTGCATGCAAGCTGGCTACTACGTGTTTGTTAACTAATTGCTGAGTTGCAGGAAAAATTTCAATAAGCAGAATTGAATAAAAAAACTGTAACAAAATGAGTTTGTTCAAATCTAAAGACGCATGTCACCCTCCCCACGCAATATTAGTGTTCAACGTGTCGACAGGTGATCGTGTTCAGGCCACGGTCAGAAGTGAGCATGGAGAGATGGTTCAGGGACTTCCTATAGCAGTCCCGTGGTGTCATTCCTGAAAGATTGATCGTAGAGTGGATAACAATCCCATCAATATGGCCAATACTAAGCATCTTCAATATCCAGATACAATTAGAGTAGGCCTTTTTACAACAGTTTTGAAACCATTATCATATCATTTTGTAGTTACTTGGTCTTATTAAAGTTCTAAAGGACAGTTCATTCCTGGACAACAGGGCCATGAGAAGAAAACCCACAAATTCAACCACACATAATGGCAGTAAATAAAATCAAGGAAAAAAAGTTAAGGGGCCATCCTAAGGGGCCCACATGTAATAAGATGTACAAGTCCGTTTTTGTAGTTGAATGTCCTATCTCAAATATTATGATAATATTTTTGTACTAAGGCAAAGTCATCAACACAGTTTACTTTAGAGAGGCTCCCACATAAGATGATACATATATTTCTCATTCAAGTTAAAGCCCTTCTTACACCATTACCGTGGCAACAAGCTAATTCATTTAAAGTATGGTACATGGTTTATATAAGGCAAGTTACAACTAAATGCAAGTGGTATTTTCCATTGCAATTAGAGTTGACTTGGCAAATAAATCTCAAGATCAGAGTAAAATATTTTTTGTTTATCTTATGTAATAATGCTGTAAAAAAAGAAAAAGTAAAAGAAAAAACTCTGGTTTCTGCTGTAGAAAGAGGTTTTCAAGCATCCTCAAGACCCCCAACTCTGGTTTGCTCAATTTGCAGGTGCATCACATTATATAGCACTAATGATTCCAACCATGAGCACCCCTAGTTTTTATAATACCAACTTACCTGCATACATAACAATTTAGGCTATGTAGGCATGCTCGTTTTTATTCAAATTAATTAAATACACAGGTTTATCATTTGTGTCTGTAAACTACTTTTCTCATGTGTCAAACAGATGTGCCATGTGTGAGAGAGAGTGGTGTTCAGATGGTGTGAGACTCAGACAGAATCACTGTTCAGAGGCTGTTGTGGGGCACTAGCCTATTTATAAAAGTGCCTCAAAGAATACAGTTAAGGAGGAGGGACAGTGTATACAACTCGACGTCAACTGTGTGTAGAGTGACTGCCTGAATAGAGAGGTTTACTTTCCTCACTTACTGTGTGTGTAGGGGCAGGGTTAGTGATGTCAGTCTGAAAGTAACAGATAAAACGTTTCAGCGCGTTGGTTTGATCTTGTGAATAGGCTGTGGAAGAGGGCGAGACTGGCGGTTCATCAGCGCAGAAAATATATTAACAATTTCAAATGGGGATACAAGAGGACTTTACGCGCGCTTGAAGGTGATTTAACGAACAATTTTTCTTTGGAGTCTATTACCAGGATCAGCATTTAGTCTGATTCCCATTTACTTGCTCTCATCTCTTATCTCGTACATTGTACTGTTACTTGCAACTAAATGCAGAGAAAGGAAATAGCAAGTAAAAGAACAATAGACAATAGTTTATGGTTAGGTTACTTATATTTCTGCCATTGTGTCGCCTAATGACCCCCTGCATTTAATTTAATTTCACCTGAGGTTAATCTTTCAATAAAGCTTACCTTTACTGTTTATGACTTTACAGTATAGCCCTTGAATTATAAATATTGTCTTAAAGGCATCGGCCAGCTTGTTCATTATTTTTGGCCACCCCTGAATTCTACTCACTGGGTGAATGTTAGGTTAACAACAACGGGCACTATCGAAAACAGCGCACAAGGTTTAGATTGGTGGCAAGACCTGAAATAACCATTATTTTGCCAGGTATGAATGAAAACATTGAAAGCATTACTTGAATGGGCCTATACTGAAAGAAAATAAAGAGAAAACGCACGAGTGACAATAGACCTCCCACTGAATTCTTTGGACAAACACGTCGACATAGTAGTCATATTTCACAAATTCATTCCAAATTCTAAATTGATGCTGCAAATACAGTAGCCTAATAACAATAGTTTCATCATTTGTATTCAATCAGGCGGTATCATGGCAGGCTGCTCTGACCGTCACTTTCCTTAATAGGCATGGCCCGTTTACAGTGTAACAGGTTTCAAAGGCGAGTTGATGTGATGCGCGCAGGTGAGGCTAGATGTGAGTCAAGTTGACGTTTTCCTTTGACCGGTAAAATAGCCAGAAGCTTTTATAAACCAAATATACATTGAACCTCAATATGAAATAGCCTGAAGATTTTGCGCTGTCAACGTAACATACTGCTACAGTTCCCCCCTCTGAGTGCACTCTATTTAGCGTTTTGAAGTCTAGAAGGAAAACCGGCATCTGAGGAAAATAGGTGCGACAAACCTGCCTTGTAAACACATGTGAATTAATGTGTTAGTCTAAGTAAATGCTTAATAAAGGGCATTGAATGCAGTGCACTAAATAGACCAGCCCAAACCAAAATAGGCAATTGCTTATGCAAAACATAGCTACCTGCTTAAACAGTTTTATTCCTTGAATTTATTATAATACTATTATTTTAGAAATATACAGTTACCCAGTTAACATTTAATGGGGAATATGTGGTTTAATCAAATCGGATCGTGTTGCTAGTGTATTCAACTTTTATATCTTAGAAGGGATAAACTGAAAACATTCCAAAACATCAATTCCAAATCTAAACTCCAAAATGTTGTGTCTCAGACTACTGGGTGTTGTCCTCATAATGATCAACACATGGTTGCTAAACTCTGCTCAATCAGATCATATCCAAAGGTACAAACGCACATTGGCTCAGAGAGCTGACAGTGAGGTGGCTCACTTAGCAAGTGAACAGTGCAGGTCCACTAGACAGCCGAGACAAGCAACATACTCAGAATCAGTTCTACATCTCCCTCCAGTGGCTCACCCAAGGAGATACACCACAAGGCAAAGTGGTCTCTATCATATAGGTCCTCTTGAGGAGTCTTCCTGTTCAGGTGGGTGCAAATCTGATGCTAATTCTAACCCAGGACTGCATAGTGCCTCTCATTGGGGCAATGGTGAGAAGAAGGTTAGTCGGGGAAACTCAGAGGCAGTGCTACCCAAAGACAAGGAGGAGAGACATGTTAAGAGTATGGGGATGGTCAGATCTCCTCACCTTGACTCCAGTAGAAAGCCTCCCAGTCAGCCTGAGGTGACAGTGGATTCAAACATTGACAATGGCAAACCAGAGGTTGATGGTGGGCGCTCTGAGGGCCCACACAAGCAGTTGCCGCTCAAGAAGCAGCAGAGAGTTCCGACTGACACGCCCACCTCCCACAGAAGGGTCCGCCGTAGCCCGGCAGTCTCCAATGGTGAAGACAGTCGGGCAGCTTTCCCTGAAAGCATAGTAAACTCCCGGGGGATATTCTCTAAGTTTCGGCAGCACAGTGACTATTCTGCTGAGAGTGAAGACTACCCTGGGGATCAGGAGGGACCACCTAACCCCGGCTCCACCAGAATATTGTGGGGTGCCCAGATCCCAGATGTCCACCCTAAGTGGATGTCTGCTTTGTACTTTAATGGACAGAAGGAACAACTGAGGGTCAATCCAGCAGCTGGCATTGAGCTACCTCGGGCCAAGTTCAGTGTTGAACTGTGGGTCAAACCAGAGGGTGGGCAGACTAACCCAGCCATCATAGCAGGTGAGTGATATTCTCCCTCTCTCTCTCTCTCTCTCTCTCTCTCTCTCTCTCTCTCTCTCTCTCTCTCTCTCTCTCTCTCTCTCTCTCTCTCTCTCTCTACACTGCAGACACAATGTATCTTGCACTGCAGACTTAACATGTCTGGGTTTGTTTAATTCATCATTAATATATGAATTTAAGGGTTACATTTAATTGTTAAAGTGTTAAAATTGTTAAAAAGGATCAAATTCAGTGTGAAGACCACTTATGGCATGGTTGGGAAGATGAGAGGAATTGGGAAATCAGCCGTCATGAGGTGCAAATGGGTTAAGGGGTGAAATTCCACTGGGCACACCACGTAATTTTGGTTGAGACATTGATCAATGAGATATTAACCTTTATTCACCACTCAATAAGACAGCCAGAAGTTTGTTGAATTCCCGATTTATTATCATTATGCTTTAAACCATCTAAAAGCACAACCAAATTCCAATGAAAAACAAAAAATTGGTTTAGTTGTCATCTAAATGCGTTATCACTGGACTTTCAACCATTTAAAAGCACAACAAAGTTCAAATGGGAATACAATGTCAGATATTTTATATTCATACAACAATGTGTTATTACTGTTCTTCATCAAATAGCACAACCAAATTACCTGGATTGTAGTTTACATTAAAAGTACATATATTTATATTGTGTAGATCTCAGTTTAAGGCTGCAGTGGGGAAACCAGCTCATAATAATGACTGGAATGGAGCGCATGGAATGGCATCAAACACATGGAAACCATGTGTTTGATGTATTTGATACCTTTCCACCTATTCTGCTCCTGCCATTACCACGAGCCCATCCTCCCCAATTAAGGTGCCACCAACCTGTGGTAGATCTCCACAGACCTGCAACCTTTGCATGCTATCTTGAACGTGCACGCTTTCTATGATTACATAATAATACTTTTCTAGTTACAGTTACCTCAACATGTGGCCATGGATGAGTTACTAATTTTAAGGTTAAATAAAATGTGTTTGTGTGATAGCCTTAACTATAGGCTATTTACTGTATTACATAGGTCTTACCGAAAGGTTGACAATGTAACCAAATATCAACATTAAAGGAGATGTATCTAATGCTTGGATAGTTTAATTGGAGCCACTGCCTTAATCCTATTCTTTAACATTTATTTTTGGTTTAGTTGGAGATGTGAATCCAACATATCATAGTTAACTTGTCGACAAGTTGATAGGCTATTTACTGTATTGAAAAAGTGAATGTTTATTGTGTTTGGTTGTCAACACAACCAAATAGTAACGTTTGAAGGAGATGTATATTTTGTGCCACTGACTTTAATTCCAGTCTACAAATTAACAATTGATATGTTGGAATCGCATCTCTATCTCAACCAAAAATTGACCGAAAATTAAAGAATAGGACTAAATCAAATCAAATCAAACTTTAAAGGCACTTTAAATAAAATTTGACTTGATTTAGTCCTAATATGTAACTTAGATTTTTGGTTGAAATGGAGACTTGAATCTAACCTATTCATTATTAACTTGAAGATTACATTTTAAATCAACCAAAGCTTAAAAAAACTCTAGGCCTATATGTATTGTCTGGGTTGAATTAAAACAATAGCTGTTGATAACTTTGCAAATATTACATAGGCCTAAGTATTATTATTATATTTGACTTATAGAGTATAGTTACATTTCATTTGCTCAGTTAAACCTACCCTTTGGAATGACTTCGATAGCAACAGTGGATCTATTTAGTTATTATGAGATCTGTCAATAATCATTCTCACGATAGCACATTGGTAGTAGTCAGTGACAAATATCACATCTAAGTAGGGCTTGGTAAAAACCCTGGATGGGAAAACAAATGTTTTTCTGATAGTGGATATAACTTTGACGTTCTGACGTTGTTTTAAAGGTAAAAATTCAACATATTTATACCAGGTTTGTATATGTTGAAAATAGGTTACCACGATAACATAATTCTGTGGTTGAAAGTTCACACTCAAAACGACAGTTGATGACTTTTTGCAAATCCAATGTATTTTCCACTTACTGTAGATTCCATGTCACAATACGTTGACAAATGACATTGAAACAGCGTTGATTCAACTTGTTTGTGCCCAGTGGGATGTAACAGACATAAGTGGCTGCCACCTACAGGCTTGTTGTTTTGACGTCACGTTTTGAGAGGGTTAATGCTTAGTCATAGGCTACCCAGCAAATATATCCATAGCCAAGTGATGAAAAGTTCAATTAATACATGTTAAGTTGTCCCAATCATTGGATTAATATCAAAACTAAATTCCTTTTTACAAGCCTTGAAGTTTTGTCGTTTCCTCTGCTGTCTGTGAGGTGTGATAAATCAAAGATGTCTTCAAACAGGAGGAGTAAACTGAATTGCAAGGTTTATCTGGAGGTTCAATATAGATCAAATTGTTATTGATAGTGTAATCTCCTCGTATCCTGCAGGCGATATACCCACTCTAGTCCAACAGCAGAATAAGGCTAACGGTTGAAGGCAATATGATATAGGCAATTCATTATTAATTATTTCACTGCATGAATGTAGAAAATCAATAAAAGAATCACAGTATTATTTGGATTGGGATGTAATTTATTGAATGATGTGGGAAATATCCAGGATCAATGATTGAACCATGGACCTCTCATATGTTAAACTGACATGCTACTGAAGGGGGTTAGGTAACCACAAGTCCACAAGAGCCACAACGCCTGCAGGTTTTCATCCTTGTCTTTTAACCAGGACTGGAGGAAGCAGCTGGGTACAATTGCTCAATTAAGGCCAGGATTCAATCCGATCGAGCTTTGTCGGCTATGTGCCATTTAAAGCGAATTTTCCAGTTGAACCGGCATATGCAGCGTTTACCATGAATGCGGTCTCCGCGAACGCAGGAACATTGCCTTTAAAAAGTGCATAGCCGACAACTGTGATCAGATTGAATCCCTGCCCAAGAATCATCGAGAATAGAACCCCCCTCACCAACCCATCTATCTATGCAATTGCAATTCTTAAAATAGCCACACTTAATAGTTGTGTTTAGTAGGACTGTAGATACACTCTTAGATAAAAATGGTTCCAAATGGGTTCTTCGGCTGTCCCCATAGGATAACCGTTTTATTTTTTCCAGGTAGAACCATTTTTGGTTCCAGGTTGAACCCTTTTGGGTTCAATGTAAAAACCCTCTGTAGAAAGGGTTCTACATTGAATCCAAAAGGGTTCTACCTGGAATCAAAATCAAATCAAATCAAATTTATTTATAAAGCCCCCCTTACATCAGCAAATGTCACAGAGTGCTGTACAGAAACCCAGCCTAAAACCCCTGGCTGTTCTACCTGGAACCAAAACAGGTTTTTCAAAGTGTTCTGCTAGATAGCACCTTTTTTGCTAAGAGTGAAGCTACACTCCTCATTTGGGAAGTGCTCATGTTTCCACCTCCTTTCAGTTTATTTTTTATTTTATTTGTATATCCTCGTCACATGCCACTTATATTCATCCTGACCTACAAGCTTTGGCCTCAAACTTTAGTGACCCTTATGTGACATTTCACAAATTAGTTTATTCCACATTTATATTATCAATTTTGTTTCTATTAAAATAATTCATTTCTGAACTGGGTTTGATTGGCAAAATTAAATTTTTAACAGATAAGTAAATTACAGACTAGTTTTATCCTCTACTCTTATAAATCTGACTCTCTATTGATAATAATACAGTATCAAGACTTTTACTTGGCAGAGATGCTGTGTTCTAACCACTACTTTGAGTGAATTAAATGCTTAACCATGATATTGGCCAACCCTCCTGAGGGATATTTTTATACAATTTCCCAGCTTTCTTTTCAATATCCCAAAAATGTCCACGTTTTTGTGTGTACAGTGTGTATGGAAGGAAGGTGAAGGGGTTCCCTGACCTTTAGCTGTCCCGGCATAGAGCATCTGGAAGCCAGATGTGAGTCTCTCTTTCTGAAAAACAGCTGTGAATCAGTGCCTTCGTTTAGGGAAATACCTTCAACCCCTCAACTCTCTGGGTAATTTGTCTTTAACTACATTGGAAGAGGATGCTCAATGTTTATGTCTTTTTCAAAATAATATTTGTCTTCCTTTTGTGTAGGGGTTTTTGACAACTGCTCCTACTCCTTAAGTGAGAAAGGATGGTCAGTAGGTATTCGGACAGTAGAGCCCAGGGGGACAAAAGATGCCAGATTTTTTTTTACACTTCGTACCGACCGTGCTCCCAAAGCAACGACTATCTATGGGCATCAGCACTACCACCCTAACTCCTGGACTCACCTGATGGCCAGCTACAATGGTCACAATATGACCCTCTACATAGATGGTGCCAAGGTTGCGGAGAGCCGTTTGCAGTCTGGTAACCTCTACAGCCCGTTCATGGAGACCTGTCGAACACTTCTTCTCGGTGGGGACCAGTCAGACCTTGGGCACAACTTCCGAGGGCACATTGGGGGCATTGTGTTATGGGTGCTTCCTCGCACTCACGAGGACCTCCTGAAAGGGCGCTCTCAGATTGATAAAAGGGAACCAAAACTGGCTCTCTGGGCTGACTTTTCTGAGGTAGAGCAACATTGGAGTCCTCATAAGGAGGGCTACCACCCATCCATAGTCATTATCCCTATCCCTGAGCTGGAACATGTGTCCCCCTTCCTGCCCCCTCCCTGTGGATTAACAGCCTGTGACAACACAGACATCATCCTTGGCTACAATAACCACTGGCAGCTGCGCACAGAGAAGAGGATCCGCTACCGCATTGTCAACATCTGTAACGACGACGGAAGTCGTCCCACCGTCTCCCAGGCCCAGATCCAGCAGCAGCACCAGGCACTTGTCGAAGCCTTCCGGTCCCACAACATCAGCTTGGAGCTGAGCACGCATACCATCCAGAACACATCTCTACGCCAGCGCTTCATCCTAAGCAACTGCCGGATCAGTAAGATTGGTAACAGGCACTGTGATGCAGAGTGTGACCACCCACTGACGGGCCATGATGGTGGGGACTGTCTGCGCCTGGGGCCCTGCTACAACTGGAAGAGGCGGGACGGGGTCTGCAACACAGAGTGCAACAGCATCCACTATGACTTTGATGATGGAGACTGTTGTGATCCGGAAGGCACAGATGTCCTGAAGACCTGCTTCGACCCAGAGTCCCCAGACAGGTGAGATATTTTCTTTCAACATTTTCCTAAATCCTAAACCCTGCTCCTGGAAATCACTGGTCTATGTCTGTCTATGTTTGTCCTGTAAAACTTTACATTAGGTGCTCTTATACCTGTAAATACTTTAGTAAGTAGGAAAATATATGAATAGTTGCTGCGTTGGGCAGTTGTCCCAATCGTTTAGACATACAGTAGTAATGAGTCACAAACAATATCTTTATGCATTTCAGGTTCCAGAGCAATCTTCTATCTAATATCAAATTAAATTAATCTGTTTACTAGATCTGACAAAGAAAATAAATTGGTTTTGTCTCTGTCATCCTTAGCCTTCCTTAGCTACCGCAATCAAAAAAGTATTTTGCTGCCTGCCCATGTATTTATGGGACTTTGTACATGTTGTGAGTTTTTAACGATAATGACGGTAATGATATTGAGGCTCTACAGAGACCTTGGGAGCTTAATGCCTAATTAGCGATATCTTGATTTACTAAAGAGGCCTTAAGTGTCTGTCTTCAAGGCACACAAATTTAAACTCTGGAACAGTTTCTGAAAGGAAATGAAACTGGGAATGGAAAGAGGAGCCAAAGTATACAGTTATTATGGCTAAACAATGAAAGCAGAAGTCTCCTCCACTCCGTTCTATTCATTTTGACAGGCAGGCTTATTTGCGTTTCAAACAAAATACATGATGTATTGCCATAATGTCTTTTTTTGCTTAATAGTGCACAGCATGTAGGTAGAAATACTAAACTTGCATATGTTGTCTGATACATTTCACAGATGTGATAGATAAATAGACCATCAATATATATATAAAGTTTGGACACACCTGCTCATTCAAGGATTTTCTTTATTTTGACTATTTTCTACATTGTAGAATAATAGTGAAGACATCAAAACTATGAAATAACACATATGGAATAATGTAGTTGTTTACTACACATATGGAATCATCGTGTAGTAACCAAAAAAGTGTTAAACAAATCAAAATATTTTTTATATTTGAGATTCTTAAAAGTAGCCCCTTTGCCTTGATGAAAGCTTTGCACACTCTTGGCATTCTCTCAACCAGCTTCACCTGGAATGCTTTTCCAACAGTCTTGAAGGAGTTCACACATATGCTGAGCACTTGTTGGCTGCTTTTCCTTCACTCTGCGGTCAAACTCATCCCAAACCATCTCAATTGGGTTGAAGTCGGGTGATTGTGTAGGCCAGGTCATCTGATGCAGCACTCCATCACTCTCCTTCTTGGTCAAATAGCACTTACACAGCCTGGAGGTGTGTTGGGTCATTGTCTTGTTGAAAAACAAATGATAGTCCCACCAAGCGCAAACCAACTGGGATGGCGTATCGCTGCAGAATGCTGTGGTAGCCATGCTGGTTAGGGAGCGGCGGAAGTGTTGGGAGTTTTGGAGAGTCTGGCGTGCCCAAAGTAAAATGCCTGCCACTCAGGCCCAGAAACTAGGATATGCACATAATTAGTACTATTGGATAGAAAACACTCTGAAGTTTCAAAAACTGTTAATATAATGTCTGTGAGTATAACATAACTGATATGGCAGGCGAAGATCCGAGCAAAATCCATCCAAGAAAATCTGATTTTGTGACATGCCTCCTTTTCCAATGGGTTGCTATTGGACATGCTTTAATCCAGCTCCCAGGTTGCAGTACCTATGGCTTCCACTAGATGTCAACCGTCTTTAGAAAAAGGTTTGAAGAGTTTACCTTGAAAACTAGACGAATACAGGAAGTTTTTTCAAGTGGAGTGAGGAAGTAATTTCTGTCTGTGGCGCGTGGGACCCGGGAGCGCGCACCTCGGTTTTTTACTTTTCTATCGCCCAGGATATTATCCGTGTGAAATATTATAGTTAATATACATAATAGTGTACCTAAGGATCGATTAGAAATGTTGTTTGATTTGTTTGGACAAAGTTTATAGGTATATTTTTTGTCTATAATGGGACGAGTGGACGGTTGATTTTCTGAACAGAACACGCCAACCAAACAGAGCTTTATGGATATAAATAGGGACTTTTTCGAAAAAAGGAACTTCGAATGTGTTGCATGGACACTTCGGATTACCATCAGCAGAAGATCTTCAAAGGTAAGCGATTTATTTGAGCTCTTTTTATGTGTTTTGTGAGGCTGGTTTTATTATTATGCTAATGGAGGAAGTACATGGGGCGCTGTCCTCAGACAATCAAATGTTCTGCTTTCACCGAAATCTGACAACACTGTGAGATTGCTAAGAGTCTAAGCTTTTGAACACTGTGCAACACTTGTATTTTCATGAAAGTTTTATATTTCTACTTCTGTAATTTGAATTTGGCGCTCTACATTTTTTCGGATTTTGTCAAGGATGGGGCGCTAGAGGTTAAGTGTGCCTTGAATTCTAAATAAATCACTGACAGTGTCACCAGCAAAGCACCCCCACACCATCACACGTCCTCCTCCATGGGAACCACACATGTGGAGATCATCCGTTCACCTACTCTGCGTCTCAAAAAGACATGGCGGTTGGAACCAAAACCTCAAATTTGTACTCCTGATTCTCCTCTGAACAGTTCATGTTGAGATGTGTCTGTTACTTGAACTCTGTGAAGCATTTATTTGGGCTGCAATTTCTGAGGCTGGTAACTCTAATGAACTTATCCTCTGCAGCAGAAGTAACTCTGGGTCTTCCTTTCCTATGGCGGTTCTCATGAGAGCCAGTTTCATCACAGCGATTGATGGTTTTTGCGACTGCATTTGAAGAAATGTTCAAAGCTCTTACAATTTTCCAGATTGACTGACCTTCATGTCTTATAGTAATGATGGACTGTAATTTCTCTTTTCTTATTTGAGCTGTTCTTTCCATAATATGGACTTGGTCTTTTACCAAATAGGGCTATCTTCTGTATACACCCCTACCTTGTCACAACACAACTGATTGGCTCAAATCCATTAAGAAGGAAAGAAATTCCACAAATTAACTTTTAACAAGGCACACCTGTTAATTGAAGTGCATTCTAGGTGACTACCTCATGAAGCTGGTTGAGAGAATGCCAAGCGGGTGCAAATCTGTCATCAAGGCAAAGGTTAGCTACTTTGAAGAATCTCAAATGTCAAATATATTTTGACAACTGATTGTTGGGGTTTATATTTTCATTTGAAGCAATATTGCAATGAATTTGGGGATATCTGTCCAACAGAGCCAGTGACTCTCTTCTCAAGCGACATACCATATTAGAAGTTGCCTAGTTGGTAGCTGGTAGTCTTTTAGGTCAGTTTTCAGACAGAGTTCCTGATCTATTCAAAATAAATTCCTGCAGAGATTACTTGGGCACTAATAATACATTTGGAGTGCAGTCAGTCAGTGCGTTGTTTTGCACAGAGAGGGAGGGATGGTATTTGTACTTTAAAGAGCAACAACAGCAGCTAAAAAGCCAGGCCCCTAGACAGATATAAAATTAAGTGTGTGGAAGGCATGAGCGTAGAACTGACTTCTGATTTATAGCTTGCAATGATGTAATCTCTCTTTATTACTTGCCAAAGTTTTCCCTACCTCTTACCCTTCACTAAAACTGTATGAATTGCGAATCCACCAGAGATGCAAATGCTTCATAAAACAGGGCTCTCTGGAATATCTGCAGCGCAGGTCTTTAAAAGGCTCTTGACCTGAGCTGGTTGGAAAAGTGAAATCTGTTGACTGCAATCCAGAGTTTTAGAATAATTAATGCAGGGATGACATTTTGATGGCATCTGTAGAGTGTACAATTTTATCTTTGGCTCTGGGATTTTTGGTATTTTTCTGTTTGAGTTATTGTCCAGGTATCTGCAGCTCGGCAATAGAACTCAATCCCTAGCCAATTGCTGTCACTACACAAATGTGTTGTTCAAGCAGACAGAGAGACAGCCATGAGGAAAGGCCAGGTACATGAAGATTTTGGCTACACAAGAAAGTGAAAGGAAAAACGAGGAGGACATTTTATCCATTAATGCTGGGATATTCCCCTGCTGCTGAGGGGATCCAGAATTTGTGGTTTGAATCCGTTTGCAAGGCAAACTGGGTGGTTCTTAAAAATCCCTTTTTCTCCAACAATGAAAGAATCCGGGTTTAAATTAAGCATGAACAGGTTCTACAGTCCCAGTTCAGATTATCCAAGAAACACAGACGATATTGAACATAATTCTATAAAATTTGTGCAGTATTTTTTTAGGAAGTAGGCAATGTAATACCCTTTCCATATGTATTTTTTTGGAGTGCCAGTGTTGTAAGAAGTTTGTTTATGAATGTTATCCAAAACTATGCTGAATGGATTATATCAACCAAAACAATGCTTCAACATGTAGAATTCAACATAAACAATCAATGATTTATTAATAACAATCAATCTGTTTTTTGTAAGTTATGAATATGCATTATGAAGCTCATTTGACTTAATGATAAATTGGAGCAGATTGGCACAGCTTTTGCTTGTTTAATGAAACTTGAATGTAAGGCAGGCTACACTTGGTCAGTTCTTGGGTGGTACACATCCAAGAAACAGTAGGTGGTTCAATTAATTGGCTAGACTATTTGGCAGGTTTCAAAAGGGCATTTCAAACGAATGGGCCAGTGATAGGTGCAAAGGCTTTCCAGCTATAATAGCAAAAGAGAAAAATTACATGACATATTCTAGAGTAAGGATTGTGAAAACAAATTGACCTAGATTAAATGCTAATGACATACTTCTTCTCCCTGCTGCAGAGCCTATATGAGTGTAAAGGAACTGAAAGAGGTGTTGCACCTGAGCAGCACAGACACCCTCAATGTTTTCTTTGCCAACAACTCAGCCCGTGAAGAGTTAGCAGGGGCTGCAACCTGGCCATGGGCAAAGGAGGCCCTCAACCATCAGGGTAAGCTACTGCAATACCCCTTCCTTCTGTCTTTACCTGAATCAAACACAAAAGTCATTGAGTACACAATCCTTTCAAAATGATATGCATGCTAAAACATGCCAAACTGGATTACATTGACGTCTACTGGTTTGTGGTCAGTAAAAGTGGAACCAAAGTAAAAAGCAGAAGAGGTGCAGGTGGGCATTACCCTTGACTTCAAAATCTGGTTAAGATTCTCTCTCTCTCCCCCTCTCACTCTCGCTCTCCCTCCCTCCCTCCCACTCGTTCACTCTCTTTTTTCTTCACTCTCCCCCTCACTATCCTCATCTCTTGCCCTCCACTCTTTGTTCTCAGTATTAGCCGTAACAAGATTAATGAGCCTTAATCCTGGGTATAAAAGAAAACACTTGCAGCGCGCATAGATTTCCCCTCAGATTGCCTCCTAATCATTAGGGCTTTCCACTGTAAAGACAATCCCAACAACAACCAAACAAAAACTTTTGAAATGCCAGGGTAATGCCCTGTTGCCATTTATACATCGCTGCCAGCCCATTTGACTGTTTAAGCGCTCCGTTAAAGCTAAGAGTTTTCTCCTCACATCCAGCTCTTTCATAAATCCAAACTTTACCTGAAGTGGGAAGGTCTTTTTCAAATTGGTTTGGACTGGTATTATTTTGACTGTGTATTACTAAAGAAATTGTTCTACCAAATAAAAAAAGACTGTACTATGTTACAGTCAAGAAAGTCTGTACTATGTTACAGTCAAGATGCTTCTTGTAAATTATCCTTTAGTCTTCTATTCTCTTCTGTGTATTCTCTTCCATCTCCTGAAGAGCTTTAAATCACTCACAAAGAGTGCTTGGCCGGGGAGTGAAACCCCTTTAAAGTATTATTCTCTGTTCAATCAGGTTTGTTGTTGTGTTCCCTCTGGGTTGTGTCTTACCGCCTGGCACATTCATTATGGGCCCTGGGGATGGCGTGTGGAGCATTCCAGCACAGATGTCCTTTTCTTCGTCCTCAGGGTTGAACTGCATCAACAAGCCAGTCAGTGTTTTGGGCTGGACTTTCTCTGATGTGTCCCTGATGGACTGTCGTCTTGCAGGTTTCCCTCCCCTCTTTGAACCCCACAGCTCCCAGAATTTAGGATATTTCACTCAAAGCCATGAATGATACAGGGAAAGACGCAGTGGTGCCACGACTGTAAGAGAGAAGAGAGACTTTGTAGTGTCAGTTGTGTAGTTACTTTTCACAGTCTTATTTTGTAACAAACTGTCAAGCTTGTATATCAGATGACACAGGAATATATACAATGGGGTCCGAAATAATTGACACCCTTGATAAAGATGAGCAAAAATTACTGTATAAAATAAATTATAAAAATACTGAGCTATATTGTATGCTCAGAAAATTGGGGAAATTGTATAATTTTATACTAATACAATTGCTGGGAGAAAGAGATTTTGTTTAACAAGTAATACTTTTTTATCTCAAAAAGGTAGGGTTCAAAATCATAAAATGAATTCCCTTTAATACCTCAATACCTTGTGAGAATAAGGGCACTGAGCCTTATTCTAAAAGTTTGGAGAACACAGTGGGAGGGATCTTAGACTATTCCTCCATACAGAATCCTTCCAGATCCTTGAAATCCTTTGTCAGCGCTTATGGACTGCCCTGTTCAATTCAAAGCACATGTTTTCAATGGGTTTCAAGTCCAGAGACTGAGATGGCCATTGCAAAATGTAGATTTTTTTGCCAATTAACCATTTATTTGTGGATTTTGATATGGGTTATTGTCTTGCCGGAAGATACACTTACGGCCAAGTTTCAGCCTCCTGGCAGAGGCAACCAGGTTTCTGGTTAAAATGTCCTGGTACTGGGTAAAGTTCATGATGCCGTTGACCTTGGCCCCAGGACCAGGGGAAGCAAAATAGCCCCATAACATCAAAGTTTCAATATCCAAGGTGAGGTATTGAAAGGCATTGAAAACAGGGGTGTCAATAATTTTGAGAAAAAAAGTATTACTTATTAAACAACATCTCTTTCTCTGAGCAATTGTATTAGTATAAAATAAAATAATTTGTTTTGCATATAATATAGCTCAGTATTTAAATTATGTATTTTGTAAAGGCACTTTTGCTCATCTTTATCAGGGTGTCAATCATTTCGAGCCCACCGTAACGTTTACCCAGACCTGGAGGACAAACCATGAGAACCTTTTTAATGAGTCCCATCAGGACTTACGATCAGGATGTCTTCATCTGACAAGAGGATCCTCTACCAATTTACTTCAATTGTACCAGAATATATTCTCCACCGAAGTGAATGTTGAAGCAGAACCCTGAAATACATCTGTCAATATTTACAGGCTAAAGATGTGCTATTAAAGTGAAGTTGTCTCAGCGGGCTCAGCGGATGTCCTCACAAATTGAATAGTGTTTCTAATTAGAAAACAAATAGCATTTTTTATTCTATTCCAGCTCTTAAAGTTAATAATGGGCAATAACCTCTGCTTCCATATTCCATAAATTACATCATAAGAAAATATGCAAATTATTTCTGGGGATAGCACTATACTTGTTTCTTACATGCTAAGTTAAAACTGCTGAAGGTTTGCCTCATGTTAAGTGGTTATAAATGTCACATTGTTTAAGGTTTTTATGACATTAATTGATTATAAAACCAAATGTTAACATGTTATTATTCAGAAGCTTGTCAGACAAAATGTGTTTGACTGTTTGCTTGAGATGGCAAGCTTGACTAGCTAGTCAAGAAACACACAAAAAAATATGTGAAACAGCAAAGGAAATAAATATAAATAGAGATTGTGTCTGATTCATCTTCGCCCCAAGAAATGTATGTCCCACCTGTGATCATGGAGCTAGATCCCTTGTCTGGGATAGAAGTTTTTTACGGGCTCTAAGAAATACCACCTAACTATTTGGGAAGCAACAAAGGCAGACTATCTCATCACCTGTTGAGTTCTGTTAGAGTGGTAACATGACAACGATATAATCCGATCCTATCTACAGGTGGAATGGTGCTCAATCCATCCTACTTTGGCACTGTCGGACACAATAACACAATGATCCATGAGATGGGCCATATCTTTGGACTGTATCATGTCTTCAAGGGGGTCAGTGAGCGGGAGTCCTGTGATGACCCCTGTCAGGAGACCACTCCCTCCATGGAGACAGGAGACCTATGTGCAGACACGGCTCCTACACCAAAGTCAAAGGCCTGCCATGACCCTGGCCATGTCAACGACACCTGTGGGATAACGCTCTACCAGGACACACCGTACAACAACTACATGAGTTACACAGGTAGGTCTACTGTAACCTCTCTGCAATTCAGTCATCATAAGCTAGGCTGCATCCCAGTTCATCCCTTCATAGTGCACTACTTCTGACCAGACCCCTATGGGCCCTATGGGCCCTGGTCAAAAGTAGTACACTATAAAAGGAATAGGGTTCTGTTTGGGACGCATCTCTAGAATGAGGCTGTGGTGCTGTATTCCTACTGCAAGACCACAAAGGTCTACTGTATATACAGTATTAGGTTACGTCCAAGTGTATTGTATTTGGTCTAGGAATTGCATAGTATTGCTAATTCATCCACATCAAACTTGAGTGATCAAAATTCTCTTGGCTGTTTAACGATAGATGATTTCCGCTGGGAACATTGACTCTACTCTACTTTCACTTCTTCTCCTCAGACGATAACTGCACCAACCATTTCACACCAAATCAAGTGGCTCGGATGCATTGTTATATGGATCTAGTCTACGAGAACTGGCTGAACGGGAGAAGGCCCACCCCCATCCCTCTCAAGCCCATGGTGATTGGACAGAGCTCAGACTCGGTCTCCATTCATTGGCTTCCACCTGTAAGAGGGCCACTTCATCAAAGGTAGAATAATTGTGTAGCTAAATTTTTTTCTCATATCAACAGTAATGAGATAGGATGCATCCCAAAGTGTTTCATTTCCCTATATAGTTAACCAGTGCCCATAGGGAGCCCATAGTGCACTATAAAGGGAATAGGGTGCCATTTGGGAACCAGACATAGATATTCATGAATGATTATGACAATTTCAAATATTTTCTCATACTTACATTTGATCAACTCTATTGACAGTTCTCCTACAGTGGATAGTGTAAACTGCAGGGACTGTGAGGCAGACGGTGTGTTCCATCAGTATGCCTATGAGGCCACCTCGCCACGGGTCTGTGACTCCTCCGGATACTGGACACCTGAAGAGGCTACTGGTCAGTATTTTTCTTTAGCCATTAATGGGCCTGTGTGGCTCAGATTGGTGGTGCATGCCACTTGCAACATCAGGGTTGTGGGTTCAATTCCTGATGGGGCCACCCATAACAACATGTATGCATGCACCTCTGTAAATACATTTGGATTAAGGTGTCTGATAAATGGCGTATACTATGATAATTACATTGGCTACTAGTAAACAGTCTAGTCTAGGATAAAAGTCTCAAAGCTTTCACACTTAGTGGCATGTCTCTGACACTCCAAACACATAATAAAGTAGTCATGTATTCATTGTCTGAAAAAATTACTTATTTTAGTGTCCATTTTGAACATGCACAAAACATTCAGTTACAGTTTAGTTTCTGCCTTTCTGCCAGGAGGATCCCCTGTTCTTCTCTGTGTAAGGTGCGTGCAAGGATAAAGACTGTCTGGAAGAAAAATACGACAATCATTAAATGATCATTGCCAGGCTAAATAACTTATTTTGTTTTAGCCATAAGAAAAACACGGTGCTTGGCAGAGTCAACTTTATTTGAGTGCAGAAGACATGATGTGTATAAAACGTTTTGGAAATTCTACGAAAATGTGGAAATTCTCAGATGGAATTTATGCTTTGAAAAGAGACAAGAGAAATCAAAATCAAGTTAAAATGAAATCAAATGTTATTTGGCACATGCTTCATGAACAACAGGTGTACACTAACAGTGAAATGTTTACTTAAAGGCCCTTCCCAACAAGGCAGAGAGAAAAATATAGAAAATATTAACACATTGAATAAATACACAAAGAGTAACGATAACTTGGCTGTATACACAGGGTACCAGTACCAAGTCGATGTGCAGGGATACGAGGTAATTGAAGTAAATATGTACAGTACATATACTGTAGGTAGTGGTAAAGACTTAGAAACACGATAGATAACAGTAGCAGCAGCATATGTGATGAGCCAAAAGAGTTAGTGCAAAGAGAGTCAATGCAGATAGTCCAGGTAGCTATTTGGTTAGCTATTTAGAAGTCTATTGGCTTCGGGGTAGAAGATGTTCAGGGTCCTGTTCAGGGTCCTGTCCTCTTGAGTATCTGAGGGCCCATGCTAAATCTTTTCAAACTCCTGAGAGAGAAGAGGCGTTGTCGTGCCTTCTTCATGACTGTGTTGGTGTGTGTGGACCTTGTTAATTCATTAGTGATGTGGACACAGAGGAACTTGAAGCTCTCGACCCGCTCCACTACAGCTCTGTCGATGTGGATGGGGGCATGCATGGCCCCTCCATTTCCTTTAGCCCACAATCAGCTCTTTTGTTCTTGCTGACGTTGAGGAAGAGGTTGTCGTCCTGGCACCACACTGCCAGGTCACTAACCTCCTCTCTATATGCGGTCTCATCGTCATGCCTACCACCGTCGTGTCATCAGAAAACTTAATGATGGTGTTGGAGTCGTGCACGGCCACGCAATTGTGGGTGAACAGGGAGTACAGAAGGGGACTAAGAACCCACCCCTGAGGCGCCCCCATGTTGAAAGTCAGTGTGGCAAATGTGTTGTTGCTTACCCTCACCAACTGGGGACGGCCCGGTCAGGAAGACTGGAGGATCCAGTTGCAGAGGGAGGTGTTCAGTCCCAGGATCCTGAGCTTAGTGATGAGCTAGGAAGGCACTATGGTGTGGAATGCTGAGCTGTAGTCAATTAACAGTATTCTCACATAGGTGTTCCTCTTGTCCAGGTGGGAGAGGGCAGTATTGAATGCAATAGAGATTGTGTCATCTGTTGGAGCGGGATGCAAATTGTAGTGGATCTAGGGTGTCTGGGATGATGGTGTTGATGTGAGCCATGACCAACCTTTCAAAGCTTTTCATGGCTACAGATGTGAGTGCTACGGGGCGATAGTAATTTAGACAGGTTACCTTGGCGTTCTTGTGCATAGGGACTATGGTGGTCTGCTTGAAACATTTAGGTATTACAGACTGGGTTAGGGAGAGGTTGAAAATGTCAGTGAAGTCACCTGCCAGCTGGTCAGCGTATGCTCTGAGTACACGTCCTGGTAATCAGTCTTTCCCCGCGGCCTTATGAATGTTAACCTGCTTAATGAAAGTTTCTATTCACATCGGCTACCGAGAGCGAGATCACACAGTCGTCTGGAACTGCTGGTGCTCTCATGCATGGTTCAGTGTTTCATGCTTCGAAGTCAGCATAGAAGACATTTAGGTAATCTGGTAAACTCGCTGCACTGGGCAATGTTGGATAGTTTGCAAGCCCTGCCACATCCGAGGAGCATTAGAGCCGGCGTAGTAGGATTCGGTCTTAGACCTGTATTGACGCTTTGCCTGTTTGATGGCTCATCGGAGGTTGTCATAGGATTTCTTATAATCGTCCGGATTAGTGAGAACTCTCCATGCATTACTTTTAATGACGATAAATACAATTACAGCATTAGCCAGGAGAAAAGAGTGGAATCTATCATTCTGGGGGAGACACACATTCTGTTGGCTTTTGTTGTGTATTGTAGTGTAGTTTATGGGAGAGAGTTCTATTACCTGCTTGTCCATGTTTAAGCCATGGAGTTCATTCATGAGCCTTGAGAACTTTCCTGCTAGAACAGGAAAACAAGAGCTTTACCTATTTAAAAATTAAAGAGGCTTTTTGTACACTGAGTGTACAAAACATTCTAATATTGAGCTGCACCCCCTTTTCCCCTCAGAGAAACTTTTGAGCATGAAAACCCCAGCAGGGTTGTTGTTCTTGACACACTCAAACCGGTGTGCCTGGCACCTACTACCATACCCTGTTCAAAGGCACTTAAATATTTTGTCTTGCCCATTCACCCTCTGAATGGCACATATACACAGTCCATGTCTCAATTCTCTCAAGGCTTAAAAATCCTTTAATCTGTCTCCTCCCCTTCATCTACACTGATTGAAGTTGATTTAACAGGTGATCAATAAGGGATCATAGCTTTCACCTGTATAACTATTTTGAATGCCGAAACACATTGGTTTTACATTTAACAATAAACTTGAACTTTTCTCCAAGAGTTGCTGAATTTCCTTCTTCACTTCAGTTTGCTCCTTAAACGTAGCATATCATACTAAAGCAGTCAAACCTAATATGTGACCGACCGGCTCAAATCGGTCTTATGTAGAAAAAATTTAAATTGTGTTTTTTACATTGGATAAAAGTAGAGACTCAGAGATACAAAATGATATATCATACACTGCATTTGAGGAACAATGGGAAGGTAATTCTGCTTTGAAAGTTGATAAACTTGTAAAACTCACTTTTGAGAAAAAGGCCTTTGAATGTTTTGGTACCTAATGGAGACCTCTCCTTTGTCTACATCCATTCAGCATTGTTCACACCCTCTTAGGCCAGCCCCACCCATCTCTTTAAGGATTCACATGTGAGGTCATGTGCTAAACAGTGAGTAGTGTAGTAAAGATTAAGACTAAAAGTGGTAAAATTAGTAGCCTACAATAAGGAAAAACTCCAGGTAAATAGAATTTTTATAAATATTAGATGACGCTTACCCAACACACTTGTCTAAATTGATGGGTCATGTAAAAAAAGAAATGCTATAACCCCCAGCCACATATTGCCAAGTGAATGGGTCTCTATAGAAGGTGTAAACCGTACAAATGGTTACTTGCATAGAAGCAATATCAGAAATAGATCATGTCAATATAAATAAAATAATATACTATCCATAAGTATGTACAAGAAAAATATCAATAACAATTTCAGTGATAGATGAGGTAGTTATATGGAAACAATCAGGGGTAAAGTGGCTGAGCAGCAGGATAAGAAAAAAGTTGTAGCTGCAACGTATGGCGTGTGTTAGGACAGAGTCCTTTGAATAGAGGCACTGCAGATAGTGCTGATGACTGGTCCGTCTGAACCACGGATGAACAAGGGAATCTATATCCAGAGAGGCTGTTTCTGTCCTGCACTTGACTTTGGTGCAGGGCAGATGTTGCCCACAGCCTCTTCGTCGCAAAACTCCCTGATCTTCTCAAAAACATAAGTTTGTCTAGCTGTGTCCAGTCCAGGTGGTGCATGTACAGGTGAACCATCTATGGGAGGAAGGATGTCAGCTTTGCGCAGCAGCTGAAACCTGATTCCGAATGCTCCTTGGCGACAACAACACCCGGCTCCAGAGCATTGAAGTTGTAAAACAGGAAATAACAAAAATAATTAAGACATTACAACCTTGCACAACATCAATTCACCATGTTTAGATAAGAAGAATAACCTCATACAATGCAATGAAAATTATTTTCACCTGAAGTGCTGGTACTGCTTGAACTTTTGCAGCGGCCTGAAGTACGGAGTTAGGTGTTGTTACCAGCCATAGCTTTCCACCAGCACTGTACCATCCTCCAGTCCAACCAGCTGTGGGATGTCACCCTTGTCACAGTGCTGTCCTTCACAACATCAGCAATCTCAGACAAAGTGTTCACTCTGGTCTTTCTGAAGCGCTGCTTGATGAGGCCAAAGCACCAGTCAGGGGCAAACTTGGTGTGGCCTGTGATCAGGAAGTGAAGATCCAGACTGTGGTGGAGTTTGTGCGTGGTCCGCCAGGCACAATACCAGAGCACAAACTTGTTCTTGTTTTGGCCACTGCAGTTATCACAATCCAGGGACTCTGTAGTTGGTGAAGAAATGGTGCATGTAGTTGATGACTGTGCTACATGCCTTCATCAATCAAGTAGTTGACTTGTTGTGGTATTCCTTCACAGCAGACACCAAACAATCCACACTTGTGAGGAGTTAAAAAAGTAGATGGGACCTGGCTGCATAGGGTCAGAAGGATAGTGCACCTGCAAACAGCAAAAGAACATTAAGATAAGTTAATTAAAAGAAAATGTAACATAAAAGGTAATATAATTTTTTTGAAATCATTATCAGGTAACTTTCATTTACCTACAAATGTGCAGAGCAGCAGCACTGCATACAGAAACATAATCTTGGAAATTGTAAGTTAGAATTATAACACACAGCCCGACAACAGGTACCTCTGGAAAATACAGAAATAATGGAAGATCAATAAAAGTAGTGCCAATCATGTTGTAGTTCAATTAAATATTTAAAACGTGTTGTTTATGCTTTATATACCAAGTGTTGTCATCGATTCCTTGTAGAGACGCCACACTGCTGCTTTGTCACATGGGCTGGCAGCAGCTTTCCACCAAAGTGGTTGTGTCCTGGATGGTGTCCTGTTAATAATATTGCATTATCCTCTGCGTAGTTGTTGATGAAGTTCAAGTCCTCGTGCTTCAGATGTAACCTGTGCTTGTTTGGGCCAGCTCTCTTTTTGGTGGGAGGCATTAGACCATTCTCCTTGTATGACTGGTGGAGGAGAGTCAAGCGTGTTCTACTGATGCTGAAAGACAAATTCCAGATACAAATATTTTGGCATTATTATACAATAGATAGCCGTAATCACCGTCAGACACACCTGGCTAACTTGATGGGTCATGTAATCATCTGGCGAAGTGGAGTCTTTTGTTTAGACATGCTAGCTAAACAATGAACCATAATCCTAATCCATGGAGCACTAGCAATACAAACCGATTGTCATAGCTAGCTAAAGTTAACCAAATAGGTTCAATATTAGCTAGTTAGCTAGCTAACATTAGGACGTAACTAGCAATGTGAAATGTAATTCTGAGATAACATTACTACACACAGATCATAAACGTAATGTTAGCTAGCGAGCCAGCCATCTAACGTCAGCTAGCTAGCTAACAGTAAGCTTTAACTTGCAATGAAAACAACTTTCTGACAAAATTAGAAAAAGTCTAAAAGTATTTGGTTTTAAATATACTTAAGTATCAAAAGTAAAAGTATAAATAATTTGACATTCCTTATATTAAGCAAACCGGATAGCTCAATGTTCTTGTTTTTTTAATTTACAGATAGCCAGGGGCACACTCCAACACTCAGAAATCATTTACGAACAGAGCATGTGTTTAGTGAATCCACCAGATCAGATGCAGTAGGGATGACAAGGGATGTTCTCTTGATAAGTGTGTGAATTGGAGAATTTTTTTGTCCTGCCAAGCATTCAAAATGTAACGAGTACTTTTGGGTGTCAGGAAAATGTACGGAGTAAAGATTTTCTTTCGGAATGTAGTGAAATAAAAGTTGTCAAAAATATGAATAGTAAAATAAAGTTCACACTGACCATGTGCAATGCCATAAGAATCATCTTATGCTTTAACCCCCACCAAAACTCTGACCCTTTTACTAGCCCTAGCATAGTTGGTTTAGCTGTTTTCATGTTATCCAGAGTGTTGGTGACTGTAACTGTGCTCCTGGCAACAATTTAATTACGCTTTTTAGCCGACATTTACTGACACCGGCCATATTCAACCGGTGTTGAGCGTTCGTAAATTCATCAGTTATTCTGCGCTTTGGCACACTCAGACGAGAGGGCTCTGAAACAGTTGTTGTGACGTTCTATTGAAATGGATACTTGCATAGTTGAGTCTTTTGTTAAGTTTTCCTACGCTAGACAGGATCACCTACACAAACTGACCAGCTCATATAGACAGACGCATGCTATATGGCAGATCAATCCAAACTCATCTCTCGGCATGTCCAGCCCACTCATTAGAGCACAAACTCAGCCAATCATGGGTAGCGGGAAGGTTGCTGCCTTTGTCTGTGGCCTAACCAACTAGGCTCGTAATTTAACAATTTTATTTTGTATTTACAGTCGGCATACAAGTTTGTTATTAAGGAACATGAAAGTTCCTTAATAATGTTTGAGAAGGCATTTATGCCTCCCAAAAAACATTTTGATAAAAAAAAAGTTTAAGTTCAAACGGCTCTCCTGTAAAGTCTCCTGTAAAGTAGTGACATAGGCCTAGTTTGCTGAAACGAGTCACATATATCATACTAAACGATCAACATATAGGATACTATACATCCTACAATTTGTATTATATTGTACGACCGCTATTACGTTGTTAGGCCAATGTAATGTAACCTTACGTAAAGTAACATATCATACTAAATGGAGTGGCACGGATTTTAGTAAAATATAATACGTTTTGCTCTGAGACTATGTTGACATTAGATCAGGGCTTAGGTGTAGAAGTCCAATGAAAACCAGTACCAGTGTTACCCATTTACAAATTAAACTGTTTTAAAAAAAATTAAAAATTATGCAGGCCACTTTTAAACATTTAATAAGTTAATAAAACATGCATGGAACATTTATTTCAGGTAAACTACTGTATCTAGGCTGCATCATTCTTTTCACAGAAACATATCCTCCCTTTGATGTGTTCCTCCACTAAAACCCAAGCATTAATTTCCAGACCTGGGGAGTCTATTTCATCTTGAGAAAGAGGAAAAGTAGTGACATGGTTAAGTTGCTGAAAGTAGGAAGGATGATACACTAAGATCTTGAAGCACTAGGCTTTCCTACTAGGCTTTCCTTTGGGAGCCGTTTGCCACATCTGATACAGTGATTAATCTGGGCCTGTGTTGAGGCCTTTCTCTGTTTATCTGACCAATTTAGTTTTATGGTTTGACTTGGCGTGCTGATGTTTACCCTGCACAAATCCACACATGTGAAGGAGCCACATTGGGTGCAGATAGCAGAAGCTGGGGAAGCTGAGGACGCTCAGGCATTGGCTGGCTGGGGCTACTGCTGCAGGCTCTCTCCCTCTATCCCTCTCCATTCGGCAGTTTATTTCAGTGCTCTGCTGAGACACACGACCTGCTCCTGTTCCTCTTTTACCACCGAGGAAATTAACATGCTTTATAAATTGTTTTGTGAGCCCTGTCTGTCCCAATTAAGAAATGTATTCATTTCCTGTGTAAAGTTGCACCTGGGTATGTTGTGTTCTAGAGGATGGTTAGGAAAATACCAGTCCAGTCCAAAACCAGGTCATGTGATTTTCCCAGTCTCTCTCTACTGTATGATTCTCCCTCAGTACATAGCTTGTACTCTCTACTAGCCCTCTTTAATAATAGTATAGTAATGGTGATTCAAATCATGACACAACTTTAGTAAAGATACTGCACTAATTAAAGACAACAGAGTGCCTACCTTTGAAACCAATGAATAACCTTCTAGCTCTCTGCATTTTATCCATGTGGGTGGGCAGGTACTGTGTATGTTATCAGTTGAGAAGGCTTGGATGTAGAAACAAGTTGTAGGCCTATCTGCTATATCTGTTGTAACTTTTCCCTTTCTTTGGATGCGTCCCAAATGGCACCATATTCCCTATATAGTACACTACCTTTGACCAGACCCCTATGGGCCTTGTCAAAATGTGTGCAATATAAAAGGTATAGGGGGTCATTTGGGACGCATGTACAGTAGGTGTATATATTGTAAGACCAGTGTGTGTGTGTGTGCATTTACAGGCCCTCCAGATGTATACCAGCCCTGTGAGCCCAGCCTACAGGCCTGGAGTCCAGAACTCAGCCTGTATGATGCCAACGTGACGTCTCCCTGCCCTGAAACCGAGGGCTGCGTGCTGATGCTGCGCTTCCTCCACCTTGTGGTCCCTGACAGCCTCACTGTGTGGGTCACCTACATCTCAGCCGGTGGGTCCCGGGTTCATTCTAGTGGTCTCCAACAGTGTACATTTAGCATTGCTGAAACTCAACACAATACAAGTCACACGTTGTGTCTACCTGAATGAGAATGCTTTGGCTATTCATCTGAGCAGGTAATGTGAAGTTACACCAGTTATTTGTCCTAGGAATTTATGAATAAATATAGGGCCAAGCATGTGCACTACTCTGGAACTGCTTGATTATACAGCTTATAATTATCCACCATGTTGTCTCTACAGATAACCAGGTGATTACCAACATCGAGCTAATAACAGACACAGACGAGTCTCTAGACATGGGTCCACAGCACGTCTTCTGTGATGTGCCCCTCACCCTACATGTGCACACCGAAAAAAGGGTGGCAGCTGTCAAACTGAGCACCTTTGATGAGAAGATGGAGATTGACGCTATTCTGCTTACTTCTAGCCCCCATAATCCTCTCTGCTCCAGTTGCCAGCCTCTGATCTACCGAGTTGTCCGGCAACCGCCGTTTTCAGGCGATCTGGTCCAGCAAACTCTGCTTACATTTACAGACAGGTACAGTAAGATTGACACTGACAGATATACAGGACCAGTCAAAATTTTGGACACACCTACTCATTCAAGGGTTTTACTTTATTTTTTGCTCATTTATACATTGTTGAATAATAGTGAAGACATCAAAACTATGAAATAACACATATGGAATCATGTAGTAACCAAAAAAGTGTTAAACAAATTAAAATATATTTTATATTTGAGATTCTTCAAAGTAACCGTCCTTTGCCTTGAACAAAGCTTTGCACACTCTTGGCATTCTCTCAACCAGCGTCATGAGGTAGTCACCTGAAATGCATTTCAATTAACAGGTGTGCCTTGTTAAAAGTTAATTTGTGGAATTTCTTTCCTTCTTAATGCGTTTGAGCCAATCAGTTGTGTTGTGACATGATAGGGGTGGTATACAGAAGATAGCCCTATTTTGTAAAAGACCAAGTCCATATTATGGCAAGAACAGCTCAAATAACCAAAGATAAATTACAGTCCATAATTACTTTAAGACATAAAGGTCAGTCAATCCGGAAAATGTCAAGAACTTTGAGAGTTTCTTCAAGTGCAGTCGCAAAAACCATCAAGGGCTATGATAAAATTGGCTCTCATGAGGACCGCCACATGAATGGAAGACCCAGAGTTACCTCTCAAGTTCTTTAGAGTTAACTGCATCTCAGATTGCAGTCCAAATAAATGCTTCACAGAGTTCAAGTAACAGACACATCTCAACATTAACTGTTCAGAGGAGACTGTGTGAATCAGACCTTCGTGGTTGAATTGCTGCAAAGAAACCACTACTAAAAGGACACCAATAAGAAGAATAGACTTGCTTGGGCCAAGAAACACGAGCAATGGATGTTGCTCGGTGGAAATCTGTCCTTTGGTCTGATGAGTACAAATTTGAGATTTTTGGTTCCAACCGCCGTGTCTTTGTGAGACGCAGAGTAGGTGAACGGATGATCTCCACATGCATGGTTCCCATGGAGGAGGACGTGTGATGGTGTGGGGGTGCTTTGCTGGTGACACTGTCAGTGATTTATTTAGAATTCAAGGCACACTTAACCAGCATGGCTACCACAGCATTCTGCAGCGATACGCCATTCCATCTGGTTTGTGCTTGGTGGGACTATCATTTGTTTTTCAACAAGACAATGACCCAACACACCTCCAGGCTGTGTAAGGGCTATTTGACCAAGAAGGAGAGTGATGGAGTGCTGCATCAGATGACCTGGCCTCCATAATCACCCGACTTCAACCTAATTGAGATGGTTTGGGATGAGTTTGACCGCAGAGTGAAGGAAAAGCAGCCAACAAGTGCTCAGCATATGTGGGAACTCCTTCAACACTGTTGGAAACGCATTCCAGGTGAAGCTGGTTGAGAGAATGCCAAGAGTGTGCAAAGCTTTCATCAATGGAAAGGGTGGCTACTTTGAATGTTTAACACTTTTTTGTTTACTACACGATTCAATATGTGTTATTTCATAGTTTTGATGTATTCACTATTATTCTACAATGTATAAAATAGTCAAAATAACGAAAAAAAACCTTGAATGAGTAGGTGTGTCCAAACTACTGTACTGTATGTGGCCGGAATTCGGCAAATACTTTGACCTTAGTCTGGAAAGTTCTCCTGTGTGGACACAGATGTATTGTTTTGAGGTCATGTACCACTGCTCCAAGAAGTGGACCTAAGAATACACACACACACACACACACACACACACAAAATCACGATCAAAGTATAATTTATGTCACGTACAAAGACCATACTACGCCCCAAAAACTGAGATATTTTTCATTTTGGTGTGGCACAGTTTTCGCAACACAGAACCGAATGTATTCAACATTCTTCTTAGCACTAGATACTGATCCAAATCAACATCAAGGAAAATTACAAAATCATTCACAAAAAAAATGTGTATGACACTAATACCAAATACAAGCTGACTCTAATGAATAAAAGTAAGCTGGAACAGAATAAAAACAAAATATGAGGTGGGAAATATCTTAATGTTTAGGGGACTGACTTCTGTTATGTTTAATGCAAAGCTGGATGCAGATAATCAATTTAACACCCTTTCTCACCGCATGGGATTAAAATGGTTTGACGTACACCGGAATCCTCTGAAAATGTTTTATTGAATATTGAATTGAATTTTATTCAATAAAACATTTTCAGAGGATTCCGGTGTACGTCAAACCATTTTAATCCCATGCGGTGAGAAAGGGTGTTAAATTGATTATCTGCATCCAGCTTTGCATTAAACATAACAGAAGTCAGTCCCCTAAACATTAAGATATTTCCCACCTCATATTTTGTTTTTATTCTGTTCCAGCTTACTTTTATTCATTAGAGTCAGCTTGTATTTGGTATTAGTGTCATACACATTTTTTTTGTGAATGATTTTGTAATTTTCCTCTAACACTTTCTGGGATATTGTTGCTTTTCAAGCACTTGCAGGAGTAGTTGGATGTGCTTAAGAGGTCACATTGAGGAATACATTTGTTTTCATCTCTAAAAGTTCCACAAGTAGCTGTAAGTGCAAAACGATGTAAAAACCAAGGGGAATTAAGTTATGCGGAGGGAAGAGGAGGGCAGAGACGTTGTGTTTGGGGGAAGGCAGTCTCTGGAATATAAACCAAACTTGACCAGCATAAACAGTAAACACCTGTGGCTCTTTGGAGCTGTTGCTCAGCCATTTCCTCTCGCTGAAGGCTCTGTACTGTATGCTCATCATGGTTAGTATATGATAAGTGAGAGGCCTGTCATTTGGAGGAGGGGGTGAAGAGAGAGATGTGGAGTGCATTGCAGGAGAGAAATGAAAGAAAGGCTAAGAATTGTGACTGTGAGTCTACACTGCCACCAAGAGGTATAGCTGGCAAAACAAGATGGCTTTGCACTCGATATCCTAATCCTTAAATATTGACTCTAATTTTTGGTCTATTAGGAGTGAAAAAACACCTTTAGGGTATGTGTGAAAAAGGATAAAGTAGGATAAAGTAATGTTGTTAATCCATGGACAAGGATGTATTATTTTCCCCTGACCCTCATAGCCTAGTTTATGCTAACTAGTGTCTCATAAACATTTGACTTGTACATTAAATAACTGATTGTATCATTCCCAAAACTACCCTAGGTCTAAGTCCTGTAAAAAAAAAAACACAGGCTCCTCCGGTGGTATGCTAGATAGAGCGGGCTCTTAGAGTTGATCCATAATTAATAAGAGTAATTTGTAGCGGGAGGAAATCCGACACGTCTGAGAGAGTAGAGGATGTGCATTTTTGTAGGCATTCTTTACAGCTGGCCGGAGACAATGGTAATCTAGGAGGGCTGCCGGGAAATAAAAGGTAGGGTCTTTTTATAGTTTGGAGCTGACTAAAAGGTCAATAGCTCTGGGACAGGAGGTATGATATCACTGTACCCACCGTACCTCCTGTTTAGGTTTAAGGTCACTGCTTCCTACAGCAAGCTTAGATGACTAGGTGACTCTGGACACAGATACACAATAACAATCTGTTTCTTATTGTGTATCTATGTGCACTGTCCTTTCCTTCTAACCTTGCTGTTCAAAATGGTTATTTGACAATAATAGCTATCGGTTTAGTTTAGTCATTTTGTATCTCTATGCAACAATTCCACCTGGAAATAATTGGAAATGTCAATTTATTTAGTACTGAAGGAATACAATTCCTTGAGACAAAAATGCAATTAGAAAGCTGTTTATACTTGAATGTTGCATGTTTTGATGTGTTCGTACAGTGATATTGAAAAGGGCATGGAGTACCAGTACAGAGTTCAGGTGGAAGCAGACGGTCTTCTCAGTGAGCTCTCCCCACCTCTCCTCTACACCCATGGAGCTGCCTACTGCGGTGACGGACTACTCCAGGGGTCAGTCAGTTTACACAGTATTCACATCCCAGATGAAGTGCCGTGAGAAAGTATTCACACTCCTTGACTTATTCCACATTTTGTTGTTTTACAGCCTGAATTTAAAATTGATTAAATAGTTTTTTTCCCCTCACCAATAGACACACAATACCCCATAATGACGAAGTGAAAACATGTATTGAGACCGTTTTGCAAATTTATTGAAAATTAGGTTTAAGTCAAAACTGTATCTCGGCCACTCAGGAACATTCACTGTCTTCTTGGTAAGCAACTCCAGTGTAGATTTGGCGTTGTGTTTTAGGTTATTGTCCTGCTGAAAGGTTAATTAATCTCCCAGTGTCTGGTGGAAAGCAGACTAAACCAGGTTTTCCTCTAGGATTTTGCCTGTGCTTAGCTCCATTCAGTTTCTGTTTTATCCTTAAAAACTCCACGGTCCTTAACGATTACAAGCATACACATAACATGATGGATAACACTTTGTATTCAGAACAACAGTTGCTTTCTCATATTTTTTGCAGTATTACTTAATGCCTTTTTGCAGGTTTAGGAATATTTGTATTCTGTGCAGGCTTCCTTTCATTCACTTTGTCAATTAGGTTAGTATTGTGGAGAAAATACAATGTTCACAGCCATCTATCACAGCCATTTAACTATGGAACTGTTTTAAAGTCCCCATTGGCCTCATAGTGAAATCCCTGAGTGGTTTTCTTCCTCTCCTGCAACTGAATTAGCCAGTATTTTTGTAGTGACTGTGTGCATTGACACACCATCCAAAGTGTAATTAATAACTTCCCCATGCTCAAAGAGATATTCAACGTCTGCTTTTATTTAGATTTTTACCTATCTCCCAATAGGTGCCCTTCTTTGTGAGACATTGGAAAACCTCCCTGGTCTTTGTGGTTACGTCTGTGTTTGAAATGCACTGCTTGACTGAAAAACCTTACAGATAATTGTATGTGTGAGGTACAGAGATGAGGTAGTCATTCAAAAATCATGTTAAACTCTATTATTGCACACAGAGTCCATGCAACTTATTATGTGACTTGTTAAGTACATTTTTTCTCCTGAAGTTATTTCGGCTTGCCATAACAAAGGTGTTGAATACTTATTGACTCAAGACATTTCAGCTTTTCATTAAAAAAAGTAACAATTAAAACTAAAAACAATAATTCCACTTTGGCATTACGGGGTATTGTGTGCAGGCCAATAATAAAAGAAATCGCAATTTCATACAATTTAAATTCAGGTTGTAACACAACAAAATGTGGGAAAAGTCAAGGGGTCTGAATACTTTCTGAAGGCACTGTATGTTCTTTTTTCTCTCATCCATTATAGACCACACCAACAGTAGAAAGAAAATGACCATAATATATGCATTAATATTATTAATTGATACACAGCAATGTTGTAATCATGGTAAATAAGTCCACCTTCATTACTCTGTTTCAAATACAAATAGAATTGTCTATATCAAAGGAGGATTTTAAATTAACATTTTACAATGAATGGATTCACATACAAGGCATAAAGCTTAAGTTACAAAGCATTAACAAGCATTAGAAAGCATACTTCTGAGCCTAACTTAGAAGACAAAGCATGAACAAAGATATACCTATTAAGCCAGCGGCTTAGAATCCCAGGAAGCCTGGATACAGGATGAGAGAGAACAAAGGCATGTAATAAAATGTATAACATCTGAAGGTGTAACCTTTCAACCCAAAACCAACCACAATTGACCAATCAAATTATACTACGTTTACAGAGTAACCTGACCACCAAGGCCCAATCTCCACAGGGTGTCACAGCAATTAAAGGCTTGTGTCGGGTATGAGACCAATGTAAATAAGACAGAATTCCTGGGAAGACAATACATTTTTTTGCATAGAGTAATTCAGAGGTCACCCTGTACAGATACAAGTTACCACATATATAATACATCATTATAGATAGCATCAGAGTTATCCTCAGTGAACAACTTTCAGATAGAAATCAAACATGGATACTATAGTATTATTCATATTCGATAGTCAGTCCTCTGAATACTGTAATAGAGAGATACATTTTGGCCCCTCAGAGGGCGAAGGGCTGACTCGTCCTTGGGCATTTTCCTTTGTGCACTCCTTGTGTTCCTGAACCATTTGCCATGCAACTCCAGGTAACAGAGAACAAATAAATTAGGGCAGACCCTACAGTACGTTATCAAGTGTGCAAGTGATGCCAAACAACAGTATATTCATATATATATATATATATATATATATATATATTTCACCTTTATTTTACTAGGCTAGTCAGTTAAGAACACATTCTTATTTTCAATGACAGCCTAGGAACAGTGGGTTAACTGCCTGTTCAGGGGCAGAACGACAGATATGTACCTTGTCAGCTCGGGGATTTGAACTTGCAACCTTACGGTTATCAACGGACTTCCCTACTAACGGGCTCTTCGGAACGCTCCTTGTCGGGGATGGAAGGCAGGGTACAGTTGTACTTCAATGGTTCCCTTGACCCAGCCTATACTCCTGGAGCTAACCACATTTGAGACGGTGTACTGCGGCCAGGAGCAAAAACTCCCTATTAGTCGGGCCCAATGGAGAAACCCTGGGAGGACCGGGCTCCTCGGAGTGGCCATTCCTCTGAGGGTGTACTGAGTCAAGATGAGAAGATTTCACCAGTGGAACCCACCCACTGGCGGCACCTTTTTTCTTGGTCTCTCTAAGTGGAGAATGTAGTGAAATCAAATGATATGTGTGTTTGTGATGAAAGTGTATGGACTATGGAAATGACTGATCCTTGCTGTCTCTGTGTCTGTAGGACAGAGGACTGTGACGATGGCAATCTGTTGGATGGTGATGGCTGCTCTAAGAAGTGTCACATGGAATCAGGCTTCAACTGCAATGGTGAGTGAAGAACAGACAAGACCACTCTCCTAATCCTGGTCTCAGTCTATAGTCTGTGGAATGACCACAACAGAAACACAACTAGACCAGGGGTGTATTCATTACAGAAATGAATACAACAGAAACCGTTTACCGTTTAAGAACCAAATGACTGAAACAGGGAGGGACCTATCTGAATTTGTACAATAGAAACTCTTGTTTTCATAGCAAAATGTTTTCAGTTTGAGAGTAAAGGCTTTCTGTTGCAAAACATTTTGTGTAATGAATACACCACATGTTGATGTCACTCAACCGAAACGGTACTTGCAAGCAGAAGCTTCAATTCAAGCTCAGTCAAAATGCCTTTATTAAGTTGAACATTAGTGCAAGTCAAGACAGATTACAACTTAACAAAACAAACTAAGTAAGTAACTAAGTAAAGAGTAATCACTTATCACACACAATTGAATTAATTGTTATTTTATTTATACTGACAGGGAGTTTTACATTTTACAGATGAGCCCTGTATGAACATCAAACACATCATTACACATCAATATACACATCAAAATACACATCAATGTTCCCATCAATACACGAAAAGCAAAACACAAACATCTTCATTAGCTCCATGCACAAGCTCCGTGCACTGATTTCATATCACAAATACTGTCATTAGTACTTTTAATACTTTTAGCAAAACAATTTATCTTTAATTTACAATTTGTAGAAACTATGAGAATAGGTTCAGAACTTTGGTGAAACATCACAGCACAGTTGAAAAATGTATGTCAAATAGAACAAAACTGGATGGTGTTCAGAGATAGATGGGAGTGGTTGAGTGGATCTTTTATGAGTGGTTCAGAACTTTTGTTAAACAGCAGAGTTAAAAATAATGGCAAATAGATACCAAAACTGGATGGTCATACCTAGTTTTCAGACCCCTTGACTTTTTCCACATTTTGTTATGTTACAGCCTTTTTCTAAAATGTATTAAATAGTTTTTTTCCCTCATCAATCTACACACAATACCCCATAATGACAAAGCAAAAACAGTTTTCTTGAAATGTTTGATAATATATAAATAATAAAAATATATATATCACATTTACATAAGTATTAACACCCTTTACTCAGCACTTTGTTGAAGCATCTTTGGCAACGATTACAGCCTTGAGTCTTCTTGGATATTACAAGCTTGGCACCCCTGTATTTGGGGAGATTCTCCCATTCTTCTCTGCAGATCCTCTCAAGCTATGTCAGGTTGGCTATTTCGAGGTCTCTGTAGAGATGTTCGATCCGGTTCAAGTCCGGGCACTGGCTGGGGCACTCAAGGACATTCAGAGAATTGTCCCGAAGCCACTCCTGCGTTGTCTTGGCTGTGTGCGTCACATCGGGAGGAAACCTGGCAACATACCTACGGTGAAGCATGGTGGTAGCAGCATCATGCTGTGGGGATGTTTTTCAGCGGCAGGTTCACCTTCCAACAAGTCTTGTTGGAAGGTGAACCTGCCGCTGAAAAACATCCCCACAGCATGATGCTGCTACCACCATGCTTCACCGTAGGTACGTTGCCAGGTTTCCTCCGGATGTGACGCTTGGCATTCAGGCCAAAGAGTTCAATCTTGGTTTCATCAGACCAGAGAATCTTGTTTCTCATGGTCCGAGAGTCTTAAGTGCCTTTTGGCAAACTCCAAGCGGGCTGTCATGTGCCATTTACTGAGGATTGGCTTCCGTCTGGCCACTCTACTATGAAGTCCTGATTGGTGGAGTGCTGCAGAGATAGTTGTCCTTCTGGAAGGTTCTCCCATCTCCACAGAGGAACTCTAGAGCTCTGAAAGAGTGACCATCGGGTTCTTGGTCACCTCCCTGACCAAGGCCCTTCTCCCTCGATTGCTCAGTTTGGCCAGGCAGCCAGCTCTAGGAAGAGTCTTGGTGGTTCCAAACTTCTTCCATTTAAGAATGATGGAGGCCACTGTATTCTTGGGGACCTTCAATGCTTCAGAAATGTTTTGGTACCCTTCCCCAGATCTGTGCCTCGACACAATCCAATCTCGAAGCTCTACGGACAATTCCTTCAACCCAGTTGTGGAAAAAGTACCCAAATCTCATACTTGAGTAAAAGTAAAAAAACCTTAATAGAAAATGACTCAAGTAAAAGTGAAAGTCACCCAGTAAAATACTACTTGAGTAAAAGTCTAAAAGTATTTTGTTTTAAGTGTACTGTTTTAAGTATCAAAAGTAAAAGTACAGTGGGGCAAAAAAGTATTTAGTCAGCCACCAATTGTGCAAGTTCTCTCACTTAAAAAGATGAGAGAGGCCTGTAATTTTCATCATAGGTACACTTCAACTATGACAGACAAAAGGAGGAAAAAATCCAGAAAATCACATTGTAGGATTTTTTATGAATTTATTTGCAAATGATGGTGGAAAATAAGTATTTGGTCACATACAAACATGCAAGATTTCTGGCTCTCACAGACCTGTAACTTCTTCTTTAAGAGGCTCCTCTGTCCTCCACTCGTTACCTGTATTAATGGCACCTGTTTGAACTTGTTATCAGTATAAAGACACCTGTCCACAACCTCAAACAGTCACACTCCAAACTCCACTATGGCCAAGACCAAAGAGCTGTCAAAGGACACCAGAAACAAAATTGTAGACCTGCACCAGGTTGGGAAGACTGAATCTGCAATAGGTAAGCAGCTTGGTTTGAAGAAATCAACTGTGGGAGCAATTATTAGGAAATGGAAGACATACAAGACCACTGATAATCTTCCTTGATCTGGAGCTCCACGCAAGATCTCACCCCGTGGGGTCAAAATTATCACAAGAACGGTGAGCAAAAATCCCAGAACCACACGGGGACCTAGTGAATGACCTGCAGAGAGCTGGGACCAAAGTAACAAAGCCTACCATCAGTAACACACTACGCCGCCAGGGACTCAAATCCTGCAGTGCCAGACGTGTCCCCCTGCTTAAGCCAGTACATGTTCAGGCAAGTCTAAAGTTTGCTAGAGAGCATTTGGATGATCCAGATGAGGATTGGGAGAATGTCAGATGAAACCAAAATATAACTTTTTGGTAAAAACTCGTCGTGTTTGGAGGACAAAGAATGCTGAGTTGCATCCAAAGAACACCATACCTACTGTGAAGCATGGGGGTGGAAACATCATGCTTTGGGGCTGTTTTTCTGCAAAGGGACCAGGACGACTGATCCGTGTAAAGGAAAGAATGAATGGGGCCATGTATCGTGAGATTTTGAGTGAAAACCTCCTTCCATCAGCAAGGGCATTGAAGATGAAACGTGGCTGGGTCTTTCAGCATGACAATGATCCCAAACACACCGCCCGGGCAACGAATTTCAAGGTCCTGGAGTGGCCTAGCCAGTCTCCAGATCTCAACCGCATAGAAAATCTTTGGAGGGAGTTGAAAGTCCGTGTTGCCCAGCGACAGCCCCAAAACATCACTGCTCTAGAGGAGATCTGCATGGAGGAATGGGCCAAAATACCAGCAACAGTGTGTGAAAACCTTGTGAAGACTTACAGAAAACGTTTGACCTCTGTCATTGCCAACAAAGGGTATATAACAAAGTATTGAGATAAACTTTTGTTATTGACCAAATACTTATTTTCCACCATAATTTGCAAATAAATTAATTAAAAATCCTACAATGTGATTTTCTGGATTTTTTTTCCTCATTTTGTCTGTCATAGTTGAAGTGTACCTATGATGAAAATTACAGGCCTCTCTCATCTTTTTAAGTTGGAGAACTTGCACAATTGGTGGCTGACTAAATACTTTTTTGCCCCACTGTATAAATCATTTCACATTCCTTATTTTAAGCAAACCAGATAGCACAATTTTCTTTTTTTTATTTACGGATAGCCAGGGGCACACTCCAACACTCAGACATCATTTACAAACAAAACATGTGTTTAGTGAATCCACCAGATCAGGCACAGTAGGGATGGCAAGGGATGCTCTCTTTATAAGTGTGTGAATTGGAAAAATGTTCTGTCCTGCTAAGCATTCAAAATGTAAGTACTTTTGGGTGTCAGGGAAAATGTATGGAGTAAAAAGTACATAATTTTCTTTGGGAATGTAGTGAAGTAAAAGTAAAAGTATGAATAGTGAAGTAAAGTACAGATACCCCCAAAAACGACTTAAGTAGTTCTTTAAAGTATTTTCACTTAAATAATTTACACCACTGCTTCGACCTCATGGCTTGGTTTTTGCTCTGACATGCACTGTCAACTGTGGGACCTTATATAGACAGGTTTGTGCCTTTCCAAATCATGTCCAGTCAATTGAATTTACCACAGGTGGATTCCAATCAAGTTGTATAAACATCTTAAGGATGATCAATGGAAACAGGATGCACCTGAGCTCAATTTCGAGTCTCATAGCAGAGGGTCTAAATACTTATGTAAATAAGGTATTCTTGTATTTTACCCCCTTTTTCTCACCAATTTTGATCTTGTCTCATTGCTGCAACTTCCCAAATAGGGTCGGGAAGCTAAGATCGTGTCATGCGTCCTCCGAAACATGACCCGCCAAACTGCGCTTCTTAACACTCGCCCGCATAACCCGGAAGCCAGCTGCACTAACGTGTCGGAGGAAACACCGTTCAACTGACAACGCAAGATCCACCTACAGGCGCCCGACCCACCACAAGGAGTCACTAGAGCGTGATGAGCTAAGTAAAGCACCCCCCGGCCAAACCCTCCCCTTACCCAGACGACGCTGGGCCAATTGTGCGCCGCCCTATGGTGCTGCCGATCACGGCCGGTTGTAATACAGGCTGGGATCGAACCCAGGTCTGTAGTGGTGCCTCTAGCACTGCGATGCAGCACCTTAGACCGCTGCGCCACTCGGGAGGTCCCCTGTTTTTTATTTGTAATACATTTGCAAAAAAATCTAAAAAACTGTTTTTTCGCTTTGTCATTATGGGCTATTGTGTGTCGATTGCTGAGTTAAAAAAATTTGAATCCGTTTTATAATAAGGCTGTAACATAACAAAATGTGGAAAAAGTCAACGGCCTGAATACTTTCTGAAGGCACTGTAGATGGGAGGGGTTGAGGGTAACTGAATGGAATTGGGATTAAAAACAAACAGAAGATAACTATTGTAAAATACACTGTGTCTGTAAAATGTACAGTATATAGTAAGTATAAGCTGGAAGTAGAAGCCTAAGTGTTGTTGTCCATTAGTTTACTCCAATTAGGGGAGGGTTGGTAGGGTTAGGGGAACATAATAAAGGAAGATATAAAATATATATGGTGGATTGGAAATAATGCAGACAATTACATTGATGGAAGCCACAATTTATCTGCAATATTAAAGCTGATCTACCACTTTGAAACGGGTTAAATAAATAAACAAAATACTGTCATTTGTAGTCATTCTGCGCTTAACCATCTCAATTTATCCAAACTACACATTATGCATACATTAATCGAATATAATTCAAAACAAAATCATATGAGCTCAAAGACTAAAACAACACTCACCCAGAGACGTGAATTGTGAAGGGTATTTTTCTTTCCTGAGGTAAGTTTACTGCAGCTAGCTTGTTCTGATTTCCACAGCAAAACAATGCTGTCAAGCTGACACTGCCTTGTCTCTGGTTTTCATTCAGAGACTTGGCATGCTAAAGTAGACATTGCACAGTAACAACAGCAAATGTCAACCTCATAGTTGTGGTGTTGGCTATAATTGTATCCACCATGCTGGGGGATTCTTTTGTACACTTCCTTTATCATCATGCTCTTAGTTAAATAAATGTGTTTTCTTAATAGAAAATGTGTCATTTGACACACAATATAAATCACAAGGAAGTAGACCTAACGGTTACAGAGTAACTAAGATAATTCAATGGATTTACATTATTTATTCTCACATACTGTTTTTCAGCAAGTTGTGTATGTCCCAAATGGCAGCCCATTCCCTTCATAGTGCACTACTTTTGACCAGAGTAGCGTAAAGTAGGGTAGAGTATTACTTTAGATCCCAACTTGGGAAAGTGTTTCATCACCTCAAGCATCATCAATGATTTTGGGGACAAGACAAGGATAAATTATTATATACATAATAATAAATACAAAATTAAGCAGTGGATTATAAAGTGAATAGGGTGCCATTTGGGATGCAACTTTTGGGAATCTATTACTTAGCTAGTACGTCAACACCCCCTCAGTTTTGTCAAGGGAGAAATAATGAATCTATTCCATGAAGGTTCAGAGATACCGTGACAGAAAGTGTTGTATTTTCTTTGGGAATAAAAGGCATGACTAGCATGAAAAGAACTTTGGCAAAAAAACAGATTATAAATTGCAATTTATAAAATGGAATCATTGCACCATTCAAGATTCTGCCTCACTCTCACTCAGTCATGCACATATTTGCTTCCATGTTGGGGTATTCTGATGCTTGACAAGTTAACTCCTGCAACACAAGACTGGATCATGATGTCAATGTATCTGAAGCATGAACATCAACTCGTAATGTCCTGAAAGAGATATTGCTTTGACAAACAACTGAAGTAAAAACACATGTATCATTGTCACAGGGGTTGTTGTATTTTGTACTGTATATTATGGTCAGTGCACAATATCCAAACAACCTGCTATGATGATAATGTGGTTTGATTCCATAATGTCTAGACTGTTTATTTTTGAGACATAGTTCCTTGAATTATTTATGCCAATTAAACACCTTGTCAGTGACTAAACTCTCCTACCCATGCAGCTGTCTGTAACTAACAGGGCCAAATCCAGCCTCTGATGTAAAAGTTCACACATTATAAATGTTTGGTGTATTACATAGTGATTTGCTGTTTTATTCTATGTCTGAACCATTGTCACACCTTTTTATTGAACTACATCTTTCCGGGAATGTTTTCTGATGACAGCATCTACTTATTGTAATACAATGCAATCTCCCCAGCAGACTGTTCCTTTGGGCTGAGTCCCAAATGGCACCCTATTCCATATATAGTGCAATACGTTTGACCAAAGCCCTCTGGGTCCTGTTTAAAAAGTAGTGCACTATGAAGGGAATAGGGTGCCATTTGGGAAGCAATCTTGTTCACCACATATCTTTCCCATTGTTTTCCCTAGGTGAACCCAGCCTGTGCTACGTCTTTGAGGGTGATGGTGTGTGTGAGGAGTTTGAGAGGGGCTCCAGCATACAGGACTGTGGTTACTTCACCCCTCATGGGTACAGTGACCAGTGGGCCTCCACCGCAGCAGCCTCCCATCAGGACCGAAGCAGCTGCCCTGCCTTGGCAGCCACCGGAGAGCCCTTGCTTAGCAAGGTATCAGTGCTTTCCTCTGCCCTGTCATACTGGATACCTACTAGATACAGATGTTATCTTTCTGTAAATGTGACAGTATTGAGTGTTTTGAATGTTTGCTAACACTTGATTTGGATAGTCCCAAGTAGATGGTTATAAATATATATATATTTTTTTTTTACCCCATTTTTCACCTCAATTTCGTGATATCCAATTGTGATCCAATTACGATCTTGTCTCATCACTGCAACTCCCCAATGGGCTCAGGAGGCGACGATCAAGTCATGCGTCCTTCGAAACATGACCCGCCCTGTCGCGCTTCTTAACACCCGCTCACCTAACCCGGAAGCCAGCTGCACCAATGTGTCGGAGGTAAACCGTTAAACCGACGACCGAGTCAGCTTGCAGGTGCCCAACCAGCCACAAGGAGTCGCTAGAGTGTGATGAGCCAAGTAAATCCCCCCTAGGCCAAACCCTCCCCTAACCCGGACAACGCTGGGCCAATTGTGCGCCGCTCTATGGGGCTCCCGGTGTCAACAACATTTAAACTAACTGTCCACTAACCCTAACCCTAACCTTAGCCTGATCCTAACCTTAAACTTAACCCTTAACCGAGCCCCAACCCTAAACTTTACCCTTATTCTAAACCTAACCCTAACCGTAACCTTAGCAAGCATTTGCTTATGAACAGATAGTTTGTTGATAGTATAACCATCTGTATATCATGGGACTATCCAAATAAAGTGTGACCGAAGGTTTTAAATAATTACTGTATGATTCCCCTCGTATTAAAGCTGTGCAAGCCCCAGTACCTGGAGATGAATGAGAAGCCGTCACATGACGTATGGGTTCCATGCACGGCCCAGTCGTACACTCAGACCTACTATGATGAGGAAGATACAGTATGGCTAAAGGTTGAGTACTCCAGTCCACCACAGAGGATGCATGGGGCACCTTTTTCCCTTTATAGTGCACTACTTTTTATAACCCTCTCTAAAGTAATGTTCCAACGGTCATTTGTTATGTTTCACGGCACATCTTTGTACTTTCTCCCAATTTGTCATGCCACGTTTGTCACAGTATTGTCATGTTTCTGTTGTCATACTTTCCCCGGTATCATTATCATGCAATCTAATTACCATTGAAGTAGGGGACATTCAGGAACTGATTATTGAACAGTTGAACTCATTTGGTGGTTGTCATAATACCTCTAATTGTTTGCCCAGGTGGGATTTACGCAACCTGGAGTCGCCGCGTCTGTCATCATCTATCTGGCCTCGGACGGAGCCTGGCCTGGAGAGCAGTGCAGAAAAACAGTCACCATCCAACTGTGTGATACTGGTGGCAGAAACCACTCCCTGGGTATGAACTTGAACTACCGACCCTCAAAGGATGTTTGCCTGTTCGTCTTGACAGACAAAAGAGCTGACTGACTGTTTGAATTAACATTCAAAGATGCCTCAAGATGTCTTCACATATACAGTATGTAGGCTTAGGATTATGGCTAGGGACATCTCAAGTCATAATGGCTGGTTACAGTGATGACCATATGATATTTAAAAAGTGTACTGAGTAAGCATCCATGTGTTATTCATGTCTAGGGCTCCATCTCAATTCCTCGCATCCCATCTCCTTGGCTCCTTCTCAACTGTAGTTGAGGATAAGGTCCAAGGTCCCTCCCCTTGGACCTTCTTGTCCAATATGTTTTCAGAGGAAGATGAGGAATTGAGGAAAGATTCATTAAAAAAGGGACTGTGTCTGTCCTCAGGTTCCTTTGAGCTGTCGTGCCAGCAGAATCCTCTAGTGGTGAACGTGACACACAACCTGAGTCAACCCTTCTTCCTGACCACCGCTGTCATCCTCAACTTCTCCTCGCCCTTCGTGGCCGTGACGGGAGTCGCTCTGCGCACGTCGTGTCACTTCAGCGCATTTGCCCTCACTGGGTGCGCTGAGGGTGGGGTCTCATAGGGCTTCCACATGTACACACACACACATACATGCACACGCATGCATGCAGATACGTACATGTACAAGCACATATGTGTACACAGACACACTCAGGCAGGCATACACACACACATACCAACACATATAATAGCACACATGCACCCATACACACACACATATGCAGCAAATCAAATCAAATCAAATGTTATTGGTCACATACACATTTTTAGCAGATGTTATTGCGGGTGTAGCGAAATGCTTATGTTCCTAGCTCCAACAGTGCAGTAATATCTAACAATTCACAACAATACACACACATCTAAAAGTAAAAGAATGGAATTAAGAATTATATAAATATTAGGACGAGCAATGTGGCATTAACTAAAATATAGTAGAATAGAATACAGTATATACTGTACATATGAGATGATTAAAGCAGTATGTAAACATTATTAAAGTGAATAGTGTTCCATTATTAAAGTGACCAGTGATTCCATGTATATGTATATAGGCCAGCAGCCTCTAAGGTGCAGGGTTGAGTAACATAATTGTGTACACACACACACACACACACACACACACACACACACACACACACACACACACACACACACACACACACACACACACACACACACACACACACACACACACACACACACACACACACACTAAGAGTGTGCTATGTGATACCATATCGGTTGAGGATTCAAATAATCAACATTACTCAGCTCATACCTTTCCCTCTGTGTTTCTTCTCTCCCTCTGTGTGTGTGTGATCATGGCGGCCCAGCTGTTCACGGCCGCCCTGCCAGATGGACACATGCAGTCCTCCTCAGTTGGAGCATGCCTCTGTCACCTGCAGCCCCGAGACAGAGAGGACTGAGACCTCTCACTGCACTATCCACTGTCATCCAGGTTTCACTCTTGCTGTGCTCAGTGGCAAGGGCAATCCACCCTTTCAGGTAAGTACAACACTAGGATTAGACTAGGGTCTTACCCCAATCATCAGGTAAGTGCAACACTAGGATTAGACTAGGTTTTACCCCAATCATTAGGTAAGCACAACACTAGGATTAGACTAGGGTCTTACCCCATCAGGTAAGCAGAACTCTAGGATTAGACTAGGGTTTTACCTCATCTGGTAAGCACAACACTAGGATTCGACTAGGGTCTTACCCCATCAGGTAAACACAACCCTAAAACTTCCAGAAATCATTATATTTTTAAGAAACTGCATTATAGATATCATATATAAAATGTACATTATAAGACCCTTCCACTTTACACATCAACATTGAATTTGAGAGCATTTGAAAGTAACATGAAATAGTACTAGCCTCAAAAGACTTGAAATATAAATGATAGAGGAACTATTACAAGTAGCAGCAGTAGTATACAGTATATTTGTATTACTGTAGTAGTATGCCATAGCCCATCATGACTGTGTAATGGTAATTTATTAATCTTCCATTGAAAGCAAGAAACGGAGCTTCAGTGTCTACATGGAGCATGGGACCGTGTTGTGAGCTGTCAGCCAGTTGACTGTGGGCCCCCTGACCAGTCTCACGTCTACTTCGCCATCTTCAGCTGCCCCTGGGGAACAACATTTGGCAAGCAGTGCTCTTTCGCCTGCAACCCCCCCGCCATGCTTCAGGGTATGCATGGTCAACAGTACAGTTAGAATGATACACATTTACATGCAGTGCTTTACTTTCATAACAGTTTACAGGTTTAGATGATTCTAGGTCCATTTATTATTTTAATGAAGTGGGAAGTTGATATTCATTCACTCATTTACACAACATGAATGGCACATTCTAACATCTTCTCAGATAAATGAATTTGACCATCAGGCTGTCATTGCTGTTTTATTTTTTACCTGAGGGGTCTCAGTCTATCTGAAACCTTAAAGGGTTCTTCGGCTTTCCCCACAGGAGAACAATAACCATTTTTGGTTTCAGGTAAAACCCTTCTGAGTTCCATGTAGCACTCTTAACACAGAGAGTTCTACATGGAACCCAAAAGGGTTGTACCTGAAACCAAAAAGGGTTCTGCCTATAACCAAAAAGGGTGCTCCTATGGGGACAGCCGAAGACCCCTTTCGGAACCCTTTTTTCCACAAGTGTATTACCTCATGTTGTACACAGAGGGGCTTGGAGTCTAGCCTGATGTGGCATCATCGTGTTTCTCTGCTCTAACCTATTAGAGGTTGTTGTGAGGCGAGGCTGTTCAGCCGGCCCTGGGACTGAACTGAACAGCTTGGCAGTTGGTCTTGGTCGACGTCCAGTGGACGGAGGCCCTAGGCTTTGTGTAAATAGGAAAGTAGCATGCAGCCATAGCTGGTTGCTGACAGGTGGGGATAGGAAATAAGGAAAACAAGAGAGGGACTATCTCTGGAGTCGCCAGCAGGGCCGAGTATGGCTCACGCTTGCGAGAACATTCTGGCTTAAAGCCCGCCTGCCATTTCATTTACCTCAGGGCCCCTGGCTTCTAGCTTCTACTACAGTGTTTACCCCTGTCTTCTAGGTTCTACTACAGGGTTTTACTCCTGGCTTCTAGGTTCTACTACATGGTTTTACTCTTGGCTTCTAGGTTCTACAACAGGGTTTTACTCCTGGGTTCTAGGTTCTACTACAGGGTTTTACTCCTGGCTTCTAGGTTCTACTACAGGCTTTTACTCCTGGCTTCTAGATTATACTACAGGGTTTTACACTTGGCTTCTAGGTTCTACTACAGGGTTTTAATCCTGGCTTCTAGATTCTACTACAGGGTTTTACTCCTGGCTTCTAGGTTCTACAACAGGGTTTTACTCCTGGCTTCTAGGTTCTACTACAGGGTTTTACTCCTGGCTTCTAGCTTCTACTACAGGGTTTCACTCCTGGCTTCTAGGTCCTACAACAAGGGTTTACTCTTGGCTTCTAGGTCCTACAACAAGGGTTTACTCCTGGCTTCTAGGTCCTACAACAGGGTTTTACTCCTGGCTTCTAGGTTCTACTACAGGGTTTACTCCTGGCTTCTAGGTTCTACTACAGGGGTTTAGTCCTGGCTTCTAAGTTCTACTACAGGGTTTTACTCATGGCTTCTAGGTTCTACAACAGGGTTTTACTCCTGGCTTCTAGGTTCTACTACATGGTTTTACTCTTGGCTTCTAGGTTCTACTACAGGCTTTTACTCCTGGCTTCTAGGTTCTACTACAGGGTTTTACTCCTGGCTTCTAGGTTCTACTACAGGCTTTTACTCCTGGCTTCTAGGTTCTACTACAGGGTTTTACTCCTGGCTTCTAGGTTCTACTACAGGTTTTTACTCCTGGCTTCTAGGTTCTACTACAGGGTTTTACTCCGAGGTCACTCACTCACATGATTGCTACCCAAAGTTGTTATTGACAACGTAACGCTTTCTCTTCCGAAGGGTAGATAGATGGCAACTCCCAAAAGATGTACACTTCGTATACCAAACATTAGGAACACCTTCCTAATATTGAGTTGCCCTCCCCCAACATGCTGGCCCATGTTGGCTCCGATGCTTCCCACAGTAGTGTGAAGTTGGCTAGATGACCTTTGGGTGGTAGCCCAGTCTTGATACACACAGGAAACTGTTGAGCATGAAAAACCCAGCAGTGTTGCAGTTCTTGACACAAATCGGTGTGCTTGGCATACCCCGTTCAAAGGAACTTAAATATTTAGCCCAGTCTTGCCCATGCACCCTCTGAATGGCAAACATACACAATCCATATCCTTCTTCAACCTGTCTCCTCCCCTTCATCTACACTGATTGAAGTGGATTTAACAAGTGACATCAATAAAGGATCATAGCTTTCACCTAGATTCACCTGATCAGTCTGTCATGGAAAGAGTAGGTGTTCTTAATGTTTTGTATACTCAGTGTATACCATAACCTAGCTTGTTATTGACAGTACTTTGTTAAGCTGTGGTCAAACTGGCTGTGGTCAATCAATGAGCCCTTTCTGAATTGTTTGATGGATTACCGATATTGACCCAACATGAATGTTGATTCTATTTCGTATTTACCCATTGAAATGCATTACTAAATACTCCGTAGTTCCTCCTTATACAGCTGTACAGGTGTAGGATTTTAATTTTAGCCAGTTTGCTACAGCAGCAACAGGAAATGTGAATTATTATGTGGATTATAATTCATGGAAATGTTTGTAGGGGTTGATACATTTTTCATAAGGGAAAATCAAGTGTGAAATTTCAAAGTAGAAATTATAAAATTCAGAAGCCTTTTAAACCTCAAATACACTACAAGTTTTACATTTCCTACACTGCAGGAAAGTTATCCTGCATCAGGGTGGTCAAATTAAGATCCCACATCTGTATTTGATTTTGTTAATGATTGCAACACTAGAGCAAAGCTTAAAGACCTTATAAAACTTTAAACCATGTCAAAGATTCATTACATTTTATAGACCAATAAAATGAACACAACTTTTAGAGTATTATGATGACATATACATACCAACACTAACCTTGTGTGGGGGCCTTAGATAATTGAGCTTTACACACCGGCAGGTATGGACACATACGGTACATTTGATCATATTGAAATCACTAATAGTCCACAAACTCACCTTCTCTCTTAGCAATTGAACAAAGGGACTGATTCCAGATGTCAGATTCATTAAGACTGTTAATAACAAACATATACTCATCATTACCATTAAATGATATACAATTCTGTGTGAGGTTTGAATTGATTGCCTTTATTTCTTTTGCAGGGGACCGTGATAGGTTGGTGTGCCTAGATGATGGTCTATGGTCCTTCCCTGAAGCCTACTGTAAGATAGAATGCCCAGAACCTCCTACAGTACCTAATGCCAAGCTCCTAGTACCCCAGTGCAATGGTACAGGACATGATGTGGGTACCGTATGCCGTTACAAATGTAACCCAGGTTACTATGTTACGGCCAGCCTAAACACAAAGTCAAGAAAGTGAGTAATGTGTTATGTATCACTTTTCTTTTGCTCAATAAACATGTTATAGAACCGTGTTAATAGCTGCTATTTTATGTAACAAGGAACAATGAATGCATCACATATTTCCCCCACGGATCCTGAGTTTAAATAGCACAATTCGTAAATGTATTTTTAGGTCCATCAACCTTGCATACCTGTGTACGATTTCTAAGCATAGCAGCATAAACCTCCAATAAATTCCATACCAATGGTTACTTGCCTCATTATTGTTTTCCAGTTGAATTAATTGGGTAACTTCACCTCATTATCGATGTAATTCACATGTTTCTAATGAGATGGTTTCCCATTAGTAAACCGCTGGTGCAAGTTATTTTCCTCCCTTTGTTGGAGTCAGCATTATCCCTTGACTATAGGGCAATATTGGCTGTCAAAGACAATGTTCGTGAATCTAGCTGGACCTTCTAAGACTGCTCAGCATGTTCTACAGGACTAACTGCATGTACAAACTAATATGAGAACATCATTTTTGCACCTGGACTTCTTTATGAGTTTTTCAACTCACTTTTAAGATATGTGAAAATCTTAAGCACCTTATTAATGCAACGTGTTAAAAGCTAAAAGCACTATAAAAATGGTTTTAAATGATCTTGTTTATTATTACCTTTGAGATGTTTTAAATTAAATTTGAAACAACATAATTGTGTGTGTGTGTGTGTGTGTGTGTGTGTGTGTGTGTGTGTGTGTGTGTGTGTGTGTGTGTGTGTGTGTGTGTGTGTGTGTGCGTGTGTGCGTGTGTACATGTGTGCGTGCATATGTGTGTCTGCATGTGTGTGTGTTGCGTCCCCAGGAGGTTTCTGAAGGTGGAGTGTGTAGAGGGGGGCCAGTGGGAGGAGGGGGGCTGTGAACCTGTTCCCTGTCCATCTCTGCTTGCTGTCTTTGAGGGCATGTACACCTGCACCAATGGCAGGCACTACAACAGCCTCTGTACCCTCCTGTGTCCCCACGCCTCGGAAAACGTAAACAAAAGATGCGATCTAGGTCCACTTTCTGAGCTTGAACATCATCCCATAAAATAAAGTACTATCTTATTCATTAAGTTTTTATCTCTCCTGACAGCACACGATTCGCTGCACTAAAGATGGCAGGTGGACAGAGGAGTTCACCATGTGTACAAGGTTAGCTGGAGCCTGTCCACCTCCGCCTAATGTCAACCAGGTTCAGTTTGCCTGTGACGAGGGCTTCAATGTTGGTAAGTCTCCTTCTCAACTTCTCCAGCTTGAGGACACTCCTCATTACACTTACAGTAGTACTTTAATGTAGTAATGTACTGCAGTGTTTTGTACTGTAGTAATCAATAGACTGTCAGTATTATTTTAAAGACATAATGCATTGCATCCTTCTGTTGGTATTTGTTTGGTCAAGAAGTTTCTACGATGTAACAGAACGTGTTTTAACATCTCATGATTATGTAATACTATACCTAAAAAAATATATATACATGTATATTTTTTCCCAGACATAAGTATTCTTAATTGTTTAGATATTGTGAATTGAGGAGCGTTGTGTAGCATCCCAGAAGGCATTGGAAAATATAACAGAGCCATAGCAGGTAGCAGGAGGTAAAACACTTTGCAAGCCGAACTGCCAAGCTGTTGAACCACAGATGACTAGTCTCAACTTTTTTTATTTGCACATGAATAAATTCAACAGATGCAAATCAGGGTAGAAGGAAAGCTTACTTTGTGTCACTACAGGTGCAGTTTGCTACCCAACATGCAGTGCGGCCTTGCATGACCCAGTGGTTTTAGCCAATGGCACCACAGCAGACAACGTCAAGCACTGGATGCTGCCAGGCAGGGTTCAGGTAAGGTGTTTGACTGATGCAAACATTGTGATGCTTTGTTATTTACTGAATGTTATTAGCATTGGTTGATATCCCCCTTGTGTATCCTTAGAGCTTCACAAACAGGTCTGGGCTTGCTCAAATGATTCATTTGGATAAGTAATGGACTAAAACATATGGTTGTCTGTACTTCGAATTGAGCTTTTCCTGCAAAAAAGCTACATTTGCAGCTTATTTTACTCAATGTATTAATATTATTCAATATAAAGAACCAAGTACAAGCTTCCTGCTTCTTTCCTGCTAAGTTAGGGCACTGTTTGCCTCACTGTGAACTCTGTAATTATCAAATGTTTATTGTGATTTCTGCAAGATTGACATACAGATGGAAAGTTATGATGGTATAAAGAATCGGATGGACCAAAAAAAGTGATGTGTGACATCAGGGGTTATACTATTATAAATAGGCGCCTTTCATCAAGAATCTGTGGAACACGCAATCATCACGGCGGAATGTCTAGGAATTTCAATGACGTGTCAGAGTGAAATATACTGTTGTTTTCTTAAGAAGGGCAACCTGCCCAATATCATCTCAAAGGATCGCTTTGACATGAACGCTAGTGTAAACAGCCCTATCATTTGACCCTCTATTGCCCTCAAACTCAACTCTGGACCTCGAAGCTGTTCTGCTGCATTTTTTCATTGTTCTAAATCAGGGACTGATTTAGACCTGGGACATCAGGTTTGTACAATTAATTATCAGGTAGAACAGAAATTCAACAGGCTCCGGACCTCGTAGGGTAAGAGTTGAGTACCCCTGCTCTATTGGGTGGCCCTTCACTGAGCCAGCAGACCTAACAGCCTTAGGGCCAAATACTTTGGCACTGATTTTGATAACTTGAGCTGTATTACTGGCACGTCATCGTGATCCAAGGCATTATGACTGTATCCCTTAACCAGACAACTTTTGGGACACAAAGGAGTATCCTGTTACTCCTACAGTCTTTGTCAGTCAATCAATATGATTAGTACGCTGTCGTTCCAATTAAGGTAGAAAGAAAATGCCACAGACCATTATGAGAACTCAAGATGACAGTGCCATTTTGGCTAGATCACTTCATAACACCAAATATGGGCTTGTTGACTAAATGTTTTTGGTTTGGTGGGAGCAGTAGTGTAAAATTGGATCTGGATTTAAAGTTAGATATCTTTATCAAGTGTATTCATTGGCATTTTGTATCACCAAAAAGAAAGTCCTGTGTACAGACATACTGTCTCCTGTAAGCCTAGTTTAACTGAAATTGGTTTAGATCTATAGAGCTTGATGTTGATACTGATGACTAATTACAACCTCTCAATCAATGTTACATTACAGGACATCATCTGCACAGGAATGATGAGATGGCATCCTGACCCCGAACTCATACAATGTATCCAGTCATGTGAGGTGAGTGTTCTATCATGGGCAAAAATTGCCACCAGGGATTGCCACCCCAATATTTTCATTAAAATAAACAAATAAAAATGTTTTGGTTGGGGTGCCCCAGCCAAAACAAGTCAGATAGCATGCAGCATATGAACACATCATAATCAATGGCAAAATGTGTAGAATTGCAGGAAATTTGCTTTAACAATCGCCTTTGGGCACGAAAAATGCTCCTCCCTTTTCTAAATTTTCAAACAGAAATGGGGTGTGCGTTTGATGGTTCATCGATGTGTCTTTCTGGTCATGCGCGCCATGACCGTCGTAGCTAGTTCATTAGCTAAGCTAGCCACTTGTAGCTAGCCAGTAACTCCTCCAGTATGTGTTGATGTCATTTTGGATGGAAGCTGTAGAAATTGGTAAGAAATGGCACTTCTGTAGCCAAATATCTTGTCAATATTATCTTTTTTTTAATAAGCATGAAATGACCTGCTATTATGGTGCATTGATCACTTATACAGTTTAAAGCCGTTATTTTTGCCCAAAGTCGACTTGTAAAGTAACTGTCCAGTGTTTCCAGATACAAGTTTGATTGTTTTTATTCAATACCCACAAATATGAGTATAGGATGAGTCAACATTATTTGGGTATGAGATAATAGAATATTAACTTTTAAAATTGAGATTTTCACTGGACACACTTTAAAACTCCACCATTGTCTCTCATACTCATTACAAAATGTGTAGAATAGCATTAGAAAACTGCACATTTTTTATACTTTTTTTTGGGAGGGGTTGTGAGGCCTTCCACTTATCCTTCCACTTGTACTGTTTTCAAACCCATCCATATACCCCACAAAATTCCCCCCAAGAGAGGCATAATAAGTCAGGTCAAACTGTGTAGAATTGCAGGAAATGTATTTTAAAATGTCAACAACAACATAAATACACCCGGGCTTCCCGTCTGCTATTTTGCCCTTGTGTTCTATACAGCATAGTGCCTGCCAGATAGGGTTCATATACTATTTGAAATCGTAAAAAAATGTTGAGAGTTTTTCTCCAGCCTCCCTGGAGTGCCAGATGGGTGGGGTTTGCAATTTTGGGACTACTTTATTGGTCCATTATGCCAGACAAGCAAATATCAATTATTTGTACTGATTTCCAATAGTATTTGAACCCAGGTCTGGTGCCTGCTACAGTACTATACTGTACCAACATGATTAAAGATGAGACGTAATATATTTTGCCAATCTACACTGCTCTGTTCTATCGCTACAGTCTGTTTTATCTCTCTATTGTGTTAGTCTTCAAAATGGAGACCCGAGCAATACATGCTTTGAAAAAGTATTTTCTCACCTGATCACCCCTAACATCAAAACAAAGGTGTTTTCTTTAAAGTAGCCTAAGCTTGATCTCAGAAAATATTTTTTTAACAGACTTGCTCTACATTTATTGCAGTAAAAGGGATTACATGTTTTACTTTAAAAAGTAAATAAAACTATGGACCCTTCATATTATCATACTGTACATACTCCTACCTCAACCAAGCATATTACCACCAAGACCCACATTCAATTAATTGCAGATAAAGCAAACAACATTGTGGGTTCACTGAGAATGTTTATGCTGTATTCTAAGGGCAGGTGTGGATTTACTTCAAAATCCATTGTCCACTAGAGGAACAGCTTGTGGGTTTAAACATGGTTAACTCATCAGATTTACATTTTGATTTTGATTTACAATTTCTTCACTTAGCAGACACTTATCCAGAGTGACTTACAGAATGCATTCAACTAAGGTATGTAAGATAAGCACATATCACAGTCATTGTCATATCACAATATTCCTCAACTAAGCAGTTCTAAATTAACCTTAGCGCAGTTCCTTCACCTACAGGTGATTGAAATGGGCCCCAAGTGTGCTCCAACTATGGAAAGGTTCACTGCAAACTATGAACCTCTCTAGCTCTATCCTTGTTCAGGCTTTATTTGTTGAAATACTGATCGTCATTTCTGAGGCTGACGGTGTTCCATTTCTCTTTCATCGTTTCCTTAGAGTTTGTCTATTTCAGGGATCAAATTCAAAGGCAGGCTTATTTTGATATATTTGCCCATTAATTTATTAGCTGTTATAGTACACTATTATTATCCAGAACCTTTTTATTCAGAATCCACCAGAATTTAATGTAAACTGGAACTATCTATGGAACACATTAACTGTTCATGTCTCATGGTATTAAAATATTTAATCTACCTGCCAACAATTTTTTCCCTCAATCTTCAGTTGCTTATAACCAGATACTCCATGACAACATTGTAAATTATACCACTCCACATGTGTTACAAATGCTCCCTGACAGATCTCATCCAGATGCTCCTTCACAAAATAGGATGATGAGGTCAGTTAAAAGAATACTTCAGAGCTTGTGGAAACCACTTTTATGTCTCTGCGTGCAGTTTGAAGGAAGTTGCTAACTAGCATTAGCGCAATTGCTAACTAGCATTAGCGCAACGACTGGAAGTCTATGGTAACTGCTAGAATACTAGTACAGTAGATACAATAAACTTACAGTCATTGCACTAACGCTAGTTGGCATTAGCTCACAAAACGACCTATAACTTTCTTCATACTGGATGCAGAGACATAAAAATTGTATCCATGAGTTATTCTGACTCATTGCTAAAATCCCGAAGTATCCATTTGAGGCATCATAGACTTTACCACAAGTAGACCTTCATTATCTAAGCCAACATTTTCCTCTTCTCAAAAAAGTCAAAGTCACCATTATTAGTCAGTTGTACAACCGAATGCCTTCAACCGAAATGTGTCTTCCGCATTTAACCCAACCCCTCTGAATCAGAGAGGTGCGGGGGGCTGCCTTTAATCGACATCCACGTCTTCGCGCCCGGGAACAGTGGGTTAACTGCCTTGTTCAGGGGCAGAACGACAGATTTTTACCTTGTCAGTTCGGGGATTTGAACTTGCAGCCCTCCGGTTACAAGTCCAACGCTCTAACCACTAGGCTACCTGCCGCCCCACTAGGCTACCTGCCACAATACCCTATAATGACAAAGCAAAAACTGTTTTTTATAAATGTAATTTTTTTTATAAAAATAAAAAAGCTGAAATATTACATTTACATAAGTATTTACTAAGTACTTATTTTTTTACTCAGTACTTTTTTGAAGCACCTTTGGCAGCAATTACAGCCCTGAGTCTTTTTGGGTATGACGCTACGAGCTTGGCACACCTGTATTTGGGGAGTTTCGCCCATTCTTCTCTGCAGATCAGGTTGGATGGGGAGCGTCGCTGCACAGCTATTTTCAGGTCTCTCCAGAGATATTAGATCGGGTTCAAGTCCGGGCTCTGGCAGGGCCACTTAAGGACATTGAGACTTGTCCCGAAGCCACTCCTGCGTTGTCTTGGCTGTGTGCTCAAGGTCATTGTCCTGTGCAAGGGTGAATGTTCGCCCCCAGTCTGAGGTCCTGCGCACTCTGGAGCAGGTTTTCATTAAGGATCTCTCTGTACTTTACTCCGTTCATCTGTGCCTCGATCCTGACTAGTCTTACAGTCCCTGCCGCTGAAAAACTTCCCCACAGCATGATGCTGCCACCACCATGCTTCCCCGTAGGGATGGTGCCAGGTTTCCTCCAGACGTGACGCTTGACATTCAGGCCAAAGTGTTGAATCTTGATTTCATCAGACCAGAGAATCTTGTTTCTCATGGTCTGAGAGTCCTTTACGTGCCTTTTGGCAAACTCCAAGTGGGCTGTCATGTGCCTTTTACTGAGGAGTGGCTTCCGTCTGGCCACTTTGCCATGAAGGCCTGATTGGTGGAGTGCTGCAGAGATGGTTGTCCTTCTGGAAGGTTCTCCCATCTCCACAGAGTAACTCTAGAGCTCTGTCAGAGTGACCATCGGGTTCTTGGTCACCTCCCTGACCAAGGCCCTTCTCCCCCAATTGCTCAGTTTGGCCGGGCAGCCAGCTCTAGGAAGAGTCTTGGCAGTTATAAACTTTTTACAACTAAGAATGATGGCGTCCACTGTGTTCTTGGGGACCTTCAATGCTGCAGAAGTTTTTTGGTAACCTTCCCCAGATCTGTGCCTCGGGCACAATCCTGTCTCGGAGCTCTACGGACAATTCCTTCGACCTCATGTCTTGGTTTTTGCTCTGACATGCACTGTCAAAATGTCTAAAAAATTAAAAAAATAATGGGGAGGATTTTTTTTTTTTTTTATCCATTTTAGAATAAGGCTGTAACGTCACAAATGTGGAAAAAGTCAAGAGATCTGAATACTTTCCGAAGGCATTGTACAGTATGTGCAGACATGTGCACCGTCATTGCTCTCTCTCGCTTTTCTGTGGGTGCATGATCTGCCACTTGCTAGCTGTCATTCATATGGCGAGGGGATGAAGCTCATTGGTAGAACTCAAATTGCTATAGGGCTGGCCCTAGTGGGGAGAAATGTAGGGAAAATGGCACAGCACAGCTTCAAGAAAAACAGTCACTTTCAAAAAAGGGATTTTTTGGCTAATTGAGGAAATATAGTAACTCTGCTCATAGATTACATATGTATGAACTACACATTCACACATCCAGCCCAAAGCAGGAGGTTTCAAAAATATTTAGTAGTCACCAAAGTTCAAGAACATGTCTTTAAATAGGAACATTTCATAATACCTTGAGATGTTACTGTACTTTGAAGTTTTATATTTGCCAGACACACATTAATGTTTCAGGTTTGTTTTGAACCGCTAAACATGACTTTACATTTGAGAAGGAATTTAGAGGAGAACATAATTAGTGAGCGAGCTCTGAGGAAGTACCAATCAGGAAGCGGTAATGTTGTCCCTTGAGCAAGGCAGTTAACCCCCAACAACAACTGCTCCCCGGGCGCCATGGACGTCGATTAAGGCAACCCCCCGCTCCTCTCTGATTCAGAGGGGTTGTGTTAAATGCCGAAGACACATTTCTGTTGAATGCATTTAGTTGTGCAACTTACTAGTTATCCCCTTTCCCTTCCCAAAACATTAAAAGTTGTTGCTATAGAGTTTATTTTTGTTTGTTGTATCTTTCAATTAGCATTAAACTAAGTCAGTCGGCTCTCTCTCCGAGCGTAACCCCTTCTTTCACTCCAACAGGATGTTTAGGTTTAATCTATAACCATGTGTGGCTTTTAAGTTGTAAGATTGTTTTCATGGCATGAAGAGATAATGTTTATGAGGAATCTTTACCCTTGGTGTCGCTAATGATAAACTTAGTCCACATTTACTTTGGTATTGTCGAATTACTGAGTCATCCTGGAAACAGTTGCATTGTGTTAATTTATGTTTCTTCAAAATATTTTTGTCTTAATGGAAACAGTGTTGTGTTTATGTTTCTTGAGAAATATGTTTGTATGAATAACAATAACAAAGGGGTTCATTTACAGTAAATTCGGGATTCTTTAAATACCAACTTGTAAAAATGCAATGGACTAGAATCCCTAAGTACCCCCCTTAGACAGAAGCCAGGAAAATGAGTAAACAGACAGGTTGTCTATCCGATAGTGGATACATTTATTCGCTTTTGTAACTCAAACAGCTCAGCAAGCTATCAAAGGGATTAGTTGTCCCTCAGATAGCACACTGTGTGGCATCTAGTCTACTGTAGGAATTACAGTGTACTAGAACAATGGATTTTTCAAAAGGGAAAACACCAAGGTTCTGGGGAAAAGTCTGCCTCCCCTCCAAAGTCTGCTGGTGCAGACACAGCATCATAAACACCTTTAAACTTGGTACATTACACTGACACCGTAATCCAGCAGACATCAGAGTTCCAAGTATGTTCTAGGAGGGGGTACTATTAAATTTACTGACAGTTTACACAGGGCCGTTAGAAGTCGGGAGGTCTCTCTCTGCCTTATTTCCCAGATTCTTGGAGCACTCCGTGGAATTCCGATCCATCAGTCTTGCCTATGACCCCTTATCTTTTAAATTACATTAATGGCACCTTTATCAAATAAAAAACACAACGACTCACAAGTGGAAAAGTCATGCCTCTTTCTTACGTTATTGAGAACATTTGGGTGATAAGAAAGGTGTAGGGAAATTGTTGATAGAAATGGGTATTTGGACGAGTCAAGCGTGTCAGCTTTTAATTTTTTTTATGGAAAGTGTGAATGTTCATACTGTTGATGTTACAGTATTTTTTATTGTCTTGCTTTATACTGAAAGGGGTCAAGTACTGAAAGGGGTCAAGACCAAAGACTTTAAAGATTTAAATAGTCTAACTTCTGATTGTACTTATTTAACCAATGTTAAGTGGTCATGTTAAAGATACTTTACAACCAGAAGCAATATACTACTTTCTCATGTTTAGAAGTTGTTACATTATGTAACATACAGTTAAAGTCGGAAGTTTACATACACTTAGGTTGGAGTCATTAAAACTCATTTTTCAACCACTTATTGTGGGAAAACTATAGTTTTGGCAAGTCGGTTAGGACATCTACTTTGTGCATAACACAAGTCATTTTTCCAACAATTGTTAACAGACAGATTATTTCACTTATAATTCATTGTATCACAATTCCAGTGGGTCAGAAGTTTACATACACTAAGTTGACTGTGCCTTTAAACAGCTTGTAACATTCCAGAAAATTATGTCATGGCTTTAGAAGCTTCTGATAGGCTAATTGACATCATTTGAGTCAATTGGACGTGTACCTGTGGATGTATTTCAAGGCCTACCTTCAAACCCAGGGCCTCTTTGCTTGGGAAAATCAAAAGAAATCAGCCAAGACCTCAAAAGAAAAATTGTAGACTTCCACAAGTCTGGTTCATCCTTGGGAGCAATTTCCAAACGCCTGAAGGTACCACGTTCATCTGTACAAACAATAGTACGCCAGTATAAACACCATGGGACCACGCAGGCGTCATACCGCTCAGGAAGGAGACGTGTTCTGGTGCGAAAAGTGCAAATCAATCTCCGGAACAATGGCAAAGGACCTTGTAAAGATACTGGTGGAAACAGGTATAACCTGAAAGGCTGCTCAGCAAGGAAGAAGCCACTGCTCCGAAACCGCCATAAAAAAGCCAGACTACGATTTGCAACTGCACGTGGGGACAAAGATTGGACTTTTTGGAGAAATGTCCTCTGGTCTGATGAAACAAAAATAGAACTGTTTGGCCATAATGACCATCGTTATGTTTGGAGGAAAAAGGAGGATGCTTGCAAGCCGAAGAACACCATCCCAACCGTGAAGCACGGGGGTGGCAGCATCATGTTGTGGGGTGCTTTGCTGCAGGAGGGACTGGTGCACTTCACAAAATAGATGGCATCATGAGAAAGGAAAATTATGTGGCTATATTGAAGCAACATCTCAAGACATAAGTCAGAAGATAAAGCTTGGTCGCAAATGGGTCTTCCAAATGGACAATGACCCCAAGCATACTTCCAAAGTTGTGGCAAAATGGCTTAAGGACAACAAAGTCAAGGTATTGGAGTGGCCATCACAAAGCCCTGACCTTAATCCTACAGAAAATGTGTGGGCAGAACTGAAAAAGCATGTGCGAGCAAGGAGGCCTACAAACCTGACTCACTTACACCAGCTCTGTCAGGAGGAATGGGCCAAAATTCACCCAAAGTATTGTGGGAAGCTTGTGGAAGGCTACCCGAAACGTTTTACCCAAGTTAAACAATTTAAAGGCAATGCTACAAAATACTAATTGAGTGTATGTAAACTTCTGGCCCACTGGAAATGTGGTGAAATAAATAAAAGCGGAAATAAATCATTCTCTCTACTAATATTCTGACATTTCACATTCTTAAAATAAAGTGGTGATCCTAACTGGCCTAAGACAGGGAATTTTTACTAGGATTAAATGTCAGGAATTGTGAAAAACTGAGTTTAAATGTATTTGGCTGTATGGTGTATGTAAACTTCCGACTTCAACTGTACGTGTTGGAAAACATCAGCTTTATGTTAGGCACCATAGTAGAAATGTATGAAGACCACAGTATAGTATTACAAATGCACCTGAAACCAATATGGCCCATGAGCCAGTTTAAAAGCCTATTTCTCTTACAAAGGGAGTATCAACAAATTTTGCCAAAGAGTCTGTTTTAATTACCGGCCAAAGTATTTAGTAAAAAACAAAACAATTAAATAGATTTATTTACGGCTTGGCAGCTTTGAAAGGCAAGGAAAATGATTTTGGAGTGGGGGCTAGCTTTGAGCAGGGGAGAAACTCTGCAGAAATCTCCCCAGCAGCTGCCATTCTACTGTGATGTGGATTCAGGTACAACCTGGAGTGTTTGAAATGACTCCATCGGCCTGGGGAAAGCCAACAGTATCTTTGGCAGTCACCTCTTATTTTCTTATTTTTGGCACAGCAACTTTAAGGTTAAGTTAAAAAACGTTAAAGGCTTTCATTATGACGCATTTAAGATTTTTATGTAACATAAATTTGACAATTGCGTGCCATTGCAGAGTTAGACAGAACTCCCCAAAGTACTGCAAAAATTGTTAAACGTAGTACCCTATTCCTGTCTCACGTGCAAAACACTGAATCACAGCTCTGAGAGGTCAGGGAACAGCTCTTTACTAGGTGTTAATTAATTACATTACATGAAAAGGCAATGGTATCCACTATTGGCGCTTCCTAATGTGGGTTTGGTTGAATTCTGTGGATGTTGATGCCTGCAATTAGGAAGTTTCCTCTTTGTTTTTGATGATGTCATCTTTTGGATGCTACCTTTAATAAGAGTTTCCTTTCTTCCAGCCCTTTGGGGGAGATGGTTGGTGTGACACCATCAACAACCGGGCCTACTGCGAGTATGATGGAGGGGACTGCTGTCCATCTACACTCTCAACCAGAAAGGTGAATTAACCCTTTTTTTCTATACTTAATTGTACATTTACATTTTAGGCATTTAGCAGATGCTCTTATCCAGAGCGACTTACAGTTAGCGCATTCATCTTAAGATAACTAGGTGGGACAACCACATATCACAGGCCTATAAAGTAGAATTTTCCTCAATAGCGTAGCTGTCAGTAGAGTCAGAGCTAGAAGGGGAAGGGGTTCAAGTGCAAGTGCTGGCTACGTTATTTCTTTGGGGGGCTCGAGGTGAGGAGGAGGATTATTTAAGATGCTGTTTGAAGAGGTAGGGTTTCAGATGTTTTCGGAAGATGGGCAGGGACTCTCACTTCCATGTGAGAGTCAGTCTACTGCGGTAGGGATGTTTTTCTCCCACATACCTGCTATTTTGCTTACTGTATAATCATGGTGCCTATTCATTCCTGTGAGTCTGCTGCAGCCAGCTAACTGGAGGTCATTAGTCTCTATCATGTCCGTAGCTATGACTCACGGCGGTAGCACAGCTATTCCCGGTTCCCCCTTGAATGAGTAAGCTCAGCAACGGAGTGCCTGTCATAAATACATCAGCAGCTCAATAGTATTTTATGAGGGGAAGGCTTAGTGTCCGTGGTCTTCTGCAACTGTAAAACACCAGTTAAACTAAAAGGCTCTGAGAAAGTGGAATAAAACGTAAGCGACAGCATCCTGCCACTGTGGGTCCAGCGGAACTGTGGAGCACTGGTGTTTATGCCGCCCATGGAAACGCTTCTGGTCTTCAAGGCACTTCTCTGATTGGCCACTTTCATTTGTAGAGTCTGGTTTTGGGTCCAAGGTCCAAGCTAGCAGCAGAAGACTTGGATAGTAGACTAGGTAGATGATTCAGTGCACTCGCTTCCAGTTGAAGGACAGACGTGTAATGAGCCTCGATGTGCTCAACATTTTTGTACAGTGCAATCCATTCATTCAATTAATTAGTTAGTTATCTAAAACACATTTTATTCAATTTTCAAAGCAGTTTTGTGAAGTCATGATAAACATTGGTTAGCAACTACTCAGAAGTACATACAAAACAGTCCAAGATTTGACATTTGTTTGACGCAAGCAGGAAAAACATCCAGCCCCTGTTGTCCAGAGGTCGTTAGAACAAAGCAAAAGCAGCAGAGTATAGTTTTGTCCCAAATGACACCCTATTCCCTACATAGTGCACTATATCATATGGCTCACCACTGCCTCCATCAATGAACCAACATTGGGCTTAGGAAACACTTTGTTGCCAAACAAACACACGTTTAATGGGAGAGAGCAGTCTCTGATCTGTGTTTCTCTTCTTAACCTTCTGGAACAGTTGCTAAGTCTTCAATAAAACTAACCCCCATTAAACATCAGTGAAATCAATGCTAGGCTAGCCTCAGCATTTAGCTAGCCTCTCATGTTTACATTTCTTGCAACAGACTGCTAGGCAGGGCATCTGGGTTTATTTTGCAACCTGTGGTGATGGCTTGCTTCCTAGACAAGACCTGGCAACCCCTGTTGTTGATTCTTAACATGTGTTCATCCGTTCACCTCTGTGGTGTATTCCCTCCCCCAATACTCAAGGTTTCTCACCGTTGAGTCCATGGTGAACCATTTGACATCACTCCCTTCATTTATCTCTCTGGAGACATTTGTTTCTCTTTAAAATTGTGAAGAAATAAAACATGTGTAGAGCTCACACATATAATACTATGCAAACTATTGGATAGGTAGGACAAACAACTGGCTTCTTATGGGCATAGTTTGAAGTTTATTGCATTGTTAAATGTATGCAATTACGTTGTGTATGTATTAGTTAAGTTGGGGAAATGACCTCTGGTTGTGATTTTATTGTCTCTTGAGATTTGTTTGTTTCTAATCCCCTGGTTACTTGACTGATTGACAGGTCATTCCGTTTGGGGCCAACTGTGATCAGGATGAATGCACTTGCCGTGATCCAAACGCCGAGGAGAACAAGAGTAAAGCCAAATACTTGGAAGCAGGACTGTTATGAACGATGGATCGTTATGTGTGAACAGGGCCAAGGCTGGCTCACAATAAAACAACACCAGATGAACTTCACCCCTGGACATGATATATTTCCATTTTGTTTTCCTATTAGGGAGCAATGAAGGTAATCTCTTCTTAGACAAAAAGAAAAACTGTGTTTTAATATTGTAGCTTTTAGGATTCCAACACAATAACTAATCTGTAAAGACGACTAACTTGTATAGAATAATATATTTGGTCAATCTCTAATTTCGTGGATGTAGTTATGGAAGACTACAGTATTATAACATCATATCACATAATACATATTTATGCATATCATAGGTACCTAATTTAACACTTTCTGCTTAGAGAGTTGTTGTTAGATGTAGCAGTTCTCAATACATATTCCATACAGATATTGTGTAATCTTGTTCTTTGTGATATTATACTGTACTTTACACTTGATGTTGAATAAACCGTAATAAACACTGATTTTATCTCACTGTTTCTGGATCTCCACACCCCTCTGAACATAAAGGGAACACATACTATATGCATCTCAAATAAAATGTTATTTGTCACATGCTTTGTAAACAACAGGTGTAGACTAACAGTGAAATGCTTACTCACGGGTCCTTTTCCAACAAGATAAATTTAAAGATAAAAAAATAAAAATAAAATTGTAACACGAGGAATAAATACACAGTGAATAACGAATAAGAGTAACGAGTAAATAATAACATAGCTATATAATTGAGGTAGCTATGCACATATAGGTAGGGGTAAAGTAACCAGGCAACAGGAAAGATAATAGACAGCGGCAGCGTGTGTGGTGAGTTTGAAAGTGTGTGGCGTCAGTATGCATGTGTGTGCATATGATGTGTGCATAAGCATATGTAGTGTGTGTGTGTATGTATGTGTGTGTGTGGGTCCAGTGTGTGTATGCATAGAGGCAGTGCAAGAGAGTGCAAAAGAGGGGCAATGTAGGTAGTCCGGGTAGCTATTTGATTAGCTATTTTGCAGGCTTGTTTAGCAGTCTTATGGCTTGGGGGTTGAAGCTGTTCAGGGTCCTCCTGGTTCCAGACTTAGTGCATTGGTACTGCTTGCCATGTGGTAGCAGAAAGAACAGTCTGTGGCTGGAGTCTTTGGCAATTTTTGGGGCCTTCCTCTGACACTGCCTGGTATAGAGGTCCTGGATGGCAGGTAGGGAGCTCGACCCCAGTGAATTACTGGGCCATACTCACCACAATCTGTAGCGCCTTGCGGTCGGGTGCCTTGCAGTTGCTGTACAAAGCGGTAATGCAGCCAGTCAAGATGCTCTCAATGGAGCAGCTGTAAAACTTTTTTAGGATCTGAGGGCCCATGTCAAATCTGTCCTGAGGGGGAAGAAGCGCTGTCGTGCCCTCTCCACAACTGTGTGGGTGTGTGTGGACGATGTTAATTCCCTAGAGATGTGTACACCAAGGAACTTGAAGCTCTCAATCCTCTCTCCTTCAGTCCCATCGCTATGGATGGGGCACGCTCACCTGTCCGTTTCCTGTGTTCCACGCAGGTCTCTAAACTCATTCCTAAAAGCTGCCTCATCATCGTCAGGTCCTACCTGTTGGTGTCATGGGTGATAAGGGAGTACAGGAGGGGACTAAGCACACACACCAGAGGGGCCCCTGTGTTTGATGGTCAGCGTGGCGGATGTGTTGTTGCCTACCCTCACCACCTGAGGGCAGTTCGTCAGGAAGTGAAGGATACAGTTGCAGAGGAAGGTGTTCAAGCCCAGGGTCCTGAGTTTGGTGATGAGCATGGAGTGGACTTTGTTGTTGAATGCTGAGCTGTAGTCAATGAACAGCCTTCTTACATAGGTATTCCTTTTGTCCATCTGCGTGGGGGTAGTATGGAGTTCAATAGAGATTTGGAGTGGGTCCAGGGTGTCTGGGATGATGTTGTTTATTTGAGCCATGACCATCCTTTCAAAGCATTTCATGGGTATAGATGTGAGTGCTACAGGAAGATAGTCATTTAGGCAGGTTACCTTGGCGTTCTTGGGCATGGAGACTATGGTGGTCTGCTTGAAACAAGTTGGTATTACGGACCAGGTCAGGGATACATTGAAAATGTCAGTGAAGACACTTGCCAGCTAGTCAAATCAAATCGAATTTTATTGGTCACATACACATAAGCAGATGTTATTGCGGGCGTTGAGAAATACTTGTGTTCCTAGCTCCAACAGTGCAGTAGTATCTAACAATTCACAACAATACACACAAATCTAGAAGTAAAAGGAAATATATAAATATTAGATCGAGCAATGTAGGAGTGGCATTGACAAAAATGCAGTATAATAGAAAACAGTATATACATATGAGATGAGTAAAGCAGTACGTAAACATTATTAAAGTGACTAGTGTTCCATTATTAAAGTGGCCAGTGATTACAAGTCTATGTATATAGGGCAGCAGCCTCTAAGTTGCAGAGTTGCGTAACCGGGTGGAAGCTGGCTAGTGATGGCAAACGTTTTGGAAAACCTGGTGAACTCACAGTTCAGACTTTCTTTATAATAACTCAGTTTTATCTCAATTCCAGTCGGGTTTTAGAGCCAAGCATAGTACAATTACTGCTGTAAGGTTGTAGGTGATATTCTAGATGCTCAGGACAAGACAAATCACTGTGTTTAACTTTTGGTTGGTTTAAGTGTTGATGCATTGGATTGGTTCCAAAACTACCTTTCTGACAGAACACAGTGTGTAGCTCAGGAGGGTATGAAAGTTTCGAAAGCTTACAAAAGGAGTTCCCCAGGGCTCAATTTTACGTCCAATCCTTTTTACACTGTATATAAATGATATAGGGAAGACTGTTGACTCTGCAAATCTCCATCTGTATGCTGATGACACAATTATTTATTCTAGCGCATCTAACATTGAGAAGGCTTTTCAGGACTTACAGTTGGCCTTTGATGATATTCATAGGCAGCTTTTCCAATTGAAACTTGCGCTTAATGAAAGTTTAGTGTTTTCTTTTCCCTGAAAGTTAACAGATTGAGTAACTTGCATATTTTAACTATAACAGGCCAGCAAATTGATAGGGTCATCTCCTATATGTATCTTGGGATTTGGTTAGATCAAAAGTTGAATTTTAAACAGCACATTGATACCTTGACCAAGAAACTGAAGTTGCAATTAGGTTTTTATTTCAGGAACAAATCAATGTTAGTCAGAAAAAATCTTGTTCAAAGCATTTTTTTATCAGTGCTGGATTATGGTGATATTGTCTATTTGCAGGCCTCAGCAAGTACCTTAAAAACTCTGGACACAGTGTATCATGGTGCTTTAAGATTTATTACAAATGCTAGATCACTTACCCATCACTGTGATCTGTATGCTATGGTGCAATGGACCTCTCTCTCCACCAGGAGGCCAAAGCACTGGTACACATTTGTGAACAAAGCATTGATGGGACAGCTCCCTTCGTATCTCTGTTCTTTACTGACCAGATCAGTCACTCAGTATAGTCTTTGTTCACAGTCACTGCTGTCCTTGTCTTTTCCTAAGGCTAGAACTGAGATGGGGAAAATGTTTTTTCCCATAATGCCCATTCATCCTGGAACATGCTTCAGAAGATTTTATCACAAACACTGTTTGTGATAACTGGAGTTGTTTCTAATCTTCAATTGTATATTTAACTTGTGACACTTTGTCTTTTGTGTGTATTCTGTACAATCTTCAGTCTCTCTGTCCCAGCTTTGATGCACCTGTACTGACCTCGCCTTCTGGATGATAGCGGGGTAAACAGGCTGTGGCTCGGGTGATGATCTTTTTGGCCTTCCTGTGACATCGGGTGCTGTAGGTGTCCTGGAGGGAAGGTAGTTCGGCCCCGGTGATGTGTTGGGTAGTTGCCGTACCAGGCGGTGATACAGCCTGACAGGATGCTCTCAATTGTGCATCTGTAAAAGTTTGTGAGGGTTTTAGGGGCCACGCCAAATCCTGAGGTTGAAGAGGCACTGTTGTGCCTTCTTCACCACACTGTCTGTGTGGGTGGACCATTTTAGATCGTCAGTGATGTGTATGCCGAGGAACTTGAAGCTTTCCACCTTCTCCACTGTGATCCCGTTGATATGGATAGGGGCGTGCTATCCACATCATTTTGTTGACATTGAGTGAGAGGTTATTTTCCTGGCAACACTCCCAGGGCCCTCGTCATTGTTGGTAATCAGGCCTACTACTGCTGTGTCGTCTGCAAACTTCATGATTGAGTTGGAGGCGTGCATGGCCACGCAGTCATTGGTGAACAGGGAGTACAGGAGGGGGCTGAGCACGCACCCTTGTGGGGCCCTGTGTTGAGAATCAGCGAAGTGGAGGTGTTGTTTCCTACCTTCACCACCTGGGGGCGGCCCGTCAGGATGTCGGTGGACACAATGGTGGACTTCTTGAACCAAGTGGGGACAGCAAACTGGGATAGGGAGAGATTGAATATGTCCGTAAACACTCCAGCCAAAAATCTAAATACTGTAAAGTTGCTTAGGAGCTAGAAGCAGAGCTACCATATCCGTTGGCGCCACATATGAAAGTCAGCGCATGTTCTAAATACACGTCCTGGTATTCTGTCTAGCCCCGTGGCCTTGCGAATATTAACACGTTGAAAGGTCTTACTCACATAGGCTACCGAGAGCGAGATCACGCAGTTGTCTGGAACAGCTGATGCTCTCATGCATGGTTCAGTGTTGCTTGCCTCGAAGCGAACATAGAAGGCATTTAGCTCTAGTATCTTGCATACATCTTGTGTCCCTAAGGATATACACTGGTCATACAAAACATTAGGAACACCTGCTCTTTCCATGACAGACTTACAAGGTGAATCCAGGTGAAACTATGATCCCTTATTGATTTCACTTGTTAAATCAACTTCAATCAGTGTAGATGAAGGGGAGGAGACAGGTTAAATAAGTATTTTTAATCCTTGAGACAATTGGGACTTAGATTGTGTATTTGTGCAATTCAGAGGGTGAATGGGCAAGACAAAAGATTTAAGTGCCTTTGAACGAGGTATGGTAGTAGGTGCCAGGCGCACCGGTTTGGGTGTGTCAACTGCAAAACTGCTGGGTTTTTCACGCTCAACAGTTTCCCGTGAGTATCAAGAATGGTCCACCAACCAAAGGTCATGATGTGCCATCAAACAGGCAATGCGTCAACACAGGACTAAAATCGAACCCCACTACGCTGGCTCTGGTGCTCGTCGGATGTGGCAGGACTTGCAAACTATCACAGATCACAATTGGAAACCCAGTGACGCGAGCATACCAGACAACCTAAATTCCTTCTATGCTCACTTCAAGGCAAGCAACACTGAACCATGCATGAGAGCACCAGCAGTTCCGGATGACTGTGTGATCTTGCTCTCGGTAGCCTATGTGAGTAGAACCTTTAATTAAACAGGTTAACATTCACAAGGCTGTGGGGCTAGACAGATTACTAGGATGCGTACTTAAGAGCATGTGCTGCCCAGCTGGCGGGTGTCTTCGCTGACATTTTCAACCTCTCCCTGACTCAGTCTATAATACCTACATGTTTCAAGCAGACCATTATAGTCCCTGTGCCCAAGAACGCCAAGGTAACCTGTCTAAATGGCTATTACCCCCCACATCTGTAGAGTCCTTGCCCTGGCGAATCGAGGCTGTTCTGAGGGCAAAAAAGGGGTGCAATGCAATATTAAGAAGGTGTTCCTAATGTTTTGTGCACTCTGTGTATAAGTGAGGAGCTTAGCCGAGACTTAACATGCCTTTTGGCATTGTTTTTTTGGTTTAAACGATCCCGTTTGAGGCTCTACAATCCCTAAGAAACATTCCAATCAGTGTGACATTGACTAGGTGAAAATGAGCTAGGCCTAGACGTGGTGACTGATCAGGAATCTTTTTTTTTTGGAACATCCAACATTCCACATTTCATATTATATTATTTATTATTCTTTGAAATAGCAAAGATCAAAGTGAAAAAGTGAACATTATATTAGCCACATAGACATAATAGTACAACATGCAGATTTTTGTTAGTTTTCATCAGCTTTAGTTTTCATCAGCTTTATGTTGTGTATGGTAACAATTCTGATGCACTTCTGATGGATAATAACATTTGTTAAGCACTATAATCTGCAAATTGAAACAAAAAAAGCATACCTACCAATGTCAACCAATGGCTTTCTCATAATAAAATACATATGCTTACAGCTGAGGCCCACTGTTATCAATGTTATAATAGAAATGATTTGTAATACAATATTTACAGAAGCTAACCACTGTACTGTGCTGTTATTTAATGCATTGGTGAACCTATGAAAATATCTATAAGCATTTGTTTTCAAGTCCATGTTGTGGGGATTACTATTGCATTATCAAAGTGTGTGAGGAGCCTAATTGTTTTTTTTAAGAAAACAGTCAGCATTTGGTTTATATTAATTGCAAGTGGGTGCTGCTTTGAAATGCTATTGTTTTAAATGTATGAAAACATATTATAGTAAAACAAAGGTATCAAAGGTATTAGTGTTTTTACAGGATCACATAATGTATATTCTTAAGACACATACAGTATGATAGGTTTAAATTTATAAACATACTACGGATAAACAATATAAAACATTGATTTGCTGTTATCTTTCATTATGTAATAGAAATGCTGATTCAAAGATAGCCATTTGTTGATTTCAGAATGATTAGGAATTCATTGATGTAGCAAATACTGTCATTTGGGTTTGGCAACTTTTAACATTTAGAGCCACACTGTACATGACCTCCCAACCTTCTGAAATGACCACTAATGTATATACTGACTGTCTAAATACAAAAGACCTGTACAACAGCTTAAATATGAATTTATACTTGAATACTACATTCAACATGTTACAGTAAATAACTAAATCTTCATAATCCTAATATATAAATTTTGCGGTTCAGGATTGTTGTTGCAACTTCCAAACTTCCAAAAAGTCAGGAAAAGTGTTGTCTAAATGCAATTAAGCATTGAGAAAGGTACATGTACACTTTGTTACTGTACATGTGCATTATTGTTATATCTTGCTCTAATAATATTTTAAATAAACCCTCCTCACCTCTCAAACCCACCCTACATTGAAATCAGGTTCCTATAACAATAAATAAGGGTTAGAACACACAATAATTTAAAATCAGACATGATGATAATCCCAAAAGCACAATTGCACACCTACAACTCCTCAATAACCATTATTTGCTGTGTGACATTCAACGTTCTTTGGGCTCCCCATAATCATTGTACATGACTGGCAGGTTCTGTTCGTCGCAAGCCTTTCGCACATCCTGGCCCAGGTCTACCCAGTTGAGACCAAAGGCCTTGGTGTCTGTGTAGCGGCAGGACAGGTACTTGAGGGACATCCTGCGCAGGCCGATCTTGGGCTCCTGGAGAAGACCTCTGCACCAGCCACTCAGGTTGTCCAGCTGGGAGAGAATCAGACCAGCTTTCCTACAAAGGAACACAACACTCCTCAGCAAACACACACTACCTTGAAATCAGGTTCCTATAATGTTACTTGCCACATTGCTACACAGTGTAGGCATAAAATGCACAGGTGTCTTAACATGGATAACTATTGGTAATTATGACATATTGTTAACACATTAGTAATATACACAATTTACCTCAAATCAAATTATTTCCAATGACAAACTGTACATAGACAGGGCCCTAACACAAAAGAAAATGTCTTACAGCTAGAATCTATAGCGGTGAAACCTATATCTATGGGGGCGGGGTGAAACGGCAACATCAGTTTGCGATATTACAACAACAAAAACATTACTTCAAACAACGAACACCGTTTTTTTCTCCCTCTGATATTATTGCACATCTTTACACGAACGATAGAACAGCAGTGTATCTACTACGTTTTATATTTTTTTACCACGATGCCTGACTCAAAACAAAAACAATAACAAATGGGCATGGGGCGGCCAGTGGCGCTGTTTCGCCTATTGTGGATCTCGATTTCTTGTAAAATTATCTCAAAAGAACAAGAAGAAAAAGTAAGATTGATGGAAATACCTAATACACAAATTATGGAATTCTGTCCGGATTGAGGTAAAATCAGAGTATTTGGTGTTCTCACCTTAAATTATGCAAATCAAAAGTTGGATAGAGCGGGTCACTCATAAATCACACGTTGCGTCTTCACCATCATTCTGACACTACATCACAATACGACAGACTTTAAACCCACATCTTCCTTGCAGGAAGAGACTGGGCATAAATAATTGATTAACTTCTAAGGTCAATATTTTACTGATATACATGGTCTACCCATATTCAGATAACAGTGACGACATTGGCTGCATTTACACAGGTGGTCCAACTCTGATATTTCTTTCACTAATTGGTCTGTTGACCAATCAGATCAGCTCTGAAAAATATCTGATTTGAAAGAATCTGATGTGATTGGTCAAAAGAAAAAATATCAGAATTGGGCTGCCTGGATAAACACAGCCACTGAAAGTGATGAAGCTGTCTCCAGGATAAGTGGCTGACAGAAATAGTAACAGTACAGGATGGAAAGAGTGTCTCACTCCTCAGACATGGCTTCACCTCACTCACTGGCCAAACCAGGACCACCAAACTGCAATGTAAATAGTGAGACGTTTTTGTCGACCCACAAAACGTTTTTGGGTAGACTCATACTCTGTTATTAATGAAAAGCACATTATTCTCTCTTAATACTGTCATCTCTCCCAAATCCTACATTCAAAGCATTCCTAAGAATATCCACAGAATCCAATGTTTTCAGACATACAGTCGTGGCCAAAAGTTTTGAGAATGACACAAATATTAACTTCCACAAGTTTGCTGCTTCAGTGTCTTTAGATATTTTTGTCAGATGTTACTATGGAATACTGAAGTATAATTACAAGCATTTCATAAGTGTCAAAGGCTGTTATTGACAATTACATGAAGTTGATGCAAAGAGTCAATATTTGCAGTGTTGACCCTTCTTTTTCAAGACCTCTGCAATCCGCCCTGGCATGCTGTCAATTAACTTCTGGGCCACATCCTGACTGATGGCAGCCCATTCTTGCATAATCAATGCTTGGAGTTTGTCAGAATTTGTGGGTTTTTGTTTGTCCACCCACCTCTTGAGGATTGACCACAAGTTCTCAATGGGATTAAGGTCTGAGGAGTTTCCTGGCCATGGACCCAAAATATCAATGTTTCGTTCCCCAAGCCACTTAGTTATCACTTTTTCCTTATGGCAAGGTGCACCATCATGCTGGAAAAGGCATTGTTCGTTAACAAACTGTTCCTGGATGGTTGGGAGAAGTTGCTCTCAGAGGATGTGTTGGTACCATTCTTTATTCATGGCTGTGTTCTTAGGCAAAATTGTGAGTGAGCCCACTCCCTTGGCTGAGAAGCAACCCCGCACATGAATGGTCTCAGGATGCTTTACTGTTGGCATGACACAGGACTGATGGTAGCACTCACCTTGTCTTCTCCGGAAAAGCTTTTTTCGGATGCCCCAAACAATCGGAAAGGGGATTCATCAGAGAAAATGACTTTACCCCAGTCCTCCACAGTCCAATCCCTGTACCTTTTGCAGAATATCAGTCTGTCTCTGATGTTTTTCCTGGAGAGAAGTGGCTTCTTTGCTGCTCTTCTTGACACCAGGCAATCCTCCAAAAGTCTTCGCCTCACTGTGTGTGCAGATGCACTCACACCTGCCTGCTACCATTCCTGAGCAAGCTCTGTACTGGTGGTGCCCCGATCCCGCAGCTGAATCAACTTTAGGAGACGGCTTGCTGGACTTTCTTGGGCACCCTGAAGCCTTCTTCACAACAATTGAACCGCTCTCATTGAAGTTCTTGATGATCCGATAAATGGTTGATTTAGGTGCAATCTTACTGGCAGCAATATCCTTGCCTGTGAAGCCCTTTTTGTGCAAAGCATTGATGACGGCACGTATTTCCTTGCAGGTAACCCTGGATGACAGAGGAAGAACAATGATTCCAAGCACCACCCTCCTTTTGAAGCTTCCAGTCTGTTATTCGAACTCAATCAGCATGACAGAGTGATCTCCAGCCTTGTCCTCGTCAACACTGACACCTGTGTTAACGAGAGAATCACTGACATGATGTCAGCTGGTACTTTTGTGGCAGGGCTGAAATGCAGTGGAAATGTTTTTTGGGGATTCAGTTCATTTGCATGGCAAAGAGGGACTTGCAATTAATTGCAATTCATCTGATCACTCTTCATGACATTCTGGAGTATATGAAAATTGCCATCATACAAACTGAGGCAGCAGACTTTGTGAAAATGTATATTTGTGTCATTCTCAAAACTTTTGAAAGCTAAGCGGTGACTGTAATATTATACATCCTCATATTAAGATTTTGTATTTCAAAGTAGGGGCAGGTTCATCAGTTCTCCCTTGAATATTGGATACTACTGTGTCTGTAGCAGAGGAGGGTGGTGGGATGAGCTATAGGAGGACAGGCTCAATAGAATGGTACCAAACACATCAAACACATGGAAACAACATTGATTCCATTCCAGCCATTTTGCCCAAACTCCTATAGCTCCTCCCACCAGCCCCCTCTGATCTGAAGCCTATGTTATGTGTACATAGAGACACTAAGCAACAACCCATTTGCATATGTTAGTCAAATAGGGCAGAACAACAGCTTAAATACCCACAATTTATCATCTGCAGAGAACTCTTGAGAAAATAATATAACAGTACTTTGAACAATGTAAAAATTCACAGACATATTGAGTCTTTACTAAATAATCAGTGTGTCTGTAGTAGGGATGCTATCATTTATATCATCCTTCTAAATGTATTGTAATGACCTCAATAGATCATGAATGAGAGAATGTCCACAACAGTTCCCTAGTTCTCGAAATGAACGGTTGATTAACCCAGAACTCACACAGGCAACTGTCTGGCCGTAGCCTACGCCAAATAAATCTGATACAACAATAACAGGTATTCAACTCACTCTCGGGACATGAAAAGAGGGATAACAATGCAAGCATGGCAATATAACAGACATGTAGTGCCCAGCCCCCCGCTGTTCCACCAACCACTAGGATGTCTGGCTCTGACACATTCCCTTGATTGGCAGACAGTAGGGGGACTGGCATGCTGGACCCTGTGAAACCACACAACTGTCCAAGCGTGTCGCTACAATATATTTTTTTCTAATAGCTTGCCACATTTCAGTGGTTTAAGGAATTTAGATATTTATTTACTTAAAACAAAAACCTTGAGGTTTGTTATGCTTTAATCTTTTTCATATGGGCTTCAAATAGCAACGGTTGTCACCATAAATCCCAGCATGTATAGAAGTGGAAAATGGCCTCACATTTCCAAGGTACAGTACACTTTGGAGATATCTGTCAGGGCCCCTCTTTCAAATCTTCATGACTCAGACAGCCACAGAGACCAGGGACTGGACAACTTTATTGTGCATACATTTTATGAATGCATGCATTTTCATGTGTTGCATGAATGTAAACTGTTGGACTTTTATGGTACAGTACTAGTACATACATTGCCGTCTATACCCAACAAACAGATATGGGGTATATGTGTTGGTAAGCCAGTCCAAAACATGAGCTAATGGAAGAGTAATTGTGGTAATGTCTGAGGAAAATCTCTATAACTCCTAAACAGCCTTGATGAAATAAGGCCCTTTTTAACAAATAAATGAAAAATCACAACAACATGAGCTCCACTTATCATGTCGTCAAGCGAAATCCAACCATAACAATACTTAGCATCGCAGGCAATTGCCTGATTAGGATGTGTCATAAAAATAACTGTCAGTTCTTGGGCTGTAAACGCAAGGAGACAGAGGGGGAGTGCAATACTCATGATAGGATTTTCTCCTACCAAGCCAACATCTAACATTTCTAAGTCAACATCCAGCCTCATGCCTTTAGTGATGGGTAGTAACGTAGCGATGACAAGATCGGGACATGGAGAGAAGTGTCGGGCTCGGGAGACAGACTTTGTCAGTTTATGTTTGGCTTGAACATCACACGATTTTGCAGGAAAAAGAAACAAGAATGTTCTCTGACAGGAGCCAACCTAACTCGTCAGTGAGATATGATATGTACAAAAGTTGGGAGTGGAATATTTCCAATGCTTTATAAAGATAGATCCATTACTTCACCAGTTTATTTTAACATATTGTTTACTCTGCTGAAACAAGTTTACATTTAGTCAGGGGCTGAGTGGGTGACTATTATCTGTATTTTGACTAGCTAATGAACATTTTAATGGTCCACATTGTTTGTGACAGGGTAACCCCAGTGAATTGGAGGATTTCATAACAAGGAAAGTCATTTCTGGAGACAAGCCCTGTTACAGGCGATGTTGTCTGCTTTGGATTGGTGTGTGTGGAAACCAAAATCTCATTGTTTTGATTCAAATGGTACATTGATCCTTTCAGAACTGCTAGAGAAGCAGGGGGTATGGAACAAGTAAACAAGTGATGGGGGGTCTCCAATTATAGGAACCTCCTGGTCTTCTCCAGGAGCCCAACGCACCCAACACATAAGGTCCATTGCAAACCGTGTCTAATCATGTTATTCTTATTCTAATTCTAAAGAATACATTACAGATACATCTCTTCAGTAACGCCTATAGCACAATGACATTTCCTGAGACAGCAGGCTTACACAATCACAACACACCATAACAATATGGAAAATCCTGCCCAACATGCTAACAAGCTCTTTTTGAGTCAACTACTCACCACATCTTATGCACTGAAGTGCTAGCTAGCTGTAGCTTATGCTTTCAGTACTATAATCCTTCTCTGATCCTTTGATTTGGTGGGCAACATGTCAGTTTATGCTGCAATAACTCTGATATGTTGGAGGACCTCATCCGGAAGTTGTCATAATTATTGTGTAAGTCTATGGAAGGGAGTCAGAACCATGAGCTTCCTAGGTTTTGTATTGAAGTCAATGTACCCAGGGGAGGATGGAAGCTAGCTGTCCTCTGGCTACGCCATGGTGGTAACCTTCAGAGTTCTGTTGAGGGTACTGTAGAACTTAATTGCAAAACAGTGTGTTCTAATCAATTACTTGGTGACGTGAATATATTTTGTTTAGTTTTATCTAAAAATTTGAACTTTTTTAATGTTTTACTATATACATTTTTCAGAATTTCACTGAGGAGGATGGTCCTCCCCTTCCTCCTCTGAAGAGCCTCCACTGGTTTAAATCTTCCTAGAAGTGACACATGGTTGACGGAGAGACATCTCAAAATGATGAAGTTTGGCACTTTAGCGAGCCTTTACTCATATAACAAATCATATGTATTGAATTCTCCATGTGGTCTATATTAAAGGGCACCGCATTTAAATTCAATATTGGTGCACGCTAAAGGCACTCTTTTCGTGGAATGACCCAGCCAGTGCAGCCACCCTCCTTTACACTATAATGGTGTTTAGAGAGATAATGTCCAATTGATTACTAGGTTAATCTAAACCCATGTTTATAGCCCCCTGACCCTCACATCAAATGCACTTACTTTGGTGCTTTCTTGACATGAATCATCCCTCTGAAAATTGGGGGCTGTTAATGTAAGTGTATTTTAATGGAACACTTCAGAAGCAAACCAATTACATCAACGCTTCCAATATGGGCTCGATTAAAAACAACCTTTAATTTGAAACTAAGGCCCTGATTCGGAGTTTGCAGTCGAAGATGTCTTAATCAGTTTCACCTGCTTCACAATGCATCTACCAGCAACCGTACCTACACATTTTATTTTGAGCACATGGCTCTGTTTATAAAACATTTAGCTACAATTTCACATTATAATACTTATCTGCGCTGAGTAACCAGTAAGGGGATAGGGGAGGCCTTCCTGCTTGCTGTAAATTGACAGACGGATGTCAGAGGTAGAATTGTCTCCAATCATTTTGAATTAATTTCCACTTTTCCCAATTCACGCAAATGTCTACAATCAAAGCCTGTATTTGGAATCTATTATAGACCAGTCTGTGTTAAAAACACATCCAAAATGACTTAAAATGTCAAGAGTCTCAACAACCACCCATGTAGGGAAGGATTGTGATGCTACTACACAGTCTAGCGGGCGGTAGTTGTGCTTTCCTAACCAATATGCCATGATATTCTTGGACTGAGAGAGAGAGAGAGAGAGAGAGAGAGAGAGAGAGAGAGAGAGAGAGAGAGAGAGAGAGAGAGAGAGAGAGAAAGAGAGCGAGAAAGAGAGAAAAAGAGAGAGAGAGAGAGAGAGAGAGAGAGAGAGAGAGAGAGAGAGAGAGAGTGTAGACACCTGGGCCCCAGTTCGTCCTCGCATCTCCAGGTGAACTCTCCGAAGCTTTCGTAACGCTGGTTGTAGTGGTAGAGCACACGGTGCAGGGTGGGAGAGCCCAGTTCCATCAGCGTATTGTAGGCCGTCTGCTGCTCCTTGCCACTTGTGTAACCATTGAACAAGTTGTAGATCTTGTCTGAAATCTCTGCAACAACACAGATCAGATCTCAGTACTGTATGTGGAGCAAAGACATAAAATAAAATGTTATTGGTCACATACACATATTTAGCAGATGTTATTGCGGGTGTAGTGAAATGCTTGACGTGTGTCTCTACAAGTTTTCAGATTGGTAACTACTGTTAGAACATTTGTCTGAAAACCAAGATACAGATACAGAAACTGTCCATCCGTGCATGGGAAATCCCACCTTGTGCTTTGACGTCATCCACAGCAGGGCAGGGGGTCTTGATGGTGACCTCACTAGGACTGGAGCGACGGCCTGTGTTGTCCACTGCCCAGAGCCTAAACCTGAAAACCAACATATATGACTAGTGTTTGTTCATTGCAATGGGAGTGCATGCTACAGCAATAATGTGTGCAACTGCTAACTAGTGCTTCAGGCTTTGAAAAGAAAAATGAAAATTACCCTGAATTAAGTGGTGGAAATTAGATGCATTCAATGTTATTGTGACAAAATCATTACATTTTCTGATTGACTGTTGTAATGTGATAAAACTGCTAATAAAATCTGACAATAGGCTACTTTAACAAAACAAGTGCGTGGATGTTAACATTTACTTGAAGCATATCGCCATCTAGTGGAAGGAAACATTAACAACTACCACCTGCAGTGGTACCTGTGAAATAGTGTATTGCGTCTACCCCAAATAAATGTACTGTATGTGTCCATGGTTATGAATATAATACAATACAGCCTGACCAATAATGCACTGAGGTCACTGTCCGGAGTCAAGACAATAAGAGAACTAAAATAATGTGTAAAATTAGGTTTCCTTTTTTGAACCTACAGTGTTTTTACATTCTCAAAGCTGAACTGAAAGATTTTGAGATACACTTGAACAGATATTCTGAAGAAGTAATCAAGCATTTCGCTAACTGTACAGCACAGGTATAGAGAGATTTAATGATAAAAGGAAATATTTTGAAAATAACTGAATTTGCCTGTTGCAACAACTGTGCTGAATAGCCTGCCAAAAAGGAGACTGACCAGAAGCAAAATTATGTAAAGATAAAGCGCATATGTTTTTGGTTGGGATATTCCTATTCCTATACATCAGAACCATTTGAAGAGACAATGTGCTCAAGCTGAGGGTTTCTCCCACTCCCTCCTTTGTGTAATCCTTTCAGTGTGTCTACCCCATTTACAGAGCGTGTGTGAGGTAAGTGGCTGCATGTGTGGAGTTAGGGAGCTGAGTGTGAGTGCCAGAGGAGGGAGGGGGGAGGTGGAGGGGTGCCGGAGGAACTTATAACTCTCAGAGCATGGCCCAATTCATTACACCGACTGACCCTAAACACACAGTCAAGCGTTTCATGCGGTCATTACACACTGGCCACCAGGCAGCACAACATTGACCTCACATGAGACTTCCTCAGTGGTGAGTTTACATCACCACAATATCATCTTGCATTACTACAACCACCGGAGCAATGCAGACTGTAATGTCCAGTAGCACAGAAACAGAATAACCATAAGCTGCTTTCATTACACCTGGCAATGACCTCACTTAACTCCACACGTTTCCCGGAAAGTCAATTGATTCTTCCTAATATCGAATCAACAATATAATTTTTTTCCTATTTTTGGGGTAAAATACACAATACCTCCCAAATAGTTTTTTATAGGGTTTATTATTTAGCCATTTATAAAACATTTGAAGTCATTATAATATAAATCCAGGGTAAATGTAGAATTTTGTGATAAAAAAAAAGAAAAGTATGTATATTGAAATAACATCTCAAATAGTGCACATTTTGTCAAGAACAAGGCCTTTCTCTGTCATGTTTGTCTGCACACCTAATCTGTTGATCTTGTGATTCTTCTTTCTGCTATTACCATTAAGTGCTCCGTTTACGCACTTTCAAGCTGTTCCAAAGCATGAGCTACTTCCCCAGCTGTCTGAACCATATTTAAAACACCCCAATTTGAACCTTAAAGAAGTACATACACATGACTGGGGAGTGATTCCAGGCTCTACCTCGCACAAACTGGATATTGTTCCCTTCATGTATACTGTGTTTCCATGGGATAACACCGACACGTATGTACACATCCACAGAACATCCAGGGCAGGGCAATACACAATAGTGTTGTAATATGGTGTAAAAGTTATAGGAAATATGCTTTCCCAGGATCTGCATATACCCTAAGAAGAGTAGCTAGCTAGTTTGATATGATCCATTAACCAATCTTCATATTGTGCAATTCCTCAAATGAATCATTTCCCCTTTTCCCTTTTTTGTTGTTGTCTTTTTCTTGGATATCTTACATTCAAGTCACTGCTTGCTAAATCAAGTTCGAAGGAGGCAAGCAATGTGTCTACAAGTTGGTTAAGTATATTTTATGTATTTATCTGAGTGGTGATAATGATGATATAGTATTTTCCATTTGAAGATTTAATTTCCAAAATGCTATATACACCAATTTTTTGCATTTGTGTTATTTAACCAGAAATGATAGTTTATGGGTACCTTCATGTGTGTGTAAAATATTCATTTTCTCAGATTTTTTATTCATATATTTAGGTGGGTATTAAAATGTTTTTTTTTTGGCAACATATCTATATATCCATTGTTTAGCTGGAATGAAATGTTCATATACTGTATTGACTGTGATATGTGGTTGTCTTACCTAGCTATCTTAAGATGAATGCACTAACTGTAAATCGCTCTGGATAAGAACATCTGCTAAATGACTAAACTGTCAAATGTAAAGGTTTTACATACAGATCTCAAATGACTGTATTGATTCATAAAAAAAGGTTTATAATGATGTCACAAATGTATAATTTGTACAGTTTGTTGTTTTTATGTAGTTATTTGTTACATTTGACTGTGTTTAACCTAGCAGTACTACATTTGAGAGTGAGGCGGATTAACAGCGTTTAGCAAAAAAACAGGATTTTTCTCTCTTGAAGTAAACCATCAAGTCATAGATTTCCAACAAATACATGAATGTCATTGAAAAACCCCATGACATGATTGAATAGTGAAAAAAACACACCAATCTCTTTCATAAATTATCTAAAGGGGCAATCTGTAGTTGCTACATACAGTTTTGCACTTGTAAATTAATGATATATAGTTGAAGTCGGAGGTTTACATACACCTTAGCCAAATACATTTAAACTTTCACAATTCCTGACATTTAATCATAGTAAAAATTCCCTGTCTTAGGTCAGTTAGGATCACCACTTTATTTTAAGAATGTGAAATGTCAGAATAATAGTAGAGAGAATGATTAATTTTAATTTGTATTTCTTTCATCACATTCCCAGTGGGTCAGAAGTTTACATACACTCAATTAGTATTTGGTAGCATTGCCTTTAAATTGTTTAACTTGGGTCAAACATTTTGGGTAACCTTCCAGTGGAGGTTCTAGACCCTTTCAACTGGGGGGGCCAAGCTGGGGCCAGTTGTACTGTTAGAGGGGCCAGTTACATTAGACGTTATTGTTGTCATATTGTTTTCTTCACTTCATTGCAGGCATTAGTAGGCAAAAGACCATGTCCCTCTAGTGTGGGTTTAATTAGTGTTCCACGTTGCCACTGTCTAATAACGGATGTAAAAAAAGAACGATAGCAAAAATTTGTTATGCAAAAATTATTTCATAGTCCACATTTAGGGGGGCCACAAGGGGGTCCATAATTGTTGTCACAGGGGCACTGGCCCCCCCCCCCCCCCCCCAGAACCGCCAGTGTAACCTTCCACAAGCTTCCCACAATAAGTTGGGTGAATTTTGGCCCATTCTGTCACGTCCAGGCCAGAGTTGTAGGCTGGCGTGTTTAGGTTTCATTTTTGGTGAAGGGTTTTTTGAGTTCTAGGTGTTCTATTTCTATGTTGGGGTAATGGTTCCCAATTAGAGGCAGCTGTGTGTCGTTGTCTTTAATTGGGAACCATATATATGTTTGGGGTTTTCTATTAGGTTTTGTGGGTATTAGTCTATGTTAATGTTGTGATCTTCGTTCTGTTTATTGTTTTGCCCAGTTACGTGAGTTTAAATAAAAGCATGTATACTGGATGCCTCGCTGTCCCTTGGTCTGTCCCTTGGTCTGTCCCTTGGTCTGTCCCTTGGTCTGTCCCTTGGTCTGTCCCTTGGTCTGTCCCTTGGTCTGTCCCTTGGTCTGTCCCTTGGTCTGTCCCTTGGTCTGTCCCTTCTGAAGATCGTGACACATTCCTCCTGACAGAGCTGGTGTAACTGAGTCAGGTTTGTTGTCCTCATTGCTCGCACACGCTTTTTCAGTACTGCCCACAAATGTTCTATGGGATTGAGGTCAGGGCTTTGTGATGGCCACTACAATACCTTGACTTTGTTGTCCTTAAGCCATTTTGACACAACTGACACAAGGAAGTATGCTTGTCCCTTTGGAAGACCCATTTGCGACCAAGCTTTAACTTCCTGACTGATGTCTTGAGATGTTGCTTCAATATATCCACATAATTTTCCTGCCTCATGATGCCATCTATTTTGTGAAGTGTACCAGTCCCTCCTGCAGCAAAGCACCCCCACAACATGAAGCTGCCACCCCCGTGCTTCACAGTTGGGATGGTGTTCTTCGGCTTGCAAGCCTCTCCCTTTTTCCTCCAAACATAACGATGGTCATTATGGCCAAACAGTTCTATTTTTGTGTCATCAGACCAGAGGACATTTCTCCAAAAAGTCCGATCTTCGTCCCCATGTGCAGTTGTAAACCGTAGTCTATCTTTTTTATGGCGTTTTTGGAGCAGTGGCTTCAAATTGTGAAAAACTGAGTTTAAATGTATTTGGTTAAGGTGTATGTAAACCTCTGACTTCAACTGTATGTAACAAAATGTGGAAAGAGTCAAGGGGTCTGAATACAACTTATAAATTCCTCATGAGCTTAGTTCAACTGTCACACCTCATGACTAAAAATATTTCAATTTAAGATTATTTACCGAAGTGCTGTCCTATTTCTGTTCTTTGGATTATATACGGAGGATCCAGCACCCAATTTACGTTTATATACTGTAAGGTGGAGTCAAGCACCTTGTTTATCTTTTCATATACCCCATGAGATCCCACAATATAAGCTTATTTTTCTCCAATGTTTGTAAATATTGTAAATGTAAAGACATACTGTATGGCCTCAACATGGTTAAAACAATACATGTAATATCATGGATAGCCAGTCCTTGCATTCATATCTCTGTCTATTAATCTGAGAGTGGTTACATTTCTCTAGGCCCATCCCTCAGCTTTTTATCAAAACAGAGGCGGGGTGAATACTTTGTTGTTGTTTCAACTGTAAAACAATAACAGCTAATTTACCAACATTTAGAAAATTTATATATAGCGTTTTGGAAAGAAACCTTTAATTTCGAACACAAGAGATAAGCATCCATTGATAATGCTACAGAAACTTACATGTAAGTGGTGTCTGGCTCCAGGCAGCGAATGATCATGCTCACAGAGGAGGTCAAGAGGTCAGGGATATCCCCAAGCATCACACACGGAGATTTGGCCCCAGACAGGATGTCATCCACAAAGCTCAACATCGTCTCTGTACGGGAGGAAAACCAATTCATCAAATAATCAGTGACATATGTTGACTAGAGAGGATATTTGCACCTGCAAACATCGCAAATAGTAATTCATAGCAACAGTTCTTGAAGGAGACAACATTTTCGTATAGTACTTTGTAATTCTTCAAATCCATAGGCTAATATCTAAGGCTTTTACATTTTCAGTTTGGGGCACATTAGGAACATGTATGTGTACTGTCAGCCTCCAACACAAAGTCTCCACAGAAACCCTGCCTTGTGAGCTCAAATAATATACAGTGCATTCGGAAAGTATTCAGACACCTTCACTTTTTCAAAATGTTACGTTACAGCCTTATTCTAAAATGGATAAAATCTTTTTTTCCTCATCAATCTACACACAATACCCCACGATGACAAAGTGCAAACAGGTTTCTGGAATTGTTGGCTAATTTATTAAAAATAAAAAACTGGGGCCTTCCGAGTGGTCTAAGACACTACATCGCAGTGCTAGCTGTGCCACTAGAGATTCTGGGTTTGAGTCTAGGCTCTGTCTCAAACGGCCGCGACCGGGAGAACCATGGGGTGGCGCACAATTGGCCCAGCGTCGTCCAGGTTATGGGGAGGGTTTGGCCGGCAGGTATGTCCTTGTCCCATCGCGCAATAGCGACTCCTGTGGGGGGCCAGGCGCAGTGCACACTGACACGGTCACCAGGTGTACGGTGTTTCCTCCGACACATTGGTGCGGCTGGATTCTGGGTTAAAACTTCTTAGGGAGTGGCTCCCGAGGTGACGGTTTTGGAGAGTCTGGCGTGCCCAAAGTAAAATGCCTCCCATTCAGGCCCAGAAAATAGGATATGCACATAATTAGTAATATTGGATAGGAAACACTCTGAAGTTTCTAAGAGTGTTAAAATATTGTCTGTGAGTATAACAGAACGGATATAGCAGGCGAAAACCCGAGGAATTTCTGTCTTGGAAAAAGTGATTTTGACACATTGCCTCATTTTGAACCCCTCCCTATTGAAAATGACCATATATGGGAGTAAGATTGCAGTACCTATTGCTTCCACTGGATGTCAACAGTCTCTAGACAGTGTTTGATTATGTTTAGTTGCTCTGGATGGTAATAGAAGAAGAATTTCGAAGTGGTCATCGGATGTAAACAGAAGAGGATACGCATTTCATGGGCTCGCGCGCGCTGTGGTTTTTTCCTTTCCTTTCACCCAGTTTCTAATCCGGTTGAAATATTATAGTAAATATACAATAAAGTGTTCCTAAGGATACATTATCAATGATGTTTGATTGTTCTTGGACAAGTGTATAGGTATAGGTTGAACGAGTTCTCTTCACGGTTCAATGGGTGAGTGGACGCTGTATTTTATGAACATAATTAGCCAACCAAACGGAGATTTATGGATTTAATAAATGACTTTTTTCTAACAAAAGAACCATTGGATGTCTTCGTTGGACACTTGGGAAGCCCTCAGCAGAAGTTCTTCAAAAGGTAAGGGATTTGTTTTCTCTGTGAAATGTGTTTTGTGTGAACCGCAATGGTTTATGAATTTATGCTAATGGAAAATATTGGAGGCGCTATCCTAAAACAATCAAATGTAGTGCTTTCACCGTAAAGCCTTTTTGAAATCTGACAACGCTGTGATATTGCCAAGAAGCAGAGCTTTTGATGACTAGCGCCCCACCACTCCGTAAGTAGTTAAGTGGGCATTGTGTCAAAGAAGTAGTGCGGTTGGGTTGTGTTTCGGGAGGACGCGCGGCCCTTGACCTTCGCCTCTCCCAAGGCCGTACAGGAGTTGCAGCGATGAGACAAGACTGTAACTATTAACTGGATACCATGAAAAATTGGGGAGAAAAAGGGCAAAACATTTTTATAATAATAATAAAAAAAAACTAATTATTTAAGTATTAGGACCCTTTGCTATGAGACACAAATTTGAGCTCAGTTGCATCCTGTTTCCATTGATCATCCTTGAGATGTTTCTACAACTTGATTGGAGTCCACCTGTGGTAAATTCAATTGATTGGACATGATCTGGAAAGGCACACACCTGTGTATATAAGGTCCCACAGTTGACAGTGCATGTCAAAGCAAAAACCAAGCCATGAGGTCGAAGGGATTGTCCGTAGAGCAGGATTGTGGCGAGGCACAGATCTGGGGAAGGGTACCAAAACATTTCATCAGCATTGAAGGTCCCCAAGAACATATTGGCCTCCATAATTCTTAAATGGAAGAAGTTTGGAACCACCAAGACTCTTCGTAGAGCTGGCTGCCTGGCCAAACTGAGCAATCGCGGGAGAAGGGCCTCGGTCAGGGAGGTGACCAGGAACCCGATGATCACTCTGAAAGAGCTCCAGAGTCCCCCTTTGGAAATGGGAGAACCTTCCAGAAGGACAACCATCTCTGCAGCACTCCACCAATCAGACCTTTATGGTAGAGTGGCCAGACAGAAGCCACTCCTCAGTAAAAGCAGTGGTGTAAAAAGTCATACTTGAGTAAAAGTATAGATACCTTAATAGAAAGTTACTCAAGTAAAAGTGAAAGTCAGACAGTAAAATACTACTTAAGTAAAAGTCTAAAAGTATTTGGGTTTTAAATATACTTAAGTATCAAAAGTAATTGTAATTGCTAAAATGTACTTAAGTATCAAAAGTAAAAGTATAAATAATTAAAAATTCCTTATATTAAGCAAAGCAGACCGCACCATTTCTTGTTTTTAAAACGTATGGATAGCCAGGGGCATACCCCAACACTCAGACATTATTTACAAAACAAACATTTGTGTTTAGTGAGTGCACCAGGCCAGAGGCAGTAGGGATGACCACGTTTTCTCTTGATAAGTGCTTGAATATTCCTGTCCTGCTAAGCATTCAAAATGTAACAAGTACTTTTGGTTGTCAGGGAAAATGTATGGAGTATAAAGTACATTATTTTCTTTAGGAATGTAATGAAGTAAAAGTAAAAGTTGTAAAAAATATCAATAGTAAAGTAAAGTAGAGATACCCAAAAAGACTACTAAAGTAGTACTTTTAAGTATTTTTACTTAAGTTCTTTGCACTGAGTAAAAGGCACATGACAGGCCGCTCGGAGTTCGCCAAAAGGAACCTAAAGGACTCTCAGACCATGGGAAACAAGATTCTCTGGTCTGATGAAACCAAGATTGAACTTTTTGGCCTGAATGCCAAGCGTCACGTCTGGAGGAAACCTGGCACCATCCCTACAGTGAAGCATGGTGGTGGCAGCATCATGCTGTGGGGATGTTTTTCAGCGGCAGGGACTGGGAGACTAGTCAGGATCGAGGGAAAGATGAACGGAGCAAAGTACAGAGATATCCTTGATGAAACCTGCTCCAGTGCGCTCAGGACCTCAGACTGGGGGCGAAGGTCCACTTTCCAACAGGACAACGACCCTAAACACACAGCCAACACAACGCAGGAGTGGCTTCGGGACAATTCTGTGAATGTCCTTGAGTGGCCCTGCCAGAGCCCAGACGTGAATCCGATCAAACATTTCTGGAGAGACCTGAAAATAGTTGTGCAGAGACTCTCCCCATCAAACCTGACAGAGCTTAAAAGGATCTGCAGAGAAGAATGGGAGAAACTCCCCAAATAAAGATGGGCCAAGTTTGTTGTGTCAAACCCAAGAAAACCTGAGGCTGTAATCGCTGCCAGAGGTGCTTCAACAAAGTACTGAGTAAATGGTCTGAATACATATGTAAATGTCATACTTAAGTTTATTTATTTTCTTCCGGTCAAAAATTTTAGAACACCTACAGTGAGGGAAAAAAGTATTTGATCCCCTGCTGATTTTATACGTTTTCCCACTCACAAAGAAAGGATCAGTCTATAATTTTAATGGTAGGTTTATTTGAACAGTGAGAGACAGAATAACAACAACAAAATCCAGAAAAACGCATGTGAAAAATGTTATAAATTGATTTGCATTTTAATGAGGGAAATAAGTATTTGACCCCTCTGCAAAACATGACTTAGTACTTGGTGGCAAAACCCTTGTTGGCAATCACAGAGGTCAGACGTTTCTTGTAGTTGGCCACCAGGTTTGCACACATCTCAGGAGGGATTTTGTCCCACTCCTCTTTGCAGATCTTCTCCAAGTCATTAAGGTTTCGAGGCTGACGTTTGGCAACTCGAACCTTCAGCTCCCTCCACAGATTTTCTATGGGATTAAGGTCTGGAGACTGGCTAGGCCACTCCAGGACCTTAATGTGCTTCTTCTTGAGCCACTCCTTTGTTGCCTTGGCCGTGTGTTTTGGGACATTGTCATGCTGGAATACCCATCCATGACCCATTTTCAATGCCCTGGCTGAGGGAAGGAGGTTCTCACCCAAGATTTGATGGTACATGCCCCGTCCATCGTCCCTTTGATGCGGTGAAGTTGTCCTGTCCCCTTAGCACAAAAACACCCCCAAAGCATAATGTTTCCACCTCCATGTTTGACGGTGGGGATGGTGTTCTTGGGGTCATAGGCAGCATTCCTCCTCCTCCAAACACGGCGAGATGAGTTGATGTCAAAGAGCTCCATTTTCATCTCAAATGACCACAACACTTTCACCCAGTTGTCCTCTGAATCATTCAGATGTTCATTGGCAAACTTCAGACGGGCATGTATATGTGCTTTCTTGGGCAGGGGGACCTTGTGGGCGCTGCAGGATTTCAGTCCTTCACGGCGTAGTGTGTTACCAATTGTTTTCTTGGTGACTATGGTCCCAGCTGCCTTGAGATCATTGACAAGATTCTCCTGTGTAGTTCTGGGCTGATTCCTCACCGTTCTCATGATCATTGCAACTCCACGAGGTGAGATATTGCATGGAGCCCCAGGCCGAGGGAGATTGACAGTTCTTTTGTGTTTCTTCCATTTGCGAATAATCACACCAACTGTTGTCACCTTCTCACCAAGCTGCTTGGCGATGGTCTTGTAGCCCATTCCAGCCTTGTGTAGGTCTACAATCTTGTCCCTGACATCCTTGGAGAGCTCTTTGGTCTTGGCCATGGTGGAGAGTTTGGAATCTGATTGATTGCTTCTGTGGACAGGTGTCTTTTATACAGGTAACACGCTGAGATTAGGAGCACTCCCTTTAAGAGTGTGCTCCTAATTTCAGCTCGTTACCTGTATAAAAGACACCTGGGAGCCAGAAATCTTTCTGATTGAGAGGGGTCAAATACTTATTTCCCTCATTAAAATGCAAATCAATTTATAACATTTTTCACATGCGTTCTTCTGGATTTTTTTGTTGTTATGCTGTCTCTCACTGTTCCAATAAACCTACCATTAAAATTATAGACTGATCATTTCTTTGTCAGTGGGCAAACGTACAAAATCAGCAGGGGATCAAATACATTTTTTCCCTCACTGTACACATTCAAGGGTTTTCTTTATTTTTAATATTTTCTACATTGTAGAATAATAGTAAAGACATCAACACTATGAAATAACACATATGGAATCATATAGTAACCAAAAAAGTGTTAAACAAATCAAAATATATTTTAGATTCTTTAAATAGCCACCCTTTGCCTTGATGACAGTTTTGCACACTTTTGGCATCCTCTTAACCAGCACAAATCAGCTGGGCCAGACAATCTGGACCCGCCGACATTATTGCAACCCCTATTACCTGTCTGTTCAACCTCTCTTTCATATCGTCCGAGATCCCTAAAGATTGGAAAGCTGCTGCGGTCATTCCCCTATTCAAAGGGGGGGGACACTCTAGACCCAAACTGTTATAGACCTATATCCATCCTGCCCTGCCTTTCTATAGTCTTCGAAAGCCAAGTTAATAAATAGATCCCACCGTACCTTCTCCGCTGCGCAATCCGGTTTCCGAGCTGGTCACGGGTGCACCTCAGCCACGCTCAAGGTACTAAACAATATCATAACCGCCGTCAATAAAAGACAGTACTGTGCAGCCGTCTTCATCGACCTGGCCAAGGCTTTTGACTCTTATCGGCAGACTCAACAGCTTTGGTTTCTCAAATGACTGCCTCGCCTGGTTCACCAACTACTAGTTCAGTGTGTCAAATCGGAGGGCCTGCTGTATGGACCTCTGGCAGTCTCTATGGGGGTACCACAGGGTTCAATTATCGGGCCAACTTTTTTCTCTGTATATATCAACAATGTCGCTCTTGCTGCGGGTGATTCCCTGATCGACCTCTACGCAGACGACACCATTCTGTATTCATCTGGCCCTTCTTTGGACACTGTGTTAACAAACCTCCAAACAAGCTTCAATGCCATACAACACTCCTTCCGTGGACTCCAACTGCTCTTAAACGCTAGTAAAACTAATTGCATGCTTTTTAACCGTTCGCTGCCCGCACCCGCCCGTCCGACTAGCATCACTACTCTGGACGGTTCAACTACAAATACCTAGGTGTCTGGCTGGACTGTAAACTCTCCTTCCAGACTCATATTAAACATCTCCAATACAAAATTAAATCTAGAATCAGCTTCCTATTTTGCAACAAAGCCTCCTTCACTCACGCTGCCAAACATACCCTCGTAAAACTGATCCTACCGATCCTCGACTTCGGCGATGTCATTTACAAAATAGCCTCCAACACTCTACTCATTAAACTGGATGCAGTCTATCACAGTGCCATCCGTTTTGTCACCAAAGCCCCATATACCACCCACCACTGCGACCTGTATGCTCTAGTTGGCTGGCCCTCGCTACATATTCATCGCCAGACCCACTGGCTCCAGGTCATCTATAAGTCTATGCTAGGTAAAGCTCCGCCTTATCTCAGCTCACTGGTCACGATAACAACACCCACCCGTAGCACACGCTCCAGAAGGTATGTCTCACTGGTCACCCCCAAAGCCAACACCTAATTTGGCTGCCTTTCCTTCCAGTTCTCTGCTGCCAATGACTGGAACAAATTGCAAAAATCGCTGAAGCTGGAGACTTATATTTCCCTCACTAACTTTAAACATCAGCTATCTGAGCAGCTAACCGATCTCTGCTGCAGGATATAGCCCATCTGTAAATAGCCCATCCAATCTACCTACCTCATCCCCATATTGTTTTTATTTACTTTTTTGCTATTTTGCACACCAGTACTTCTACTTGCACATCATCATCTGCACATCTATCACTCCAGTTTTAATTTGCTAAATTGTAATTACCTCGCTACTATGGCCTATTTATTGCCTTACCTCCTCATGCCATTTGCACACACTGTATATAGACTTTATGTTTTTCTATTGTGTTATTGACTGTACGCTTGTTTATTCCATGTGTAACTCTGTGTTGTTTGTGTCGCACTGCTTTGCTTTATCTTGGCAAGGTCGCAGTTGTAAATGAGAACTTGCTCTCAACTAGCCTACCTGGTTAAAACAATGGTGAAATAAAAAAAAAATGAAAAAAAAAAAAAAAATCATGAGGTAGTCACCTAGAATCCATTTCAATTAACAGGTGTGGCTTAAAAGTTAATATGTGGAATTTCATTCTTTCTTAGTGAGTTTGAGCCAAATGAAACTGGCTCTCATGAGGACCGCCACAGGAATGGAAGACCCATAGTTACCTCTGCTGCAGAGGATAAGTTCATTAGAGTTACCAGCCTCAGAAATTGCAGCCCAAATAAATGCTTCACATAGTTCAAGTAACAAACACATCTCAATCACTGTTCAGAGGAGACTGCGTGTGTCACGTCCTGGCCATAGATAGCCCTTTTGGCTGCTCATTGGTGTTTTTGGTCAGGACGTGATCAGGGGTTTTTTGGTTCTATGTATATATTTCTATGTTGGTTGGTTTGGGTTCCCAATTAGAGACAGCTGTTAGTCGCTGTCTCTAATTGGGAATCCTATTTAAGTTGGTTCCCTGCCCCACTTGCCTGGTGGGTTATTGTTTGTAGTTGTGTGTGTACCTGTGTGAGCCACACCTGCGTGAGCCACACCTGCGTGAGCCACACCTGCGTGACGGTTCGTTCTTTCTTTATTGTTTTTTGCCAGTTTGCACTTTATTAAAGTATGTATACTGGAAACCTCACTGCGTCTTGGTCCGCTCCACCAGAAAACCGTGACAGCGTGAATCAGGCCTTCATGGTCGAATTGCTGCAAAGAAACCACTACTAAAGGACACCAGTAAGAAGAAGACTTGCTTGGGCCAAGAAACACGAGCAATTGACATTAGACCAGTGGACATTTGTCCAAAATTGAAATTTTCGGTTCCAACCGCTGTCTTTGTGAGACGCTGTGTGGGTGAACGGATTATCTCTGCATGTGGATTTCCCACTGTAAAGCATGGAGGAGGAGGTGTGATGGTGAGGGGGTGCTTTGCTGGTGACACTGTCTGTGATTGATTTAGAATTCAAGGCACACTTAACCAGCATGGCTACCACAGCATCCTGCAGCGATTCGCCATTCCATCTGGTTTGTGCTTGGTGGGACTATCATTTGTTTTTCAACAGGACAATGACCCAACACACCTCCAGGTGTTGTAAGGGCTATTTTACCAAGAAAGAGAGTGATGGAGTGCTGCATAAGATGACCTGGCCTTCACAATGCCCCGATTTAACCAAATTGAGATGGTTTGGGATGGGTTGGACAACAAAGCAGCCAACAAGTGCTCAGCAAATGTGGTAACTCATTCAAGACTGTTGGAAAAGCTTTCCAAGTGAAGCTGGTTAAGAGAATGCCAAGAGTGTGCAAAGCTGTCATCAAGGCAAAGGGTGCCTATTTGAAGAATCTCAAATATAAAATACACTTTTGTGGTTACTACATGATTCCATATGTGTTCACTATTATTCTACAATGTAGAAAATAGTGAAAATAAATAAAAACCCTCTAAACTTTTGACCAGTAGTGTACATTTGCAAACATTACTAAAAGCCTGTTTTTGCTTTGTGATTATGATTGATGAGGGAAAAAAATTAAATGTTATACATTTTAGAACAAGGCTGTAACTAACAAAATGTGGAAAAAGTTAAGGGGTGTGAATACTTTCCAAATGCACTGTACCATGCTTGTTCTCATTAAGGAGTGGCAGGAAAGGTGTTTTTCCAGCTGGGTTGCATGTGTCAAAGGGCATTTGCTATGGGGCTATGCATTTCAGCTCACTGGGAAAGATACAGGATGACCACCTCAGAGTATGTCCTCCCTGAATCCTTCTCAACCCGTATGGGTCACCAACTGGTAAAAACATTGGGTCAGGTAACAGTGAAAACATCACCGAAAAAAGACCACTGTCACTGAGAAATATTTACCTTGCACAGAGACCTACAAAGGAGCGTGGGTTTAAAAGCAGAAAGATGGAAATGAAAAGTGACATTGTGAAGGATTGTACCACTTAGCATATTAATTGCTAGAATTGGAATATCTGTCTAGCGTAAAGAAAGTAATGTTTAGAGCCCATTGGGAATGGACGGTGGAAATACATTAAGTTGCACTCGCATATTCTTTCTTTTTTTTTTACCTTTATTTAACTAGGAAAGTCAGTTAAGAATAAATTCTTATTTACAATGACGGCCTACCGGGGAACAGTGGGTTAACTGCCTTGTTCAGGGGCAGAACGACAGGGATTCGATCCAGCAACCTTTCAGTTACTGGCCCAACGCTCTAACCACTAGACTACCTTGCCTAGTGGTTAGAGGGTTGGATGCTGTTTTGTTCTAAGAAAACAAATGTAAAACGTTTTTATTCTTTTATGGGATTAAGAATACAGTAAGAGTTCATTTAAATTTGTTTAAATTTGCAATTCATGACAACATCCTGTAGATAACCATCTGTCATATAATTTGAGATATAGAACCACTCTAAAACTACTTTTGATGCTTCCTCTGAAGGGTTGTCTCTCAAAAAGATACAAAGAATTGACTAAATTAATCAAATATGGCTATGTGCAGACCTGATTGTAGACATTGTAGCCATGACATTTTTCAGATATAGTCAAATATATATTTTGGCAATGTACTGCAGATATTTTATGTGAGCTGGACTATTTTGTTTTGTTAAAAATCTTTCTAGCTTAGGGTACTATATATAACTAAATGTACTAACCATACTACATACGATTTAGAACATACTGTTTAGTAAAAATGTATGCAGTGAGCAACAAATATCAACATTCAAGGCTGACAAGAAGGTTGTTCCCCGCCATTTGTTAATTTTGGTACAGTCTGTCCCCCTAATCTGATTTTCAGCTGTTGTCAAACAAAGGTGGTTCTGAAAATAAATCCTCGATAGATTGGTTGATTGTTTAGCAACAAAACTGACGCACGCGCAACGATGCGGCATAACAGATGGGGTTGGCTTAGATTGTTGACAACCTGTAAACTACATTTCGTCTCGAATGTTTATTGCAATATAAATGCATTTTCACTATGAACACTTAATTTGATTTGCTGTCTCTCAAATACACAGTTGTTGGTTAGCTAATTAGCGAATTTTGGACATATTAGCAGAGACATGACATCAGTCAAAACAAGACATGATATCAAGAACAAGATAAAACAAGCTGAAACAAGCCACCGACGATTCCCCACATGGCAGCTTCTTGTCATTGTTGCTGGCAATCCAGAATCACAACAACACATGGACTTCTGCCCCATTGAATCACGTGCATCATTTTCGTGACATTGTCAGCTAACCTATCTATAGTGTGCAGCAAATTCACACTAGATGAAGAGAAGAATGCAGTAGGACATTCTGGCATTGAAAGCAGACTTAAAAAAAAAAAATTACACACTAAAACGTTGTATTCTTGCATACCCCAAAAAGTTGGCGGCCATATTTGGTGGGTATACAGTGGGGCAAAAAAGTATTTAGTCAGCCACCAATTGTGCAAGTTCTCTCACTTAAAAAGATGAGAGAGGCCTGTAATTTTCATCATAGGTACACTTCAACTATGACAGACAAAATGAGGAAAAGAAATCCAGAAAATCACATTGTAGGATTTTTTATGAATTTATTTGCAAATTATGGTGGAAAATAAGTATTTGGTCACATACAAACAAGCAAGATTTCTGGCTCTCACAGACCTGTAACTTCTTCTTTAAGAGGCTCCTCTGTCCTCCACTCGTTACCTGTATTAATGGCACCTGTTTGAACTTGTTATCAGTATAAAAGACACCTGTCCACAACCTCAAACAGTCACACTCCAAACTCCACTATGGCCAAGACCAAAGAGCTGTCAAAGGACACCAGAAACAAAATTGTAGACCTGCACCAGGTTGGGAAGACTGAATCTGCAATAGGTAAGCAGCTTGGTTTGAAGAAATCAACTGTGGGAGCAATTATTAGGAAATGGAAGACATACAAGACCACTGATAATCTTCCTCGATCTGGGGCTCCACGCAAGATCTCACCCCGTGGGGTCAGAATGATCACAAGAACGGTGAACAAAAATCCCAGAACCACACGGGGGGACCTAGTGAATGACCTGCAGAGAGCTGGGACCAAAGTAACAAAGCCTACCATCAGTAACACACTACGCCGCCAGGGACTCAAATCCTGCAGTGCCAGACGTGTCCCCCTGCTTAAGCCAGTACATGTTCAGGCCCGTCTGAAGTTTGCTAGAGAGCATTTGGATGATCCAGATGAGGATTGGGAGAATGTCATATGGTCAGATGAAACCTTTTGGTAAAAACTCAACTCGTCATGTTTGGAGGACAAAGAATGCTGAGTTGCATCCAAAGAACACCATACCTACTGTGAAGCATGGGGGTGGAAACATCATGCTTTGGGACTGTTTTTCTGCAAAGGGACCAGGACGACTGATCCGTGTAAAGGAAAGAATGAATGGGGCCATGTATCGTGAGATTTTGAGTGAAAACCTCCTTCCATCAGCAAGGGCATTGAAGATGAAACGTGGCTGGGTCTTTCAGCATGACAATGATCCCAAACACACCGCCCGGGCAACGAAGGAGTGGCTTCGTAAGAAGCATTTCAAGGTCCTGGAGTGGCCTAGCCAGTCTCCAGATCTCAACCCCATAGAAAATCTTTGGAGGGAGTTGAAAGTCCGTGTTGCCCAGCGACAGCCCCAAAACATCACTGCTCTAGAGGAGATCTGCATGGAGGAATGGGCCAAAATACCAGCAACAGTGTGTGAAAACCTTGTGAAGACTTACAGAAAACGTTTGACCTCTGTCATTGCCAACAAAGGGTATATAACAAAGTATTGAGATAAACTTTTGTTATTGACCAAATACTTATTTTCCACCATAATTTGCAAATAAATAAATTAAAAATCCTACAATGTGATTTTCTGGATTTCTTTTTCTCATTTCGTCTGTCATAGTTGAAGTGTACCTATGATGAAAATTACAGGCCTCTCTCATCTTTATAAGTTGGAGAACTTGCACAATTGGTGGCTGACTAAATACTTTTTTGCCCCACTGTAAAATGTTTTGACAAAGACGCACACTTGCCGAAAGCAGCAGGCCTATACAACAGAAGGGAACGTTCACAAAGTAAGATCAGTGTTTGCTTGCTAGTGCACCTCATCTGTTTGTTTGCCTGCTAACTAGCTAAAATTAGCTTCTCACCATCAGCTGTTTAGATGAAAAAATTAACTATTTGTGAACTCAGGAATGTATAAGTAATGTAGACATGTTTTTAAATATTGAATTGGTGACCTTGCTAGCCAGCCAGTGAGAAATGAAGCAAACAAATAAAAAAGGAAAGAAATGCAGCTAGCAGATGTTGTTTGCTAGTCCACCAATGAACTGTGTGAAGGACCAGGGTTGTTCGATATTCAACCTGAAATAAACCCTTTAAATCCTTCAGGTTTAAAATGCGAGTTCTTGGAAAAGACAACTGTTTTGAGTTGGTAGATGGCTAATACAGTCAACAGTCTCACACGGCCCCTTACAAAAAAAGATTGCAATAATTGCAGTAACTGCAGTCGACTGTGGTATTTAGGATGCAGTAATTGCAGAATAACTGCAGTGTACTGACGCAGTATTTGCAGCAGTACTGACGCAGTATTTGCAGCATACTGCAGTTACAGTGAAGGAAAAAAGTCAATCAGTCAATCAGATTCCAAACTCTCCACCATGGCCAAGACCAAAGAGCTCTCCAAGGATGTCAGGGACAAGATTGTAGACCTACACAAGGCTGGAATGGGCTACAAGACCATCGCCAAGCAGCTTGGTGAGAAGGTGACAACAGTTGGTGCGATTATTTGCAAATGGAAGAAACACAAAAGAACTGTCAATCTCCCTCGGCCTGGGGCTCCATGCAATATCTCACCTCGTGGAGTTGCAATGATCATGAGAACGGTGAGGAATCAGCCCAGAACTACACGGGAGGATCTTGTCAATGATCTCAAGGCAGCTGGGACCATAGTCACCAAGAAAACAATTGGTAACACACTACGCCGTGAAGGACTGAAATCCTGCAGCGCCCGCAAGGTCCCCCTGCTCAAGAAAGCACATATACATGCCCGTCTGAAGTTTGCCAATGAACATCTGAATGATTCAGAGGACAACTGGGTGAAAGTGTTGTGGTCAGATGAGACCAAAATGGAGCTCTTTGGCATCAACTCAACTCGCCGTGTTTGGAGGAGGAGGAATTCTGCCTATGACCCTAAGAACACCATCCCCACCGTCATGCATGGAGGTGGAAACATTATGCTTTGGTGGTGTTTTTCTGCTAAGGGGACAGGACAACTTCACCGCATCAAAGGGACAATGTACCGTCAAATCAGAACCTCCTTCCCTCAGCCAGGGTATTGAAAATGGGTCGTGGATGGGTATTCCAGCATGACAATGACCCAAAACACACGGCCAAGGCAACAAAGCAGTGGCTCAAGAAGAAGCACATTAAGGTCCTGGAGTGGCCTAGCCAGTCTCCAGACCTTAATCCCATAGAAAATCTGTGGAGGGAGCTGAAGGTTCGAGTTGCAAACGTCAGCCTCAAAACCTTAATGACTTGGAGAATATCTGCAAAGAGGAGTGGGACAAAATCCCTCCTGAGATGTGTGCAAACCTGGTGGCCAACTACAAGAAATGTCTGACCTCTGTGATTGCCATCAAGGGTTTTGCCACCAAGTACTAAGTCCTGTTTTGCAGAGGGGTCAAATACTTATTTCCCTCATTAAAATGCAAATCAATTTATAACATTTTTCACATGCGTTTTTCTGGATTTTTTTGTTGTTATTCTGTCTCTCACTGTTCAAATAAACCTACCATTAAAATTATAGACTGATCATTTCTTTGTCAGTGGGCAAACGTATAAAATCAGCTGGGGATCAAATACTTTTTTCCCTCACTGTATATTGCGGTGTACTACAGTTATACTACACTCTGACTGCAATCTTTTTTTGTAAGGGGCATTACAAGCATTACATTACATATTTGCATGGCTATGTAATAATAACGTGATTGTCCATTTAGCAAAATGAAATACACAAAGTTCAGTTATTGCGGATTTGTCTTTAAAAACAAAATCTTTATTAATTATGAAATTATTCTACCCATGAGGCCAAAGAGGACGCTTTTAGTCGGTGACTGCAGGAAAGGGTTAAAACATTCATGCTATCTTAATTGAATTTCATAGGCCTGCCTACACACAACATGCAACTGTACAGCATTGTGTGCAGCCCTTTCATGGACATCAGAATTGAAAAGCGCTATTGGCTTCCAAATTTTTGACAGACAGCAAAAATAAATCGAAATGGCTTTAGTCCTGACAGGTACTTTCTCATACCACTTGGATTACTCACAATGGCTATCAAAAGTGATCTATTACTTAATATCGGGCTATTCACTGCTTAGAAATTCCCAGTTATGATCCTTCTAAAGTTATCCTTCAAAATAGTGTTTTACATGCACCGTCTCTTTATAAATCTAACCTTCTGCCCAAAAAATGCTACACAACAAGACTCCCATAATCCTCTATTCATCATGGTCCAGATTCAGAGCTTAATCATATTTCTCCTTGTAAGAGAACTGGGATAGTGGGATCAACCAAAATCTTGTGGTGTAAACAAAATATTTCCCTGACATTCTTTAGGACCAGGGCAGTTGCATTTCTTTACTCACTCTCCAGGATCATCCCCTACAGATTTACCTCCATAGACATGATCCAGTGATTGAAATAACCATCACTGTTGCCATAGAGAGCAATAGTAATGGGGTATTTTTGTAGGCACTATTTTTGTAGGCATTTCCCCATAGGCCAAAGCCTATGGGGAAATGCCTAAATATCGTATACATTTTGTTCTATGATATAATCTTCATCAGCACTTTTTTGTGAATTCATATCAAAACAAGCACATAAAGGCTTAATTCATTTTTTTTTTGTTTTTTTTGTTGATAAACAACGAAAATATGGTCTGTGATAAATATCGTATACATTTTGTTCTATGATATAATCTTCATCAGCACTTTTTTGTGAATTCATATCAAAACAAGCACATAAAGGCTTAATTCATAAAAGGTCATGTTAACGGACTGATATTATCTCAAGGAACAAAACTTATAAACTCTCCTAAGCCTGTGTTAACCTCAAGACCTTATTTTCGGTGTTTATCCCAAAACCCCATTCTGTTCCCATTAATTTCCCCCATAGGAATGGTTGAACAAACCAGAGGTAACTAATTTTAGTTTTTTAGGACTATAAACTGGCGAGCTCTACTGCCAATGATCCAAATTAATTCAGTTCACCATACTGGGAGTTATTGCTTGATTGATAATTTTCCATGCCTTCTCTCACACTCTTCTCTTGTCTAGATGGTCCATGTGGGGAATCCAGTCGTAATTAGGGACCCGATGTGAAAAACGCTCAGCCATCTTTAGCACCTGTCCGATCCATTAACTATTGGAGTGAATTATATTGGCTAGAGGGACCAATTCTGAAAAACTGACTGCAAAACCTCAGAAGCTGGGTCAACCCATAATTTACTTAACTTTTTGGAACAGTGGTTTCTCTGAGCGATCAGATAATGCTAATGTAAACAACCACAGCTGAATGACAATCATTTTGATGTCTTCAATTTACTTTAGACAGATGGCAATTCGTCATTAGTTAGCAAAGTTTGTCAAAAATGTTAGCTAGCTAAAATCTGGTGGTCTCCCCTCAATCTTAGCAAGCTAGTGAATGTTATACTGCATCTGAAGTCAATCTGGCGACATCACAATGATGGCAAAAGGTTTTCCTACTAATTATCTGAAAGTTTGTCTTTAAAGATGCACTATGCAGAAATTTCTCCGGCATTTCCTGGTTGCAAAAATTGTAATAGTTTACCTAATTTCAGTTTTCGTGACAAAATAAGCAAGTATAGTGTTGTCACGATCTTCGTATTGAACGGACCAAGATGCAGCGAGGGTTCCAGTATACATACTTTTATTATTCGTATTGCAACTGGCAAAACAATAAACAACGAAAGATCGTAATACAGGTGTGGCTCCACACACACACACACACACACAACTTAAATAGGATTCCCAATTAGAGGCAACGACAACCAGCTGCCTCTAATTGGCCAGGGCGTGACAGTACCCCCCCCAAAGGTGCGGACTCCGACCGCAACCAAGACAACGGCCCGAGAAGACGCACTGGAGGCCCGGTGTGTGGAGCAGGAACAGTACGTACCAAGCTGGGACGACACCCTAGAGTCCTGGTGCTTGGAGCAGGAACAGTATGTACCAGGCTGGGACGACACCCTAGAGTCCTGGTGCTTGGAGCAGGAACAGTATGTACCAGGCTGGGACGACACCCTAGAGACCTGGTGCTTGGAGCAGGAACAGTACGTACCAGGCTGGGACGACACCCTAGAGACCTGGTGCGTGGAGCAGGAACAGTACGTACCAGGATGGGACAACACCCTAGAGGCCTGGTGCGTGGAGCAGGAACAGTACGTACCAGGCTGGGTTCTTGATGTGCACAGGGGATCTGATGCGTGGAGCAGGGACAGGACGTGCTGGGCTCAGAAGGCGCACAGGGGACCAAGAGCGCTGAGCCGGCACCCTCCTTCCAGGCAGGTCGCTCACCCTAGCCTGACAGATGCGGGGAGCTGGAATGTCGCGCACCGGGCTGTGGGTGCGTACTGGAGACACAGTGCGCAGAGCCGGCGCAGGATATCCTGGTCTGAAGAGGCGCACCGGAGACCAAGAGCGCTGAGCCAACACCGTCGTTCCAGGCTGCAAACTCCCCCTAGCTCGACAGATGCGGGGAGCTGGCATGTCGCGCACCGGGCTGTGAACGCGCACTGGAGACACCGTGTGCTTCACCGCATAACACGGTGCCTTACCAGTGCGACGCTCCCTCCGGTAAGCACGGGGAGTTGGCTCAGGTGCCTCTCGGGCTTCCTTGCTTCGTACTTCTCTTCGTAGAAGCACCGCTCTGCCTTCGCTGCTTCCAACTCCTCCCTGGGACGGCGATACTCCCCAGCCTGACTCCAGGGTCCCTTGCCATCCAAGATCTCCTCCCATGTCCAGGACTCCTGCTGACCCCACTGCTTGGTCCTTTTTTGGTGGGTCACGCTCTTTAAATTGAACGGACCAAGATGCAGCAAGGGTTCCAGTATACATACTTTTATTATATGTATTGCAACTGGCAAAACAATAAACAACAAAAGATCGTAATACAGGTGTGGCTCAAAACGACAACCAGCTGCCTCTAATTGGGAACCAACTCAAAACTAACATAGAGATCCCTAGAGCACTCAAGTCACGCCCTGAACCAACATATCATAGAGAAACCTAGAGGGCTCTCTATGGCCAGGGCGTGACAAGTGTAGAGAATCATTGTACCATCTAAACCACTGTGAAGTCCATAACCAAAAATATTGTATTTTCAGCTGTTTGAAGCTAGTATACAAAATCGAAAGTATAAGATGCAAAAACAAAACTTAAGAACAGGAAGCATATAAATAGCACACATAGAACCGATCTACTGCTTCGTAGACCTGCTTTCAATGGCAATGACAGATCTATAACTCATATTTCTATGTGAATTTGGTCGGGTCGCCCAAAAAGTGACATATTTTGCAGCTTTAAAGGAATAGCTGCCTCAAACATCATGGTTCTGTACATTTGTGTCTTTAAAAGTAGCCTAGTAGTTGGAAAGATACTATAAAGCACAATGTACTGCAGGTGTGAATTACATATGCAGAGGGATACATGAGGGTATGGATAATGTAAAATAACTTAACTAAGTTCAAATCCATTGCGAGTTGCTAATGATCAGTGTTGTGTTGTCTATGCTAAACTGTGTGGGAACATGCTCAAAATAATAAGCTAACGATGAGTCCACTGTGCTGTCATTGTCCAAGGCCTCATTATCTTGTCAACTGGTCGAAATGTAAGAATACTAAGCGGTATGAAATAATCCTCGCAAAAATTATTTGAATTGCTTTAACCAGAGGTTCACATGCAACCTGATCTAAACACAAGCAAGGCTTCTATACAAATCACAAAGTATTGTGTGGTTTTCGATGAATTCAGAGGAAACCAAAGTGCATTTATCCCTCTCACATCTGATATCATTCCTTCCGTTGGCCCAGGTCTACCTTGACAATAGATTCTGACAAGCCCATGATATCTTGCAGAGAGAGAGAGTCAGATAGCATGTGGAGAGGTATTCCAGGACAAATCATACTTTACTTTTTTACTAACATATGTGATTTGAGACATTTGCCAAATGTCTCTATTTGCATAAGAAAGTTATAGATGGACCAGGACCATGCCAACCTGCCATATTTTGCATAAGGGAATACATGTATAGTTGCTTTCATACCCATTCAACACACATGAACTGCGTGAGAGTTTATTTATTTATCAAACAATGTATTATAATGGGAAAGAGTTACTGAGGAATAGTGACTAATCCGAGTCTGACAAGGGAATTCCTGGGTTGCACCTCCGTCACTCGGTAGCATCATGCCATTGTTGTGAATGTTCTCAAGTCACTCTCTGCTATAGTAGTGCACAAAAGTTGACTGATGGCCAGTCATTCTGAATGGGGGTTTCATTAGTGGCCTGGAAATACGATGACATTGCTGAAGTAACAAAATATTTTCAAGGAAACAATTTTTCCATTATTTTTATGCCGTCAAATTTACTTTAGACAGATGGCAATGTTGTCATTAGCTGGCAAAAGTTAGTCAAAAATAGCTAGCAATGCTAACATTAGCTAGCTAAAATCCGCTGGTCTCCCCTCAATCTTAGCTAACTAGCGAATGTTATACTGCATCTAAAGTCATTCTGGCGACATCACAATGTTGTTTCTACTAATTATCTGCATTTCCAAGCCACTGTAATGCACTTTTGATTCAATCTTCATCAGCATCAATTGACAATACAATACAACTTTATTAATCCCCAAGGGGCAATTCGTTTGCATTGAGTAGAACGCTCAGTCAGGCTTCAGTTCTAAAACGAATGTTCAAAACAATATTGTGACAAAAGGTGCACCCCATGAACAGATAGGCTAGATGACGATGAAGAAGCAACATGAGAGAGAGTTTACTTTGGCACATTAGATATCAGTAGTCTGGTCCTGGAGTGATTTAACAATGTTTCCCACGTGAATCCACTTGGAATCTGTACTAAAGTGTCACATTTAATCTCCAACTCAAGTCTCAATCGTCACTACATGAACATAGACATTGATTCTGCTAAGGTGCAGATTCTGAACGTGTCACTGTCTGCAATTCTTTCAGAACATAAGAGAAAAAGAAATTAGTGATTTAAATGGAAAGACGGGGAGTGAAAGACCTAGTGCCTGAACACACATAAACAGAGACTCTTTTGTTTAATAAACAGGTAAACAATTAAACCTGAAAATTCCCTAATCCATCACATAAATTCCCCCATGTCCAAAACGCTGGGAATTTTACCAGTTCTATTAAAACAGCAACTGCTAGGTACCAGCAGACCTGGCAGCTCCGTAAAGACTCAACAAATAACATCTGGCTCTTGTTGTCTACTTTGATTAACAAAAGGCAAGAGATGGACAACAACAGTTTGTAGAGCATTGCTTCTTGGCACTTCCTGGCTAAAAATGATTAACAGACTTGATCTCCCACATGGAACGTATTGTCTTTTTCAGAGCAACAGAGGAAATAAAGCCCTAATTGAAGTAGGGGGGAGGGGGTGTCATTTTTAAAAGTGAAGTTGCTTGGATAGAGGGAGGAAGAACATTTCAATCTGCGTAGACTTTCTCACAAAAAAGCCTTTGAAAAGAACACTGCCTCTGCCATTTACGTCATAGAACCGCTTACCGCTTACAATTTATACTGTATTGCCTTCGATTATGGCCTTAGAGATGTGATAAATTGTCTGTTCTTGAAATCCGGCAAAATATTTCAACATTGAACCGAAGCTGATAGAATTTGAACTTGCATGTGTTCCAAAGCTGAATCTGAAACTGCCAAACCCCAAATATGATGTGAAAAAGCTTTAAAAAGGGCAATTACACTGTTGGAGCGCATAACATGAGTGTTAGATGAAACCCAGTTGACATAGCCTAATGCATATTGTTTTAGGGTCCCACTTTACATAAAAGTGAGACTGAGAGTGGGCAAACGTTCACCTTATACATTCTGCTCAAATTGGTTGATTTTTGGTCCCGGATTGTGAACTGAATATGTATTGGTCTTCTCATCTGTCTAAAGAGTACCTTACTAATGTCATACAGTAGATCATAAATAAGAATCACATTATCACCCCTCAATATTAAACATATGTTTATGACAAACCTTTCAATCCTTAAGAGTTCTGTGAACAGTTAGAAATAATTGTATTTCCTCTGGCTCAAACAATTCCCGCCATGCATAGAGCCTCACCACACTTGCATTAATTCTGTTTCTGAGTGGCTTCAACAGCAGTCTAAAGCAGTCTGAACCATTTACCACATGGTAGCATGGCGGGCCTGACATCTGTGTGTTTTGCTCATGACTTTTGTTTGCATATAACACATGGAGGTTTTGATGGTGCGGTCCAACTCCCGCTCTGTTGTGAGGACGCCCTTGTCTCTTGGCTCTCCTAATATCCCTTCTGGACCACCGACTTTCAACTTCATTTGTAAAGTAAATATTTGTCTGGGAATAGAGTGCGTTGTTGCCACTTGTCAGAGCTCGGCCTGAAAGTGGTTATAAGCTTAAGGGTTGTTTTTGTGGCATTGCTATGTTTGACATCTCTCACCTCATCAATGTTTGTTGTATGTTGTGATTGTCATTTCGCTGTAAATCTCCAATGAAGTAGATCATCATGACTAAACTCAAATAGATAAATCAAAGCTGTTACTCTCTATCTGTTCTGGAGCCACCACATAGGTTGCAATAGTGGACGGTAGAGGAGAGTTTCATTGAACCAAAAAGCAGACACAATTCATTTTCACAAGTTAAACTTATAGACTATGTTAAATCAAATCAAATTTTATTTGTCACTTGCGCCGAATACAACTGGTGTAGACTTTACTGTGAAATGCTTACTTATGAGCCCTTCCCAATAACGCAGTTTAAAAATAATAATAATAATAATAAAAGCCAAATAGTAACAAGAGGAATAAAATACAATACTCAAAAATGTAGCTATATACTGGGAGTACCAGTACCAAATCAATGTGCAGGGGTACAAGGTATTTGAGGTAGATATGTACACAAAGGCAGGGTAAAGTGACTAGACATCGGGATAGATAATAATACGAGTAAAATAAAGAACAGAGTAGCAGCAGCAAATGATGAGTGTGAAATTGTGTATGTAGTATATGTGAATGTGTGTGGGTTTTATGTGGGAGTGTCAATGTAGTCTCTGTGAGTGTGTATAAATAGTGTGTATATATAGTCTAGTGAGTGTGCGTAGGGTCAGTGAGTGAGTGCAGATAGTTTGGGTACCATTAATTGACTATTTAGCAGTCTGGCTATTTAGCAGTCTTATGGCTTGTGGTTAATGTTGTCTCGGAGCCTGTTGGTCCGAGAGCCGGTACCGTTTGCCGGACGGTAGCAGAGTGAACAGTCTATGGCTTGGGTGGCTGGAGTCTTTGGCAATATTTTGGGCCTTCCTCTGACACCGCCTGAAATAAAGGTCCTGGATGGCAGGGATAACACTGTCTACTTCAATAAAGACCTTAGCCCCTTGACTTCTCATGAACTCTGTCTGAGTTTTGCCCTGCCCAGGTGAGGGGCCAGTGTCTATGCTACTCACACCTGGACTTTTGTTCTCTGGGTATGTGTGGGTCTATGAGGCCACCTAGATCCCGTGCCAGCTTCCGTAATGCACCTGCCCTAGCACCTGACCTTGCCCAACAGATGAGGTGAGCTCATCGGCCGACAAAGCGCTCATGGAAACATTCCTTGGGTATGAAACCTTGTCTTCCACCACGTGCATGCATCCCTTTCAGGGGCTCTCTTGTCCTGCTGAGGAGGAAGTGTGGCACTCCGCCCCAAGCAGCACATGGGTGCTCGTAATCTGTTTACGGATTGGATGTCATGTCCCACTGACCCCTGAGTAAACCCTGTCGTTATTGGGTGATCAAAGCAGTGACATCAGCCTGGCTGGGCCGGCTGTTTGTTTTCACATGGAGTCTGGCCCAGTTGTGATGACTGAAAGCAGACTTCCGATTTAGTCAGCTTCAACATCTGGGAGAGGGGTATGATGTCAAGTTGTGTGCCTGAATCCCATTATGTGTGAGATTAGCACACAACCAGCCCCTGTCAAGAGGGCCAGACTACAGTCATTAGCTATGATATATTATATGTATCTAGCTATAATACAGGGTAATGTAATCCGAGGCTATGGGGGAGTGAAAGTGACCACCGTACAGTACAACGTGAGGAACACCCCATTGTTTTGTAGGGGGTGTTGTCCAGGTTCTCTTCTGAAAAAGGGAAAAATATGTTTCTTATGAGTCTCTACAAAAAGAAGGGTAAGATTCTGTAGTCATCTCTTTTTACATTCCATGGAATCTGTTCAGATCTTTCCAGTAAACACCGCAAAGAAGCTGTTTTGAGTTGCATTCAAATCCAGGCCTAACAGAGATGAAGGGCTTAAGTCCACAGAAAGACAAAAAAACTGGTTTCCCTTCCAGTAAGTCTTAGCCCTTACAATAGCACCTCCTAATCGATCACTTTTTCACAATCCCACATTTGGACTTGATATAACATTGTTCTTTTGATTTTTTAGTGGCCACAACATGTTTGAAGTTGGGGTTTGGGATGGGCAGTATAGCCTGGAGAGAGGGGAAGCCATAAACAACTTCTAAACAAACTGGACAGATGGGAAAAAGGAAAGGAAATATCCCCTTTGGACATGGATGAATGATTCCAAAGCCTGAGGGCCATATAGCCAATCAAACAAGAGGATCTGTGTAAAGACACACAACTTTAATTGAAATGTGTCACTGTGGCGTTGCATCAACTGGATAACTTGGGATATGCAGCAGGTGCAAAACTAATCAGATAATTCATCAACAATCTAACACAGACAAATGTTTCAATCGATAGAAAGAAAACATTCCCATCTGCACATCTTGATGGATTTGTTCTGTTTTGGCTGGTGGCTTCACGCAATCAATGTCACTTTTAATTAATACTAAATGAAACCTGTTAGCATCAAGAAAAGCTAGATGATACCATATTGATGCCATAATATATTATGGACTTATATTCAAGTCCAATATTTTATTATACAAATAAACGTATAGAGACGGTGAACAACATAAGGGTTTTTCGTCTAACAAAATACATATGTTAGAGGTGTAGTTATAGTATTTGATCATATTACATTATGAACACTTCCATAGCGCAACATAAGGGTTTTTCACTTAACAAAACGCATTTGTTAAAATTGTAGCTATAGATTTCGATCATATTACTTTATGAACAATTCCATAGTACATAGTCTGGCCTTGAGCATTAGGCTACAGTATGCGTATCACATTAGATGCCTGGATAAAACAAGCCTGGATCTGTGAGATAAAATGGAGAGCATTTCCAGAGAGAAGAGGCCCAGAGAGGATCACTGGAGTTCTAGTACGTTCATCTGAAGGTTATTCACCACATTCTTTTTGGGGGGGTTTAATCTGACAGGAGACTGAATGCTTAAATCAGAACCACTCCTCCCGACAACATTCCTTCCAGATATCTTTCCCCTTCTCCTAGGTGGTCCCAGATCTGTACTGTCTGCATACCTCCAATCCACCACCCATGTTTGACATTCAAGGTGTGTGCTTTCAAGCAATCAATCAATCCATCAATGATTCCATAAGGATTTAAAAACACTAAAAACTAAAAGTTATAGTTTTGAGTGATTTGTATTTCATAGGTCATTTTCAGTATGTCAGACTCATCAGTTTCATTGGTCAATAATTTTTCTCATCATATGTTTGTCAGAAAAGCAACCTATTTCAAGCTTAAAAATGTTCAGGTGCTCTAAGTGAATGCAGACCACACTACTATTACCATTGACCACCATCTTGTGGTTACATGCAAAACTACAACAGGAAAAATATAAATCATTCTAAGCATCTAGCATTAGCTGTGGTAACATGTAGTTTGAAGTTGCCTTTCCTTGCCACTGCATTAAGTAACCATACACAGCTGTTTGTGTATTTAAACATGGACATACTGTATGACATTAACATAAATACCATAATTCCTCAAGGGATGTACCTGTCTCCACTTTGGAGTGGTCTGTCCTCTCTGTCACCTTCTCCTGGCTGATGAGGTAATCAACGATCCGCACCCCAATTAGTGGCTCAGTGTGATTCCATTCCATGATGACCAATGAACTGCTGGGCTCATAGGAGTGGGACAACCTGAGCCTGGTAGAGAAATAAAGAGATTGACACCTAACTCTACAAATCATGACAAGACAAGCTCATCTTTAGATATCAATACATACAATCTTATTTGTGTTTATCAAGTTTGCGTAAACTGATTGTTTTGAGTGACTAACCTAGGCTGGGGGAGAGGGGCACATGTTGGCAGGCCGTCCGTCCCGAATGCGTTCGAGTCGCAACGGCACCAGTCATCGATGACGTCACCTTTCCCAGAACACCACAGCATGCTCATCATGGCCTCCTGCAGTGCCTGCAAAGAGAGAGGATGGAGCAAACACTGTCAATATCACACACATCCTGAGCCTTGGCATCAATATCATCTGCCCCTCTAGGGGTCATGCAGTCATTCTCTAGTTCAGCGATTCTCAACTGGTGGATTGGAGGTTTTGAATGGGTTGAGGTGTCAGTCTTTCTTTAATGAAAACATACTTAAACGACTAAAACCATGTAGAAAGTTGATGAAATCATGTAGTATCTTAAAAACATTTCTTCAATCACAGTATATCAATATAGAGCTATTAGCAGCGCTATTTAGCATATTTGGTTGATGTTGTGGTCTCAAACTAGTGAGTTTACTTACATTCTTAATCAATGATTATTTCCTATTTTACATAGTAAATGTATAAATTATATGACAATCAATAAAGCATTAAAAATAGTTTTCCAGATTGTATTTTGGCGAGGAGTTTTCATGATGCGATTATCGGGTCGCGACTGAGAACCTGGTTCAGTTTGGGTCCCGAAGCAAAACTAGTTCAGAACCACTGCTCTAGCTTATCTTTTCACAGTTTGACATACTGATGTAGGCTTATGTCTGGTATACACTACACGATTTCCCAACATTTTCAAGTCGGAGAGCAGCACATTTTGCGACCACCATTGCAAAAAAAGTAGCCTATGTGTTTTGCTGTGTACACTCCCAAAACAAGGGGTTCTCTCACTGCATGATTAAATGTATAAATTGACATCAAATTATTGGTGGTGAATGTTCTTTTATGCTCTGAATAAAAAAAAATTGGAAAAGCACATCTGAGGTTGTTTGTTGCAGGTACATGGGAATAATTTTATGATATCTTCAAAGACAAAACAATGTGCACACTGCTCTTGGCAGTATCACTTTAGTTTATTTACGCTTTTAGGAATCCACTCTGATCATGAAGATTTGACTGTCTGCAAAAATGTGTGAAAAAGAGAGTAAACCAAGGTTTTCAGTGCCTGGTAGGTCTCGTTGTTGGAGACCAGCTCGTAGAGCGGGGTGGCCTTAGTCATCTGGAGCAGGACAGGCTCGGCTGGACGCCCAGGCCCAGTGCTCATATGGCAGAGGTGGCAGGAGTACGGGCACTGGCCCTGGCTGCTGCAGTCCATGCGCACCCCCACCGCCATGCGCTTGGCACCGGAGTCCAGCAGGCTGGCGATGTATGCTGGGTAGGTCAGGGTCCGGGGCTCCTTGTCGCGCTCCTCGGACTCTTCTGATGGGGAATTCCCTGAAAAGGGCATAGTTATAGTTACTGTGGGCTTGGATATTAGGATATGTTGACATAACTGAATAAAACAACACTTGAAATCTTGTCAGAATTTACAAAATAGATTTATAGGTGTTCTTTTTCAATACAAATGTGAGTTATCATCACGATTCAGGTTGGTATATATATCGGATATATCCACACATTGCATTTCCCTCAAAACTGGCGCTGCATTCCGTTCTATGTATTATGCTGTCCTCTCAAATGCACTTTGGGCAGTGCTGGCCTGCTGCATCTTCAAAGACAACTCTGAAGAGCAAGTTGCGTTATTAAATGCAAAGCTTTGCCACTTTTTCTCTTAAAAAGCATTCAAATTACCATTCCTTCATACTGCTGAGTCGTGTGCATACACAGGCAATTTAAAAGCTCAACAGGCAACTGGGGAATAGCCAGTAGCTGGGAGCTGTCTTTGATGAAATGAGACATGGCTTTATGAGCCAACTGGGCGAGGGGAAAAATACACACACAAAGTCACCCTTTACTCTCCCACATAATGTAGTCCATATCTTAGAATGGGATCGAGATATAAAACTAAATCAGAATACACACCTCACTTATCAATGAATAAGAGTAGATGGCCATCACTCAAACAAGAGGACACATCACTGCACTCAGTTCAAGCTTTCAGGGCCAATTGAGTTCTAACGTGCTACAACATCATTCAACTTCCATAATCATTAGATACGATCAGAAAGATGGGGTTTGCCCACTGTTATTCATAGATCACATTGCCCTTAAAGTGTGACATACATGACAATGGTGGGCTTGCCATGGGCGTTGGTCCGGGCCTGTGTGCAGTTTGAGTGATTAAGCTCAGCTATGTATGTACTTTATATGCTGCTGATAAACTAGCAGGGCATGTCAGTCGTCATCAATTCGTGACAAGCTGGGCCTCTGGTGGGTCACCGGTATGTCCCAAATGGCACCCTATCCCTATTTAGTGCAGTACTTGTGTGCACTATAAGGAATATGATTCCATTTGGGACGACCATGGTCAGGCCTGAGGGGGTACGGTGGCCCTCTGTGGGTCATGACAGTGCTTGATTAATCAAAGAGTGGGTCTGTGCCTGGAGCCATAGCATGCACTCTGTCCATGTCAAACACAGCTGCTGAAAGACTCAGGTCACGTCTGACCGTTTTCACGAGACATGCAGGATGTTAAAGGTGGCAGTTTTATAAGGACAACTTGAGTTAAGAGAATGGCGTTGACTTTTAAGCTTTGGAATAAAATAGTGGATCAATGCTTAAGGAAATCGACTCAGAGAATCACTCTGGATACATAAATGATGTTGGATAACCAAAAATACATTAATACACAACAATACATATATTTTAAACACTCTCTTACGTGCACACACACACGCACTCACATATGTCATGCATGCATGCACACACACACCATTTTGATTTGACATGCTGCTCTACCTCATCACCCAGACAGTTATGTGGCAAACATAATGAATATCAAGATAAGGCTGCAAAGACAAATCGCTTTCAAAGAAAGAAGAAAACATCCCATTAAATTCCATGCATTCCATACAGGGTCTCAGGATGAGAAAGTGGAGGAAAATCCTGTCATCTGCAGCCCACCTTGAACATGTCTCTAGGAAAATGAGAAACTTTTAATCTAAATTGTGTTGGATGCTTCCCGTTTCTGACAGTCAGATTGGTACCAATTACAAGATGTTGGGAAGGTGAGGATTTGAAGATTCTTTGACAAAGTATAGAACAGACAGAATGTGTCATCACTCGGGAACAGTTGGTGTTCAGGACTGGTGTTCAGGACTGTTTTGCTAGCACAGACTGGAATATGTTCCGGGATTCTTCCGATGTCATTGAGGAGTACACCACATCAGTCACTGTCTTCATCAATAAGTGCATCGATGACGTCGTCCCCACAGTGACCGTACGTACATACCCCAAACTACAGCTCAGCTTTCAACACCATAGTTGAACCATAGGGCTCCCGAGTGGCGCAGCGGTCTAAGGCACTGCATCTCAGTGCTAGAGGCATCACTACAGACACCCTGGTTCGAATCCAAGCTGTATCACAACCGGCTGTGATTGGGAGTCCCATAGGGCGGCGCACAATTGGCCTAGCGTCGTCTGGGTTTGGCCGGTGTAGGCCATCATTGTAAATAAGAATTTGTTCTTAACTGACTTGCCTGGTTAAAGAAAATAAATTGTGCTCTCAAAGCTCATCACAAAAAAATTGTGCCCTCAAAGCTCATCACTTAAACACCTCCCTCTGCAACTGGATCCTGGACTTCCTGATGAGCTGCCGCCAGGTTGTAAGGGTAGGTAACAACAAATCTGCCATGTTGATCCTCAACATGGGGACCCCTCAGGGGTGTGTGCTCAGTCCCCTCCTGTTCACTCATGACTGCATGGTCTTGCATGTATTTGTCCAACACCATCATTAAGTTTGCTGATGACACAACAGTGGTAGGCCTGATCACTGACAATGAAGAGACAGCCTATAGGGAGGTGATCAATGTGATCAAGACAAAGGAGATGATTGTGGACTACAGGAAAAGGAGGAGCGAGCACGCCTCCATTCTCATCGATGGGGCTGTAGTGGAACAGGTTGAGAGTTCCTTGGTGTCCACATCACCAACAAGCTACATGGTCCAAATACACCAAGACAGTTGTGAAGAGGGCATGACAAAACCTATTCTCCCTCAGGTGACTGAAAATATTTGGCATTATTCCTCAGATCCTCAAAAGGTTCTACTGCTGCACCATCAAGAGCATCCTGACTGATTGCATCACTGCCTGGTATGGCAAGTGCTCAGCCTCCGACCGCAAGGCACTACAGACGGTAGTGCGTACGGCCCAGTACATCACTGTTGCCAAGCTTCCTGCCAGGCGGTGTCAGAGGAAGGCCCTAAAATTTGTCAAAGACTCCAGCCACCCTAGTCATGGACTGTTCTCTCTGCTACTGTACGGCAAGTGGTACCGGAGCACCAAGTCTAGGTCCAAGAGGCTTCTAAACAGCTTCTACCCCCAAGACTCCTGAACATCTAATCAAATGGCTACCCAGACTTGCATTGCTCCCCCCCTCTTTTACGCTGCTGCTTCTCTCTGTTTATTATCTATGCATTGTCACTTTAATAACTCTACCTACAGTACATGTACACATATTACCTCAATTACTTTGACTAACCGGTGCCCCCGCACATTGACTCTGTACCGGTGCCCCCTGTATATAGCCTCGCTATTGTCATTTTACTGCTGCTCTTTAATTATTTGTTACTTTTATTTCTTCTTCTTTTTTTTTAGGTATTTGTCTTAAAACTGCATTGTTGGTTAAGGGCTTGTAAGTAAGCATTTCACTGTATTTGGCGCATATGACAAAGAAAATGTGATTCGATTTGATTTGTTCAGGGGATACAACACTTTTCCTCCCACATAGAGAAATACTCTCAGATCAACACTAGGTGATGCTATAGTCAGTGTTTCTAGCAGCATTGCAGGATATAAAAAATATGACTGATCATATCACTGCAGATTCTTTTGTTCACCATACTAAGGGAGGAAATAATAGGGGAATCTTTTACATTTTGTGGAGAATAGATGCTAATAAAAACGTTGTTATAATGATTTCCAGCTGACTTACGCATCACAGAATTCAAATATACAGTAAAGCTACAAAGGCAACACAGAGCACTGGGTGGAAAAATCATATCAAAGAGAGTTTAAAAATATCATATTTATACTGTTTGAAAAAGATCACTAAAATTTGACTACATGCAGTGAGCCATGCGGTGCCTCCAGAAAGCAATACTTCTACACAATGCAACCCGACCAGGAACAGAATACATTGGAGCTCTTAAACAAATCTCTGTGACGGGCAAATCTTCCCAGGCAGACGTCGCTTGTCCTTGATAATTCATAGTGGCACACTTTGCTACACCAATTTTCTTTTTTTTTGTACCTTTATTTAACTAGGCAAGTCAGTTAAGAACAAATTCTTATTTACAATGATGGCCTAGGAACAGTGGGTTGACTGCCTTGTTCAGGGGCAGAATGACAGATTTTTACCTTGACAGCTCGGGGATTCCATCTAGCAACCTTTCGGTTACTGGCCCTACGCTCTAACCACTAGGCTACCTGCCGCCCCTATATGCAGCTAAGCAAAATGAAATAAAGCAGATACCTACTCTGAGTGCAATCCACTGTGATATTCAACCTGATTGCTAAGACAGTGGATTGTGAATACCTTTTTCCCCACCAGTCAATACCTACCTACCAAGCAGGTGTGGAAAGGTAGAAGCTCTCAATGGGACTACTGTACATAGGCCTACACCATATGGATGGCCTGACATCTGGGCTAGTAAAACAGAATGGGGTATTTACATACTAATGCCTTCAGTCACTCTAGCCTACTTGGCCAGCGAACCTTTCAAGCTTCCTGAAGTTTGATTTATCTCTGCACTTTAGCTGGCTGGGCTGGCAATGTGCTTAACTAACAGCCTTCTCTGGCCCTTAATAGAAGCTGTAGCCATGGCTCTTTGCAGCGCAGGTGAAAGTGCCTGCGTTTATTTACCGTTGATTGGGCCTGCCCACGAACGCACCACATTAAAGTGACATCTTGTTCATGGACTTTGAAGGAGACTAACGCGTCTGTCGGTCCTCAACTCCCACCAACACCTCCCTATACTTTGGTCTGTTAGGTTGGCCTGACTTTGCAACGGTCTGAATTGAAGGCAATTTACTGAGGATTCGCCTCCAGGTGAGACATTATACTGCGGTCACATCACAGCTGTACAAAGAATACATGCACAGTGTGAGAATTTGTTTTATATATTTTTTTTATATGGGAAATGTATTATATAATTCTCAATAACAGGCAGTGATATAGTATTTTCCTATTGCAGAGCTTTGCTAGTAAATATTTATTCAGCCATCCTGTCTCTATAACCCATTACAAACAAAGGCCTGAAACTTCATAAAACCATTGTTAGAGATGACAGAAACAGCATTGTATGAGCCACCTCAGAAAGTAAATGGATTATCCATACCGATATTAGTCTATTTGAGTGCCAAGATATTCAGATCCAGAATATTAACAACTCCCACCATGGAAGTGAACCTGATTTATGTTGCCATTCCTGACATTTCATTGGGTTTATTTTGCCCAGCTTGTGTTTTACAGGTTCACAGGGGAGAAAATACAGCAAGCAGTAGGAAGCATAAGACCATAAAAGTCAAGGATGCAGTGGGGGTTTTATACAGATAAGATCAATTTGACTGGCTCTGACTGACTGTAATATAATATTATATGTTATGGGCTTGTCTGACTTAAATCTATACCAGAGGCATCCATTTCATAGCAAGCTGAGAGAGAATCAAGCCGAGGCAGCCCCATAGCAACACCGATACAGTATAATCAAATGTTTGCAACTCGGTGTTAGTGTCCCTGGGAGCTGCTGCGGATCTCAACAGTGGTGTTTTATTTTTTCCTCACCAGCAAGGTGCAGTCGTAGGCCTTATCAGTCCACATGAGGCTGGCAGCTGGCAGTCTTTTCATGGACAGATTACACGGCAACACTACATTCACCCCACTGTATCATTTACACTTTTGGCGGGCGGAGCGACCTTCATGGGTGCTGGCTTGCTGCAGCCTTCCAAAAGTTTTAGCACCCTCCACTAATTAACTGAAAGAACACATTGTAAAAAGGCAACAACAAAAAAATAAGCAATTCAATGGAATTCCAAACTGTGCATCCTCCTGGAAAACAACCAAATAGAGATGCCTATAAAAGCAATATACTGAGGTAGTACAACAACAGATCAATGTAAAGATAGGTTGCATTAGAGCTGGGTGATATTGATAAAAATCCATATTGTGATAAATTGCCTGAATTGATGCAATAATGGTAAATAGAGCGATACGTTTAACAATGTGCACCACATTTTTGTATTATCCTTTAAACTACTACTACTAGTTTGATGGTTGTAGCCATCAATTGTCCCATTAACAATCACCCTTATTAGCAAACTTATTTCATTTCAAACTTCACATTTCTTTAGTATAGACTTCTTGTCAAAATGAACGATATCAGAAAACCTTCCCCATACAGCAGAGAAAAAGTTCTCTCCAGCTTAGACAAAGAGAAATGTGCAAAGCTCTGGGAGGAATCTGCTCATATTGTGGAAATGTCTAGATCACTTTTCATTAGAGGTTGTTGGCTCATGGTTCATTAAAACGTTAGGTTTTCAGAGGCTGACATTGATGTGCTGTATGAGTATTTATTTTGAATCATTCTCATAATTTTTTATGGCATCTAAGCGACAGCAAAAAGCTTCATGGGAAAACCGAGACATAATATTAACATGAATTATCTTCTTTAAATAATGGCTGCAGTAAACTCCAGTCTGTACAAATTCATCATACTTGACTAAGGGGTTAGCCTATCCTTTGTTCTGTATAAGACATAAAGTAAGACAAATGAATTATAGGCGTAGAGATTCGATTTAGAGAGGCAGTATATTTGCTGATGGTCCGGAAGCACACAGTTGTCTCCCTGATGGTCTTGTCTGTTACTCAGAGGAGGAAGCCATCGCCATCCTCTTTGGGTGAAAGATTAATTATAAAAAGGAACTCACAAGGGTCCCATCTGTCTGACCTCCAAAAGGAGTAATACGGGCCAAGCGATGACTGCTACATCAGGTCCCTATCTCAAGCCCCTATTCTGTCAAGCTCACTCCGAGGTCACCCTGTGTTGACATAGCAACTGCCCTGCACAGCTCGTCCTCAATCTTCACCAAAGCTTAACACCAACACCCCGGCCCAGTCAACCCTGTTCTCTACTCCCCTATCTCTCCTGCCTTGGTGGATTTCAGTAAAGTGTTGTTATGTGATAGCTAGCCGGGCCGAGATATCTCTCTCTCTCTCTCTCTCTCTCTCTCTCTCTCTCTCTCTCTCTAGCTTCTATGTACAGCTGACAGTGTACCTGGTGTAAGCTCTGTCAGGTTATAAATAAGTCTTAGGTCACATTCCTAAGTGGTTCAGCTTGGCCACAGAGACAGAAAGCAGCCGAGGCGGTCTGAAGAATAATCTTGTTGTGGAGGATGAATCAATAGGCAGGAAATATCAGTAATCAAACTGATAAAATAGGTTCCCTGTAATTACCATCTGACTTCTGAGCAGATAGTTAAGCCAAGAGGGAGCACCTGGAAAAAAGTCAATTAATATCTATCAGCAGCAAACTGAAAGGCTCCAAAATGAGAGAGAGAGAGAGAGAGAGAGAGAGAGAGAGAGAGAGAGAGAGAGAGAGAGAGAGAGAGAGAGAGAGAGAGAGAGAGAGAGAGAGAGAGAGCTCTCACCCACCACACATCTGTCTTCCCCCTGAACCTGACCAATCTAAACTAGTGGGTATATCTTACAGATGGTTGAGGTTCCACTTCAGCGCTGTTTTAGTGCCAGGACATGACAAACGAGCTGTAAAGGCACATTTTAATTGCTATTACAAAGCTTCATTCACACTGGCCTTTGCAACATTGGAGAAGAATGTACTCTAGACCTATGCCTTTGCTTGAGGATTGAACAGTGGTCCATCTTATTAAAGCAATGCATCATTCAGTATTTGACTAATGTAGAATGCTTTTCTAACAGCTTTAAATGGCCACAGGACGTCACTAACACCTGATAACGGCGACACAGTATCAAATCGGAAGGAAGATGGTGGCCTCAATTTCCTGCATGCAAAAATGTCTGATGTGGTTGTGCATATAGAGGCATGGCTTACAGGACATTCCCAGTGTAAATGTAAAACCGCTTACATTGCAGAGGCAATAGGCTGTCATTGAACAGACAAATCAATAGATACAGCGACTGTTTACCTCTTGTCAATTGCCCCACATGAATCAGTCTGTATCAGCAGAAAAACGAAGAAAAGACACATTGTTGTCATAGCTAATTTCTTACATTTTGGACAATGATGTAGTATATCCTGAGTCTCGCCCTGAGATCAGCCGAGTGTTCATTAGAGAGTCATATTGAGTGTGAATAAGTTAAGTTGCCAACTTAATTTTTTCAATCATGCATTGGTCAGGGTGCAGACAGGCACTCCCAAATTAAAACCTATCCAGATGTCATTACGGCCGTGTAGAAAATTATGATAAATGATTACTTGTCAGTGAGGATCACAAACAAGGATTCACTACTCCTACTCTGAGATGTGACAGAGTTGAGTTGCAAGGGCAATCAGGGCTAATGTTTTCTCAGTCACGAGTCGTGACGCACGACTATGTGAAGAGTATTTATTTGTCAGTAGTGCAAAAGATACATTGTGTTGACAACTCAACCCAGCTATGTTCTTTCAAGAGCTGCCAGCAAAAAGCTTTATCGATATCATTACAGAGCACTTGGAGATGGTTCAAGGTTCCTGAGACTCTTTTGATCTGTTTTAACATTACATTTCCCAGAGCTTCTAGCAGCCAAACCATCATTAACACAAAAAGGTATATAGTATGGCAGGTATTTGTTAATTATTTTTGTGTAGTGAACGTTGAACCACAGAGATTCTAGTGATGTACCTACTCACTTTCTGCTTGAAATCCACTGGCCTTGGAGGAGGTAGCTACAGTATCTTAGAAACATCTCCAGACTCCGGTTATTCCATCTTTGCCCTACACTGGCCTGCCATCCATTTAGAGGGGCTGCTATATTATGCTGCTCTATGAATCCTGTCTTTCTTTCATGCAACTTTCAATCACTTTGGTCCTGGAGAGAATCCATATATCACAGTGTTCTGTCAAAACTTTTCACTTTAGAGAGCCAGAGGTGATGCCTCATGTTGCAGTCATCATGGAGTCATTTACATGATAGTATGTTTTACTCAACGCTGTGATAATTCTCTCATTAATCCGGCCAATCACATAAGAGTTTGTTAAAGGCCCGAGTGCAGTCAAAAAATGTGTTTCCTGTGTTTTTATATATACTTCCACACTAGGAGGTTGGAATAATACTGTGAAATCGGGAAAATTATTATAATGTCCTTTTAGTGTAAGAGGTGTTTGAAAATTTCAACCTGTTTTGAAGGGATGGAGTTTTGGTAAGACATGCAACAATTTCAAAGATTTTACTGAGTTACAGTTCATATAAGGAAATCAGTCAATTGAAATTAATTAATTAGGCCCTAATCTATGGATTTCACATGACTGAGAATACAGATACGCCCTCTGTTGGTCACAGATTCCTTAAAAAAAAAGGTAGGCGTTTGGATCAGAAAGCTGTTGTGACCACCATTTGCTTCATGCAGTGCGACACATCTCATTTGCATTGAGTTGATCAGGCTGTTGATTGTAGCCTGTGGAATGTTGTCCTGCTCCTCTTCAATGCCTGTGCAAAGTGGCTGGATATTGGCGGAAACTGGAACACACTGTCATATAAACGTCAATCCAGAGCATCCTAAACATGCTCAATGCGTGACATGTCTTGTGACTATGCAGGCCATGGAAGAACTGGGCCATTTTCAGCTTCCAGGAATTGTGTACAGATCCTTGTTACATGGGGCTGTGCATTATCATATTGAGGTGATGGCGGCAGATGAATGGCACGACGATGGGCCTCATCTCGGCATGGTCTCTGTGCATCGATAAAATGCATTTGTGTTTGTTGTCTGTAGTTTATGCCTGCCCATATCATAACCCCACCTCCACCATGGGGCACTCTGTTCACAACGTTGACATCAGCAAACCGCTCGCCTACACGACGCCATACACGCTGTCTGCCATCTGCCTGGTACAGTTGAAACCAGGATTCATCTGTGAAGATGACCATCAAAGGTGGCCGTCAAAGGTGAGCATTTGCCCACTGAAGTCGGTTACAACGCCAAACTGCATTCAGATCAAGACTTTAGTGAGGACGATGAGCATGCAGATGAGCTTTCCTGAGATGGTTAATGACAGTTTGTGCCGAAATTCTGTGGCATTGTGTTGTGTGCCAAAACTTTTATTGTCCCCATTACAAGGTGTACCTTTGTAATTTTTTTTTTTATTTATTTATTTTTTATTTCACCTTTATTTAACCAGGTAGGCATGTTGAGAACAAGTTCTCTGTTTAATCAGCTTCTTAATATAACACACTTGTCAGGTGGATGGATTATCTTGGCAAAGGAGAAATGCTTACTAACAGATGTAAACTAATTTGTGCACACAATTTGAGAGAAATAAACTTTTGTGCATATGGAACATTTCTAGGATATTGTATTTCAGCTCATGAACATGGGACCAACACTTTACATGTTGCGTTTATATTTTTGTTCACTGTAGTTAATAGACCAATAAGAAAGAGTTCCAAACCTCTGCCAATAACAGCTAGATTTCAGGTTTTCCACACCCAACTCAGACCACTCCCAGGAAGTCCTAGCAAAATTCTTGCTTGAGAAATGTCTCTTTACTATGAAGCTATTTTTGTTTATTTTTGACCATTTCGATTGAAAACAATCACAGTAAGGTACTTAATTGTTACCCAGAAATAATTTGATATTGAGATAAAAAATGGCTATAGTGGACCTTGAAGATTGTACAATATGACAGGGCATTCAAGACTTCAAGGCTGAAAATCTCAAATGGCTTTTTATCAACTATTTCCTTATGCTTGTCTGGCATTGTCATCTCTTGCATATCCTCCTATTGAAATCATACTATCTACATTCACTGCTCTTTCCTGCATTTCTTGTCTTGTGTTTTAGTAGGTACATATCCACCCAATGATATCAGCAGCCAAGAAGTTGAAACTCATGTCACTGCTGTGGTCCCCAAACCCCAGTGTTGCTATGGCATTGGTGCTCTCCCTAGGAGGTGGGTCTCCTGCACCACGCTGGGAGTGTGTGAAGTGTGTGGAGGCTCCACTGTCCCTGGGTCATCCGGGTTCACACCGAACCGGCACTGATCCAGAAGAGCAGCTCACAAGCCCCCTCTGGGCCGGGTTCAGTCATGGGTCATTACACTCTGGAGACAGCAGAGATGTACAGCAGAGATGTGAACAACCTGCTCTCTTCTTCTTCTGACATGTCGTCGTCTGCTGCCTTGATGCCATATGAAACGCAGTAACCTTTCCTTTCCTGCCTACTGCTTCCACACCTCTTTTTAGAGCAATTCACTGTTGCTGTGACGACTAGCTACTTAAATTTGTGACTCATTGATCTTACCCATTTTTATGATTAATAAATGTCAGTGTAATGTATGCAAACAACACATACAAGGATAGCATGCATATGTATAACTACACATTTATTTGAAAGTATATCTCACATAACAAGAGGGAATTTAATTCCAACATGGATCCTTGTCTAGAAGCATGAAAGCCTTACATCTGTTCATCCAACATTCTGAAAAGGAAATGCATGACATTGTCATCAGGTGGCATTTTCTGATCTATTTGTTAACCCTTACCCTTCTGTGCTCATCAGCAGATCCAGCTTTGAACTGAGGGAAAATGCCCCAAATGTGTGAATTTATTTTCATATTTTCAACCCCCCCTTGAAAATGGCTGAACAGCGGTTAAAAACTGGGACGTTTCCACCTTCCACAGACCTCCATGTCAGCTCATTCTGTCACAGATCAATATCAGCATGCCAGAGCCATTTTGCTTATGCTCTGTTGGCAAAGGCCATAACAGCCTCTGACTCGTCATTTCCCCCGACGGTGAAAAAAAACCTCCAGACATCCATTATTCACCACGGGTAAAAAAGGGATACCACCTACTACCTTGCAGTATATTTTCACCTCATGATGGGAGCTGTGTGTCTGTTTAAAGATTCCCCGTCCGTCTGGTGCTACAAATTAGCATTTGAGCCGCCTGTGAAAAACATATCTGCTTAATAATGTACATTTTTTTTATTAGAGAGCGGAGCAGTGTATGAGGAAGCAGGTTGGTGATGAGGCTGCGGTGGAACACTGGATCAGCCAGGACAGGACAGGGGGGATGAGAGTAGGTTTGTGTCTCAAATAGCACCCTGTTCACTATATAGTCCACTACTTTTGTGAGCCCTGGTGAAAAGCAGTGCATTATATAGGGAATAGGCAGCCATTTGGGACGAAAGCTAGGGGAAGCTCAGACATCTCCGGGTAGGATGGGGGGGTCTCCTCCTAGAATCAGAGCAGTGTGTAAGTGTGGCGTCTTGCCCTCGGGCTTCCGTTCCCCTTCCCTCCCTAGAGACGCAATTAACAAAGAAATTACAGTGGAACACATCGCCCAAAGGCTTGTTTCTAACGGCGCTAAAAAGTGCTAATCACTTTTTTCATTACAGTAGAGAGAGAACGAGGGAGAGGGACAGAAAACGTAAACGCAAGGTGTACAGTGACGCAAAACTCCAACCTCACCCAATTTAGAAACGAGATTTGCATCACCATTATTGTTACCTGAGGTATGTAAAATGCATCAGGCATTGGTAAAAAATTTCCCTCAGTTTGAACTCTAATTATTGCTTGATGCTAATTAATCATAATAAAGCTGCATCTCTAATTTAGTCATTCATTCTATACATGGATTTTACTCATGATTTGAACTAAGTACGTACCTCTCTCTCTCTCTCTCTCTCTCTCTCAAACTGCCATTTTCCATTACACGTCACGACGGAAATATTCCTTTTACATGTACCACTTTCCCTATCCCTTGTTTGATGAATGCCACTGCTTTCTTTAACGTTGTGGTCCACTGTACTGCCATTAGTCTCTCGTGGACAGATGAAACAGTGACAATCTGTCAAGGCTCACGTATAATTATTTGATTACAAGCAGCAGTAGTTCGTGGTTTGGGGTTTTCGTCATTAATTATTTGGACGATTTAGGATTGGGAGAAGGCAGTGCTTAAACTGATACGGTGATTTTCATAACGTAAAAATTCATGAAAAAAATAAAATAAATTGGCCATACTTCTGGGTAACCGAGATTATACTGCCATTTATTTAGACTGCTTCCAGTGATACAATACAAAATAAAATGGGAGAAAATGATTCACGAGTACAACAAAAATAAGGACCTATCGCTCCATTGTCAAAGGAGAAACAATGTATAGCTTCAATTCCCATATTACAGGGTGTGGCTTTAAATGTCTAAAGAAGAGCAGCAACTATACTGGAGCTGGATTTGCCCAAAGTGTCAGCTGGTTAAACCATACAAGACTGCTGCTCACAATTACTGCAATTCTACAGAGGGACCACTTTTTCCCCACTGTTTCAAAGCCTTCTGTTCTTAAACAAACCAAAACTGGCCAGGCAAACAAACCCAAACCCTGATCCAAGGACTGACTAAATGTGGTCGTGCAAGCCAACCATCAACCAGTGCCCATTTTCCCCTCCCTCTCAATGTCCATCCATCTTTGTTAACAGAGGTTTATGTATTCCTCACACACCAGCATTCAACTTCACTTCTGAATCCTGTATTAAGATTGACTCTTCAATCCAGGAGATCGATGCTATCACTTAGGGCCTTGACTGCAGCTCCTGATTACATGTCCTCAATTTACAGAGCAGCGGTGGTAGCTAAGGAAACAGCCGGATGAACCTTTCCTTCCATTGGCTCTGCATGCTGCTGCAAGCTCCACAGTTTACTGTGCTCATAGGGATTACTGGTACCTTTACAGTTAGCAAGGGATTATTCAGCCTTGGAGGAGGCTTTGCAAGTCATACTTGTGAAAATATGTCGAATTTTCTTCTTAGATAATTTGGAAAAGCACTACCATATTCAGATTTTGTTCCAGGTATTGGATACTACTGTGGATAAGCTTATGCTAATGATGGGAAATAAAATTTGTAAGAAATCAATAAGGAGTTGTGTTGACTTTATGAGTCCATTTTCCAGCCCAGCTTCTTGGTGAGGGCTGGTTAGTGTGAGCCTCCTCTTGGTTGTAATACAGAGGTTTCAGCTATACTGTAAAGTCCATGGTTGTATCCCAAAATGCATTCTATTCCATATATAGTGCACTACTTTTGACCAGAACCCATAGAGCTCTGGTTAAAAGTAGTACACTATATAGGGAATAGGGTGCCATTTGGAATGCACAGATAGTGCCCCGTCATGCAGTGAAAATACGATTAAAGAAAACTGAGGATCAATTGGCATCAAACCAAGTACGTTTAGATATCAGTCAATGCTTTACCTCTGATCCGACATTAAAGGGGAGTTAGCGTCTAAGATAGCACACTTTGTTCTGACAGTATTTTGTTGAATAAGCTGCATTTATGGTAACTGAAACACTAGGGCTAGACTTCAAAAACTTGGAAAATACAGTCAGCTAGCGATTGACATTATCTCTGAACCATGGTAAGGAAAGATATGTTCTTTTTACATATACTTCACACCTCCGCCTCCTCCTGATTCTTATCTGATGCGGTGGTGCACCTCAGACAAACAAGGAAAAAACCTGACAGGAATATACACAGGGTGTCTGAGACAAAGATTGTCAGGAGCATCAAAGGCTCTGCAGTTATTTCCCTACAAATCAGTGATTCTACTTGGTTTCTTTATTGTCTGGGCTGATCTTCATCAAACTGGCTAATGAGTTCCATTGGAACTCCTTTCAAGAGGTGATTAGATTCCAGTAATAAATGATGTGTGTACTCAGCAGGATAGTATCCTCCGATGGCTGCTTTCCATGGAGCAGCACCACCATGCTCAGAGGATGTCATTTTCATTTCCTGCCATTTCACAGTGCGGGGGTGCTCTCATGTTTAGGATGGGAGGGGCAACGGACCAAGTGCACATGTGCTGTTCCCTCCTGCAACTACTGCTTTATATATCACAACAACACCTTGAGGTGATGAGAATATTCAGCACTTATCACATTAATATTTAATGGATAAGAAGCTAAACAGTTCATTGCACAGCTGGCTTTATCTGTTGTTCATGGACAGAGCATCAAGAGGTAGGCCTAAGTATATAATTGATCATTTATTCAATTCACCTTCTCTCTCTCCATACCTCGTTTTTCTGACAAGAAGGAAATATGGATTTAATTGTTGTCAGGGAGAATGTCAAATAGTCACACACTGGTTTAGTATCCTCTTGTTCTAGATCTGCTGCACTAGTCATCGAGAGAGTAAATCCTATGATCAGATTCAGTCAGCCCTTCATATTTTGCATTTAACCTTGGTAAATGGAAAGCTGATAGTAGCTCATAGCTTTCATGCGCTGGACCTGCAGTTTATGGCTGAAAATATAGCACGGCAGTTAATACTGCTGAAGCTGAATTTCCCTACTGAACGAGTGTTGGTGTCCAGACACAACAAACCACAACAAGTAATGAACAGAACAACGAACAGAACATGGGTACTGTGGACCAAATGGCAAACTTACAAATAAACAAGCACATTACAAATGATGTGTGTTTTTGTGGAATCAGTTTGGTGTTATTATTCAAGTGATTTGTTGCCTTTGACAGGAGCAGCTGGACCCCAGGTCCAGGCTTAGCACTGTGTGATATCTTTTGACTGCAAGCAGCGGCAACCCAGAGCAACAGGACACATCGTTACAGAGCAAGACTTCCTGCCGTTATTTCCTGCATATGGGTGGGAGAGGGTGATGGAGGGAGGGATGGAGGGATGAACCCTCTTGACTTCTCCTTGCATCCTCCCGTCCTCCCTTTTTTTAACATCAAGTAACAAAGAATAACTATACAAGACTAAAGCTTAACACAACTAAACCCCTTATTTGGAGAGGGAGCTATGGGGGAAATGAGATTTAATGGTTGAATTGAATCCCCTTGCGTGGAGGAATGGGAAAATCGAGTTATAAATAGGTGAGATTGACAGCTTCTTTGAGGTAATTAAGCACAAGCTGATGAAATTCCCAGGTGGGAGTAAAGCTGTGGCAGCTTGTGTTGCTGGCTGGAATTAAAATAATGATCTCATGGCGAGTGGAGACCAAGAAAGAGTCTTTCTTGCTTATTTGTAAGCCTAGTTGATTATGGTGTCGCCACTTGTAGTGTGACCTTAGAGCAGAGATGGGCGACTGGCAGCCCAAGGCCTGCGGATCAATTTCCCTTAAAAATGTATCTTATGTCAGTCATCAATAGTCACTTAATTAGCCCATGTCAGCGACACATTCTTTATTGGTAAATTAGTCTAAACTTGCAGTAGTCATGGTCGAATTACCGACCGGAGAGCCCCCATTGACTTTGTTAGTCACTATCACTCAGATATCACATTGAATAATGCAAACATTTCTGTCTACCCTATGGCAAAGTGTATAGAATAGCAGGAAATTAACTGTAAAACTGCAAATTGTTCTCTCCGCCCCATGGCAAAATGTGTAGAATTGCAGCAAACTTGCTTTAAAAAGGCAACATTTTCTCTACATCCCATGGCAAAATGTGTACAATTCCTGGGAAATTAACTCTATTAAGGGGGCCGCTAAAATGTTTTGCTCGCAAGGCGGGATTTTGGGGGAAAAAAAATCACTTAGGCCCCTCAAAAGGCTTGATTGCATGTGTGTGTATGGATGTGGGAACGCAGACCCGCGCAGACCCGTCAGATGATGAGTTCAGATTTTTTGTGGCCCCCACCCCAAACAAAGTTGCCCATCCCTGCCTTAGGGCAATGCAACCCCTCATCAACTTACAGGTTTATGATGGAATAATGGTTAGGCATGACAATATGCATCCAATTATAGGTTTTATGCAATTAGTCAGCCTATCTTGACTCAGTTCATGACGAAATGGCTTTATAATGAGATGAAAATACATTAAATTATCATACTAATCCCTAACAAATAGCTGGGCCGTTTCTCCCAACGAAATTTTTTGAAATTTACCTGATTTGACATTCATTATGGTAGAGACACAAAATAATAAGCCTTTATGATCCGTAAGCACCAAACAACTTCATGGACATTAATCTATAAGGATTGTAAGCAGACACATTCACTATCAAGGTCTTCTTTGGTCTTCAAAAAGTATACATTAGTAGCTATTTACCCATATAGTCAATATCCCATAAAAAATGGATGAACTGCAAATAAGTACACGTGTTGTTCATGTCCGTATATCCTATCACTCTGCATTTCCTAAACTTCATTCAATGGCTCTTCCTTCGTGTTGTTTACGAAGCATGTGACAAATACATTTGATTTGAGCACTAGGTTATATCCAGTATACACTATTCTGCCTGCTGTTGCCTAAACAACAACCACAAATAACACATGAGGAGTGTTCCTAGGGAGAGGGGAAGGGTATATACAGTGGGGAAAAAAAGTATTTAGTCAGCCACCAATTGTGCAAGTTCTCTCACTTAAAAAGATGAGAGAGGCCTGTAATTTTCATCATAGGTACACTTCAACTATGACAGACAAAATGAGGAAAAAAAATCCAGAAAATCACATTGTAGGATTTTTAATGAATTTATTTGCAAATTATGGTGGAAAATAAGTATTTGGTCACATACAAACAAGCAAGATTTCTGGCTCTCACAGACCTGTAACTTCTTCTTTAAGAGGCTCCTCTGTCCTCCACTCATTACCTGTATTAATGGCACCTGTTTGAACTTGTTATCAGTATAAAGACACCTGTCCACAACCTCAAACAGTCACACTCCAAACTCCACTATGGCCAAGACCAAAGAGCTGTCAAAGGACACCAGAAACAAAATTGTAGACCTGCACCAGGTTGGGAAGACTGAATCTGCAATAGGTAAGCAGCTTGGTTTGAAGAAATCAAGTGTGGGAGCAATTATTAGGAAATGGAAGACATACAAGACCACTGATAATCTTCCTCGATCTGGGGCTCCACGCAAGATCTCACCCGTGGGGTCAAAATGATCACAAGAACGGTGAGCAAAAATTCCAAAACCACACGGGGGGACCTAGTGAATGACCTGCAGAGAGCTGGGACCAAAGTAACAAAGCCTACCATCAGTAACACACTACGCCGCCAGGGACTCAAATCCTGCAGTGCCAGACGTGTCCCCCTGCTTAAGCCAGTACATGTTCAGGCCCGTCTGAAGTTTGCTAGAGAGCATTTGGATGATCCAGATGAGGATTGGGAGAATGTCAGATGAAACCAAAATAGAACTTTTTGGTAAAAACTCAACTCGTCGTGTTTGGAGGACAAAGAATGCTGAGTTGCATCCAAAGAACACCATACCTACTGTGAAGCATGGGGTGGAAACATCATGCTTTGGGGCTGTTTTTCTGCAAAGGGACCAGGACGACTGATCCGTGTAAAGGAAAGAATGAATGGGGCCATGTATCGTGAGATTTTGAGTGAAAACCTCCTTCCATCAGCAAGGGCATTGAAGATGAAACGTGGCTGGGTCTTTCAGCATGACAATGATCCCAAACACACCGCCCGGGCAACGAAGGAGTGGCTTGTAGAAGCATTTCAAGGTCCTGGAGTGGCCTAGCCAGTCTCCAGATCTCAACCCCATAGAAAATCTTTGAAAGTCCGTGTTGCCCAGCGACAGCCCCAAAACATCACTGCTCTAGAGGAGATCTGCATGGAGGAATGGGCCAAAATACCAGCAACAGTGTGTGAAAACCTTGTGAAGACTTACAGAAAACGTTTGACCTCTGTCATTGCCAACAAAGGGTATATAACAAAGTATAGAGATAAACTTTTGTTATTGACCAAATACTTATTTTCCACCATAATTTGCAAATAAATTCATAAAAATCCTACAATGTGATTTTCTGGATTTTTTCCTCATTTTGTCTGTCATAGTTGAAGTGTACCTATGATGAAAATTACAGGCCTCTCTCATCTTTTTAAGTGAGAGAACTTGCACAATTGGTGGCTGACTAAATACTTTTTTCCCCCACTGTACACTATATTTACAAAAGTATGTACACACCCCTTCGAATTAGTGGAATAGGCTATTTCAGCCACACCCATTGCTGACAGGTGTATAAAATCAAGCACACAGCCATGCAATCTCCATAGACAAACATTGGCAGTAGAATGGCCTTACTGAAGAGCTCAGTGACTTTCAATGTGACACTGTCATAGGATAACACATTTCCAACAAGTCAGTTCATTACATTTCTGCCCTGCTAGAGCTGCCCTGGTCAACAGGAAGTGCTTTTATTTTGAAGTGAAAACTTCTTGGAGCAACAACGGCTCAGCAGCGTGGTAGGCCACACAAGCTCACAAAACGGGACCGCCGAGTGCTGAAGCGAAATTGTCTTTCCTCGGTTGCAACACTCATTACCTCAACCCCATCGAACACCTTTGGAATGAATTGAAACGCTGACTGCGAGCCAGGCCTACTCGCCCAGCATCAGTGCCCGACCTCACTAATGCTCATGTGGCTGAATGGAAGCAAGTCCCTGCAGCAATGTTCCAACATATAGCAGAAAGCCTTCCCAGAAGAGTGGAGGCTGTTATAATCAAAAGGGGGGACCAACTCCATATTAATGCCCAATCTTTTGGAATGAGATGTTTGACGAGAATACTTTAGGCCATGCAGTGTCCACATACTTTAGGCCATGTAGCGTACCTACACTACTGTACAGTAGTAGCACTCCTCAGCTGTTGTAGTTCACATGGACTTGATAATCAATGCAAGGACAAGCCCCTGGGATGACAGTGGAAGTAAAAACATCCCTGGGCAAGGTGAACAAACGCTCTCTAGCAGAGAGAGAGCGAGAGAGAGAAAGAGAGACATAGTGCTAAGGGCCATGCAAGATTATGGTAGTAGGCACTGCCCAAGAGGAGCCGCCGCTGGATAGGTTAGCACTGACCCCTAACTACAACTAGCTCTCCCTCTCTGGGGCCTGTAGCTCCATCTGCATCCCATTGGAAGAGAGAGATCCCTGCTAAATATTAATTTATAATCTCTGCCTGTCTCCTCGGATGCTAATCCATTTCTGAAATAGCATTGGCCTCTTTATATTTTCAGGGCCACTCCCTGAATTTCTGCTCTTGTATCATGGTATCAAACATTTTCTGACTACTTAGCTTCCAGTGCACAGCCAGATCAGTTTATTGGACAAAGCTATGTATACAACCTAGAAAGAAGGAAAGAAGCTTTGGAGATAATCAATGTTTGTGGGATCAGGTCTGTTCCTATGGGGGGGCCCTTATCTCTCTATGGGTCTCTGGGGTCAGGTCCAACATGGTACTGAGGTCCAAGACACCTATCACATGTTAAACCAGCATCAGGTCATGTTGAACGTCTGGGATTGACCTGACTTTGGTTTGCTGGGTATTGTTACACTCAAAGGCGTAGTCAATATCACACGGGGATGGATAAAATACTAAACACACATTTGCTTCTCCGATATTTCTGCATAATTATTCCAACACATCTTGCCCTTGCCATATACAGTAGATCATCACAGCCCACACCGCCATGACTGGGGTGATTAGAAGAGCTCTCCATGCTCTGTTAATTAATGCAAAACAAATCTCAATGCATACACTTAGTAACATATACTACACACACCAGAAAACAAAGGGCAAAATGAGTTTGTCAAGAATAGAGAAGGACATAAATATCGTTATTTAACTGCAGAGCTGTAGATGAATATTCTGAAGCCTTTAACAGTGCTGTTTTCCCTACACTGGACTACATGTAGACATCACGCTTATCTCCTGAAGCACAGAGAGGGAGTCAGTTCTGCTGTCCTGTGCCACTGAACTGAGCTCTGCACTGATCTCTGGTGAACACCACCATCCAAACTCAAGTGCATAATTGAAAAATACAAACTTGCATCTTTTTTCCTTTTCTTGTGCTCTCATTTTCATATTCCTCCTCATCAGTGTGGAGTCCTTGGGTGGGCCAGAACCATAAGCATTAATATTCACAGCACTTCCCACAATAAGTTGGGTGAATTTTGGCCCATTCCTCCTGACAGAGCTAGTGTAACTGAGTCAGGTTTGTAGGCCTCCTTGCTCGCACAGACTTTTTCAGTTCTGCCCACAAATTTTCTATAGGATGGAGGTCAGGGTTTTGTGATGGCCACTCCAATACCTTGACTTTGTTGTCCTTTTTTGCCACAACTTTGGAAGTACGCTTTGGGTCATTTGGAAGTGTCACGTCCAGGCCTGAAAAGACAGGCTGGCGTGTTATGTTTTGGTTTTGGTGTAGGGTTTTTTATGTTCTAGGTGTTATATATCTATGTTGGGGTAATGGTTCCCAATTAGAGGCAGCTGTGTGTCGTTGTCTCTAATTGGGAACCATATATATGTTTGGGGTTTTCGTATAGGTTTTGTGGGTTATTGTTTGGTCATAGCTGTGTTTGTGTTGTCAGTTATGGTTCAACGTCACGATTTTCGTTTCGTCTGTTTTGTTGTTTTGCCCAGTTACGTGTGTTTCGTTCGTTTAACTTCACCGGCTCCAGCAGCAAAACTGACTGTTTTGGAGAGCCTGGCGTGCCCAAAGTAAAATGCCTCCCATTTAGGCCCAGAAAATGGGATATGCATATATTTAGTACCATTGGATAGGAAACACTCTGAATTTTCCAAAACTGTTAACCATTTGTCTGTGGGTCAATCAGAACGCATTTGGCAGGCAAAACCCTGAGGAATCTCTGTCCTGAAAAAAGTCATTTTGACACATTGCTCATTTTTGAGCCCCTCCTATCCAAAATGACCATATATAGGCATGTGAACTCAGTGCACGTCGCTTCCTTATGATGTCATCAACTACGAGACGGTGTTTTACTCCATCTTGGGGAATTTCGGCCATTGATAAACAGCATGGAACGAGAGACCACGTTATGAAAACTCTTCAGAGTCTTGGCGTGCATGAGAAGGCGCTGTGCCTTATTTATCGCTTTTAGCGTTCAGTTTATATTCGGCTGATTTATAATAGTACATATACGTAAAGGGTTCCTAAGGATACATTTAAAACTATGTTTGATTGTTTTTGGACAAGTTTATAGGTATAATTTTAACGAGCCGGCGCCGAGTTTCAAAGGAGTAATGGAGGCTGTCGTTTCTGATTATAACGCATGAACCAAATGGAGGATTTATGGATAAAAGACGTTACTTTTTCTAACAAAAGAACCATGGATTGTCTTCGTTGGACACTTAAGAGGACCTCAGCAGAAGGTCTTCAACAGGTAATTACTTTGTTTTCGCTGTGAAATGTGTTATGTGTGTGCCATGATTGCTAATCGATACATGGCTATTGGAAAATATGTGAGGTGCTACCCTCAAACAAATGAATGTGCTGCTTTCGCCGTAAAGCCTTTTTGAAATCTGACAACGCTGTGATATTGCCTAGAAACAGAGCTTTTGATGAGTATGGAACACTTGTATATAGCTGGATGTTTAATAATTCAATTTTCGGATTTTAAATCTGGCGCTACAGGTTTTTGCTAGTAGTGTCGGGATGATCCCGCTAGCGACCCACTGGTATTTGAGTCGTTAATAAAACAAGTATACTGGATGCCTCGCTGCGCCTTGGTCTGTCCGTACTGAAGATCGTGACAGAATAACCCACCATAAAAGGACCAAGCAGCGAGAGACTTGGGAACATTGGACTTGGGAGGAGATTTTAGATGGCAAGGGATCTTGGACTTGAGATGAGATTTTTTCCTGTGCGGATTCAGAGGCCGGTGGAAAAAATTCCAGCTCCACTCATCAGTCGGGCTAGACTGAGTGTGCAGCCAGGAAGAGTGGTGCCAGCTCTGCGCGCCAGTTCTCCAGTGCGCCTCCTAGGACCAAGATCCTGCACCGGTCCTACGGGCAGAATCTCCGGTTTGCATCCACAGCCCAGTACGTCCTGTCCCTGCTCCACGCTCCAGGATCCCTGTTCCAGGATCCCTGTGCCCGTTCTGAACTCAGCACGTCCTGTCCCTGTTCCATGCTCCAGGATCCCTGCACCCGTTCTGAACTCAGCACGTCCTGTCCCTGTTCCATGCTCCAGGATCCCTGCACCCGGCGTGGACTCAGCACGTCCGGTCCCGGTTCCACGCTCCAGGATTCCTGTGCCCGTCGGGAACCCAGCACGTCCTGTTCCTGCTCCCCGCACCAGAGTGCGCGTTACGAGCCCAGTACGGCCGGTTCCTGCTCCCCGCACCAGAGTGCGCGTTACGAGCCCAGTTCGGCCGGTTCCTGCTCCCCGCACCAGAGTGCGCGTTACGAGCCCAGTTCGGCCGGTTCCTGCTCCCCGCACCAGAGTGCGTGTCACGAGCCCAGTACGGCCGGTTCCTGCTCCCCGCACCAGAGTGCGCGTCCACGAGCCCAGCACGGCCGGTTCCTGCTCCCCGCACCAGAGTGCGCGCCACGAGCCCAGCACGGCCGGTTCCTGCTCCCGCACCAGAGTGCGGCGTCCACGAGCCCAGCACGGCCGGTTCCTGCTCCCCGCACCAGAGGGCCAGTGAGGGTCCCCAGTCCTGAGCCGCCAGTGAGGGTCCCCAGTCCTGAGCCGCCAGTGAGGGTCCCCAGTCCTGAGCCGCCAGTGAGGGTCCCCAGTCCGGGGCCGCCAGAGAGGGTCCCCAGCCCGGCCGGCACCGGAGCCGCCACCTGGGACTAAGAAACCCACCCGAAGACCCCCCCATGGACTTTTTGGCGCGGTCAGAGTCCGCGCTTTGGGTACTGTCACGCCCAGGCCTGAAAAGACAGGCTGGCGTGTTTTGTTTTGGTGTAGGGTTTTTTATGTTCTAGGTGTTCTATATCTATGTTGGGGTAATGGTTCCCAATTAGTGTGTCGTTGTCTCTAATTGGGAACCATATATATGTTTGGGGTTTTCGTATAGGTTTTGTGGGTTATTGTTTGGTCATAGCTGTGTTTGTTTTGTCAGTTATGGTTCAACTTCACGATTTTCGTTTCGTCTGTTTTGTTGTTTTGCCCAGTTACGTGTGTTTCGTTCGTTTAATAAAACGTGTATACTGGATGCCTCGCTGCGCCTTGGTCTGTCCGTACTGAAGATCGTGACAGGAAGACCCATTTGCAACCAAGAATTCACTTCCTGACTGATGTCTTGAGATGTTGCTTCAATATATCCACATAATTTTCCTCCCTCATGATGCCATCTATTTTGTGGAGTGCACCAGTCCCTCCTGCAGCAAAGCACCCCCACAACATGATTCTGCCACCCCCGTGCTTCACGATTGGGATGGTGTTCTTCGGCTTGCATGCCTCCCCCTTTTTCTTCCAAACATAATGGTGGTCATTATGGCCAAACAGTTCTATTTTTGTTTCATCAGACCAGAGGACATTGCTCCAAAAAGTACAATCTTCGTTGCAAACTGTAGTCTGGCTTTATTATGGCGGTTTTGGAGCAGTGGCTTCTTCCTTGCTGAGCGGCCTTTCAGGTTATGTCGATATAGGACTCGTTTTACTGTGGATATACATACTTTTGACCTGTTTCCTCCAGCATCTTCACAAGGTCCTTTGCTGTTGTTCTGGGATTGATTTGCATTTTTCGCACCAAAGACAGAACGCATCTCCTTCCTCAGCGGTATGACGGCTGCGTGGTCCCATGGTGTTTATACTTGCTTACTATTGTTTATACAGATGACAGTGGTACCTTCAGGCGTTTCCATTTTTCTTTTCTGAGGTCTTGGCTGATTTCTTCTGATTTTCCCATGATGTCAAGCAAAGAGGCACTGAGTTTGAAGGTAGGCATTGAAATACATCCACAGGTGCACGTCCAATTGACTGAAATTATGTAAATTAGCCTATCAGAAGCTTCTAAAGCCATGACATAATGTTCTGGAATTTTCCAAGCTGTTTAAAGGCACAGTCAACTTAGTGTATGTAGACTTCTGAATTGTGATTCAGTGAATTATAAGTTAATAATCTGTCTGTAAACAATTGTTGGAAAAATGTATTGTGTCATTCACAAAGTAGATGTCCTAACCGACTTGCCAAAACTATAGTTTGTTAAAAAGACATTTGTGGAGTTTTAATGACTCCAAACTAAGTGTATGTAAACTTACGAGTTCAACTGTAGTATGCCTTGTTAAAACTTTATTTGTTAATCTTAATGCGTTTGAGCCAATCAGTTCTGTTGTGACAAGGTAGGGGTGGTATATAGAAGATAGCCCTTTTTGGTAAAAGACCAAGTCCATATTATGGCAAGAACAGCTCAAAAACTCAAAGAGAAACGACAGTCCATCATTACTTTAAGACAATTTCAAGAACTTTAAACGTTTCTTCAAGTGCAGTCGCAAAAACCATCAAGCGCTATCATGAAACTGGCTCTCATGAAGACCGCCACAGGAAAGGAAGACCCAGAGTTATCTCTGCTGCAGAGGATAAGTTCATTTAAGTTAACTTCAACTCAGATTGCAGCCCAAATAAATGCTTCACAGAGTTCAAGTAACAGACACATCTCAACATCAACCATTCAGAGGAGACTGCGCGAATCAGGCCACAATGATTGAATTGCTGCAAAGAAACCACTACTAAAGGACACCAATAAGAAGAAAAGACTTGCTTGGGCCAAGAAACACAAGCAATGGACATTAGACTGGTGGAAATCTGTCCTTGTGAGATTTTTAGTTACAACCGCCACATCTTTGTAAAATGCAGAGAAGATGAACGGATGATCTCTGCATGTGTAGTTCCCACCATGAAGCATGGAGGAGGAGGTGTGATGCTTTGGGGGTGCTTTGCTCGTGACACTGTCAGTGATTTATTTAGAATTCAAGGCACACTTAACCAGCATGGCTACCACAGCATTCTGCAGCGATATGCCATCCCATCTGGTTTGCGCTTAGTGGGACTATCATTTGTTTTTTAACAGGACAATGACCCAAAACACACCTCCAGGCTGTGTAAGGGCTAGTTGACCAAGACGGAGAGTGATGGAGTGCTGCATCAGATGACCTGGCCTCCACAATCACCCGACCTCAACCCAATTTAGATGGTTTGGGATGAGTTGGACCACAGAGTGAAGGAAAAGCAGCAAACAAGTGCTCAGCATATGTGGGAACTCCTTCAAGACTGTTGGAAAAGCATTCCTCATGAAGTTGGTTGAGAGAATGCCAAGAGTGTACAAAGCTGTCATCAAGGCTAAGGGTGGCTACTTTGAAAAATATGAAATATATTTTGATTTGTTTAACACTTGGTTTCTACATGATTCCATATGTACAATAAATACAATACAATAAAGAAAAACACTTGAATGAGTAGGTGTGTCCAAACCTTTGACTGGTGCTGTATATTGAAAAATCCAAATAACTTCACAGATCTTCATTATAAAGGGTTTGTTTCCCATGCATGTTTCCCATGCTTGTTCAATGAACTATAAACAATAATGAACATGCACCTGTGGAATGGTCGTTAAGACATTAACAGCTTATAGACGGTAGGCAACTAAGGTCACAGTTATGAAAACTTAGGACACTAAAGAGGCCTTTCTACTGACTCTGAAAAACACCAAAAGACGCCCAGGGTCCCTGCTCATCTGCGTGAACGTGCCTTAGGCATGCTGCAAGGAGGCCTGCAGATGTGACCAGGGCAATAAATTGCAATGTCTGTACTGTGAGACGCCTAAGACAGCGCTACAGGGAGACAGGACGGACAGCAGACCACGTGTAACAACACCTGCACAGGATCGGTACATCCAAACATCACACCTGCGGGACAGGTACAGGATGGCAACAACAACTGCCCGAGTTACACCAGGAACACACAATCCCTCCATCAGTGCTCAGACTGTCCGCAATAGGCTGAGAGAAGCTGGACTGAGGGCTTGTAGGTCTGTTGTAAGGCAGGTCCTCACCAGACATCACCGGCAACGTTGCCTATGGGCACAAACCCACTGTCGCTGGACCAGACAGGACTGGCAAAAAGTGCTCTTCACTGACGAGTCACGGTTTTGTCTCACCAGGGTTGTTGGTCGGATTCGTGTTTATCGTCGAAGGAATGAGCGTTACACCGAGGTCTGTACTCTCAAGTGGGATTGATTTGGAGGTGGAGGGTCCGTCATGGTCTGGGGCGGTGTGTCACAGCATCATCGGACTGAGCTTATTGTCATTGCAGGCAATCTCAACACTGTGCGTTACAGGGAAGACATCCTCCTCCCTCATGTGTTACCCTTCCTGCAGGCTCATCCTGACATGACGCTCCAGCATGACAATGCCACCAGCCATACTGCTCGTTCTGTGCGTGATTTCCTGCAAGACAAGAATGTCAGTGTTCTGCCATGGCTAGAGAAGAGCCCGGATCTCAATCCCATTGAGCACGTCTGGGACCTGTTGGATCGAAGGGTGAAGACTAGGGCCATTCCCCCCAGAAATATCTTGGAACTTGCAGGGGCCTTGGTGGAAGAGTGGGTTAACATCTCACAGCAAGAACTGGCAAATCTGGTGCAGTCCATGAGGAGGAGATGCACTGCAGTACTTAATGCAGCTGGTTTCCACACCAGATACTGACTGTTACTTTTGATTTTGACCCCCCCTTTGTTCAGGGACACATTATTAAATTTCTGTTAGTCACATGTCTCAGTTGTTGAATCTTATGTTCATACAAATATTTACACATGTTAAGTTTGCTGAAAATAAACGCAGTTGATACATATAGTGCCTTCAGAAAGTATTCAGACCACTTGACTTTTTCAAAATGTTCTTATAAAATTGATGAAAATGTTTTTTTCCCTCGTCAATCTAGACACAATACCCCATAATGACAAAGCAAAATAACGTTTAAATTCTTTTTGCAAATGTATATAAGAAAAAAAACTCATATCACATTTACATAAGTATTCAGACCCTGTACTTTGTTGAAGCACCTTTGGCAGCTATGACAGCCTTGAATATTTTTCGGTATGAAGCTACAAGCTTGGCACACCTGTATTTGGGATCCTCTCAAGCTCTGTCAGGTTGGAGCGCTGTTGCACAGTTATTTTCCGGTCTCTCCAGAGATGTTAGATTTGGTTCAAGTCCAGGCTCTGGCTGGGCCTCTCAAGGACATTCAGAGACACTCCTGCATTGTCTTGGCTGTATGCTTAGGGTCGTTGTCCTGTTGGAAGGTGAACTATCGCCCCAGTCTGAGGTCCTAAGTGCTGTGGAGTAGGTTTTCATGCTCCGTTCATGTTTGACTTGATCCTGACTAGTCTCCCAGTCCCTGCCGCTGAAAAACATCCCCACAGCATGATGCTGCCATCGCCATGCTTCACTGTTGGGATGGTGCCAGGTTTCTTCCAGACGTGACGCTTGGCATTCAGGCCAAGGAGTTAAATCTTGGTTTCATCAGACCAGAGAATCTTGTTTCCCATGGTCTGAGAGTCCTTTAGGTGTCTTTCGGCAAACTCCAAGTGGGCTGTCATGTGCCTTTTACTGTGGAGTGGCTTCCGTCTGGTCACTCTACCATAAAGGCCTGATTGGAGTGCTGCATAGACGGTTGTCTTTCTGGAAGGTTCTCCCATATCAATAAAGGAACTCTAGAGCTATGTCACTGTGACCATTGGGCTCTTGGTCATCTCCCTGACTAAGGCCCTTCTCCCCCGATTGCTCAGTTTGGCTGGGCAGCCAGCTCTAGGAAGAGTCTTTGTGGTTCCAAACTTCTTCCATTTAATAATGATGAAGGCTGCTATGTTCTTGGGGACCATCAATGCTGCAGAAATGTTTTCGTTCCCTTCCCCAGATCTGTGCCTCGTCTCGGAACTGTACATAAATTCCTTCGACCTCATGGCTTGGTATTTGCTCTGACATGCACTGTCAACTGTGGGACCTTATATAGACAGGTGTGTGCCTTGCCAAATCATGTCCAATCAATTTAACTTACCACAGGTGGACTCCAATCAAGTTGTAGAAACATTTCAAGGATGATCAATGGAAACAGGCTTCACCTTTCCTCAATTTTGTGTCTAAATACTTATGTAAATATATATATTTTTTTAAATCTAAAAACCTGTTTTCGCTTTGTCATAATGGGGTACTGTGTGTAGATTGCTGATTTTTTTTTACTTCATCCATTTTAGAATAAGGCTGTAACTGAAACAAAATGTGGAAAAAGTCAAGGGGTCTGAATACTTTCCAAAGGCACAGTATATTTGTTTTTTTTTCAGCCTGAAGCCTTTGTGAAGGGTGAGCTGGTGTTACAGGAAGGGGAAAGCCGAACAGCCAATTAACAATTAATAGAATAAGTGGTGTATATTGTTTTTTGTTTTTCTTCATTTTTTTTACCAAATGATTTTCCTAAATATTGAATACATTACGGTAGCTTAATGATGTACCTTTTAGCAATATCACTGTTGTTAATTTTCACTTGGTAATTATAAATTGAAATACAAGCTGTGCCTCTAAACAACCACAAATATTCTTGAGTGATGAGTGCTTGCTAAATATTGTCAACTTCCAGCTTTCCTATGAAAGGAATGTCGAGTGATTTTCACATTTTGACACGAGGAAGGTGCTAACAGAATTCACTGCCAAATCATCAAGCTGTTCAAGAATTATCTTCATGTTCGCAATTGCTTTCATTTGAAAAGCCAAGAGAAAATAATTGTATGATCAGTCTTTCATTATAGTCAATAAGAGATAACAAAAATAAATGATTTGACCATTTATAATCAAACATTTCAATTAAAAACCTGCAAATGTGCACATACTGTATGGGATAAAACACTTAGACCCCTAATCCTACTGGGATGACAAAAAAATGGACAGCAGGGATCTCCAAGTGTCAATGTCAACATCTACAAATGTTTTCTAATCCCTATGTAAACTCCTACCATCTCACTCCAACAATGGCGCCGGAGAAGAAGGCTGACGTTTTACGTGTCCCCAACCGATTGTGTTTTTTGTTTGTAACTTATTTTGTACAGAATGTTGCCACTACCGCCTCTTATGACCGAAAATAACTTCTGGACATCAGGACTGCGATTACTCACCACGGACTGGCAGATTCCTTTTTTCCTTTAACGAGTCTGACGAGCTCAACGCAAATGATATACTGCTTTCTCGGGAACAGGCCTAGATCCCCGTTATCTGCGTGAAGAGGAGGCGGAGAAAAAGTGGTCAGAGGGCAGGCGGCCTTCTGAGAATTCGTAGGTGATCGAATAAACCTACACTTCCTTCAATTCTGCTAGCAAACGGTCAATCTTAGGAGAATAAAATGGTTGACCTACGCGGAAGATTAAACTACCAACGGGACATTCAAAACTGTAATATCTTATGCTTCATGGAGTCGTAGCTGAACGACGACACTATCAACATACAGCTGGCTGGTTATACTCTGTACCGGCAGGATAGAAGACAAGGGGCGGCGGACTATGTATTTTTGTAAATAACAGCTGGTGCACGATATCAAAGGAAGTCTTGAGATATTGCTCGCCTGAGGTAAAGTATCTCATGATAATCTGTAGACCACGCCATCTACCTAGAGAGTTTTCATCTGTATTTTCGTAGCTGTTTTCATACCACCACAGACTGAGGCTGGCGATAAGACAGCATTGAATGAGCTGTATTCCGCCATAAGCAAACAAACACTTTAATGCAGGGAAACTTAAATCCGTTTTACCAAACTTCTATCAGCATGTTAAATGTGCAACCAGAGGGAAAAAACTCTTTAACCACCTTTAATCCACACAGAGACGCATTCAAAGCTGTCCCTCGCCCTCCATTTGGCAAATCTGACCATAATTCTATCCTCCTGATTCCTGCTTACAAGCAAAAATTAAAGCAGGAAGCATCAGTGACTAGATCAATAAAAAAGTGGTCAGATGGAGCAGATGCTAAGCTACAGGACTGTTTTGCTAGCACAGACTGGAATATGTTCCGGGATTCCTCCGATGGCATTGAGGAGTACACAACATCAGTCATTAGCTTCATCAATAAGTGCATCAATGATGTCGTCCTCACAGTAAACGTACGTACATACCCCAACCAGATGCCATGGATTACATGCAACATCCGCACTGAGCTAAAGGCTAGAGCTGCCGCTTTCAAGGAGCGGGACTCTAACCCGGAAGCTTATAAGAAATCCCGCATTGACCTCCGACGAACCATCAAACAGGCAAAGCGTCAATACAGGACTAAGATCGAATCGTACTACACATCTCTGACGCTTGTCTGATGTGGCAGGGCTTGCAAACCATTACAGACTACAAAGGGAAACAAAGCCAAGAACTGTCCAGTGACACGAGCCTACCAGATGAGCTAAACTACTTCTATGCTCGTTTCGAGGCAAATAACACTGAAACATGAATGAGAGCACCAGCTGTTCTGGAAGACTGTGTGATCACACTCTCCGCAGCCGATGTGAGTAAGACCTTTAAACAGGTCAACATTCACAAGGCCACGGGGGCAGACGGATTACCAACACGTGTACTACGAGCATGCGCTGGCCAACTGGCAAGTGTCTTCACTGACATTTTCAACCTCTCCCTGTCCGAGTCTGTAATACCAACATATTTTAAGCAGAGCATCCTGACTAGTTGCATCACTGCCTGGTATGGCAACTGCAACTGGGATCAAGCTTCCTGCCATCCAGGACCTCTATACCAGGCAGTGTCAGAGGAAGGCCATAAAAATTGTCAAAGACTCCAGCCACCCTAGTCATAGACTGTTCTCTCTGCTACTGCACGGCAAGCGGTACAGGAGCGCTAAGTCTATGTCCAAGAGACTTCTAAACAGCTTCTACCCCCAAGCCATAAGACTCCTGAACATCTAACCATTGGCTATCTTGACTATTTGCATTGCCCCCTCTTTTACACCGCTGCTACTCTCTGTTGTTATCATCTATGCATAGTCACTTTAATAACTCTACCTACATGTACATATTACCTCAACTAAACGGTGCCCCTGCACATTGCCTCTGTACCGGTACCCCCCTGTATATAGTCTGCTGCTCTTTAATTACTTGTTACTTTTATTTCTTATTCTTCTCCGTATTTCTTTTAACTGGATTGTTGGTTAGGGGCTCGTAAGTAAGCATTTCACTTTAAGGTCTACACCTGTTGTAGTCGGCGATGTGACTAATAACATTTGATTTGATGATGATACCAGCCAACACACTGTGAGCTTGCCATCTTGTATTAGCTTTTTTTACCTTGCGCCCACATCCTCACAATGGCATTTTCCATAGTACCAACCACAAGTGCTTAGGAAGGACATGGAGGGCAGCAGTGTTTCCACAGCAGACATTTAGCTGGAACATGACAAAATATTTTTTCCAAGGCGCACTTTGAAAACGCTGGAACAGTCCACATGTATTTTTCCTCTGCAAACAAAATGAGAAATTAATAGAAAAACTATTCTACTATAGGGTTGTTGGACGTATCTATTGATCTTGTCGGCTTGTTGTTGTGTGTTCTATACTAAATAAATATTACTGTCGAGACGCCCTAGGCAGTGTAGCCTAGTGGTTAGAGTGTTGGACTAGTAGTAACCGAAAGGCTGCAAGTTCAAATCCCCGAGCTGACAAGGTACAAATCTGTTGTTCTGCCCCTGAACAGGCAGTTAACCCACTGTTCCTAGGCCGTCATTGAAAATAAGAATTTGTTCTTAACTGACTTGCCTAGTAAAATAAATATAAGTTACAGTTTGAGTGCTATAGGGAGGAAATTCACAGAATCAAATATACAGTGCCTTGGGAAAGTATTCAGACCCCTTGACTTTTTCCACATATTGTTACGTAACAGCCTTATTCTAAAACGGATTAAAATATTTTTTTCCCTCATCAATCTTCACACAATAATCCATAAAGCGAATTTTTTTTCTTTTTTTTCTCAAATTTATTAAACATTTAAAACAGAAATACATTAATTACAAAAGTATTCAAACCCTTTGCTATGGCACTATAAATTGAGATCAGGTGCATCCTGTTTACATTGACCATTCTTGAGATGTTTCTACAACTTGATTGGAGTCCACCTGTGGTAAATTAAATTGATTGGACATGATTTGGAAAGGCACACCTGTCTATATAAGGTCCCACAGTTGACAGTGCATGTCAGAGCAAAAACCAAGCCATGAGGTCAAAGGAGCTGTCCATAGAGCTCCGAGACAGGATTGTGTCGAGGCACAGATCTGGTAAAGGGTACCAAAAAATTAAGAATTGAAGGTCCCCAAGAACACAGTGGCCTCCATCGTTCTTATAATGGAAGAAGTTTGGAACCACCAAGACTCTTCCTAAAGCTGCCCCCCCCGGCCAAACTGAGCAATCGGGGGAACAGGGCCCGGATGGTCACTCTGAAAGAGCGCCAGAGTTCCTCTGTGGAGATGGGAGAACCTTCCAGAAGGACAACCATCTATGCAGCACTTCACCAATCAGGCCTTTATGGTAGAGTGGCCAGACGGAAGCCACTCCTCAGGAAAAGACACATGACAGCCCGCTTGGAGTTTGCCAAAAGGAACCTAAAGGACTCAGACCATGAGAAACAAGATTCTCTCGTCTGATGAAACCAAGATTGAACTTTTTGGACTGAATGCCAAGCGTCACGTCTGGAGGAAACCTGGCACCATCCATACGGTGAAGCATGACGGTGGCAGCATCATGTTGTGGGGATGTTTTTCAGCGACAGTGACTGGGAGACTAGTCAGGATTGAGGGAAAGATGAACAGAGCAAAGTACTGAGATATCCTTGATGAAGACTTGCTCCAGAGTGCTCAGGACCTCAGATTGGGGCGAAGGTTCACCTTCCAACAGGACAACAACCCTAAGCACACAGCCAAGACAACGCAAGAGTGGCTTCGGGACAAGTCTCTGAATGTCCTTGAGTGGCCCAGAGGGAGCTCAGACTTGAACCCAATCGAACAATCCAATCTGACAGCACTTGAGAGGATCTGAAGAGAAGAATGGGTAAACTCCCCAAATACTGTAATCGCTGCCAAAGGTGCTTCAAGAAAGTAATGGTTAAAGGGTCTGAATATTTATGTAAATGTGATATTTCAGTTTTTATTTTAATACATTTGAAAACATTCCTAAACCTGTTTTCGCTTTGTCATTATGGAGTATTGTCTGTACATTGATGAGGATTTGTATTTATTTAATCCATTTTAGAATCAGGCTGTAACATAATGTTAGTTATTTACTCTGTGTATTTAGAACCTAACGGGTGACTAGGAAAAGCTTAAACCAAGTTTATTCACCCACTGGGTCAAACAGCTGCAATGACGAAGATATGGTCATATATTCATATGAGATATTATAAGTACATATATTTATACCCTCCAGAGGGCGGAATCAACTCCTTGCACATCTAGACAGCCAATACATATTTGTTGCTAGGCAGGAAATTAAGTGATGGCTCTTCTTTCTCACTTCATCTGACCTGACCTCGGCGCAAATTCCTCACTCCTCCCCAACTCACGGCTGTCCTACCTTATCTGTTGACTGAAACCAGACCGTTGCACTTCTCTCCATAGGATACCTGAGATTTAACAATAACATGTTCTTCCTGCACTCCCCTTTCTCACTCAGTAGATTTCCATACCCTCAGTTCTAAAATGGTAAAATTAATAAGGATATTCATTTTTCAAGTTTAGAAGTTAGTACACAACAGTAACAAAATGTGGAAAAAGGGAAGGTGTCTGACTACTTTCCAAATGCTCTGCATGGGATAAGTATAGGCTATATGCATGGTATATGTTAAAGTAATTGCAACAAATTATTTTACCAATATATTATTTGACTCATTTCTGCAGGTGGAAATTATATTTTAGATGATGTCTGCATACATTTATTTTCATTCATATTATTATATTATATTGGAGTAGAATACCCCCTTGAACCCACTTAACCTATGCCCCCACTGCTACAACTTTTTCCAGAGGATACACTGGAAGATCAAGACGCATGCTTTACGCATTATTTTCCTAGGACTTTTCCCTTCAATAAGGCCAAATGTCTCAGAGTATCTCCTGTCTGTAAAGAAAAAGATCTAACAAGTGTGGACGGACTCTGCGGACTTCGCTGGCCAATCGCTGGCCCTCTGCCAGTGAGGAAATATGTATGAACCTTGGAGTGATGTGGATTCAAGACCCACAGAAACTACCATGCATGAACTCAAAATGAAAAATAAAAAAAGATTTACAGTGAGGGAAAAAAGTATTTGATCCCCTGCTGATTTTGTACGTTTGCCCACTGACAAAGAAATGATCAGTCTATAATTTTAATGGTAGGTTTATTTCAACAGTGAGGGACAGAATAACAACAAAACAATTCAGAAAAACGCATGTGAAAAATGTTATAAAATTATTTGCGTTTTAATGAGGGAAATAAGTATTTGACCCCCTCTCAATCAGAAGGATTTCTGGCTCCCAGGTGTCTTTTATACAGGTAACGAGCTGGGATTAGGAGCACACTCTTAATGCTCCTAATCTCAGCTTGTTACCTGTATAAAAGACACCTGTCCACAGAAGCAATCAATCAGATTCCAAACTCTCCACCATGGCCAAGACCAAAGAGCTCTCCAAGGATGTCAGGGACAAGAATGTAGACCTACACAAGGCTGGAATGGGCTACAAGACCATCACCAAGCAGCTTGGTGAGAAGGTGACAACAGTTGGTGCGATTATTCGCAAATGGAGGAAACACAAAAGAACTGTCAATCTCCCTCGGCCAGGGGCTCCATGCTGATCTCACCTCGAGGAGTTGCAATGATAATGAGAACGGTGAGGAATCAGCCCAGAACTACACAGGAGG